>ML681966.1:4875804-4987693 GCA_007922195.1 Podocnemis expansa
CTTCCCCAAACCCCTTCTGCCTTCCCCGCCAGCAACCACTTCCCCAAACCCCTTCTGCCTTCCCCGCCAGCCGCTTCCCCCAAACCCCTTCTGCCTGCTTCCCCGAACCCCTTCTACCTTCCCTGCCAGCCGCTTCCCCTGAACCCCTTCTGCCTGCTTCCCCTGAACCCCTTCTGCCTTCCCCGCCAGCCGCTTCCCCCGAACCCCTTCTGCCTGCTTCCCCTGAACCCCTTCTGCCTTCCCCGCCAGCCACCGCTTCCCCAAACCCCCTTCTGCCTTCCCGCCGCTGGTGCTTCCCCGAACCCCTTCTGCCTTCCCAGCTACTGTTCCCCGAGACCCTTCTGCCTTCCCTACTATTTGCCCCCCTCTGCCTCCCTCACAAACCCGTGAATCCCCTTTCAGCCCCTCCTGCTTCTCCCCATTGCCCACACTCCCACGCACCTACAGCCCCTTTCCTGCCTCTGTCCCCTTACCCCAACCACCTCCTCACCCCGCTGCCTTTTGACACCCCCCCCCACTTGCCTTCACTCCTCTTCAGGCCCCAGCTTCCCTGTTACTTATCTTCTCTGCCACAGCGGCACACTAATTTGCATTGTACCCCTCCTTTTTCCTACAGTGTATTAAAGTAGCCTTTAGGTTATAGTGAGTAGGGCTATAGTATTAGTAGGTTAGTTGAAGAACCCCATTGTTCCCCAACCTGTCCCCACTCCCGAAAGTTAGGTACCCCCCAACACTTTACAAAAACCACTGTGACAAACACAACATACACCGACCACTGCTCACGTTACCCTATACTCATTTTAATAAAGTGTACCCCAAATCTACCCCGTACCCCACGGGTGCAGTGGTTGCCCCCCCAAGATCCCCAAATCTCCAAACCTGCTGGCAGGGTCACTGTGCTTTCCCGGGAGCCTCAATTTTTCCTTAAAGAGCCGCATGTGGCTCGCAAGCCGCAGTTTGGCCACGTCTGCTCTAACCTATGACTGAGTTATTAAAGTCCTCAAGTCATGGTTCAAAAACAGAGAATCCACCAGCAAGTGAGCAATGCCTCATGTTATAGAGGAAGCCAAAACCCCCTGAGAACCTTTAACAATCTGTCCTGATGGAAAATTCCTTCCTGACCCTATACATCATGATCAGTTAAACCCTAAGCATATTGACAAGACTCTTCAGTCAGATATCCAAGAAAGAATTCTCTGTAATAACTCAGAACCCACCCCGTCGAATGTCTCATCATTGGCCACTGGCATATTTGCCACCAGTAGTCAAAAAATCAGTCAATTACCAAACTAGGCTGTCGCATCATACCATCCCTTACATAAGTTCACCAAGCTCAGTTTTGAAAACAGGTAGATCCTTTGTCTCCACTGGGAAGGCTATTCCAGAACTTCAGTCCTCTGATGGTTAGAAACCTATGTCTAATTTTAAGTCTAAACCTCCTCATGGCCAGTTTATATGCATTTGTTCATGGTCGACTTTGATGCTGAACTTCAATAATTTATCTCCCTCTGTGGTATTTATCCCTCTGATGTATTTACAGAGAGCAATCATCTCTCCCCTGAACCTTCTTTTGATTAGGCTAAACAAACCAAGCTCTTTACGCCTCCTCTCATAAAGCAGGTTCTCTATTCTATGTGCCATCCTAGCAGCTCTTCTCTGCACCTGTTCCAGTTTGAATTCATCTTTCTCAAACATAGGAGACCAGAACTACACATCACATTTCAGATGCAGTCTCACCAGTGCCTTGTATAAAGGTACTAACACCTCATTATCTCTACTGGAAATATCTCTTCTGATGTGTCCTAGGACCACATCAGCTTTTTTCAATCACATTGGCAGCTCATAGTCATCTTGTGATCAACTAATACACTCAGGTCCTTCTCCTCTGTCACTTCCAACTGATGCATTCCCAGCTTATAGCAAAAATTCTTATTAGTCCCTATACACATGACCTTGAACTTTCCACTATTAAATTTCATCCTACTTCTGTTACTCTAGTTTACAAGGCCATCCAGATCTTCCTATATATCACATCACAATCCTTCTCTATATTGGCAATACCTCCCAATTTTATGTCACCCAGAAACTTCATTAGCACATTTCCACTTGCTGTGGCAAGGTCAATAATAAAAAGATTAAATAAGATCGGTCCCAAGACCAGTCCCCGAGGACTTCCACTAGTAACCTCCCTCCATCCTGACAGTTCACCTTTCACTATGACCTGTGATTTGTTAAACTAACAATTTAACTATATCAAATGCCTTACTGAAATCTAGGTAAATTAGATCCACTGCATTCCCTTTGTCCAAACAAACAAATCTCAAAAAAGGAGATCAGGAAGAACCTATCTTTTGAATAGCCATTGTGTATTTCATCCCAATTACCATTAACCTTGATATCCTTAACTACTTTCTCTTCCAAAATTTTTTCCCCAAGAACTTACATACTACTGAGGTCAAACTAACAGGCTTTGTAGTTACTTGGATCATTTCCCCCCCCCCTTCTTATAAACAGAAATTATGTTAATAATTCTCCAGTCATATGGTACAACCCTGAGCTTAAGGATTCATTAAAAATCTGTGCTAATAAGCCTACAATTTCATGTGCCAGTTCCTTTAATATTCTTGGATGGAGATTATCTGGGCCCCCGATACAGTCCCATTAAACTATTTGAATTTAACTTCTACCTCGGATGTGGTAATTCCCATGCCCACATCCTCATTCCCATTAGCCATCCTACCACTATACACAAGCACTAAAATAAAAAATGGCTATTTTTTTTCCTAGAAAAATCTGCTCTAGGAAATTATTTTGAAGAAATTCTATGTGCTATGTAAAACAGGAAGTCAGATCAGATTATCATAACTGGTCTCTTTTGTCTTAGAATCTATGAAGACACACTTATTAACACACTTACTTATTTTCAGGTGATATACCAAGGACCATAGCATCAATGCACACAGAGCTGACAGTTTTAAAAGCAACTAGAATTGCTACATTTCTACTAAACAAGATGCATTCGGTGACGGGGAAATATCCTCAATATGCACAGAGACAGCCTGGAGGCCAGAATACATAATCTTCTCTATTTCACAAGAATCAGATTTTAAGAAGCATAAAGAAAAACAGTAGTGTTTACAGACCCTTTTCTAATTCAGGCAGTAAGTTTTACTGCAGAGGAAAAGCTCAACAGGATCCATATACCAGACTCATAGAGTAGGCATACTGAACAATATCACCTTGGTAACAAATGTTTTTTATCTTCTTACTAACATGTGTAATGGAATAAGAGAGATTTAATACTTCTAATCTTCCTTTGTCCAGTTGATGGGTTGAATTGTACAAATCACAGAAATTTGTTCCATAACTTTTCAAGTCTGTAGTTCGCCAGCAAAATTTGGGCAGCTTGAGTCATTCTCAATGTGAGGAACACTCATCTGTGTGAGGACAAAAACCACACTTTCCTCTAAGATTCATCCAGTAACATAAAGTACTTCAGAAATTCCCTTTGACTCCTTTGAGTGCTTCACCTTGGCTTGCTTTCTTCTCTTCAACTATCTCCAACAGTACCATAAAATGCCACTGCTGTGAAAGATCATAATATGAAATACAGCAAGTACAAATATTACATCTTCTATGTGTAGGAAACTGGGCCTGGCCTGAAATAAGTAATTAAATATGGGAGAGGCCTCATTTTGTGGAAGATGAGAATAAGGAGTTCCAAAGGGGAAGCCATCAGTCCAGTTCAGCAAAAGAAGCAAGGAGTCCTGCAGCACTTAAAGACTAACAGATTTATTTGTCACATGAGCTTTCATGGGAGAAAATCCCACTTCGTTAGATGCTTTGAAGATGGGGGAACTTACAGAATGGGATGAAAATAAATGCAAGTGACTGCAAGACATGGGATCATGTCATACAGTAACAGCAGATCAGAGCAGTTGTTAAGATTCAAACACTGGGAAACAGAACATAGAGACAGGTGGTCAAATCACCTGTTGTAATGGGAAAAGAAACCATAGTCACAATTTAATCCTGCTTTCACACAACCTAATCTGCATATCAATTCTCACTCAGCTGTTTCTCTTTGAAGTCTTGATGTTCCATTGACTTTCTTGAGCACAGTTGTTAACAAATCGTCCAGAGAGTGATTAGAAAGATGGAAGTGTTCAGCACCTGGTTTTTGTGTGTTGTGATTTCTGATATCAGTTTTGTGCAAATTTATTCTTTTGTGCAGGGACTGTCCTGTTTGTCCAATGTATAAGGTGTGGGGAACATTTCTGGCACATGATGGCATAAATCACATTAGTGGATGAGCAGATGAATGAGCCCTTGATGGAGTAGCTGGCTTGGTTAGGTCCTATGATGGTGTTTTTTGTGCAGATATGTGGGAAAAGTTGGCAACACGGTTTGCTGCAGGGGTGTGTGCCTGCTTTAATGTTTCTGTTTTTAGGTCTGTTGTTGCTGGCGAGTACCTGCTTAAGGTTAGCATGCTATAGGTCCTTCATGATCTGTTGTAGAGATCTGACTTGGTGGTTGTATGTGATAACCAGTGGAATTCTATTGTTTTCTTTCTTTGGCCTCTCCTGCAGTAGTTGACTTCAGGGTACCCATCTGGCTCTGTTAATCTCTTTTCTTACTTCCACAGGTGGGTTCTGTTGTTTTAAGAATGCTTGATAGAGATCCTAAAGATGTCTGTCTCACCAATTAGCAAACTGAAGACAGAGTATTTCTGCTAACTAGGATAAGTAAATAGATCAGCAGAATGTCTGTACTAATTAAGATAAGCAGGAACACAAGTAACCATTTACAACGTACAAGGTAAGTCTGGAATATGAGAAGTAGTAAAAAGAAGGTTGTACATATGCAATGAGAGGACAGAACATGCTGTACAGTGATTGGTTCCTACAAAGTGACCAAGCCAATCCTACAATGTATGATATAATGTACAATAAATGCAATGTAATGTGAAAATACATATAAAGGAAGCTGTTTGGTGTGTAATTTTGGATGCACTATACCCATCCCATACTGTTGAATCTGATCAACTCACTACAGCTTTGGTGTATGCTAAATAAAGGAAACTGACAAGACTGGAGCACAAATTATTCAGAAACTGAGTGGAAGGAGTCTCAGGGGAACCCCAACACTGTGCAGGCCAGTAATGGAACCATGTTTCAGTGAATTAGCACCATAAGATTACAAAGCACAGATCTTGAAGCACATACTGTTGATGAAAAACAGTGTTCCTTAGACACCACATCACCTGTTCCTATATCTGAACCCACTGATACATTTACAGATGTTCTTATAACTCCCAAATAACAACAGAGCTGAATGATGAGATGTGGTTCTGAATGGAAAAGGAACGGAGGGGAGCTGAAAAAAATGTAAGCATTTCTTTTATTCTTTACACTGAGGACTTGAACTTAACCAGAGGATAAAAACATAGCAAAAGCATACCTCGCCAGTATTTATGAAGGCTTTCCACATGCCAAGATTTTCACACCACCAATCTGTTCTTGCAATGTGTAACTGAAGGTCATTGTGTTCTCTCTCCATTACAGTAATTTCATCTTTCAATTTGGAAACAATCTGGCAAGAAAAATACATGAATTACAACTAGTAAAAAACTGCCTATCATAGTGTAGACACTATGAAGCCATAGTGTGGCTTCTTTGGTGGTAACATCTGAAAAATGGAAAGGGTGCAGGGGAGGGAGGAGGAAAAAAAAAGGAATAATCTCCTAAAAGTAGTTGTTACAAAAATCCGGAATTAATGGATTGATAGAAAACATTGTATTAATTAAAATTCAACTCCAGTGTTCAAAGGAAAACTGAAAAAGGCTCAAAAATACATACTAAATATCACCCTTTGCCAGGCTACCAGGGGCATTTCAGTACAGAAATATTTTTAAAGGAAGGTTTTCAAGTTAAAAATTATATAATCTTTGCAGGCACTCTCTGCTGACAAGTTTCTCTCTTTAGGACATAATTAACTTGACAGAACCACCAGTAAATAGTTTTCATTCCTTGTCACTTACTTATGAAACTAAACATTTCAAGCAGTTGCAATATAATAGACCCAAAAACTCAAATAGCATTAATTATTTTGGAAAAAATATACATTGAAAAGATTTTTGTGCTTGCACATAAAACTCTTAAAGTCATCATCTTCTAAAAGAAAGAAAACCGTACCCTACCATGGCAAATTGTTTAAAACAATTGTTTCGAAACATTGTTTCGTCCCCACATGGGGCTTAAGTTGTTTCGAAACAACAGTGCATCATGTGAACACGGCCTTTCTTATTTCGAAACAACCTCTGTTGTTTCGAAATAAGACTGCAGTGTGAACACACCCTTAGTCTTCTATGAAATAGCACAAACTATGCTTCCTTTAAAGTTCTCTTTGACCAAGTTGTACCAGGAAGGTAGTCACATTTATACATATACAAGAATGCTACCTCTACCACATATTGAATATTTGGTTTCTTATAAAGTGAAGGATCATTTAAAATTACAGATATGTATCTCCCTCTTCAAACATCTATCTTTCTCTTGAGACTCCATCCAGATTTTCCAGTCCTACAAGCATGCAGATCTTTTTGCAGTAACTTCATTCTGGCAGCTAAGAATGTAAAAGTGAAATCATGGGAAAACCTCAGATTAAAAAACCCCCAGATGAATAGAGCCACAGAATTTGGAATAGTGCAACTACAGGTAAACATTTTTTGACCTTACAAACCAAATACTAAGACTCTGTACCACTACTGACCCCATTTTATTAAAACACATTTCAAAATGTGTAACAATGCAGAAAGATATAATAAATATCTGCCCACATTTCTCAGTCATTAGGAAAAAAAGTCTGCTAAAGCATGACTGTGTAAATAAATAAAAATTTCTCAAGTCAAGGACAAGATAAAAAGCAATTTAATTCATAAGTGAATATAAAATGCCAGAAGCAAAAACCTTAAAACTTGTAACATTACTGAGATCAAAAACAGGTTAAAATAGGAATAAAATTGTACATAACCTGTTCTCTCAGACAGCTATAAAATAGTCAGAATTGTAATGCTAACCACCTGTGTGCATATGTTCCTGTAATTAAACACTTTTTTTCATTTTGATTTTCAACTGTGTTTTGATTGCTCTTCTTTTTCTTATATATAGGGTTACATAGTAGAAATAAATTTATTGCACTTAAATGCCATGCCACTTTAAAGCATATATTTTACATGAAAATTTATCATTCTACATTCTTGGTGACACTGAAGCAAGTAAAATGAAATCTTTTAAAAATGGGGATTTCTGCAGAAACAAGATATCTTTACCTGTGTCACTAATGTCTTCTCATACTATTAAAACTGAAAATTTTTAAAGGCGAATTTACCTCTAACCACTTACATTGCTTGTTCATATTTTGCATTTCTCAGTTTACTTAATGACCTCTCTCTGTTTTCAGTTTTACTGTCTGCCTCTCTTAAACTACCCTTAAAAATTCAACGTTTAGGAGACCAACAGCCTGCGAGAATAAATCCAAACATAAACAAACATCAAGTGGAATTTCTGAATGGGTGTTAGTAAATCATAAGTCAGACACATTTTTGCAATATTTCATTCTGTAAATCTCTGTTGAAAACATCTTTAACCTGAACTGCTTTTTTCTCCTCTCTGAAATCCTACTTGCTCTTGCTGGCTCACTGAAGATATCATGGAGGATCTGAAGGGGTATTTTAAGCTTAATTTCAATTTTTGCTGAATGCCCTGCTGCAGCCTGGTGAACAAATTATTCAGCAAACAAACTTCACTGTCATTTTAAGTCTGCAGTTCATCTTTAAACTTGCATCTTTTCACCATGTGGGAACAGCCACCTGTGAAGAGGATAGTACAAGCACCAGAATCTTGATTGTGTGGGATGGAGGGCTCTGCTGTGCAGTAATTAAAACTTTATATTAAGCTAGAGAGGTACTACTACTTTTCAGATATAGGGACATAAGCCAAAGCCCATTGAAATCAATGAAAAAACTCCAGATGACTTGTACTGTCTTTGTGTCATGTCATTATTAAATAGTATTCATCAATCCCAATACATATGTGCTCATAAAATTCCCTTTACTTTGCTAAATATGTAGTCCTGGATTCAAGACTCAGCTGGTGTCTCAGTTCTAAATAAGTCAGTAGGTTTGCCCTAGCTCTGGAAAAACTAACAAGAACAACATTCAGCCACTTCTGCCCATCTTCTCTGTAACTTTTAGGCTCCTTTCCTCATCTGGTTTTTCTCCCTCCCTACTATTTGAATTTTTAAGCCCTGACAGTTGCCTCTACCTGCTATAGTCTCCTCTCATTCGTCCATGCTACTAGATCTTCAATAATGTCCTAGATTCCCTTGCTACAATTCAGCAGCTTCAGAGAGCAATTGCTTGCTCTGTTTGACAAGCTAGTTACTGATATACCAGACCTTGAATAGACTTAACTTATGGGTTTTGTCAATTTCCAAAGGAATAGCCATGTTAGTCCAGTCCAGCAAAAAAAAACAAGGAGTCGTGTGGCACTTTAAGACTAACAGATTTATTTTTCACATGAGCTTTTGGGGGAGAAAAATCCCACTTCATCAGATGCTTCGAAGGTGGGTGAACTTACAGAAAGGAATGAAAATAAATGCAAAGGGGTGTAAAACATAGGATCAGGTCATACAGTAACAGCAAATCAGAGCATTTGTTAGGTTCAAACCATGGGAAGCCTGAAGTCAAATTACCCTTTGTAATGGGAAAAGAACCCATAGTCTCAATTAAGTCTTGCTTTCACAAAATTTAGCTTGCATATTAATTCGAGTTCAGCTGTTTCTCTCTGAAGTCTTGATGTCCCAGTCACATCTCTGGCAACAGCTGTTAACAAATCATTTATCAAGTGATTAGAAAGATGGAAGTGCTCAGCAACTGGTTTCTTTGTTTTGTGATTTCTGATACCAGCTCTATGTTCATTTCTTCTTTTGCGCAGCGATCGTCCTGTTTGTCCAATGTATAAGGTGTTGGGGCATTTCTGGCACATGATGGCATAGATCACATTAGTAGATGAGCAGGTAAATGAGCCTTTGATGGAGTAGCAGGCTTGATTAGGACCTATGATGGTATTTATTGTGCAGATATGTGGGCAGACTTGGCAGCGTGGTTTGTTGCAGGGGTGTGTGCCTGCTTTAATGTTTCTGTTGTTAGATCTATAGTTTCTGGTGAGTATCTGTTTAAGATTGGGCAGCTGTCTGTAGGCAAGGAGAGGTCTGCCCCTCAATGCTTGAGAGAGTGAGGGATCATCTTTTAGAATAGGCTGTGGTTTGAACCTAACACTGCTCTGATTTGCTGTTATTGTATGACCTGATCCTATGTTTTACCCGCACCCCTTGCATTTACTTTCATTCCATTCTGTAAGTTCACCCATCTTTGAAGCATCTGACAAAGTGGGATTTTTCTCCCATGAAAGCTCATGCAAAAAATAAATCTGTTAGTCTTAAAGTGCCACACAAGTCCTTGTTTTTTTAACTTATGGGGCTTGACTTTAGTGATAAAATAGGAGGCAGGATAAGAAACTCAGGAGACCCTTGGGGCCAAGGAGAGGTGGGCAAGGGGAGGTGGCAATAGATGTCCAGTAGGTTGAGTGTCAGAACAGCGACATATTCCTCATTTAGCATGCCTTCTGCCCCAAAAAAGCATATGCCAGTTACACGGTCATTCATACCCCCCTCTCCTACAAACAAGTCACATCATCCTTTTACTTCTACCTTCCCATCATGTGTCTTCTGCAGATGAACTGGAGTTGCAGTTAGTAACAGACATAAAGGGTAACAAGAAGGTTTTCTAAATGTATGGTAGTAGCAAGGTGAGATGACTGACTTTTTGCATGGAGGGAAAGTGGTGGATGTGATATATCTTGACTTTAGCAAAGCTTTTGATATGGTATCCCACAGTATTCTTGTCAGCAACTTAACAAGGTATGAATTAGATGAATGGACTAGAAGATGGATAGAGTGCTGGCTAGATCATTGGTCTCAATAGGTAAATGTAAATGATAAACAGCTCAATCTCTAGCTGGCAGCCAATAATAAATGGAGTGTCCCAGAGATTGGTGCTGGGGACAGCTTTGTTCTTCATTTATGATCTGGAGGATGGGTAGTTTGCAGATGACGCTAAAGAGGGAGGAGTGGTAAACACACTGGGGGGCAAGGATAGGATAGAGCAGAATTGCCGCTAGCCCAGAAAAAGATCCAGGGCTCAGCACTCTGACATTCAGGGCTCGTGCGCTGCCCTGCAGCCACTGCCACAGCCAGCCCAGTGGCAGACTTGGGGCTCGGGTGCTGGGATGTGGTGCTCAAGCTCCATAAGCCTGGCGCCAGCAACATCCCTGGAATAGAGTAATTTAGGCAAACTAGAGGATTGACCAAAAGAGAAATCTGATGTGATATAACAAGGCCAAGTGCAGAGTCCTGCCTTTAAGACAGAAGAGTCTCACGCATTGCTAGAAACCAAGGACCTACTAGCAAGGCAGCAGTTCGGAAGATAAGGACCTGGGAGTTGCATCAGAGAAGAAGCTGAATAGACGTTAAACAGTGTGCCCTTATTGCCAGGAAGGCTAACTGCTTATTAGATGCATCAGTAGCAGCACTGCCAGCAAACTGAGAAAAGTGATTATTCCCCTCTCTTTGGCACTGGTGAGACCTCAGTTGGAATGTTTAGTAGTGTCCAGTCCCCCCCCGCCACGTCCTGTCCCCCCCACCCCGACTACAGAAAGGATGTGGACAAATGGGGAAGAAAGAGTCCAGTGGAAGGCAAAGAAAATGATTAGGGGCTGGAATACATCACATATGAGGAGAGGCCGAGGGAACTAGGTTTGTTTAATTAGCAGAAGAGAAGAATGGGGGTGGGGGTGGATACTGATAGCAGCTTTTAACTACCTGAAACAGGGTCCAGGGAGGATGGAACGGGCCTGTTCTCAGTGGTAACAGATGACAGAACTAGAAACAATGCTCTTAAGCTGCAGTAGGGGAGACCTAGGTTGGATACTAGGAAGAAACATGTTCACATGAAGGTGGTGAAGCAATGGAATGGGTTACCTAAGAAGGTAGTGGAATCTCCATCCTAAGAGATATTTAAGGCACAGTGTGACAAAGCCCAGACTGGCATGGTGTAATTGTGGTTGGTCCTGCTTTGGGCAAGGTCTGGAGTCACTAGATGATCTCCTGAGGTCCTTTCCAACCCTAATCTATGATTCTAACTTTCCAGGAGGGGAAACAAAATTGGGAAGAGGGACAGAATCCAGTTTTCTAAGGGGTCAGGGTGAAGGGAAGTTTAACAAAGTTGGAATAAAGGAAAAAAGGCACCCAGGGGCAAAAAGGACTAAAATATAGATTAAAAAAGCAGAGCATAGAAGGAAATTGTGATTTCATTTTATATAATGTACGCCTCTATGACATAATGCTGGTTTGTTAATTCATATTTAAACGATGCGTACATTTTCTCTCTCTCTAAGAAACCGGCAGGCAAGAAAAAAACCTGCTAGTTTATGCTCAGCGAGGAAGTGGCAGCAAATAAAAGCAGATTACCCACATCATATCTCTGTTATATGCACCCATTGGAACATACCAATTTAGAATTCCAGTCAGACTATCAAATGTACAGAATGCATTGGATTTCAACCAGTACTGAGATGTGAGAACCTCCTTTACACATAAGCTACTGAGAAACTAGAATAAAACTTTCTGCTTTTTATATAAAATAGGCATGTGTTGCATTTATATATGCAGCTTATGCTACAATCTATACATACCATATATACAGGAGAAAAGTTTTAGGGATAAAGGCAAGTGGCAAAACAGAATGGTTACTTACTCTACAAGTATTTTGGTTTTTTGAGGTATGGTACTCCCACTGTATGTATGTATGTATGTATGGCTCCCACTGTAGGTGAGAATGCATCTTATACGCATGAGATCAGCATCTTTTGAATAGCAGTGTTCTTCAGGGTTGCACGTTCACACAGGGCACTTCGGGTCTCCCAGTGTGAAGGAATTAAAGGTCAAGTGGCTGTGACCCTTCCACAGCTCACTCACAATTCAAAGCTCATTGTAGCGGAGGATTAAAAAAAAAAAAAAAACAGGGAGAAGGGAGGGTCATGAGATCTACAATGACCACAAACTCTCCAAGACCCAGTTACTGTAGCGCAAATAGCCACACTCTGTTCTTCAAAGTATGTGTCAGTGTGGGCCCCAGGTTCCTGTAAAACCTGCCACCTCTGGAAAGATGCACAGATATGTGACAGAAGAGGATGACAGCTATCTCCTAGAGCATCTTGTTTTCATGGAGGGTATCTGGTTATGTAGTCTGGCAATAAGAGAGCTTTCTTGGGACTGATTATTTGTGTGATTTATTGTAGGTGGCTGGGGTGTACCTCCCCAGT
Organism: Podocnemis expansa; assembly: GCA_007922195.1. Lineage (NCBI taxonomy): Eukaryota > Metazoa > Chordata > Testudines > Podocnemididae > Podocnemis > Podocnemis expansa. The sequence goes on from ML681966.1 coordinate 4,888,248, forward strand.
GATCACAGCATGGCTCTTATTGTTAAGGGTGAAGAGTGCTTCATCTGTTTAGCTACTGAAGAGAGCCATCCCTTAGAAGGATGGGTTCTCTATAGTGCAGTGCATCTCCCTAGGAATGCTGGATGCATGAAATCAAAAGGCCCATTTCACAGTGACAGCCAAGGCCACCAAGCTGGCACACATGTCCAATGATCCCTGGCTTTTAATAAGCCAGATGAATGCAGCAGAGACATGCGCAGCTTTGTGTCTGTTAGATCAAATGGGATGGCTAAGGCGCTAATACCTCCTTGGATGGTGGCATCATTGGGCAGTGTGATCTGGGCAGGCCAATGCCAGCAATGGTCTTGGGGTGGAGGAGGTCTTGAGTGGAAATATGGATTGTGCCTTCAAAAGGTACTTTGGCACCATGATGGGCTAAGTCCTTAGTATCAACTTCTATGCCAACAGCAAGGTGAAAATTGGGCTGCTTCTCTCTTCCAGCTCTTCCTCTACACTGCAGTCAAACTCAACTCTCCTGCCTTCAAAGCAGTGAAGGGGTTGGAGGATTTGACTCCTAGAGACTGGTATTTAACTTTTCTCCCTTCAAGACAACCCAGAAGGGTGCTCAGAGCTGTGCTCCTGCCTATGCTCCATGCTAGTCTGCCTTTTGGTGACAGTCTTTGGCACCGAGTCTCTGGGTGCTAGGGTTGATGCTAGGGCCAGTGGTGTTGAGGCTGCCGACACCAAGAGCATCAATGTCCTTTGTACCTTTTATGGCTTTTTCTCGCTGCTGTCTACCAGCATGAGGTGCCAGCTGGAAGAGACACTAGTCATGGATGGCTTCTTCTGCTCAGGTTTGGTGCTGCCATTTTCTCCAGTTCAGAAGTGATTCTCACAGATTCGATCTGGACTTACACATCCCAGAGAAAAGAGAATGGCAAATTTCACATCTGCCTGGGATGTTTTCTACAAAAGAACAGGCAACAGTGGGGTCACCTGAGAGTGGGATTAGTCCATCACAATGCAGGAAGCATTTAAATCATCAGTGTTAGGTGTCTGCCATGAGATACAACGGTTGGCCAAGAGGCTTACCCCTCTGTATAAGTCTATTTTTCCTTCTGAGTTCAATTAAGCCAAATTTCCTGAGAAGAATGAAGCACTAAATAGAGTGGTGGGTCAGACACTACTGAGTTGTGTCTCACTGTAATGGGCAGCAAGAGGGAACTGAGGGTAACACAGCTACTCCTCCTTTTATGTTCACAAGAAACATGAGATGGCACAGGGCAGATGCATTGCCCTAATGGACAGTGCTACTGAGAAGACTCCAATGTTGCATGCATGATGCACATGCACAACGATAATGAAATCTGAAGACATATAACCGAAGAAGAGGTTGAGATCCCTTGCAGGGCAGTGCATTCCGTTCTTAAAAGGACACTGCCAAGCAATGCATTTCAGTGTGATCTCTGCTATTTTAACACGTTACCTAGACGACTAAAATTAATGAAGTCTCTCTCCGCAGATTGCTATTTTCCACTTTTAATCATTAGCCCCTTCCTCCTGTTTCTGATGGATCTGAAATCAACAGCTTTCTTTCATGTTTACATGAGCGGGGCTATAAGCACTTGTTGCAAAATTAGCATAAAAGTGCTTTGGTACTACAAACCTATGATGAATTCACACATGGTTTCTGTATAAATTCCACAAAGAAAGATGCGACTTGCAAAGAAAGAAAATGAACAAGCGAGTGGCTGATTTTGATTTTTAAAAGATTTTAAATAATCTGCAGATTATTCTTCCACTAGACTACAAACATTTTAAAAGAACTCAAATACACTGAATAATTAAAGGATTAGGTTATCTAATTTTTTAAAAAATTAGATATTTAAAACTTTCTGATCCTTAGAGAGATTTACTTCAACATTAAGTATTAAAAGAGATGAGGAATCCATCTTTCACATTAAGAATTGCTGATTTTCATCCAAATTAACAGAGTTGAGGAAGGAGCTTTCCAATCACCATCCTTTTGCTATTGATTAAATATAACAGTGACCTGTTTTTCAGAGAAGCTGAGAAACTTTAGCTCCCATTGATTTCAGTCTGAGTTGTGTACACTCAACATCTATGAAGAAAAAAAATCAGGTGCTTGACCTTCAACACAGCATCAGCTTCTGTTACATTATTTCTAGCTTATGGCAAATTAATCAGAACTAATACCTTGAATGTATACCCTTTGAAATTTCCAATGAGAAGGGCATTTGGATTTGCAGATCTATAATCTGAGCCTTCCCCAATGTAAAGATGATCTCATAAGAATAGCCATTCTAACAAGAAATGGCTCAACACTGTTTTGGACTAATAGCTTGACTTTGGAAGACATCCACTATTTGGAGCCAAAATCTCACAAGAACTCAAGATTTTGGCTCTGTTATAGCTGTACTACAGCACTAAATCGTATTTTAACTGAAACATTAGGCGGACGCTAATCCAGACCCACCACACCAACCCATCTCTAAGAATAATATTCTTAGGATAAATGGTGTAACATATTCTAAAGAATAAAAAACTAGGGTATGATTTGGGCCCAATACTGTAAGGTTAAAATTTCCACCTAGCTTAGAATGACTACAATCTGGTGAAAGAATGTCTATAGGATTCTAAATAGTGCCTTGTAAAGAAATTTAGTCCCTCTCTATGATCTCATGAGGTCCCTTTCAACCCTATGATTCTATCCTATTATTCTATCCTATCCTAATATTTTTTTAAAATGAAGTAAGATGGTCACCATTCTAGGTGCACTATGCTGTGTAACTGCAGGACCAGCAGAGGGAGCACAAGTTTACTGACAGATCTGATTTCCAGTGCTGCAATGCTGCTGGATCAACAGGGAGAAACAAAGGAGTAGCCGTATCAATCTAGTTCAGCAAAACATTGCTGAATGAGGAATGGTATACAGAGCAGCCTTGCTGCTTTGGGTTGCTATAATAATTCCACGGTGAGAAGTAAATACTGATGTAGTGAAGAAATCATATTTGCAAACTGGAAAATGGTAAAACTACTGGAGAAACATTTTTAGGGTTCTAAAAGAGTACTATAAATAATGAGGCTCAAAGGTCATTTTAAATTAATTTTTGAAATATTTATGACTGTGGCTTTAATGCTCTTTTAAACTCATTAGAGCAGGGGCCTTGACTTCACACTTTTGGAAAATAGTTGACACCATATTATTAACACACAAAAATAAGTAAATTAATTCAGATTGAATACTGAAAGTGATACCTTTTTGTCAGGTTTTGGTGAATTACATATGGAATTAAGAGCTTGTCTCTTATACTCAAGTTTGTCATTTAGCTGGCGAAGTTTATTGACAGCATAACTGGCCTGTTCATTAATTCTTCCACTACATTCATCAATGACTTCTTCACAACCATGGCTCTATAAATAAAAATATTAGTTATCAAGCAGTCCATGTTACTGATGCAAAATAAAAAGAAATCTGTTATCCATTTGCTATGCATTTTTCATTATTTGCACTTTACACATATGTACAATTGAAACAATTAATTTCGGTATTTGTGAATCCAGAAATAAAAATGCACGTGATGCAAAAGTTATGACAGATTCATGTAAGTGTTCCAAACTTTCAGATTTGTCATGTATATAGCAGCCAGAAGCTGACAAAGAACTTAATTACACTGAGACCACTCTGGCAATATAAATGGATTTTAAACTAGGGTCTTATTGTAAGTGAGAGTAAGACTCAATATTTGAAATATAAAAGCAGAATCCAAATTGGTGTCCATAATTAGTATTCAAAATCACACAGTGAGTAAATACTGCAGCTCTGAGTCTTAAAGACTGTAGAAAGAAATTGTTGCAATTTTTACAGACACAGCAATTTTAAAACATTCTGAACCAAATCAACCTTTTTCTACTTCATTCTTAGTTTACTTTAGGACCTGATTTTACTTCTGTTTTACAAGTTAATTATTTTATCTTAAAAGTTTATTAAGACCAGATGCTAAACACACAAAAATTACCTTGGATTTATGGTTCATTTTAATGAGTCAGTACTTGGATAAAACTCTGGGACAATAAGTATGCGTAGCACAGAACTCCAGACCCGTTCTGCTCATACATCATTCTGTCTCTCATACTCTACCCTTCCTTGTTTGATGTGGTGTCCCTATCCTGAAAAATCTTAAGATCCATAAGAGCCAAGCAACCACATTTCCAGCACCACCTATGTTAACATACTCCAGTTTTTACAGTGGTAATGGAACTTTGTCTAGATCCCACATATTTTTTTTCCACACATGACCAGCTTTGATTAACTCAACTTCAGAAGCAACTCAAATGAGCTCTTCATGGAAAACAGAAATTGAAAATAACCTAGTGAATTCAATAAAGAATTATGTCCCCAGAAAGTATGGATAAAAACAAATCAAATAACACTACAGAAAGCATCTTATTCCCTATTAAATTCAATAGGTTTTTAAAGAAATTGCTACAGAACACCATTGTTTTCATCCTTAAGTTCTACAGGACTTTTCTGTTTTAGAAGGATGAGAGAGTATAAATTCATTACAATCATTAATTTTCCAGCAATTCTTAATCTTATTCTTAAAATGCAAGACATCTCTTTTTATAGCATGTGCTGTTCTGTCTGCTCTGGTAGATATTCATTCTGGCCAGAGAAAGACTTTGTTTCTATTTCCAGCTCTGTCCTACACCAGCTGTGAAGTTAGGGCAAAGAACTTCACTCCTCTGTGCCTGTCTCCTTCCCACCCTCTTTGCTATCTTGTTCACACAGACTGTAAATTCTTTGAGCCAAAGACTCTCTCTTACTATGTATTTGCACAGCATTTAAAGTGAGGCCTGGTTGGGACCTCTAGCAGCAAAATTAATAATACAGTAATACCAGTACTAAATACTAGTAAAAGAGAACATTATGCATGGGTCCCTTGAACATTATTGTAAAGTAAAGGCAATATGTGGGAGATACAGAAAGGAGAGAATGGAAGACACCCAAGTATGGCAGCAAATGAAACAATTTCAGCACTAAAAAATAAACACAACGGGGTCATCAATTCTAACTTGGTAAGCAGTGCAATTTCAGGCACTGGGCTTAATTTAAAACAAACAGCTGGGTTCTTAGGGACATGTTGAATGATTGCTGCTGACATGCAAAACATTTATGTTTACCTACCATTAGACATTTTAGAAAGAAAATATTGCTAGAATAATTAGGTCCATCATAATATCTTTAAATTGACTATTAATAAATGATAAAAATTACAATATGATCAAAACTGTGACCATAATTAATTGCTGATAAAAATATATTATCATGTACACAAAAACTGTATTAACCGATTTTAGCATGTAAAGTTATGTTCTTATTAGCATATCAGTAATCCAGAACCTGGACTTCAGACTTCTTTTAGCAGAATAATGCCTGTACGAGCCCTGGAAACACAAAGCAATTCTTGTCAAAGAGTAAAGCAGACATCTCCTCCTCTTAAATTCTTGGTTTACTCTGTTTTTTAAGGAATTCTTTTTAAACAGAGAGAAATGATAATTCATGAGTGACTAAGAGAGAAACAGTCTCCTCATAAATTCAGAACAATCTGTTGATTGTTTATAGAGTCTTCATTTGTTCACAAACTACACAACAACACTGTATGGTACTTTGACAATGTATTCTTGCTGGTCGCTGCATAACTACAGCCATCTTTGCTGGAATGTTACTAGTAATGCCTATGGTATGTCTTACCACTACTATTATATTTGTTTGACTACACTGGCATCAACTTTTTCACTAACTGGCCAAGACCCACAACCCTTACTCAGGAAAAGCTCCCATCTGCCTCATATATCTTAGTGTGATCTGCAAGATTCAGTCATTTATGAGTTTTAAAATAAACAAATGCATCCTCATGAGGGAATCATAAATGAAGTCCTCACCCATTTACTGATGCCAATGACAGAAACCTGTCTGAATGCACCAAAAGTCAGGAATAATGTATTGCAGGTAAATTTATGGTCACTCCAGCACAGGTGCACAAGGGAGTTAACAAGAAGCCCTTGCAAAGGAACTACAAGATGACTGTAGGTGGAAAGTGCAGGCAGTGATATCAAAAGTGCTGGAGATTGGGGGGGGGGGGGGCAATATCTGATTGTGACAAAGGGTAACACTGCCCCACTCCTCCCTATGTGCTGGCACTCCTGCAGAAGACTGGCAATTGTAGTAAGGAGGAAGGAGAGTGCTCACTCTATCTGTTGTACAGCTGTAATAAGCCTCAGTGTGCAGCAAGCTCTCTTTGCCAGTAACTCTGGAGCAGAGGTGGCTTTTGGGTAAGCGAAGCAGGCGGTGGCCTAGGGCCCTTGAGCTGTAAGGGGGCCCCATAGCAGCCGCCTGCTTCACTATGCCCTGCGCCGACAGAATGGTGGGGAAGCGGAGGGTGGCAGACGATCAGGTCCAAAAGCTTTGCCACCTGTCTGCCAGACTGGCCTTTCTCCAGTGGGGGCAGAGCGGCGCTCCCTGCCTACTCCCAGCCAGCCGTGCATCGCCAGGGGTAGCCTGAATTCTCTGGAGCATGCCGCTCCGGGGGCCCCACTCCCGGCAAGCCACAGCGCCGCACCAGCCACTCTCCTCCCTTCCTCTGGGGATGTGCAGCCGGCTGGGAGTAGGCGGGGAGCGCTGCTCTGCACCCGCTGAAGAGAGGCCAGTCTGGCAGGTAGGCAGCAAAGCTTCTGGACCAGGCAGTCCATGGCCCCCCCACTCTCCCCTGTGGGAGCTGGGACTGGGGGGGGGGGCGGCTAGGGTGGCAATGGGGGCCCAGAGCTCCGGTGAAGGTGGCATTGGGGGCACACAGGAGTCCCCATAAAGGGCCTTCGCCTAGGGCCCCCAATTCCCTAAGGCTGCCTCTGTTCTGGAGACATGGGTTAGTTGAATGATGCACCTCTGGCCTTGCCCCCATGATGCAGCTCTACCTCTGAAGATAGGTAACAACATTTTTCAGCCTGATTTTTCAAAAATGCCAAGTTTCCCACGGCTCCCACAACTTGATGGGAACTGTGGGTGCTGAGCTGTACTGGAAGGTTGTTTTGATGTTAATCAAGCCATAAGTTTCTACTAACCAAAATGAACCCTTCAGAAATTTAACTATGAGCAAGGGAATTGGTTTCACAGTTGCATCTTTTGCTATTTATTAAAATGAAGGACCATTAGCCAACAGCATTATTTCTCCCCAGATCTGCAAGCTTGTGAAAGCTTCTGCAGATAAGCTTCCCTTCTTATGTTCAGTTTAAAGCCCCTTGAGGCTCACCATAGAGTCATTAGCATTGCTACGTTAGAGAGAAATGCCCTAATTGTACACTCTTCATTAGCAATTTGTGATAAACAGGAAAAAGTAAGTTTTATCCACATTACAGAGTTACTGATAGATTGGTCTTTCAGGTTTCACTCCAAATACAGCCTTCAAAATCTGTACATGCTCCCTCAGGGTTTTAAAGGAAAAATAACTGATGCTAATGCTAAAGAATCAGATTCTGATGGCTGTAGTGGAGTCCCAGATAAATGTTACCAGACCAAGAGAGTTATTCGTGAAGTGTTGTATCTGTTTCTTCAGAGAAACTGCAATCTGTGTCAGGATCTAGATAAAATATATAAGGAAATTACAGTCACACAACTTTTCTATTTTTAACTCATTTGACAAATCTGGGCAATAAGTGAGTGTTTTCCGATTAACCTATTGATGGCAAGGCTCAGACAGACAAATCTTTGCGGTGCCTTTCATCTCTGTGAATTGGAACATATGTATCTGAGTACAAGAAAGAAGAAAGCTTTTGTATTACAGGATCCTTGAATCTCTTATCAAGGAAAAACCATTTAACAGAAGAGTTAACATTAGAACAGAGAATATGCTATAAACCTGTGTTTGTAGTATTCACCTAGAATAGTTCACCTCTCAAAACTATCTCCTCCTCTGTGGAGAACAAGGAATGGATACAATGCAAACCTTCACCTGAAGGTCCTTCAGTCATATGCAACTGCTAACTCTGAAAACTTTAGATTTTGAACTATTATTTCCTAGTGTTTAGGACTGCAAAGTGTTTGTCAGAATACCTAGGGACTAGCTCCAGTTCTTTGTCTCACTCTATGACCTTTGGCAAATCCCTTAACTTCTCCATGTCTCAGTTTATCTAGCTGTGGAACAAGGATGTTAGTCCTGATCTGTCTTTCTGGATTACAGTTTTAGGCTATATTCATTAATGTCTACAGAATGCTTTGAGATCCTTGGATAAAAGGGGAGCAAAATAAGTGCCTAGAATCTAGCTACTGAAATGATTTAGAAAACTTGTCAGAAAAGACATCTGGCCCTAGAGAGCTGCCATGTGGAAAGTCTTTTTTTTTTAAACAGTATTTTGAACTTCATCTTTAATATCTCCAAGTCAAGTTGTACTTTTTGTTTTTCAATTTTATCCTCTAATATAGCATACAAGTTAATTGCTTTGGTAAATTAATTAAGTGCACTAGGTATCCAAATATACAATAATATTTTCTTTTCACCTAAGACATGATCTGTATAAGTTCTTGAGCTTCACTGCCAGTCTCAGCCTCCTTTACACTGCTTCTCATACATACATTCTGCAGGGGCTTTAGGTTTATAGATTGGAGCTTACTGGGGAGAAAGTTCTCTTACAGAAGCTGCACACAATTATTTTCTTCTCTCCCATCAACTTATTTTAGGTTTATCAATATCTGTAATTAGTACAGACTCCAGACTGAAATAATAATTAAGTCAGCTGATATTGTAAACATCTGATAACAAAATAAAAAAAAACAACTAATAGAACACTCATCTTCCACTTCCTTTTCCAAAAGGCAAGGCTTATGAGTTGCCACCTAGAACAAAATGCTCAGGATCTAAAGAGTAGAATGAAGACATGTTATCATGGAATATGAAAAGCTTGGGAACTTGAAAGCTCTTACAAACCTCATAAACTCTTAATTAATTTAACCAAGTTCAACTAGTGAGTTATTTTGCTCTATCTGATGCTAAAAAGATCAGGCATCAGTCAATTGTTAAGGACAGCATCTTTTTAAACATTGTCCCATGTTCAACATCATAGTACTGATCACACAAAGTGAACACCCAACATGTTGTAAACAACTGAACAGATGTAAAAATGAAAACTAAAAAAGTGGCAAAGTTCTATTATCATAATTGTATTTCATTTGGATATTGGTTTAAAAATGTCATGGACCCCAGTGTGATGATCCAAGCGTACCCATGCTTGCAGTTATTCCTCTTCCATCAAAGAATAAAAATTGTTCCTTGCAATTATCAAGCAAAAAGACATCTCTGAAATTTAAATTCTTCTTAGAAGAGACTAGACAGCTTATCAATAGTTTAGCAGAGCTGAGCAAAATCCTCCTTCATCAACAGCCAACACTTAAGCATCCCTTTACAAAGTGCCTTTTTGCTATACGCATACTGTTATAACCCTGTGTAAGCACCAGAAAAAAATGGAGTATGATCAATGGTGTTTGATGGAATAGCTCACGATGTGACTAACGAAAAGATCCAAAAAAGAAATGAAATAAACACAAAGCTTAAGAATAGGAAAAAAAATTCCCATAGTTTTTTTTTCAGATCATCCTCAAGTGAGAAAAGCAACAGGAATTGTACATTTGACTCACCACTTCATCCTTGTCGTCACAAGTCAATTGAACTACAATTCTCTCTTCTTCCTTCTTGATCAGCTTCTCATATAAATCACTGACAATGAAGGAGGGGTAGTACCTGTCCTTTAGTGTTTCAGAAACATCGCTCTGAATTTTGTAGAAAACTTCAATGCCTTTATTTCCCACAAGACTTTGCTGTATTTCTTTGTAAAGTGACTTTTCCACAGGGATTTCTCTGGCCTCCACGAAGAAATTCTGATAAATTTCACTCACTAGTTGAGGTATTTCAGTCTGGAAAGTAAAGGAGCAGGGATGAGGGAGAGAAGAAAAAAAACTGTTTGAAAAACAAAACAACCTGACCCCCCCCATTCCTCAGAATCCTCTTGGATTTCATTTAAAGACAGTTGAATTGGCTATATCTTGTACCTGGATATATAAGTGCTCATCTCTATGTCTCCTGTTAAGATCAACTACCACGCTTGTAGCCAGGGCCAGATCAAGGCTTCTTGGGACCCAGGGGGCTGTGCACTTTTGTGTCCCAACACCATAATGGCAGCAGCACCCAGGCTGGGTGCAGGGCTAGTATTTGGTGCTGGGGTACAACAGCACTGGGCCCCAGAAGACTGGTCTGCTGCACAGTGAGTGAGGGACGAGTTGGCGCTTGGAAGGGTTGGCAAAGGGGACCAATGCACCAGCTAGCTGTGGGGGCAGAGTGGGCCAGTGCTCAGGAGTGCCAGCTCTGGTGCTCAGCAGACTGGCCAGCCAAGGGTAGGAAGGAAGAACTGGCACTCAGGAGGGTTTGTGCTGGGGCTTAGCAGATTGGTCAGCAGCCTATGCTGGCAGTGGGCCAGAACCAAACTCATTTTGGTGGGCTGATGCATAGCAGTGCCCTTCTTCATTCAGGGCTGCATCCCTTAAAGCCCCTTTGTTAATCTGGCCATGCTTGTGGCAGCCATGCAGAGGAGTCAGTTTTATAAGAAAAGAAGTGATGGAAATCTGGATAACTGAGAAAAGGACTGAGTTCTAAAATGTGATCTCTCTTTACCGGCTTTTGTAAGCTATTGAGAGAGAGAGAGAGAGAGAGAGAGAATATTACAGCAGCTTTCTTCTTCTCATTCCAAACTGAAATTTCAGGAGTGCTGTTTCAGGTTTCTTAGCTTTTAGCTATAATCAGATGTACATATTCTCTTTGCAGAAGATATTTTGTTTTATAAATGCACCTGCAGTCTCATAATTGAAATTTAGTGAGAGACAACATGAAAACAAATATGCACACATATTCACAGGTACACCAAAAGTGCACTGGGATGAAACTTGCACCAAAAAAATGAAGGGTGTGAAGGTTTAAAAAAAAAAAGGAAAATGCACAACATATGTAATAATCTCCCTCAAAAGTACATCAAGTGACCCATGTTTATCAGGTAGGGGCAGAATTCCATGGAGTAGCATAAACAGGAGATGACAGAACCTCTGCAAAAATAATGACAAACTTGTCTCTAGCCCTTCTCAGACTTGAAAACACAAAGAGCAACCATAGCTAATAGGTCATGGAATGAGTAGCTCTTTTTCTATTCTTGAACAGTATACAAATCAACACTGATTTCTACATACATATAAATTAATTGTAAGCATCTGCCAAACAGTTTACATGAATAAATTTGAGCCTGTGGCTGTTTGTTAACCATTCATTTGGACCACATCTTCTACTGCTTACTCTTTGTGGTGTGTGATTTGTCATCTTCTAAGTCATGAGTTACTGTTCCTGCTCCCTGACTTGATAAAAATGTTTTTAAAAAGAGAATAAATGGCAATCAATGAATACCTATGCTCAGTATTAAAATTTGTATTTCATGATAAGGGATGTCCTGAAAGTTTCTCCAAATATGTTAACAAATAAACCTCTGGCTATTCTAATATTCACAAACAACAAACATGTCCTCCCTATATCAACAGCATGCTTATCATCTCCAATCTTTAAAGCTGCTTCTTGAAGCTTCAAATTATACTTTTCTAACCCCATTTCTGAACCCATTTACCCTTCTGTTGTTGGCCGATACTATTCTTCAGTGCTTCTCACACTAGATACAGTACAGCGTTATACACTGAAACACTTTAACAACTTCGCTCGTATCACTTTGGAGCCAAAAGGCACTCAATTAGCATGAGGAGAGGTCTTTACAGAAAAATCTTTTTATATGATTGTTAAGTACGCACAAAAAAGTAAGCACCTTTAACCTGCCTTCTAACTAACAATCTTTGACTTAAAGTCAGCTGAAATCAGTGTAAAAAGTGTTCTATGTCCTTCAGTAGGTTTTGCATCAGCCTCAATGTGAGAAGCAGAAGAAGCAGGGGTACTAGGGTTTCTGGCACCCCCTTCAACCTACAAATTGGCGCCCTCCTCCTTCCCTCTCCCACCAGCTTTTGGGGACGGGCTCCCTGCGCTGCCCTCCGCCCATGCTGGGGACCAGGAGATCAGCCAAAAGGGCAGCCCGGTACAGCGCTACCAGTCTGCTCACCTCCCCCCCACCATGCGCTGCTCTGGGCTCTGTGCCGAAGCAGAGGAGAAGGGGAAGGGGCAGCTCTGCACTGACTCCTGCCCCCTCCCCACTGTTCCGGCACGGATCCCAGAGCACAGTGTGTGGTGGAGGGGGGGCAGCAGTGCAGCCACGCAGGGTCTGGCATGGGGGGGGCAGCAGTGCAGCACCTCCAGTCTGCCTGCCCACCCTTCCCCCTAGCCACCGATGCTGGTCTCTGCTTTGGTGCTGGAGCAGCAGGGAGGGGCCAGGAGGCAGCTTGGTGGGGCGGCAAGGACCAATACCAGCTCCGTGCTGCCTCTCGCCCCCTCCATGGTGCTCCAGCCCAGAGCTCAGAGCAGTGCATGTGGTGTGGGGGAGGAGGAGAGCCAGCAACGCTGAACCCAGCTGCCCTTTTAGTTGGCTCACCCTACCCCTGCCAGCATGGGACGGCGGGGCCAGGGATGCACCCCCCCAGGCCATTTTGGTGCTTCTCAAACATTGCTGCCCCCCCCCAGCAGTGCTTATTGTGCTTACTGTTCTGCTGGCCCTGAGAAGAAGAGCAACTATTAGTCATGACAGGATGGCTGATTTGATGACTACCGCTTCCACCTAAAAAAGCATGGAGTCCCATGGCACTTAAAAGACTAACAGATTTATTTATCGCATGAGTGTCATGGGAGAAAATCCCACTTCGTCAGACATTTTGAAAATGGTGGAATTTACAGAATGGAATGAAAACAAATGCAGGGGAATGCAAGACTTGGGATCAGGTCATACAGTAACAGCAATTCACAGTAGTTGTTAAGATTCAAACACTGGGAAAAAGTGGGCAAAGTTAGACTTCTACAACAGATCATTAAGGACCTACAGCCTCTTCTAAAAGATGATCCCTCACCCTCTCAGGCCTTGGGAGACAGACCTCTCTTTGCCTACAGACAATCCCCGAACCTTAAACAGATACTCACCAGCAACTACAAACCTAACAACAGAAACATTAAAACAGGCACACACCCCTGCAACAAACCACGTTGCCAACTTTGCCCACATATTTGCACAAAAGACACCATCATAGGACCTAATCAAGCCAGCTACTCCATCAAGGGCTCATTCACTTGCTCATCCACTAATGTAATTTATGCATGCCTTCATGCGCCAGAAATGCCCCCACATCTTACACATTGGACAAACAGGACAATTTCTGTGCAAAAAAATAAATGGGCACAAAAATGACATCAAATCACAACACGCAAAAACCAGGTGCTGAGCACTTTCATCTTTCTAATCACTCTCTGGATGATTTGTTAATGACCATGCTCAAGAAAGTCAATGGGACATCAAGACTTCAAAAAGAAACAGCTGAGTGAGAATTGATATGCAGATTAGATTGTGTGAAAGCAGGATTAAATCGTGACTATGGCTTCTTTTCCCGTTACAAGAGGTAATTGACTTCACCCTCCTCTATGTCCTGTTTCCCAGTGTTTGAATCTTAATAACTGCTCTGATTTGATGTTACTGTATGACCTGATCCAATGTCTTACAGTCGCTTGCATTTATTTTCATCCCATTCTGTAAGTTCCCCCGTCTTCAAAGCATCTGAAAAAGTAGATTTTCTCCCATGACAGCTCAAGCGATAAATAAATCTGTTAGTCTTTAAGAGCCACACGACTTCTTGCTTTTTTTTTTGCTGAACTAGACTACCATGGCTGCCCCTTTGGAATTCTTCTACCTATTCCCTCTGAAACACCTGGCACTGGTCACTGTGCGAAGACAGGATACTGGGTTAGATGGACTGCTGCTCTGGCCCAGTTTGTCCATTAAGTTCTTACACTATGACGTACAGGTGTAGCAATGCTAGCCAGTTGAAAAGTTTCTAGTAGCAAGTTTACATATCTCACGGTAATTTACTTTGTAATAAAGAAAAGGAAGCTATAAAAAGGTCAATAAATTACCATAAATTACTTCATAATGGGTTAAGAAAAAGCAGTTCTCAAGGTTTTGCCTCTTTCAAATGTGCTGCTGTGTGTGACGATGCTGGAAAAGCATCAATAGTCTAATGTCCCATTTTATGATTATTCATCTTTATACATTCTTTTCTTTCCTCCTCTCTGTTAGAAAGGTAAAGGATTTTTAAATTCTGCCCTGTTATCACAAAACTAAGCCAGTAACATAAATATGCTGACAAATTCCAAAGGGTTAGCTGTGTTAGACTAGTTTGGCAAAACAAACAAGGACTCCTGTGGCACATTTAAAGACTAACAAACTGATTTATTGCATGAGTTTTTGTGGGAGAAAAATCCCACTTCAAAGAGTCTTGACGAAGTGGGATTCTCTCCCACGAAAGTACATGCAATAAATAAATTTGTTAGTCTTTAAAAGTGCCACAGGATTCCTTCTTTGTTTTGATAAACAAGTTGAAGAAACACTGAAATGAAATGTTTAGCAACATTCTGTGCTAAAGAACACAGGCCAATTTTTTACACATGTAAAAAATGTTTAATATGGAATTTTTGCTAATATTGCTTAACAGCAAAACTCATCATATAAATATTCTATTATAGTAAAAACCCCCATATACGTCACACTACTTATACCTTGTTAGCATTCTTCAGATATTCCACAGACTCCCAGAAGCTAATCAAAGCCCTCTTGTCCATCCTTTCCATGTATAATCGAAAGTGCTGTCGGTACGACGGGTTGGCTAAAATGTCCTCAAACTGAAGAATCTGTAAAAGAGATATCAAGCACAAAACCAACAAACAAGATTTATCAACAAGTATTCATAATTTAACCAACTTGAGGTAAACAGGTAAAATGCAAACAGTTTAATGTATCCCTACACTGAAATAGCCACATTAAAAGTACTGCAAGACTTTTTAGTGTGCCTGCCACACAAAAACCTTGTCTACACAACCAAAATTCTCCCTCACTGGCAACAGGTTTCTACCCAGTGCAGTTAACTGGAGCTAAATGTAGTTTAACAGCAAGTGAAACATACGTCCTTGGTTACAGAGACAGAAGAGTAGTAAAAGCTACATAGAGGGTCAAGACCCAGGAACGTTTTAGCTGAGACAGTGAATGAGAAATAGCCAATGTAAAGATTTGCAATAATTTTTAACACCTTTGTAAGAAGTGAACACGCACGGATACCTATACTGTGAACAAACCAGAAAAAGAGTATGATGGGTATACACCATGCATTTCTCTCCCAGGGAAGACTCAATCCACCATCAGAGTGTGAAATTCCACTTTCCTTACTCATGAGACATGAGAGGTTTTAATTCCACGTATCTGAAGAAAAATAAATGCACAGAATCCTTGGACAAAAAGCTTAAAAGAATCGTCTTTTTTCTAAAGGTGAGTGTCCAAAGGCAATGCCACCCAAGACTTTCACCTCAAAATTCAAGTTATATTCTGAAGCCAATGGGAGTTTTGGGTACATAAAGAAATGATAGACTGTATCCTAACTGTGCCAGAAACTTTTTAATGTCATTATATTTTTTACCATACCCAGAGTATTTCTGCCCAGCCTGTTTCATTAACTACACTCTGAAGTCAATCATCCATATCCTGATAGTTTGCTAGTCTGGAGGAAGTTTCTGCTATAATCTATCATAATTTATTTTATACACTATAATCCAGGTAGTTAGAAAAAAATGCCTTGCATGATAATTTGGAGGTTGAGTGCTTCATATGAAGCTCACTTCCTTGAGTTTGCAAGTTAGCAAAAAAAGTAAAATAAAATAAAATAAAAAATTGGAAAAAAAAAACAATTTCCATAAGCAGTACAAAAGCAATCACCAATAGGCTGGTTTAAAATTCTTATCTATTTCCAAAGGGATAACCGTGTTAGTCTAGTCCAGCAAAAAAACAAGGAGTCGTGTGGCACCCAGATTCAAAGCATCTGACAAAGTGGGATTTTCTCCCACAAAAGCTCATGCGAAAAATAAATCTATTAGTCATCTTAAAGTGCCACATGACTCCTTGTTTGGTTTTGGTTTTTTTTTAAATTCTTAAGCTCTTTTTAAAAATACAGCTGTTACCTGACTGGGGTTCCTCATCTTCACACAGTATTTGTAATATATTTATTTTCATTAGAAGGGAATTTTTGAGAAGCCATTTTTAAAGATGTGACAAAATGATTACCTAGTCCACAGGAACAATTATTTGCTCGTTTAGCCACAGCATCACACTTGTTGATCCACCTATGTCTCCTGAATCCTTTCCTGTTGCACCAATACTCCGTGGGACAGTTCCCCATTTGGTAAGTGAAACTACATTCTTTGTTCCTAATTGTGACATTGCATTTGGCTATATTAAAATGCTTGGTGTTCATATTAGCTCTCTTTACCAATCAACAGATATCAATCAATCTATCTATCCTTGCTATTTACTACTCCACTAATTTTCCAATGGTGTGATGAATCTCAATCATTGACAATTTTTAAATCAGGATTGGATGTTTTTCTAAAATGTGTTCTCTGGAATTTTGGGGAAATTCTACAAACTGTGCTATGCAGGAGGAAGTCAAATTGGATGATCATAACGATTCCTTCTGACCTTAGAATGGGGGTAGGCAAAACCTGGCACGAGTAGCATGTGAGTTCATTCGGAGAGGCACACTGTGCCCTTTGTTGCTGCAGAAAGCCACTCCTCAAGGGTCCTTCTGATGGCATGACTAGGGAGGGAGACCCCAGATACCTCTGGAAACAAGCTGCCCAGAGCACCTCCTCTGGGCAGCATGCCTGCGGAGGAGTCACTCCAGGCAGCGGCTTTCCATGGCATGCCTGGGGTCTCGCCTCCCTCCCCCCCCCCCCCACTATGGCCAAATTTCCAGTCGCCTGCCACATTTTTTGGTGGAGTGGGCCACCAGCAGTGGCTGAGGACTGGGGAGAAGGGGCTGGCACAGGGGTCGGCAAAGGTGGCTGATCCCTGTCTTGGAATCTATGGACTGCACTGAATCGACATGCCTCTGGGATGCCACTAGAAATGCCCCTACTGGATGACTTTTTTCCCATTTACAATTACTACCTTACCTTCCTTTGTAGCATGGGGCATGGCTCACTTGCTGGAGGATTCTTTGTACCTTAAAGTCCTTACACCAGGACCAAGGACTTTAACGACTCAGTCAGAGGTTTATTATAAGAGTGGGTGGGTGAGGTTTTGTGAACTGCATTGTTTAGGTGGTCACACTAGATGATCATATTAGTTAGTTCCTTCTGACCTTAAAGTCTATGTATGAGTCTACTTTTAAGCCCACTCAGTCAGTCAATTTTTAATGCACTTAATATGAGATACACTATCTATGTACCAAAGGGGTAGCCATGTTAGTCTAGTTCAGCAAAACAAACAAGTAGTCCTGTGGCACTTAAAGACTAACAAATTTACTTACTGCATGAGCTTTTGTGGGTGAAAATCCCACTTATGAAAATATAGATGCAAGTATATTTATATATTTAAATACTTAAGGATGCAACTGTGATTTATAAAGTATTATTTACTATTTTATTAAAGTAGACTTCACTGAACTCATAGCTTTGGGGCTTAAGAATGTTGTATAGATGGCCCAGGCACGAATGACAGGGCAATAAACAATTAAATCACATACCCTGCATCTAGATCATTTGTTGAAATAAACCAGAGTGTTTGCATGGAACAGTCTCAGAGATGTCACCATTCTGGAAAGTCTTAAGGCTTTAATCCTGCAAACAGATTCATAAGGTAGAGCTTTTTGACCCCTTGGAACCAGAGGTACACCACCTGGCAGGAACCCCTTCTAGAATCAAGTACTAAGGCCACAGTCTTGACATGAGCTCTACACAGGTGGAATCCTTCTCCCACTGTTTTACTTGCAAGATCAGGGCCTAAAACTTCAAGCTATGCAGAGCACTGTCTACTGTACTTAGCACCCTGCAAATACACCAAACTGCTCCAAGTGCAGAAACTCTTTTATAAAAAAAAAAAACAAAAAAAACAAAAAAAAAACCGCAAAAATCTTGTCCAGTTGGAAAATTCTATATCATACTCCACAATACAAACCACAAGAAATGATAACTTCCATGTATCTATGACCCTTCAGACAGAAAGGGTCTCCCATGTCTTATTATGCAAATTAGATTGTGTCAAAGCAGGACTTAATAGTGACTATTGATTCTTTTCACATTATAACAAGTAATTTGACTTCACCCTCCCTCAATATGCTGTTCCTTAGTGTTTGAATCCTTACAAATGCTCTGATTTGCTGTTGCAGTATGACCTGATGCCATGTCTTAACACTCCCCTGCATTTATTTTCATCCCTTTCTGTAAGTTCCCCCTCTTCAAAGTGTCTGACAAAGTGGGATTTTCTCCCATGAAAGCTCATGCAATAAATAAATCTATTAATCTTTAAGTGTCACAAGACTCCTTGCTTTTTTTTAACCCCCAAAGAGGTAGCTCAATGTTACATTTAAGACTTAGGCATCATTTAAAGTTCAGTTATGAAAAGCAACTCAGAAAAATATAACTGCAGGTTTCCCGATTTGTCTCCGAATGACTCCATCCCACATATGCATACTTGTTCAAAAATTTTCCAGTTTAAGAGCTTTTGTTTGGAAAAGGATGTTTCACTGAAACCAAAACTTCCCATAAGAATGGATAAATTTTGTCAAAATTTCATTTATGAAAAAAATGCTAATAGCATTCTGATGAAATCAAAACATTTCATTTTGTCATTTTCAAAATGAAGCACTGAGATTTTTGCATCCAAATGACTTTTCATTTTAAACTTAATTCTATAAAACTATGAAGATGTCAAAGAAAAATGTATGGAATTTCATACTATAAAAGATTAATATAGAAAGATGTATAGAATTTCATTATAAAAAACTGTAAAGATGTCAAAATTTGAACTGAAATTTCCAACTAACCCAAAGTTAATTTTGTTAAAAAATTTAATCCACAGGAAATTTTAGAATTCTTTGCTTTTATTCCAACTCTAAACAAAACTAATTCCAATACCAAAATTCTATTTGTCACACATTTTTCTTGGTTGGATTATGTGCAAAATTAATTTTGTAATTAACTGCCAGCTGCACTAAACTAACCTGGGTTCTGAAAGTCAGGAAAGGTTCTTTCCTCTCCATGACTTCATGCAATAATCAAGATCCTATAAACTCCACTGTGCTCTCAGCAATGCCTCTGCTAAACACACTAACTTACAATGGGGGTAGCATAAATCAAGTAACTGCATTATACAGAGACAAATGAATGCATTAAATAGAATGAAGCTGCACAGCTGATCTTCCATGAAATTCTTGTATGACATCACTTCCCTCAACACCAGATCTCATTTATGACGAGGAAGAAATATTAAAAATAATTTTTCACTTAATGATTTCAATCCAAATCTGTAGTGGTCCCTGAGACAGACTGTCTTTTCACTCTCTGATTATACAAATGTACTCATCACTGGGTTGCCTCTTCTGTCTATCCTGGTCACTACAGAGTTAGTACTGTGCTAGTCAGCTGAGTTGTTTGAAAGTTTAGCTCTCAGTGAAGAACAAAATTGGGAGCTACTTAATCACTCCAGTTCAGCTTTGTAAGTCAGATGAAAGAGTGGTCCAGCTCTCTGAGATTCCCCAATGGTATCAGTTCCCCGAGTCTGAAAGAGGATGCTTTTCCCCATCAGAATTTTGCTGCCCTTTTCCAAGAATAATGCTTACCAACCAATCTCAGAAGATTTATCAGTTGCAAATTGCTTTGCAGATGTAAGGTGCCATAAGAACTAAATATTGTTAGTAAGGCACATAGTTACATCTTCCATCACAAAGGCAAGATTATTTTTTAGTAGAGAACAGTAGAGAAAATAGCAGAGAACATTCTTGAATTTTAAGAGATTGGAAGAAACCTTAGATACTCTCTGTCAAAACAACTCAACCCGCGTATCATGTTTTTCACCTTTTTTCTTATTCCTTATTAAAGAGGGTATGAAAGAACAAGCTTTGTTCTCTAAAAGTACACCAGTTTCTACACATACTTGGTCTCTAACTTACTAAATAATAATACTTAGTTCTTCTACAATGTAGTGATTCTAGCCTTAGGTGACAAAGATTTATATTTTACAGATAAAAAGTGGAAGCAAAGAGGCCTGAAGTCACTTGTTAAGGCTCAATGAGTTCATCCCTGGCACAGCTGGAACTACAACTCAGAAGACTAGGTTGACGAGGAATGACAACCCAGATCAGGACCATCTATCTGCTGGACCGTGATACCTGATTAAATAGTAAACTCTTCACAGTACAATAATTCCTATAGCAATCAGGCATGATGTCACAGAAAATTAGGGCTTCAAGTAGAAAAAACAACAAACAACCCCTTACAACTGTTTAAATCATCTTAAGTTTCAGAGGAACTTAAAATCTACTTTCTGGACGCTACAGTACAAATTAGGGATGGACACATACGCACCATTCTATACCGAAAACCTACTGAATGGTGCAGTTACCTACATCCCTCGAGCTTTCATCAAGACACACAACATGATCCATCGTCTACAGCCAAGCCTTAGGATACAACCACATTTTCTCTGATCCTCAGAGACAGACACCTTCAGGATCTTGAGCAAGCATTCTTAAAACTACAGTAACCACCTGCAGAAGTTAAAAAAAACAAATTGACAGAGCTAGGAGGGCACCCCAAAGTCAACTACTATAGGAGAAACCCAAGAAAGAAAACAATGGAATGCCACTGCTCATCACATACAACCCCTAAGTCAGACCTCTACAATACATCATTAATGACCTACAGCCTATTCCAAAAGATGACCCTTCACTCCCTCAAGCCTGGGAAGACAGACTTTTCCTCACCTACAGACAGTCCCCCAACCTTAATCAGATACTCACCAGCAACTTCAGACCTAACAACAGAAATGTTAAAGCAGGCACATATCCCTGCAACAAACCACATTGCATACTTTGCCCACATATCTGCACAAAAGGCAGCATCGAAGGACCTAATCAAGCCGCTGCTCCATCAACAGCTCATTCACCTGCTCGCCCACACCAATATGATTTACGCCATCATATGCCAGAAATGTCCCCCCTCCTTATATATCAGACAAATAGGACAGTCTCTAAGCAAAGGAATAAATGGACACAAATCTGACATCAGAAATCACAACATTCAAAAACCAGTAGCTGAGCACTTCAATCTTCCTAATCACTCTGTTGATTGTTTGTTAACAACTATGCTCAAGCAGATGGGTAGCACATCAAGACTTCAAAGAGAAACTGAAGAATTGGAATTGATATGCAGATTTGATTGTGTGAAAGTAGGATTAAGTTGTGATTATGGATTCTTCTCCCATTACAACAGGTGATTTGACCTCACTTTCCTCTATGTGCTGTTCTTCAGTGTTTAAATCTTAACTGCTTTGATTTGCTGTTACAGTATGACCTCATCTCATGATTTACACCCCTCTACTTTTATTTTCCTCCCATTGTGTAAATTCCCTCATCTTCAAAGTTACTGACAAAGTGAGATTTTCTCCCATGAAAGCTCATGCAATAAATAAATGTTAGTCTTTAAGTGCCATGGGAATCCTATTTTAAATCTTAAGAAACAGATTGCTTGCACAAAAAACAGTTTGTAAATCAAGCAGGGAGGGGTTGCAAATGCTTTGGATTATAGGATTAAAATTCAAAAGAATATGGACAAACTGGAAAAATGGTCTAAAGTAAATAGGATATAATTCAATAATGACAAATGCAAAGTACTCCACTTAGGAAAGAGCAATAAAAAATGGAAAACGAGTCCCTAAGAAACAGTATTGCATAAAGGGATCTGGGGGTCACAAGCTAAATATGAAAGGAATGCTGTGGCACTTTTAAAGACCAAAAAATGTATTTATCACATGAGCTTTTGTGGGAAAAAAAATCCCATTTCTTTAGACGCTTTGAAGATGGGGAACTAACCCATATTCAAAGTCTCTGATGAAGTGGGATTTTCTCCCACAAAAGCTCATGTGATCAAAAAAATGTGTTAGTCTTTAAAAGTGCCACAGGACTCCTTGCTTGTTTTGCTGAACTAGACTGATACAGCTAACCCTCTGAAGCTAAATACGAGACCACTGTGTAATTAGGGATAGAAAAGTTTGTTTAATTAAAAACAAACATTTAAATGCTTTATGAATAGAACATTTATACAGTTAAATGCATGGCTGGACCTGGTACCTCACTACCAAGTGAGAGTGGGCTAGCTGAGGATCTCCCCTGGTGTAACTGCAAAGCTGTAGCTGGGCAGCTCTCATTCATGGACAGCTCAGCCAGTCCACCACCCTTCCCTGCTCCCCTCTGCCTGCATGGAACCAAGTCCAACTACAGCTATACCCCATCCCCTACACTAGGCTCTGTCCAGCCATTGTGGGGAGCTGAGCCCAGCTGCCACTTCCTCCACCCACAGTTTAAACAATAATTAGCTGTTTAAAACATATAAACAGCTGATTACTGTTTAAACAATTAAGGTTAACCTTTCTACATCCGTAAGCACAACACTGTTATAAAAAGAGCAAACAGCTTTTCGGGATGACTACCAGGAGAGTTGTAAGCAAGACACAGGAAGTAATTCTGCTTTATTCTGGCTGATCAGGCCTCAGCTAGAGTACTGTGTTCAGTTCTGGACGCTGCACTTCAGCAAATAGGACAAACTGAAGAAGTCCAGAGAAGAGCAACAAAAATTATTAAAGATCTAGATAATATGACCTATGAGGAAATATTAAAAAAAATAGTTTAGTTTAATATGGAGAAAAGAAGATCAAGAGTGGACATGGTATCAGTTCTAAGGTTATAAAAGGTTTTTACAAGGAGAAGGGAGAAAAATTTCTCCTTAACCTCTAATGATAGAACAAGAAGCAATGGGCTTGAATTGTAGAAAGGGTGGCTTAGGTAGGACATATGGGAAAATCTCCTAACTATTAGGGTAGTTACGCACTAGAATAAACTGCCCAGGGAGACTACGGAATCTCCCTCATTGAAGATTTTTAAGAGCAGGTTACACAAATACTTATTGGAGATAGTTTAGATAGTACTAAGTCTTACCATAAGTGAACTAAATGACTTCTTGAGGTCCTTTCCAGTCCTATGATTCTATCAGTCTTCATATGGGAGTGACAAAAGTATAATTCTAAGCCACCATCAGAGCTCACTCTTCATTTTCATAGTATAATACATTCCTCAAGCCAATCAGAATATTCAAGCCTCTACAACACAATTCAATATCACCCAAAAATATACCCATACATGTCTGTTCTTGAACTATAATATGCATTTTAATAGGAGAAAAGCAACCCTGCTGTTTCCTACACAGATATTGGCTATTCTCTAAACAATGTAGCATTTTAAGTTGCAATTGCAATGTCTTAAAAAAAAAACAAAAACAAACAGGTACAGGTCACGGGGAGTAATAAACCAATATTAATTCATTTTGTTAAACAAACAAAACAAAGCAAAGAGAAGCTAGATATTTCTACTAACGGATATTTCTATTTTATGCTCGATATTTCTACTTATGTCTTCAGTAGGGGTAGAATATTCTGATTGGCTTCTACCCAGCTTTGTTTCCTCTTCCTAACTCAGACATTAGTGCCCTCTTTTGAACCCCATGCCAGCCCCTCCTCCCTGACTACCAGCCCACGCCAGTGGCCTCCTCCACTGAAAAACACAGTGCCCATCTGAAAATTCAGCAGCAGCCATGGCTGGAAGGGGGAGTCCCCAGGTACACTGCCAAAAGAAGCTACCAGAGTGGCACTTCTCCATGGCATGCCTGGGGAGCGGGTCCCCAGGCATGCTCCTTAAAAGAGCTGCCTGAAGCAGCTTTTTGCAGTAGGAGTACTACATGCGTACAGAGGGTGCCACATGCTGCTCCTAATAGGCTCATGTGCCACTATTTGCATGCGTCTTAACTCATAAGGAATGGAGAGTAGGGCTGGGAAGTGCTTCATAATCTTCCTCTCTAAGAAACAGGCATGAAGTACAAATTGCTGGGTTTTGTCCTTGTAGAGCATCAAAGGCTTAGAGATGAGCAGGTCTTGCTCAGCTCTGCTGCTGCTGCTACCAACCACCAATATAGTAAACTCCTCTGCATGAGATTGATCTTATTCCTGTGGGTTGGGCCATTCATTTAAAACAAGGCTGCTCACACAGATAATTGTTTGCAGGAGCTAACCCACAATTACCAATACCCAACTGGCATCCCATCCCCCTAAAAGAGACAGAAGGGATTTGTGGTCTTATAAGAAAGGTTACATCAACAATAGGGTGTGTCTGTTTTTCAAACAGGTCAAGGTTGGCCTAGCACTTCCCATGATGCATACTTTTCTACAAATGTATTTTGAAAGGAAGGAAAAAGAAAACAAATCCTTTCACTTTACCTTTTTACTTTTCTACACATTCTGCAAAATAGGAAATTATTCAGTGAGAATTATTTCCTGGTAGTGGAATTTCTTCTGATCCACATCCAAGTTACAATTAATACAATGACTGAATGAACTTAAAAAGAAACTCACATAAAGACTAACATTTTTCTCTCTCTTGCTTACATAAAAAATGCAGTATTTTATTTTTAACTGGAACATTTCAAGTAGTAAGCTTAGCCTGAGGGGGACAAAGTAAATACATAAATTATTAGCCCTATTACACTTTATTATCTAATCTAATTAACTTGAATTTTCACTTTTGTAGCTGTTTGCTAATGCAACAATATGTTTCCCAAGAGCCATTGTATAAAAATGTTGAAATTTCTGATTTAGTGTAAATAATCTTACCGAACCTCTCCCTAGGGGATTACCCTAGAAAAATGCTAATTGCTATAGACAACTAAGTATTTAAGGTACTTCTATAGTAAATATAGGAAAAGACCAAGGAATATTGCAGATAGGAAGGTAATCTTCTAAGTGTCTTTCAGTCTACTATATATGGCAAGTGTGAAAATTCAGTAAAGTCATGAGCTAAAGAACCCCTTTTGAAGTTCTATACACAAACAATACCAGTACCATATATTTAATACATTAACAATGTATTTTGCAAGGTAACTATTGCAATAGTTTCCCAACACTGAAATGTATATAGCATGAAACAATTGTACAAACATGTTTCCTGTGCATGATACAAACTTATAGTTAAAAATGAGGTATATGGTAATCAAATACTACCAACCATGAAATTTTTCTTTCCAGACTTATACTTATTACCTAATACTTACCTTCTGGCTCTGTGGGCCATCACTCTCATCAGAGATGCCATCCTCTTGCTGGTCATATGCCGGACCTCCTAGAAGCCTGATTCTCTTTTCACACTGTTTCTTTGCCACAGTCAACTGGTTAATATACCTTTTCACATTGCGGGCTCTCAAGAGGTCAGCTTTCATTGCAGCAGTTTCTTTACCTTTAATATCTATGATAAACAGTAAAGAAATGAGACATTATCTCTCATGATGTAAAACTTCAGACTACAAGCTTCTGAAGTGCTTGTCACTCAAAACCCAACTAGATATTGGCGTAAAACTTCTTGAAAGGCTGCTTTAAAAACAGACTGGTGGCTAATAAGGTACGTTCCGGATACCTCCACCACATAGCCAACATAAATAGCTAAAAGAAAAATCCACATACAGATATTTAATATATCTTAACCACAAGTCCATCGTTCTTCTGACCTGAATGGCACAGAGTCCCTGATATTCTAGGATCAACTCAGAAGGAGGACTTGAACAGATGAAATCCACTCAAAAAAACACAATCCTTTAAGACTGTACCAAGGCTGTACAATATGTTGCTAAATTTGTGATGACACAGAAGAGTATTTTTAAAATTCAGCAGAATGAGGCTTGTGCATAAAACACAGGCATCCAGAATGCCTCAAGTTTCCAAATTCCCCTCACTGCATCTTCTCCATAGTTCTAAAAATGCTTAGTTAAAAACAGAGATAAAAACCAACTGACACAGGACTGGAAATTTTTCCTGTGCTATGTCTTAATGTGAAGAACTCCTCCAAATCCATTTGATTTTGTTAATAGGTAGAACAATGCTGTTCCTCAATCATACTCACACCTGTGCAGACTTGTAACACAAGCTCTGCAAGTTATATGGAAAATTCAGCTGAGGATTAAGATAGTATTCAGGGATAAAGAGTCAATTCTTAGTCCATTTGGCCGTGTTTTTATAATATGGGAACACTAGTAAATCCAATGATGCACATGAATACAATATTTTCTCTTTTAAAAGTCACTGCAAAGAAATAACTGCATGGAAAGAAATATACATGCATGACTGCTACAGGGAAAGTCCGCATGCATATGTTAAACTAGGTTTAAATTATGTTAAAGATTCATTTTAAAAATCGGAATATTATTTTGTCTATTTTTTAAAAAAAATCCAGAAAGCCTTCCATCTTATTTCATTATGTAGTATATGCAGGTACAAATAGTAATGGTAGACAGGAAGCTCTCTGGGTTAAACATACAAATATATACACACAAATACACACCCACACACGATAGACAGACAAACACTAAGTCAGAGCTGCTCTTGAAGAAATCATGTGAATACTCTGTTGGCCTAGTTATTGAGGAGTTTTCTGTATGAGTATGTTGGTTTAATCTCAGTAGGAGTCTGTCCAGAAAAAAGTTAGGAAGGAGAACAGCTCAAGACATCCATCTCTCACTTAATAGTTGTTACGTAACAAAACGAAGCCTATTAGCTTTGATGATTTTACCTCCACCTCAAGCCAATTTACAAAGTGGATTTTGACCAGGAGAGGAAGAAGCTGAGGAATATAGAACTCTAAAAGAATTTAAAGGTTCCAGAGAGGTAGCCACGTTAGTCTAGTTCCCCCAAACAAACAAGGAATCCTGTGGCACTTCTAAAGATGCTTGAAAATGGAAAACTTACAAGATTTTTACCTCCCATACCGCAAGTTTTCCATTTTCAAGTATCTGATGAAGTGGAATTTCAACCACAAAAGATCATGCAATAAATAAAATTGTTAGTCTTTAAAAGTGCCACAAGACTCCTTACAGGATTTAAAGGAATGCTGTCTCAAGAAAGCAGTTCTTTGGGGGAACCAGAAACACACACAGGGGTCTAAGTCAACATCACAGGGCTTTAGCTCAGATGGACATGCATGGAAACTATTTTAAAATCTATTTTCTCTAATTATCTTAGCAATAGCAACAAATTAACAATACTTTGGTTTTAAGAAGGCTATCTGACCATAGTATACCACCAATCACAGACTTCTGAAGGAAAGAAATGCACATGTCCAAATTCCGTAGGATCTGCTGGGTAAAAATGTTAAGCGCACTGTAGCCCAGGGACTGATCTCAGAATGAGAGAATTGTGCAATTCCACCATGATACAGGTAAACACATGAGGCCAAACGCATGAGAGGGTATATCAGAGACACTACAAAGAGACAAAGGTGCAGCTAACCCTGGTAACTGTGTGTATGAGAAAGAGTGCCTGCATACACAAAAAGGGAAAGTATTAACATAAAGAATAGGATGGGGGGTAGGGTGAGAGTGAGCACATCTGTGCACATGGAAGAAGAGCATCAATAAAAGAGGCGACAAAAAGCATTCTGGGAGAGCATTTTTGTTGAATAAGTGGTGTTTTGGTGTTTGACACAAAAAATCTGGGCTGCAATCATTTAAACCCTCATCATCAGAATATTTTTGTTTTATTTATGGCTAGAAATGGGAGTGGCAAGTAGTAGATTTTAATTTGGCACCCCCAAATATCTGTCAGCATTCTTTGTTCACTGTAGATTTTGTCATTTGAGCAAGGCAATGTAACTGTAATTCAGGTTTTTACCCCTCTCTCCTCCACTTCTCCCTTTCTTCATATATGCAGCAACTTTTAGCCAGCAGAGTGACACAATAAATTAAATGTTCTGTTGACTCACAGATGAGATTGCACACTAAGAAGACAGATGGCTCATTTTTTAAAGGAAACTCATTTTATTCTCTGCTTGAATGAGTATCATCCCTGGAAATGACTATTTACATGGCACCATAGATCTGCTGGATGCCACATCTTTAACATCAGAGAGCTCACATTCTAAGGTACATAGGTAACACAAAGAGTAAAGGCATAGAGGCAAAGAAAGAGGCAATTCTGGGGGTGAGGAAAGAGGAAAGTTCTTGGGGTAATATCTGTGCTTGTATTTTGTGTAGGTGTTGCATGAAGGAATTCAGAGGTTGCATGCATCTTTAGTTGTTAATTTCTTGAGGGTTAATTTCTTGGGATGTTCAGTTCAATGTTATCAGTAGAGCCCTGCACAGATACAAAAACGTGGAACCACATCCGATCCACATCCACTCAGTGATAGCACTGATCAGGTCCGAAATCCGCATGCCAGGTTTTAGCTGCATCTGTAACCGTCTCCACAACCGAGCTTGGGCTGACACTCAGCATTTCAGCCTTTGATCGGTTCATTCCCCATATGGGTCCCACCCACTTTTTCATTTTCTTGTTTGCTGTTCACATGCTGTGCTGTCAATCAGATTTCCTTGCCCATCAATGAAATCTGATTAACAACATGACATGAGAACTGTAAACAAGAAAAGGAAGAAGTGGGCAGGGAAATCATGGGGAATGAGCCAGTCAAAGGCCAGCAGGGGCTCTCCAAGCCCCACACTGAGACTCTGATTGGCTGGCAGATCACAATCAGAGCTGAGCTAGGATTGTCTGGAGTGCTTCCTGATTCCTCTGTGTGCTGCTGACACAGATCAATGGAGGAGCTGCAGTGGTAGACTGAACTGTGAGAAGATAAAAATAGAATCCACATCCATGAATCAATCCACAGCAATGGGTCTGCATTTATCTGCACCCGCACCCACAGCTCTGCAGCAGATACCCACGGATCTGCAGGGCTCTAACTATTAGCATGGTCAGAAAAAAGAGAGTTAATGGAGCATGCCAGAATGAAGAGTTGCAAAAAGTAGTGGAAAGAAATGTTTGGAAGAAGCATCTGAAGAATAAGGTTGCCTGAACCACTGGAGTAAAACATTGTTCCAGGGAGAAGCAGAATGGTGTCATGAATGGGAAGTGACAAAAGGAGCATTAATTGAAAGAGATGCAAGTTAGCAATATGCAAGATTCAGAAGGAACAGAAGAATAATCACTGTACAGGGGGGTTCATGGAGACCTGTAAGGTTTCCTATTACCTATAAAATTAACTACCATTTTTAAAGAAAGTACAGGAAATAAAAAAGTGTGTTTGAAATAATTACTAATGTAGACAGTTTTCATGGATGATATAACTAATATGAAGAAATACAGTTTTGCCTCAGATACTCTGTTCTGTATGTGAATGACAGAAAATGTTTCAAAAAATGGACACTAAAATGGATACAGGTGGCAAAACTCAAGTAGGTTACTGTGAGGTCCTCATCACCACATGCTGGTGGCTTGTGCTTTTTCTCTTCTGACGTATCATTTAGGGCAAAGGTCTCAAACACATAGCCCGCAGGCCATTACCAATATTTGCAATATCATTGTATGGAAAGGTTTCAGTGGTGTGACCCTCAGGCTAATGTTCTAATCTTCATGCATCCCTCTACTAGTCCTCATGTGGCCCTCATAGTGATTTGAGTTTGAGACCCCTGATTTAGGGGCAATTGCCAGAGACCTTCGTCTTCTGTGGCTTTCTGGGGACAATTCAGAGACAGCCTTCTACACAAACATTCATGCTACTGTCTAGACAAGGTAGACTTTCACCTTTTGGATTTTAAACTTTTGAAAAAGGGAGGCCCATATTACAAAATGGCAGTTATGATCCCCTAAATATATATCAGGGTGGCCAAACTTATGGAACTCAAGAGCCACACAAAGTTGATTATTAAACCTTCGAGAGCTGCACTGAGGCCTACAGCCATATACTTTTACCTACTCCAAAACTACTAAGTTTAAAATTCACTGCATACTTTAATTTTATCATAAAAAGAGGACAAATATCAATCCTACTAATGTCAGATTCTAATAAATACTTAAGGTTACTATGAAAATTAGGCCTATACAGTAAAAACTTAGCTGCTGCTCAATGTAAAAGACTGCAGGCGGGTGGCGAGTTCTTTAAAATCCTGACCATGCCGCATGTCTTCCCACCATCCTGACCCCCTCCTAAACTCCTAGGCTAGGGCTGCTTTCCTAAATTGATATGACGACATTCTTCTAGGAGCCACAATTTTTCATTCAAGAGCCTGGTTAGAAACCTGAGTCTAACTTCAAGTCTAAATTTCTGATGGTCAGTGACAAATGCACTACACTACAGTTTCACAGAGCAAGACTGTGAAAAGCAAGGTTTTGGGGTTGTTTTTTTCTTTGGCAGTATAGTCTAACTTCAAGTCTAAATTTCTGATGGTCAGTGACAAATGCACTACACTACAGTTTCACAGAGCAAGACTGTGAAAAGCAAGGTTTTGGGGTTGTTTTTTTCTTTGGCAGTATAGTCTAATATAGGCATGGCCAAACTTTGGCTCAGGAGCCACATGTAGCTCTTGAGAGAAAAACTGTGGCTTGTGGAGGGGGATGGTAGGGAAGTGGCAGCGTGGTCAGAGACGGTGGGGAAGCAGTCGGAGGCAGCAGGGAAACCGCAACATGTTTAGATTTTCTCATAGGTCCTAATGCAGTTTATTTGTTGTTAAGATAAAATACAGTATGTTTTACAAGACCTTCTAAACATGACGTGGAATAATAAGGAACAAAAATATGAAGAAGAAAACAGATTGTTTAAAATGTAGATTACTTTCAATTTTTGGCACAACTAACTGCTTTGAAGCATTGTATTCCACAATGAAATCTGTTAAATTGAAATGTTGTGCAATACTTAGAGATCAGCACCTGAGAGAACTTTTGCCTACTGCATTGACAAGTTACTGCCCAGATTTTTAAAAACTCACCACTAGCCTGCGGTCTTCTACATTGAGCAACAGCTAAGTTTTCAGTGTATAGGTTTAGTTTTCATAGTAACCTTAAGTAATCATTAGAATTTGACATTAGTAGGATCAATATTTGCCCTCTTTTTACAATAAAATTAAACTGTGCAATGAATTTTAAACTTAGTAATTTTGGAGTACATAAAAGTGTATGGTTATATGCCTCTGCGGCTCTCAAAGGTTTAATCAGCTTGTGTGGCTCTTAAGTTCGGGCACCCATTTTTCTAACCATTAGAGGAGTGAAGTTCTGGAATAGCCTTCCAAGGGGAACAGTGAGGGCAAAAAATGCAACTGCCTTCAAAACTGACCTTGATAGCTTTATGGACGGGATAGTATGATGGGACAGTCTAGTCTGAAAACTGACTGATCTTTAATGGATATGCCTATGGACTGAGATGGGATGTTAGGTGGGGTGGATTTGAATGACTATGGAGAAGGAATTTTCCACCAGAGCAGATCAGCAAAGGCTCTCAGGGTTTTTCGCCTTCCTCTAGCATAGAAACTGGCTCACTTGCTGGTGGATTCTGTGTACTTAAAATCTTTAATCTATGGTTTGGGGATTTTAATAACTCAGTCATAGGTTAGAGGTTTATTAGAGTGGGTGGGTGAGGTTCTATAGCCTGCATTGTACAGGAGGTCACACTAGATTATATTGGTTCCTTTTGACCTAAAGAGCCTATGAATCACCTACAGCTGCAGTATGAACCCAGCTGGCCAATTTGAAAAGTTTCACATATTGACATCACTATTTTTGCAAGACACCTAGAGCTGAGCACATACAGTACTTAATGTCATGCTGAAATATTTAAGTGGCAAAAAACTGCTTAACATTTAAAGATGAAGATAAATAGTCATTCTAGCTCTTACTATGGTATTTACTGATCATCATAAGCCTCTAAGATCTTTGAGACTGAAATGCACATTTTTAAAGCCTGCCTGGGGCTATAAAAGTATTTGCTTAAATCTGAAAAATCCCACTGATCTCAGATTGAAAAGAACAGTAAACAGGGTTCTTTCACAAGCCCACGACAAAACAGCTAAACTCAGAAGGTAAAACTAATTCTTATGTGCTTAAGGAAGAGAATGAGTAATACAGCTTTAGATATTACCCTTATTTATAAGCACTTGCCATAGGTTGGTTAATCTTAAAAAAATACTTACACAACTTAAGGAGAATTTTGAAATCAGGGATTGAGTGGTACTGTACATAGTAAACATTTGACAAGGGAGTGGGGAGGGAATTTTAAAACTGATGAGTGGAAACACTATTCTTCCCATTTTAAACAGAATGTGTAATTAACCTGTAGAATTCACTAGCATGAGACACAATGAAGGCCAAGAGTTTAGTGGGATTCCGGAAAGGACTGGATATAGTTATACAGCTAAGAAGGATTTTTACAGTAGATTTATTGGACAGATTAAATCATATAGGTAATTCATGGTCCAGTAAATACCACCATCTGTAACTGCCCGGGAGCAAGAAGAAATAATCTGCTTAGATGCAATATCATTATTTTCTATGAATTTCAGTACAGGCATTTTTACACCTTCCGCTGAAACACCTGGTACTCATCATTATTAAAGATAAGATATTGAACTAACTGAATGCCAAACTCTTGATTTTTATGTTGCTCTTTAATTCCCTACAACACGGTGGCAAATCCCAGGACTATAACTGAAATCACTTGGTTAGACACTTAAATCCTGCACTGAGACAAAGAGGTATGTTTGCCAAGTCACTGAAGGGTAGATCGGGTATGTCCAGTCAATTCAAGTAAATGAATAAGAGAGTTCGGAGCACCCCTGTGAGGCAAAAGGAGTACAGTCAAGCCCTTATAATCTGTCTTCATTGCAGTTAACTCAAGTTATAACTCAGTGTTACCCTTAACTTGATTCCTGTTCTCTCATAAAAACCCTACAACTCCAGCATGGTGCTTTTAATTCAAGTTGGCTGGCCTATCAGGAGCATAGCCTATAAATACGCATAATTCATCAGCTGCTAACATGTCTATGCTGTAATATGGACACAGCTTATCACCACGTCAGAGCCAGCATCCCCACAATGCTTTGGCACAATTCGCTTTGTGTGCTCAGAAAAGACAGACAAGTTCTCTCACAGTGTACTGGCAAAGAATTCATAGAGCCTCTTACAGCTTTCTGTAGCACAATGAATCATGAATACGCCCCCAGAAGTCACTGTGTCAAACACTACTGTGTGTAGCGTAACAGTGTGGACACAGCAGCTGGAACAATATGACACCACCCTCACTTGAGCCAGCTTAGCGTGAAAGGAGTAACAAGGGAAAACACACCCAGAAAGTGGTCCTACAGGGGTGAAAACTTACGCATTTTGTTGTTTAAGTGATCAATCAGTGCAAACTTGTAGAAGGAAAGAGTTTGCACTACCTTCCAACAAGCATCCACCGTGCACATTCTCTGTTTGAAGCAAGGTTGGAACTCCACTGGCTCACATTCCCCTCAGTAACATCTGAGGTGACCCCCATGACAGGAATCTGTGCAACTGAACAGCGGAAAAGTTCCATTACCCCATTACCACATTTGGAAGATCTCAGGTCAGGAAAAAAGAGACTATTTCAAGTTATCTTCTCTTGGAAATATAAATTAGAACAAAGAATGGGTATGCCTAGGTCAGAGGCACTGTATACCAAACCCTGAACTGCAGGAACTATTCTCTGTCCATATACAGTACTAAGAGTAGTGTTCATGCAAGCATACCCATAATTTTCTGAGCACAGCCTACAAGCTACAGAGAAACAAAAGATGACAGTTCATGCTAGAGATGCGTTAGAATTAAAAACAAAAAGTTTCTATGCTCTGCTAAAGATGTAAAGTGCTACGTGAGTTCTGGTAGTATTACACACCGACCTATTGGCAAAGAAAAAAAAAAATCACATACCTCAAATCAGACTGAGCTTCAAGGCAAATGATGTCTAAAAGAAAATACTGTTTCTATAGCTGGCTGTTTAAGAATTCTCCCCTACAAACAATGTTGCCACAGTTTTGCTTCTACATTAGTCTTCAGCTCTGCCTATAAATACAAATATTTTTATGCCTGGTGGGAATGCCCACAATGAGATCTTCTAGTTCTGCATCAAGGATTTCTCAGACAGAGGACCCTTTTAAGACATGTTTTCTTACTTCCTGCTTATAAGGGAGTGATTTTGTCAAAAGTGAAGCCTTTGGACAACTAAAATGCAGCATATGAAAGGCTCTGAAGAGAGAATTTTTTTCCAGTCCTCTGAGGACAGATGTTTCTGGTCACACTATAAAGCCATGTGGAAGTAGGGAACTGCAAATTGGTGGGTGATACTACAAACCTTGGTGAGTTGTTGACAAAAAAACTCTAAACACAGGTCCAGTTAACTGTAAGTTCTTTAGCACAAGGACTGTTTACAGCATCAAATACGAAGTTGCCTAAGTCCTGGTTTGTGCCTTTTTGCGCTCTTGTAATACAATTATAATTTATAATAAAAGAAGTAACAAAAATGTTGAACTGGCAGAATAAAATGGATGCCTTTTTTAAAAAACACATTTTTATGTTCTGAACCATCCATTAGATTAACAGAAATCAGTTGAAATGTTTACTATTTTTGATTTTTCTCTCTCCTTACTTTTTGAACGAACCTCTCTCTTAATTTGGACAATGAAAATACACAACTTAAGTTTCAATTTTGTCTCTAGCCAGTTTCTAGTTAATTTCAGTTTCTGGTTCTTTCCAACTGTTTCTGCTAGGATTAAAATAAAAGGAACAAAATTTCGCAAAAGTTTTTCTACCAGTCTTAGGTTTTTAAAAAATTGAATTTTGCTAAACAAAAATTTGTGACTGAATTAGATCTTATGCTTTTTCAGTACATAATCACTTCTTATCAAAAGACAAAATGATGAGAGTTAGAGCAGACACAGACTGTGCAAAAAATAGGAATCCTTTGACCAGAACACAAGCTACAGTGGAGAAAAGATAGTTCAAAAATCAGCATAAAGAACCAAGATGAGCAAAAAAAAAAAAAAAAAAAAATCCCTCCTCCTCCAACAATCACAGTTGCAGTCCTCTATTTTTGCAAGGAGGAGAAAGACGGATAAAAACGAGGCAACAGATGAATTTAAAAAAAGAAAAAAGCAGATTCAGCAGGTTTGTCTGGGTAAAATAAGGAAAGTAACCTGCAGTGGTAGTAAGAAAAACTGTAACATCTATTCATTGTGCTGCATGATGCAAAAATAAGAAGTCAACACCTCAAAAGGCATTTGATGCTACATTAGTTTTCTTGTCACTTACATGTTAGTGATTAACAAAAATAGCTCTTCTAGCCATAGAAATTAAATCATCCACAACAAGCTTCACTACTGTGAATCACTGAACCTCTCGAAGCATTTCTACTTCTTAAACTGCTGAGAATCTGCCCCCATGGTATTCACATTAAGACTTGAAAGTAAAACTGACTGCTTAAAATGAATCAGAAACAGTACATTTTCCTAACCATGCTGCTAAGATTTGAACTTGTATATTAGAAAACTCAAGAGATGTGCATTAAATACATTTGTTAGTCTATAAAAGTGATACAGGACTGCTTGTTTGTTCTGCTAAAAAAATATCATCACTTGTAGAGCTTAGTAGGAACAATGACAGGACAAAAATCTTTTAAAAATTACAGTACTGTGTCTACTGTATTTAACTGTATCTGTTTAATAAAACCACTCCATCACCAAGAGATCTAGGCCAGTGATTGTCAAACTTAGGGTTGTGACCCACTACTGGGTCACAGACACTCAAGCACTGGGTCACGGCAGCCCTTGCTACCACTGTTGAAAGACTGGGGTGCTTTGCTCAAAGATATAATTCCTGGGTCATGGGCATAAACGATTTTTTTCAACTGGGTCCAGAGGAAAGAAGTTTGAAAACCACTGATCTAGGCAACAGATGGCACTAATATAAATTATTAACATACATGTACTGACTTTTTCCAAAGAACTTCCTGTCCACTTTAAAAAATAAGCAAAGTTTGAACGCACTACCTGCTGATGTGTCCTTTGAAAGTCAGCTCAGCTCCAGCTAGGTTGACCCTGAATATTTGGGAGAAAGAAACCCTTAGGAGAATAACTAAAACAGATGAAGAATTTGAAGTTTATTCTAAGTGGATTACAATAGTTACAAAACAAGCACACTGTGTGCGTTGGAGTTGACTGCAAGTTACCCCTGCACAGACTGATTAGAAGCCGCTTCTGCGCTGGACTGAACTAGTGCTGATTTGGCTTGGAGCCACTCTAGCTGTGGAGTAAGTTGGAAAGTGGTTAACCTTGGAAGTGCTGTCTGTGTTTGTTACAAGATAGAAGCATGCTCTCTGCCAGAGCCTGCCTGGGAATGCGACTGCCCTGGGAAGCGGCAGGTTAGAGGAAATGAAAAGCTACATGAAGTTTGCGGGCCCCAACCTGGGGTGCAGTCTCGCCTGCAGGGTGCCCAGGAGCTTTCCCCATGTTTCCCAGCAAAGCCCGCTATGAGCCCTCGAGAGCAGGAATGGAAGGTACGGGACTGGACCGAAGCTGAAGAGGCATAAGCATTTGATCCTTGTTTGCTTACTCACTGCTTATGGGTAAGGTATATTCTGCAACACTTGAATGCTAAAGGATTATTGTATCAAAGAAATAAAGCTCAAGATATCCATGCATCAGGAGTGGTTTCACTGAGTGTATCCAAATATCTTTGCCAAGGGAAGGGCTGGTCCCAAGCCTCCTGTGACAGTGCTCCAATAATTTTAACAATAATTGGGGGTGGAGGTGAACAGGTGATGAATAGCACAACCTTAAATTGTTCTGATTGTGGGAATGCCAGCTTGTGGGGCTCTACACAAATAGATGGAAAGTTAAATGATAAGCCTGGAAAACAAGGTAACACTAGGAGAACTGCAAAAGTCTCCATTATGTATTTCCTCTAACAAAACTTCCATCTTAGAGGATTTTTAGAAACAGAGGGTATTCACTCATAGTTCAACTCTAAGGTTGCTGCAGGAAATCAAAACTGCTGTGGTCCTAAACTAAAAAAGCTAAAGCCTCAACATTCCACCTCTTCATGCTGGCTAATAAAGAGTATTGTTGGGATGGTTATTTTTAAACAAAAGCAAATGCCAGCATTTCAAATAAAATAGAGAACCAACTCCACAGAAGGAAAATAAAGCAGGAAGGGCGAAAGACTAGACAAGATTTAAACCTACAAGGACAGACTAAGTAACAGTGAGACCTTATAATCCACAACATTGTGCATAGATATTTTCAGTAAATTTCTCAATTAAGGGGCCATAGATGATTAGATTAGATGAGATAAAATAAAATGAAAAGTAATACAAGCATTGGCCAAGGAAAAATTATAACATAGTAATTATATATATTCCTCCCAACAAGAACCACATTCCTGTGTCATTTAGTTGGGGAGACAGTGTTTGTCTTTAAAATCTGGTTGGAAAACCTTTAATAGTATCTACCTCTGCAAAGCATTTTGTATACCATTTGTACAAAAATATTGCAAAATATTATAAAGAAAATTATATCATAAACCAGGTTTTGTCACAAGACGACAAAGAGTTCCTTAACGCTAATAACCATAGGCCAATATAGGATTGGAAATAAATACTTTTTAATGGATTTATGAGTTTGTTTTAAAAAGTAATAAAAAAGATGAAAAACTCTCTCTCCAGTACATTATCCTTTCATCTGAAGTATACTAATATCCCCTTTCTCTAAAGAACAGAGAATCTCAGGGTATATCTACACTACTGGCTTCACGGGGATTGATGCAGCAGGATTGATCAGTAGGTTATGAGGAACTGCTCAATCAACATCAGAAGTGATCTCCAGTTGATGTGATTAATCCACATCCCCGAAAGGAGTAAGGCTGTGTCAAATGGCAGGAGACTGCCATTGATGCAATGCAGTGAAGACACCATGATATGGCAATGTAAGCCAGTCAGTCAGTGGGAGATACACAAGCTACACTCCTGTTTCAAGTATATTTAGGTACCTTTAAAAATATTTGTCCATGGGAGTGAAAACTGTGTCCAAAACCTTTGCTATCACTGCAATGTCTTGAAGACATGAAAACCAACGTTTATTGAGAAAAATAAACAAAGTCAAATGAAATACCCATATGTTTGAACATAAATTGTACATGCATATAAATATTTTTAAATAGATACAGTATCTATTGAAAGGATAATAAAATTGGTATTTTAAAAATTGGAGGAGGGATGTATTAAAGCAAATAAAAAGATAAGGACATAATATTAATTTAACTGCTCTTACAATATAAGCCTCAACAATGATAAAAACAATCTCACTAAATTCAGATGGAATACTAGGCAATGGACCCAGCCATCCTAGCCTGAGACTGGAATTTCCTTTGATCTATCAACAAAGTGAAGGTGGACACAGATGGTATGGTATGGCTGGAGCTGTCGCTTTTGAAAGGCTTAGCAGGACACATTACAGCCAGCCCTCACTGTATGTGAAAGCAGATACTGTACTGAGCCTGTCTTTACTCAATTTCTGCATATAAATGTGAGGTGAACATTATATGTAAGCAAATATGCCCACAAGTTTTTGGGCATATTAATGAGAACCATCAGGAAACTCTCAATCAGACTGTAAACTGGGGCCCTCTTCTCCCAATCTTTCATTTTGTGTTATGCTGTTCTTTACTCCTATTCCAACTCCTCACCCTTTCATTAATCCACTACCTCAGAACTGTAATCCCTTCACTTATCGTATCACTGGTACGCCAGACAGCCTCACAGAGACTGAGACAGTGCTTCATGAATCCCTAATAATCCTCCTTTGCCACAATCTTATGAGATCAACCTGACACACCTCATTGTCATTTTAGATAAGGGAGAAACCTGAACTCCTACATAATAATACTGGTGCTAGGGAGTATCAAGTAGAGTTTATACTGGACAACTATTTTTAAAGACTCGATTAGAGGTTAAAAAGAGGGTTAATTATGAACAGATATGCATTGTCAAGTGTTAGCCAGCAAATATATGAAATTCAGTAATTTAAAAGCTTTTACTGTACCATCTAGAATACAACATTATTGCAAAAACCTTTACAGAACAAGGGTTCATATACCAGTAACAGATGTTACTTACTTTCTGAGCCTTGTCTATAATGAAACTAAGATTTTTGCAGATAAATTTTAACCAGAATTGAACAAATCAAAAAAAAAACCTAAATCCTTCTCTGGCAAGTGTGTGATAATTGGAACACTGAACTCTAATGTGAGAAGGCACATTCACAAAATGTGTCCAGGAGCTGTGCACCCAAGCCCAGCTATGTATACGTGTTAAATTTGGATATCTTGTTTGTTATAAATATACAGCCTTAACTCCTAAGAGAATGCATGCTTACCTTTCTGTCTCTTCATATGGGGAAAGTTGCTGATTGTGGTTGCTTGAACTATTTCCACTACAATCTGATACCTAAGAGGAGGAAAAAAATGATAGACGGTAAAATTTTTTAGTTTGCTCTCCACATGCACATTTAAGAAGTAAATATATAAAACAAACTCATGGGGAAACCCAGTCACTTCATATGGAACATACATTTCCTTTCAGATGGACAATGTGTGTCCAGGAACAGTGTGGGGGACGAGAATTTTCAAAGACAGAACAAACAACAAATCTAAATAATCCAGCCCCTCCCTCCCAGTAATAATCAGGATGTCCCTCTCTCTCCACTGAAACCTTAGGGACATTATAAAATGGGTTCTTAAAAACTTTAAAAAATTAATGAAAATATAATACAAAACCCTGGTCTTAAAATTCAAAGGCCAATCAAAGTAATGTTAGCAAACAGAATGAAATTGACATGTAATAAACATAAACAGAGTGAAGAAATTAAAAAGTAACCTAAGGGATTAATTAAGACAAGTGTAAAACTGGCACAGATTTCAGGAGAGTGCACGTAAGAAAGCAACGGCACACTTTGCACACATGCAATGATAGTGTTTGAAGGGGAAGGAGCTCAGGTAGCTAGAAGAATGATACA
Organism: Podocnemis expansa; assembly: GCA_007922195.1. Taxonomy (NCBI): domain Eukaryota; kingdom Metazoa; phylum Chordata; order Testudines; family Podocnemididae; genus Podocnemis; species Podocnemis expansa. The sequence continues at coordinate 4,928,450 of ML681966.1, forward strand.
GCCTAGGTCTGTATCCTTTAAGGCTTTAAAACCAAAATCCACTGCTTTATAGAAAGTCAATGTACAGAAGAGGTGCAGTAGAATTCAGGTAACTCAAACCAGTGAGTCAACTGAAAGTATCTGTGAAACCCTGCTAAAAAGGGAGATATGATGCACTATCCAAGCACAAAGAACAAATTCTGTTAAGAAAGGAAAAAGAATCATTCCTATAACAGACAGACATACTCCTGTCAGATTGGCAGAGTAAAGGAAAGTAAAGATGTGATTTTCTCTGCCATCCCTTTTCCTAAACCAGAAAAAGCTAGTGAGAGTAAGAACTACAATTAACTATAAAAACACTCTCTGAAATTAATTACAATTATAGCTAATAACCTTGCAGCTTAGTCATTTGCCCCTGTTCCGGACCTGAGCAACACACTGACTTACTTGATGCTTGAGAGGTAGATACAGAAAGAAACAAAAACTGCATGTAGAAGAAGCTGGAAGATAATGTGGTTAAGAAGAGGTGATTTTTTTTTTTTTTTTTTTTGTTACACTTAGGATACTTCTACTGTTCATTCATCTTTATGGCTTAACTCCTTCACTGAAATATTAATTATCTGCCAGGGAGCTATTCATCACTTACTCTCTGAGCATATTAGTAAAGAGATGAGGACTAACTTACATTTTCTGAATTTTTCTAACATTCTGAGAAAATCTGCCTAATTGGTTTTTATGGCTATTGTAAATTTACACAGTTTTATTTCTTACCACCTTCCATATTGCATTGGGCTTTTTCTGCCATTACTTTATCCTAGTTGATTTCACTTAACAGAACACACTTTTCAAAAAAATCTATGAGGAAGAATAGCCCAGTGGTCACAGTGCTATCTTAGGACTATAATCAATTTCTTGCTTATCTCACAGACATCAGACTTCCAGCGTGACTTGGGCAAGTCAGTGCCTCAGGTCCTCTTCTGGAAAATGAAGACAACAGCACTTCCTTTGCCACACAAATGTTAGGTGAAGATAACTACATTAAGTATTGCCAGGTCTCAGATACTGTGGTACTGGCAGCCCAATCAGTACTACAAGTAACTTAATTTTTTCTTGCCACATTAGTCCTAATTGTGAGGATTGCTCAGATGCTTTTAATATTGGGTGTTCTATGCATCATAACAATTTGGACTAAAGTGTTAAGAAAAAAATAAGTTATTGGGGTAATTGGGAATAAAATAATTCATGGATAAGTGAGTCATTTATTTATGTTATTTTTAGCTTGCTCCATTTAATTTTAAAAAAGAGCTGGACATAATGTAAATTGTGTGATCACAAGTTTATGTTGCTGGTACCCCATCTTTCCCCACCCTAATCCCCTCCTGTACTTTTGTCATCCTTGCTCTTCTCATTAGCTCCAAAACAAAACACAAAGCTTCACAGCAGGGGCTGTGGTCTACCATGAAGCATCCAATAGCCCTGTGCTGCTACACAGAGAAACAAAAAATGATTGCGATACTGCTCTGCCTTCATCACAGTTGCTTTATCTAATCAGAAGGAAAATTAACCACCAGCTTACTCCCTTCATCATCTTTCATTCTCAGCCACTTACAGTTCATCCAGCCTCCTTCCCTCACACAAACTTGTGGAGCTGCATAAAACTACTAACCTGGTTTCAGATTTCATGTTTAAGGACTCTTTTCTTTCACCTTCTTTTCTTATTCTCTGTAATCTCTTTCAACATTCTTCATTGCCTTAACTGGTAGAGGAGAAGGGAAGTTCAAGGACTGTGGGTCACACTATCATGATCCACTGTATGTGTATTTATAAATATACGCACACATCTATATACATGCACACACACATATCCATCCAAGTTCCAAAGGGCGGCCATATTAGTCTAGTAAAGCAAAAAAAAAGCAAGGAGTCTTGGAGCATTTAAGACTAACAGATTTATTTATTGCATGAGCTTTCATGGGAGAAAAATCCTACTTTGTCAGATGCTTTGAAGAAGGGGAATTTACAGAACTGGATGAGAATAAATGCAGGGGAGTGTAAGACATGGGATCGGGTCACACTCCAACAGCAAATCAGAGCATTTGTAAGGATTCAAACTCTAGTGAACAGCACACAGAGGGATGGTGAAGTCAAATTACCTGTTATAATGTGAAAAGAATCCATAGTCAGGATTCAGCCCTGCTTTCACACAATCTAATCTGCATATTATTTGAATTTTGGCAGTTTCTCTTTGAAGTCTTGATGTCCCATTGGTTTTCTTGAGGATCATTGTTAACAAATCATCAGGGAAGTGATCAGGAAGATGCAAGTGCTCAGCAACTGGTCTTTTTTTTGTGTTGGGATTTCTGATGTCAGTTTATGTGCGTTTACTCTTCTGCGTAGGGACTGTCCTGTTTGTCCACCGTATAAGGCGTGGGGGCATTTCTGGCACATGATGGCATAAGTCACATTAGTGCAGGGGTCTCAAACACACGGCTCATGGGCCACATGCAACCCCAAAGCTATTTCCTGCAGGCCGCAATGACACGATCATTACCGATATTTGCAATATCATTGTATGGAAAGGTTTCAGTGGTGCAGCCCTTGGCCTACCATACTAATCCTCACGCAGCACTCTATTAATCCTCTTGCGGCCCCTCGTGGTGATTTGAGTTTGAGACCCCTGCATTAGTGGACGAGCAGGTGAAGGATTCTTTGATGGAGTAGCTGGCTTGATCAGGTCCTGTGACGGTGTCTTTAGTGCAGACATTTGTACTGTACACAGGAGACCCACTTTCTGGACTCTACAGTACAAATTAGGGATGGACATATCAACACCACTCTATACTGAAAACCTACTGATCAGTATAATTATCTATACCCTTTGAGCTTCCATCCTAAACACACCACACGATCCATTGTCTACAGCCAAGTCCTAAGATATAACCACATTTGCTCTGATACCTCAGACATAAACAGAGATCTTCAGGATCTCTATCACGCTTTCTTAAAACTACGGTACCAACCTGGAGAAGTAAAGAAACAGATTGACAGAGCTAGACGGGTACCCGCAGTCAACTACTACAGGAAAGGCCCAAAAAAGAAAGTAGAACACCACTGGTCACCTCATACAATCCTCAAGTCAGATCTCTACAACAGATCATTAAGGACCTCCAGCCTATTTTAAAAGATGACCCCTCACTCTCTCTAGTCTTGGGAGACAGACCTCTCCTCACCTAGACAACCCTGAAACCTTAACAGATACTCACCGGCAACTACAGACCTAACAACAGAACCATTCAAGCAGGAACATATCCCTGCAACAAGCCACGTAGCCAGCTCTGTCCACACATCTGCACTAAAGACACCATCATAGGACCTAATCAAGCCAGCTACTCCATCAAAGGGTCCTTCACCTGCTCATCCACTAATGTGATTTATGCCATCATGTGCCAGAAATGCCCCCACGCCTTATACGTTGGACAAACAGGACAGTCCCTATGCAGAAGAATAAATGCACACAAAACTGACATCAGAATCACAACACCAAAAAAACCAAAAAAACAAAATAAAAAAACCCCCCACAGTTGCTGAGCACTTCCATCCTTCTAATCACTCCACTGATGATTTGGTAACGATGGTCCTCAAGAAAACCAATGGACATCAAGACTTCAAAGAGAAACAGCCAAAATCCAATTAATATGCAGATTAGATTGTGTGAAAGCAGGGCTGAATCCTGATTATGGATTCTTTTCACATAACAACAGGTAATTTGACTTCACCCTCCATGTGTTATTCCCTAGAGTTTGAATCCTTACAAATGCTCTGATTTGCTGTTGCAGTATGACCCAATCCCATGTCTTACACTCCCCTGCATTTATTCTCATCCAATTCTGTAAGTTCCCCCTCTTCAAAGCATCTGACGAAGTGGGATTTTCTGCCACGAAAGCTCATGCAACACATATCCATATATTTTTTTTCTTGTGATTCCTAGGTCACTCTGTCTCCTGCTCCTATCTGCCAGCATATCTATCACTCCCCCCCAGTTTAGTGTCATCTGAATTTGCTGAAGGTTCAATATACCCCATCATCCAAATCATTAATGAAGATATTTAACAAAACTGGCCCCAGCACTGACTTCTGAGGCACTCTGCTTGATACCAGCCGCCAGACACTGACACTGACAACTGAGCCAATAATCACCGCTTGTTGAGCCCAATGATCTAGCTAGGTTTCTATCCATCTTATGGTCCATTCATTCAACCCATACTACTTTAACTTGCTGGCAAGAATACTATGGGATAAAAAACAACAATTGCCCTGGTCTGGTCATTTCATCTGAAGCACCTGGCACTGGTCACTGTTGGAAAACAGGGTACTAGGCTAGATGGATCATTGGTTTGACCTAGTAGACCCATTCTTCTGTTCTTCACTGACAGAATCAAAAGGATGCGTCTGTATAACAAGAGGACAAATTTTTACTAGGGAACCAATCATGAACTGAAATGTACATTATTAATGATGATAAACCAAACTTTGAAAAGTCTATTTCAAAAACTAACAAGAAACAATGGTCTTCTATTGCTTAAAAAGAACTCTAAAGAAAACACGAACAGCACCTAGAATAATGTAAGACCTAAGACAAGACAGATGATAAACTGAAGAATCAAAAAAAATGTTGACCTTCTCAACTCAGGAAGACTCCTTGTGTTAAAGACAACCCAACAGGGAATTCTTGTCAAGACACAAATTCTCAGCAGTATGATTTACGAATGACAGATATGCAATGTGGAAATGTTATGAAGGGCATGACTGTGTCATGCTAGCTACTGTCAACTATACTCTAACAGAGAAGACTTTATAGCCCTCCCATCAGGGTCAATTCATAAAAGCAGTAGGGAGAATACTAAAGGGAACTTTCCACACAATATTAATCAGTGGGTTTCCTAATCTGCAAAATTCATAGTTATCTTTAAAAAAAAATTAAAAATGCCCTTTCCAATTAAAAACAAAAAAACCAAACAAAAAAACCCACAAACACAAAAAATTATGACCATGAAATCCACCACTCCCTACAAATTTGATCATACTTTCTCAGTACATTGGCTTTAAAACAATAATATGCTAGTAATACTAATAATAAAAAAAACCCACTAACTGAGACACTTAAAGAACTACTTTCCTATCCTTGTATTAGCATTACTGTGCTCTTTGATAAATATGAGGGTAGCAACTGTTCTTTAAGAAATTTTTAAAAGTTGCTGTCACATTTTTAAAATCAGGCATTAACCTTTTCAAGAACTGAGCAGTCTACTCACACCCAAGTATTCTGTTGTGAGGCAGAAAAGAATTTTAAAGCCATTTATAAGTTTTTATGAAATCTAGCTACATGAATTATAACAGTGCACTCTGCTCCTCAGGCTTTTGTTTTTGTCCCAAAAGATTAATAATAGCCTGTCAGGTATGTCTCGTTGGCATTTGAGGGTAAACCCATCCTAAAGGTTTTGAATGTGGAATGACCCGTCTTAGTTTTAAACTGTCCATTTCACTGCAGAGCCATCAAGGGTACCGCTCTGTCCATCCATTCTTTAGGCACAGGCTGACCACATATATTAAAAGAAAACACAAATTCAGTAAGCCTCTATGAAAGGTCATCCAGATGGGAATGCTCAAGCCAAGTTTCTCATGTTCTGATATATTCTGAAAACTTGGTAGGTGTGTTTTACTGTAACAAAAAAACCAAACCAAAACAAAAAAAAAATTATTTATGGGCTAGATACAAGTATGTTTAAGGAAGAGTGTCCTAAGACTAAAATGATTGGATTCAGGGAATTTTAGGTGGGCATAATGCTATTATCCAGAATGGAATTGGACCAGGAAAAAAGAATTGACACCCATCCAGAGATGTACTGGTTAGAGGGAGGGAATCACAAAAATTCTCCCCACTACACCACCAAGGAACTTGTTCCCTAGTTGTAAGCATTCAATACTCTATTCTCCCTTCTCTTATATACCTTCCTGTGGTTTATTAGCTAAATACGTTATGAAATATTTACCTTGTTCATCCACAGGCACCTTGGAATGGTTTCCTCAACCTTTACCCTGAGAACTTTCACAGGCAAATCACTACCCTACTCTGAAAAGTGTGCTATTCAATCTTTACATGGCCACAAGAGGTTATGTCTCTTCCACAGACACTCAAACAACATAAGGATGGAGAGAGACAGAAAGATAAACTAGATATAGCAAGGAGACTGAATTTCCAGAAGCCTACCACTACTGTTACACCAAACTAGGGTACTCATATTACACACACCCTACAGGAAACAGTATCACCTGCCGAACCTTAAACACCATTTCCCTGCAAGAATCTTGAGATCTCCCTGGAGGTTTCCCATTCAGGTTCTGATCAGACCGAGCATTGGTTGGGGCTTACAAGACCACAGCTTGAGGTGAATTTAACACTTGGGCTGGAAAATGAACATAAAATGTAGTAAAAAAACCACAGAATTTCATACTGTGAGTTTGCTCTCTGGTATTAGAGAACACAAGTTAAAAAGAGACCTAGAGAGCTAATAAGAGAATACTGTGCACATTAATTGTACCAGAACAACAACAAAAGGGCTAGAAGCTTTCAGCTGAAGCAAACAGCTCCATTAGAATTATTACACTAATAAACCTCATGTCTATTTAGGTTTCCAATAGTCTAACAAGGAGTAATTTATACTGTCAGTAGCACAGAATGCTGGGCCAGAGTAAAGAGCAAATTCTACAGCAGATGAACCGCAAGTAGCCAAGCAACAAAACCATTTCACTCACTCTCTTAAATGCATTTTCCTCATTAGAAAATGCAAGTTGTTTCAGAGTAAGGAAGAGAACACAAAAAAGAAAAGCTATTTATTCAGCCCCAAGCCCATGGATTTGACAGGAGAGACATTCATAGTCATAGCAAGGAGTCATGTGGCACTTAAAGACTAACAGATCTATTTTTCGCATGAGCTTTCATGGGAGAAAATCCCACTTCATCAAATTATCTTTTACCCAGTAGTCACCACAGGCAATGCATAGGAAATCCCTACAGCTCCCTGATGTCTGGTTTGAAGCAACATCCATGTTTCAGATCTATACAAAAGAATCAAAAGTATGCAGGTTTGATAAATCTGTACTTTTGTATATAGTGTCACCTTTCACTGGCTACAGACCCTATGTATGTCCTTCCTGGCTGAGATGACAATCATTTCTTTTTAAGATATTGAGATGGCCGTACCAACATGATGCTAGTTCACTGCCTAAATAGATTAAATCATCCATTACTTCCATGGTTCGTTGGAAGCACACATCCTATATTACAACTTTTGCACCAACGTTCAAAAATTTTGTACAAGAAACTCAGCTTGAACATGCTGCCACACCCTGAAAGCTCTTTTGTGCATCTTTGAGACCATCTGCATCCTGACCAAAGAGCGCATTATCATCCACATAATCCTCTCAGAAAAAGAGGTCGAACTGACAGTTATACTGACATTTGCAGAGATATGTTCAAGAAGCCAATCCACTGCACAGCAGAGCCAGGTTGAGGTAAAGACACATCCCTGTTTTCACCGCAGATCTACTGTGAAACTCATTAGACCTATGGGCCTCCCAACTTACATGTGCTCTGAGTCATCATGCAGATCTTCACTTAGCCTCAAAAGGACCCTGGGAGCACTGATGCCACATAAGGACTTCCACAAAAAGTTCTAGTGACAGAATCAAAGACTACCTTTCCTATGTCATTGTCAAAGGCCAGTTAAATTCATGATGGAGCTCAGCAAGAAGACAGAAAGTAAGTGCAGCATCCATTGCAGATCGCCCTGCAGTGAAGCCCCATTGCTCTGGGAAACGCTGTTTGATAAGGAAAGGCTGGAGTCTGGTGAGTAGGATGTGAGCTAAGATTTTTCAAGGGACAAAGAGTAGAGTTATCGGCCTATATCTACCATACTCAGCTCATGGATGTCTCTGTTTATAGAGTGGGATAATGATTTCTTCCCTTCACTCTGCCAGTACCTTCCCAGTAGCCCAAGCCTGCATAAAAAGTTGAGATAATGGGCTCTCTGACACACTAAAAAGTTGGGAATTCTTTTATGTCATGTCCAGCAGCATGCCCATTTTGCAATTCCTTTATGGCAGTGCTAACCTCTTCCACCATAGGTACATCTCCACAAGTTTCAGCGTGGTTTGGAATTGTATCTACTGCTTATGCTTACAGATCTAGACACAGAGTTCCTTCAGAATGGTCATATCAACCCTTAGGAAACTTGCTAGTTCTTGGCAGGATGACACCTGGGAAATGCTTTATTTCTGGGTCCCTGAGACAGCAATACACAGCACTGTCACAGGAAGGACATCTGGCCACTGGGAGGTTTAACACATGAAAGGACGGAGAGGCAGCGTGACAACATACCCAATGCCAGGAACACTGTGCAGGTCCAACACTACCTATTTACACACTGGCTACTGGTTCCAAACTCTTTCTTTAGGTCAGAAAGCAGGAAGAGACAGGCAGATAAGATCAAAAGATGAGGTGGAAGAGAACTAACATGAACCTGGAGTAGGCATTTGAGAATCAGCCATCCCAAAAGGAAGTATTTGATATGTTTCTTAGAGATGCAATTTATTAAGACGACATTACATAGTAATGGAAAAATCAACATGTTATTCCTCCCTGACTCCTCCACTACAGAGAAGACTCCGATATGCCTGTAAACAATTGAAGACATTTTAACATACATTGGCCAATAGCAATGGAATAATTTTAATATTTCCTTCTGCCTAAAGGAAGAGTGGATTATTTTGGAACTTCATTAAATCTTAAGGCTTATATTTTCTCTCTCTGCTTCACTGAAATCACACTTTGCTCAGGTCTCAGTAATGAACTGGCAGGAGAAGCATGATTAGTTTTGAACATTCTATTATAGAACATCAGATACCTTAGTTGTTTCAGGAATTCAACGTCAGAGTTGCTGTTAATGAGCTTGATGAACTCCTCATAAGAAGGAGCATATGTGTAGGCTTTCTTGTGATGCTCATTCACCTGTTCCCTGTACTCCATCTGGCTGAGCAGAGTTTGGTTGATGTAATCTGGATCACTCAGCAGATCCACCATTGGCTTCAGTACTGGGAGAAGAAATTTAAGAACAAACTGTGCAAAAGAGCAAATGTCATCTTCAAACTCAAACACAATTTCAGGTCAAGCCTACACTACCATTTATGTAAGCAAAACAGGTATTACCCAGGGGTGCGCAAAAACCTTTGAGTTTCTCCCACCAGCATAACTACTGCCGCTCATGAAGGTGGTTTTATTATGGCAATGGGAGAGCCATGTCCCTTCAGCACAGAATTGCTACATGAGAGATTTTACAGCAGTATAGCTGCACTGCTGTAAACTCACTACTGTAGACATGGGCTCAGTGTAAAGCACTTTGAACACAAACTAAAACAAAGCAGATTGATATAAATCCAAGGCATTACTGTGTAATTCCCAGATTACATAGTGTTTCACTCCTTTTAGACTGAAATTTACCCTTCTCCTAAACTCTTTATTTTCTCTATTCATTAATGTGAACTGGCATCAGGATTGAGAAAACTAAAAATTCCTTATTAAAAGTTTACATATGTTAAAAGAGCTGAACCTAAACTGCAACATTTCAAGTGTCCATTTCTGCTCTTTTTCCTGTATATCTGAGAGACGGTTACACACAATCTAGGAAGGCGCAGAACTATGAATTAAAAATAAACTGCACTATTTGGGGATTACTCAAGTCTTTGAAATATCAAAAATTGTCCCCAACTCCAAATTCAAAAAGGGCAAAGTGATTAGTGGTTTCATCATCCAATTAAAATCATATTTTATAAAAAGAACAAAGTACAAAAGTGGTTCCAAACTTTTCTGGCTCGATGACCACAAATAATATTTTACAACCCTGTCTTTACCTGCAGGCCCTCCCAAACAAATGCAGCCAGAGAGGAGGAGTTCAGCAAGGAGACTGCCTTCTTGCTGATCTTCATCTCCCTGACTGCAGCAGGGTACCCACATGTGTCCTCTAGCCCAGTGGTTTTCAAACTTGGGGCCAGGACCCAATATTGGATTACAGACCTTCAGGTATTAGGTTGCAGCACCCTAAGCTGCCACTACCAAACTGGGTCCTTAGGCAGCAGTTCCCGCCTGCAGCCAGCAGGAAGGGAGCCACAGGCCACCGTGAAAGCCCCTGTGGGCTACTTTTGGTCCCTGGGCCACACGGTGGGAACCACTGAACTACAATAAGAAAAAAAGTGGATAATTCTTTTATATAGATATATTGTATCATGCTCAGTCATGTTCACATCCTTAGACCAGGATTCTGTTCATGTAAGTAAGGCATAAAATCCCATGCCCATTCAAATGCTCTCCAAAAGGTCACTCCTTTGGTTTGGTTTCCTCTATGATAGAATAAGAGGAAGGAATGGCTCCAGTCCTGCAAGGTGCTGAGCACTCTGGCCCTGATTCAGGAGACGACTTACGTACAGGTTTAATTCTGAGCATGTGACTGCATCTGCTTAAACACAAAGTACTTTGCTAAATCTGCACCAGAAGGCTCAGTGCCTTGTCCTTAGTGCCATGAATTTTTAAGTGTCTTACAGACATCAAAAAGATACTTACTATACCAGACCCTGTACATGCAGGTTGTGACAGAAGTTTAATTTTAGAACTTAAATGTAATGTCAGTGCATGTATATTAAACCATTTGTACTAATGCTGTATGTAGGTAAGTCTTTAATTATCTCTGATCTATAATCTACCTTTTGTTGCAAGTATGTCTGCAAGGACTATGCGCAAGCTGAGAGACTGGGCATCCTTTGAGGGTAGGAGACAATACACCAGAATTTGAGAACATGATTGCAGGAATCTTACTTCTTCGTCAGAGCTCCTCAGGCAGGGGTGGAGTGAAAATGGTCTTGGCTGCTCTTCCTGCCTATTAAAAAGGGTACAAGAATTTCAGTTGCGATTCCAATATATTTTTAATCACTATTATTTAATGCATCAGAAATATGTAAAATATCAGGGACGTAACACCATTCAAAGAAACATTTTAAGCAGAAAGTATGCTTCATCTATTTTTCATTTTTAATTATATTATGATAATCCTGCATTTTCCCCATTTTCATCCTTTATCCTTTTCTCCATACTTATAAAGTTCAAATGCAATATTTTTAAACCACACCCATATGGAATAAGCCAGTGGTTCTCAACCACTGTGTTGGGGCACATTAGGGTGTCACCACACAGCAGTGTGTTGCAGAGAGCTGGGGAAATGGCTGGATTTGGCCCAGAGAGAGTGGGTTAGTGTGTCCTGTAAAGTCACAATATGCTAAAAGTGTGTCATGACCCACAAAAGGTTGAAAACCACTGGAATAAGCTATTATACCTCTGCAAGCTCCTGTGGTGAAGGACAAACATACAACAGCCCCTGAACAAAAAGCTAATTTTCTAGGCACTCCACTTGACATATGTGAAATCCAATCTATTTTTCCAAAAGAAATAAGATGCAAACATACCCTGGTACTGCAGAATAATTAATAGACCTCTATTAAAACTGTATGACTTATAAGCAGGGAACTGCATATTATTGTTGGTTTGAAAAAATGGATCTAGCTGTGACACTGAAGGTAGATCAGATGTGATCTTCCACATCTGTGATCACCTACTGAACTGTCACCCAGAAAACTTCCAGTCTCTTTGGTCTGACTTTTCCTAGAGAACAACAGACAATGACAAGTGAAGTGAATCTTCACAGGAAAAAGGACAAAGAATCACTGATGTCGCTCTAAATTGATTATATTTAACATTAGCAGACATTAATTAGTGGAAAATATAATAAGCAAGTGTGGGAAGTATGAAGAATGGGATAGAAAAAAATTACAATGTCATTACATAAATCAATACAACTCCCTCATGGGGCATATTGAGTGGTTTTGAGTCACTTTTCCTAAAAGGTTAGAAGACATAGTGGGTTTCAAGAAACAAGGACTGTAAATTAGCCATGGGCAAAATGCCATTTGAGAAGAGGTATGAAAGCCTCTTGAGAGGAGACAAATGAAATGGAGACATCATACAGGTAAAAAAATAATGAATCATACTGAGAAGCAAACAAGAACTCCTATTTCTCCTCTCTCATAATATAAGAGCAAAAGGAAACTAAATTGAAAGGCTCATTTTAAAACTGACAAAAAAAACATAAAAGTGAAAGGTTCATCTTTGGAAATCGTTGCCATCAGTGATCACTAAACCCACCAACACAGTACAACTAAAACATGGAGAGACAGAAAGAACAACCGCAGTTACAGTACACAGGGTCTTTTATATTTTAGTAATACATAAATGCTAGTGCTTCCTGGTCTAAATCAAACATTTTACTGATAAAAGATGAAATGTTCTGTATAGGCAGGTTATTGAACCCTCCCCAGAAGCATCTGGTCCTAGCCACTTTTAGGCTACATCAATACTGCAGCTAGGAATGTTTCCCAACTCAGGTAAAACAACAGGAATGTTGCCCGGAGGCATGGGCGGGAGCTCAAGTGAGCTGCCTAAATCCAAATCCATCCAGAGCCGGGGTATGTATTTGGATAGCTAGCCCAAACAGTTACCCATGCTGCCTCTGTCTTTACTGCTATTTTGAGTGCATCTGTCTAACAGAGCTGGGAAGCTCACTCCCTGCTGCAGTGTACACATACCCTTAGAGAAAGGACACTGAACTAGATAGACCTTTGCTCTAATGAGATACGTCAAGTCCTTTGTTTCTAAATGGAAGCTGCATTTCCATCACCTGTATAGGTCTACTAAAGAAAACAAGTGAACTAAAGAACATTCTGCTCAGCATGGAACAAGTTGTTGAAGATTAAACCCTCTGCCTGAGAAGTAGTTATAAAAACAATGTTTAAAAAACGTTATTGTAGAGAATACGTAATTATCTGACCTCACCTGCAGGTTAAAATATTCAATGTAGGAAAGATCTGACACAGACCTGAAGAATTTCACTGAAATCTAGACATCAGCCACTTCATCCAAATAATCAACTTATGATGAAATGTTGCAGCTTACTGACTTCTTACGTATGTCTCTCAGCCAGTCATAAGTTTATAAATTTAAATATACTTTGTCACAGTAAAAAACATGTTCTACTCATCCAGTTCAGTAAGGAAACTATTGTTTTCTTCAAATTTCAGTCAGTCAATCAGAACTATAAGAACAACTCCAAAAGCTCATGGCTAGGACTTTCAAAGCTGAATGCCCCGAATCCCGGCGCCAGTGCCCTGGGTCTGGCAGGGCCCACCTCTCCTGGTCTCCAGCCCAATCGGGCCGGAGATCTGGGGCCCAGCTGCCTGCGGCCATGGCAGCCCCATCCCCAGCTGGGGATCTGGGGCCCAGTCACCCGCGGCTGCAGCAGCCCCGTCCCCAGCTGGGGATCCAGGGCCCAGCCACCTGCAGTCGCAGCGGCCCTGTCCCCGGCGGGGGATCCAGGGCCCAGCCTTCCACAAAGACCGTGCCTGGCCCTGTCTCTGGCCAGGGATCCGGGGCTCAGCCACCCACAGCCACGAAGACCACACCTGGCCCTGGCCCCAGCCTGGGATCTGGGGCTCAGCCGCCCACAGCCACGAAGACCGCGTCTGGCCCTGTCCCCAGCCGGGGATCCGGGGCTCAGCCGCTCGTGGCCCCATCCCTGGCCGGGGGCGTGGCCTGCAGTCAGGGGACGTGGCCTGGGCCAGTGCCCCAGGTGCTTCCCTGAGGCAGCAACGCTCCTGTTCAAAGCATCTGACAAAGTGGGATTTTCTCCCACGAAAGTTCTTGGATGAATAGTTTCAGAGGGATAACGTGTTAATTTATTTCAGAAAAACAAATAAGGAATCCTGGGGGCACTTTTAAAGACTAACACATTTATTTATCTCACAAGCTTCTGTGAGTACAATCCCACTTCATCAGATCAACAAAATGTAAAATATAGCACATGGGTGACATATTTGCCTGGAGAACATTTGCTCACGAGAGCGGTATCCAGTCTCCTCCATCATAGCGGAAAGCCTCCCGCAGCCTGCACTAGAGCAGACGTCTCTCCTATTGCGTCAAACCTCCTCCTCTTGCTAGTCTTTGAAAGTTTAGCGGTTAGTGCACGGCTGAGCATTCTGTTCCCTAGACAGGTAGGCAGTGGTTGGATCATTTAGGTAAGAATTTTAATCTCCTATTGGAAAGTTAGGCTTCCTCTTCTGGACTAATCTGATGAACCAGACTCCCGGAACTAAGTGGCAACATCCTGAGAGCAGGTGACACTGAGTTACAACAAGCATCCTGTAAAAATCTTGAATTGGGAGTAGAATATTTTATACTAACAGCTCATTATAATATGTAAATAGAGCTGGAACTACATAGTATGATTGCTTTAGCTACAACAGGAATTAATTCAGGGAAGTCCTATTGCCTGCATTATATAGGGAGTCACATTAGATGATCATGGTGGTTCCTTCTGCTCTTAAAACTTGTCAGTCTACAACTGGCCAACTCTACCTTCTTTTTGAAAATACATGTTAGTAGCTGGGGAAGATGGTAACCATCTGCCCCTGAACAGGTACACACATGCATGCACACGTCTCCTTCTTGGGCACTCCAGTGCGTAGCTTCAGCTAATATTAGAGATGCCTCACCCACATTCCTTAAGAGACAGCTATGCCAGGATTTATGGATAGGCATACTTTCACAATGCAAGCTACAGACTAAAAGCACAAATCAGCAGCGCATTTAGAATCCACTGGGCTGGGATTAAATTTTCCCATTGCCATTTATCTCTCCATACAATCCATAATTAATGTAGTCTCCACAGGAACCACATCCCTGTTTGTGACTGCAGTCTACATTCCTAATCTTTCTAGAGCATTAACTGTTCCCTACAATTACATCCTTTCAGGGAAAGCAGTCGCATAGTCTGTACGCATCTCTGCCTCTTACGAGTCTGGGTGGAATTCACAGTATCAGCCAACAAATTCAGCTTGGCTATGTTGACCAGTGCCAGGAATTTATTGGCCAACAGTCAAGATGGGTCTTTTACAGAAAGAGTAGGGAAAAAATAAGCCATTGGTAAATATTTGGCCCCTTCCTTCCTAATTTATGTAGTATGCTGCTGTTTGTAGGGGTTACATATACTTTGGCAGGTACCCAATGACATGGGTTCTTTCCAATACTCAACCAGATATGTCTCTCCAAAAGAGGAGACCCTACAGCAGGTTCCCTGGCTATGATCTCAATGTGTCCCCAAAGACTAAAAGGGAATCCATCAAGATTCAGCTGTCCACAGTCATGGTGCAAAAGTCTAAAGGAACCAATCTTCACAGAGTTTGTCTCTGAAGGACTCCTATGCAGGTATCTGTGTTCACCAGTCCCAAGTTTTCCCAGCAAAGCTAGGAGAGACAAGGTTACTGAAACCAGTCAGGGAAAAGAAAAAACATCAGCTAAAAGGTGAACTAATTTGCTGGTGGTTACAGACACTGATCATGGCTCTGATCATCCTCCAAACTTCAGGCGGCAAAGCAGCAAACATTTCCATAAGCCTATTGTCCATAAGAATGCTCCTATTTCCCGGTAGTGGCTGCCTCTTCATAGGATACTATCCCTCTCCAAAATGGCAGGTATGACTGTACTTGTTCTTTTAAACAGTTAGCAGTGCATACTTTGCAGGATTTCCACAAAACATACTGAACTGCACCTCTCTTGTGTCAAGAGGACTGATTTACTGAGGGTAACCATTTCCGCCAATCTCAATTACCAAGTATTCATGAGCCTGTAGGGAAACACAGCGCATCAGCACAAGCCTTGCCTGGGAAACAAAATCCTGAGTCACTCACATTTCTCCTCACCCAATCGACCAACAAAATAATTTAGCAAAACATATGCATACTGATAGAACTCTCACCATTCTACAGCTGCACTTGTTCCCAGAGCAAATTTAGAGTCCTTTCTGCAACTCTTCCATTAGTTTAGTGAGAATGAGCTTGGGGAAGGCACCAAGAAGATCTGAGGAAATGTATCATTTTAGGCCTCAAATTGAAATGAGCAAAAAAAATTAACTGAGGTCACTCTCCTACATTTTAGAGACAAGAGGAAATTTATCTGTAGGGTACATGCGTGCGTGCACACACACGCACACGCATTTTGTGCAGCAGCATAAACTACTTCCCTTCAACCCCTTTGAATGTTCCAGTGCACATGAGGAGCTCCTCTATTCTACTCAGTTCCCACAACACACATTTCAAGATCCAGGGGTCCTACATACATCTATCACAGCATCTGCTGTTTCTCTTCTAGTGCACTAAATGCTCCAATAATAACTATATGGGTGAAACAAGAGACTCGCTAGGCTCTCGAATGAATTCTCACAGAAAAATGGCAAAAGCCATACACCACATCACCTGTGGACAGGACCCCTAACAGCAATTCCAGGTCCCAGGGCAGAACAATCAATGCCCCCTCCACACCCCCAAATGGGATGGCTAAGGTTTATTACCATTGACAGCAGGTAAATCTTCCCCCTTGGAGAGATTAGCTCCCTGTCTGGCCTCTTCCACCTGTGGCTGCACCCATGCTCTCCTCCAGATCCTACCCCATCCCTGCTCTGCCCAACTGCTTACTGAGTCCCTCACCCACCCACACTCAGCCCTGCTACTTGACACAGCCCTGTTAGTTGACACATCCCTGCTTCCCGTCCCTCCCACCTGATTCCTATTCCCTTTTTCCACACTCCCTTCCCAAGGCAGAGAGTAATGGTGGGGTGGAGGGTGGCTGAGCAGAAAGTGGGAAGGAAATATGCAGCGAGTGATGGCGGAGCAGCTAAGCAGAAGGGGGAGAGAAGAGATTCAGCAAACAGCAGTGGGGAAGCTAAGCAGGGAGGAGGGATGCAGTGGCAGGAAGGCTGAGGGGAGGGAAGGATGTGGCAGGAAATGGCTAGGGAAGAGGCAGAGGGAGGGCTTGGGGCAGAGTGTGGTCTGGGCCACAGGTGGAAGAGATGAAATGGGAAGCTAGTCTACCCAAGGAGAAGCTTCAGCTGCCACCCGTGGTATCTATCCCATCCACTTGGCCCTTTTAAATTGCCAGGCCACTGAGCAATTGAACCCCTTCCTCCCCACCCAAATCAATAGACTGGCCCTTAGATGAACAGTTTTCACTAAGCAATTGCTCTATCAGTCCTTGTCCTCAAAGAAAAGCTGTATAATACCTTCGAAAAACAAGCCTGAGACCTTAAATTCATACCTTTGCTAGGTTCTAAATATCATGGACTGAATATAGACACCGGATTTATGGCTTTTTACAGAGGTGGCCAAACAGCAACTCTTTGATAGCTCAGTGTCACTTGCCATGCCCCCATCTACCCACACCCTCATCATTCTCTACCTACCAGTTTGTGGGGAAGCTCCAGGCTCCCACCCCACAGGGTGCGCCTGCTGAGGCTTCCAAATCCTGAGACCTCCCACCCCACCATTTCATTTGCTGTTGCCTATATTGCTGCCAGGGGCAGAAGCTGAGAGGGGCCAGCCCTTGTTGGTGGTGAAAGGAGGAAGCATGAAGGGGAGGAGTCAGTGGCTGGCCGCACGGAGAGGAGACAGAGCAGGGGAGTTCATTTGGCTCTAAGGTTGAGGATCCTCTCCCTCACCTTGCTTTGTTCCATCCCAGTATTGACTCTCTCAGTGTGACTGCATTAGTTCAAACAACAGCTCTCCTAAGTGGAGGGAGAAAAGTCACCTGGTGAAACCCAGCCAGCAGCAGGAGGGAGCGGGAGAGGGAAGAAGGGAACAAAAGTTCTGATAGGTGCTTCCTATGAAGCTGAAACCTGTAGATTCCCCTCCCCACTGGAAGACAGAAGCCAAAGCCCTAAAAGACACCTCATGTGGAGCTGAAGCCCCAAGATCCTCCTCCCCAACAGAGGACAAAAGCCCCAAGATCCCTGATACTACAGCACACAAGCCCCAAGCTCCACCCACTACTCCTCCCACCATCAGTTAGGCAGAGAATGAGACTAATTAAGTTCATACAAGCGCATCATAACAGGAATTGTATTAGTCTGTTTCCAAACATACTGTGCAAACTTTCTGTGCTCGGGTTCACCCTCCATTCCAAAAAATACTAGCTGTTTACTGTTCACGAGGCACATATGAATTGTTTAAGTGTTAACCCTACATTGGATTTCACAGATAGCAATGACACCTTCAAAATTGTAAGAAGCACAAGTATGAAGAAGAAAATGGAAGTTTTCAGTCAGAATGGGAGGAAGATTTTGCACTCACTGTTAAAGATGACAAAACCCTATGCCTTGTCTGCAACACAAAGCAAGCAGCCCGAAATGTCACTACAACAAAACAAATCACAGTAACTTTTCCTCTAAGTACCCTACTGGATCAGAATTAAGGAAAAAGCAGCTAACCATATTAAAATTATACTTAAACAGTCAAGAGACACTACTTTCAGCATTTAATAAGGAAGCAACACAAACAAAACAACACAAAAACAAAAGCTCATTTTGTTATGTCATGGAATATTGCTCATGGTACACATCCATATTACAATGGAGAATCTGTGAAGAATATTGCAGAAACAGTTGCTATTTTAGATCCAAGTAATACAAAACTTTCACAATTAATAAAGCAGTTCCAATTTCATGCCACACTACACAGATGCGTCTTCCAGACTGCTGTAACCAAGATGCAAAGCAATCTAAAGAATTCTCTAGCATTTAGCCTATCAATAAATCCACAGATATACAAGATGAATTAGAATTAGCAATATATGTTTGCTCTGTCTCTGCAGATGTCAGTATGAAAGAAGAAATGTTGGACTTAGTAGCACTAGAAGAAACAACCTGTGGTACTGATGTAAAGAACTCACTTGACAAAGCACTAACAAACGCCAATGTATCACTGGATAAACTTGTCAGTATTGCAAGAGATGGACCACCTGCACTGGTGGGAAACCAGTAGGCCTTACTGAACTTCTGAAAAGTGATCCCAAATTTCCAGAGTTTCTCCCTGTTCATTGCATCATCCATCATGAACATATTCCAATACTCAACTATGAAAATGTTTTGAAAACAGTTCTACCTGCTTGCATGGGAAGACTCCTCAATCATTCAAAAATTTCATCAGAGACAAACATAACATCCCCTTCTACTGTATTGTGAAGTGGTCATCAACCAGCAATATTTAAATAGGATTATGTAACTGTTGGAGCCTATCAGAAAAGGAAAAGTCCTTCCTGTTGTGGATACATGAGCAATAGATTCGAGATCAGATATTTTTCACTGATATTGTGCAGCATCTGCAAACTCTCAACTTGGCGCTCCAAGGGAAAGGTAAGATTAGACGATCTTCAGCTTCCACAATGAGTTAAAATTTCTGAAAAGAGACAGAGTCAACAAAACAAGCAAAGAGTTCTGTGGCACATAAAGACTAATGAATCTATTAATCCAATGAGCTTTTCATGGGAGAAAATCCCACTTTGTCAGACACTTTGAAGCTCACCTTCAAATCATCTGACAAAGTCGGATTTTCTCCCATGAAAGCTCATGTGATAAATAAATTTGTTAGTGTTTAAGTGCCACAGGACTCCTTGCTTGTTTTGCTGAACTAGACTAACACGGCTATCCCTTTGGATAGTGTCAACAGATATCAACCACTTTCCCCATCTCAGGAGTAGGTAAACATATGCCCTGAAATGGAAGTAGAAAATCATAAACCTGAGGAATGCAAAGGTAACTTACAAGAACTATCTGATGACTTTCAGGCCAGGTTTGAAGGCCTGCAGAAGTTGAAATCTTGCTCTGCCTTCCTTGTGAACCCATTCATGGTTGATGTGGTCAACAACGGCTGTCCAAGTCCCAAAACCATGGTTACAGAAATGTCAAGAAATGGAACTACTGGAACTCCAGAAGAAGCTGCAGGTTCTAAAGATGATGCTTAAATTACAGTCTACAATCAAGTTCTGAGAGCAAGTGCCAGGAATGAAGTATCTTCAACTCAAGATTAGTGTGAGACTCATTTCAAATTTCAGCACCACACACTGCTGTAAATAGCTGAACTCCATGAAGAAGTTTTTAAATTGAAACATCATGCAGGCAAATCAATATCCAACCAAGTTCCTCCATACCACATTGGCAACACAACAACTGGAATTCCAAAGACTTCCAAGCAGGGCCATAACTACTGTGTGAGGAGTGGGGCTTTGCCCCCAGTGTATAATGGAGCGGCTCCACTCAGTCATTCCATTAAAGGGCGCGTTCCATGCTGCTCACCACAGGCTCCGATCACTGTAAGGGGCACCGCAAACAGTAGTTACAGCTCTGCTTGCCAGCATTCTGCTTACCCCAAGGCCTCTAGCTCTAGCAGTAATTGGCTCTGACACAGTTATTTCAAAAGCTTGTCTCTCTCACAAACAGAAGTTGGTTCAATATAAATTTATTATCTCACCCACCTCTTCTCACTTCTGAACTCACACTCACATGCCTGCACACGCATGCACACACGAACCAGTATCTATTGTCATGAGTACATTATTGGATCTTCCAAAAAGAAAGACACAAACTAATCTTTGAAAAGAAGGATCTGAAATCCAAGTCACTGTAATGAGCACAAGCCTTCTAATCCAACATATTACTTCACCTACCTCAAATCACACAATGACAAGTGGTAACTGTACTCAGCTGTGTCCTTGCCAACAATTAGGATTTTAGTGATGGTGACATATATCAGTGTATTAAGATGCAGTTGATTTAAAAGTAATTTAGTACAGAAGTATTTGTAACATTTGTGTTTTGCACAGAATCCATTACAGACCATTACTTTTAACTTCCTTATGAAGAGAAACCAACATTAATCTTTTATGAGTTCCGTTTCAGACATACTTCCATTTTATGAGTTCTTTGAGCTCATGCTCAGTTCTGTGCAGACAAAAACAGTGCAACTGCTTCGAAGAGCAAAGGGCTTTTCTCTGGGTATTCTAAAATGAGTGAAAGATGAATACATATAACCTTTACAAGAAAGATTTAGTGAGCCAGGGCAAGCAAAACAATTTGAAAAAAACTCAAACCAAACCCTTTCTCCAGGGGCAAATCATACCAATCGGTTTATCATTTCTGGACCTGAATGATTTTTTTTTTTTAAGTTGACCTCACAAAAAGTGGCAAGTGATGCTGTTTAAGGGTGCACTCATCTATTCAGTCCAAATACTGAATTTGTAATCTATATTCAGTGCAAATCGTAAATAAATTGCAATAAAATAAACAATGCAAGAAAACAATAATAATCTGCAAATAAATAAATACTTTGCAAATAAATCTGCAAATTTAGTCCACTGTAATCTATATGCAGTTCTAATAATGATTCTGCCTCTGTCATCGATCACCACAATGACCTTACTCCTGATACCACAAATAGATCAGTTCACCCATTGCTTTAAGAGAACTGGAATGGGGAAAACAATTAAGTTAAAAAAAAATTAAGAAAATGCTTTTAAGAAAAAAGATGACTACACATAAGTATAGAATATCTTTGATGTGTGTAAATGCGAATGTACAGGACGCTCAGTGAACTCCACACACATGTGCTTGGCTTTTAAACTTTAAAAACTACTGCTTCATGCACCTATTACAATTTCTTTCCAAATTACGAAAGAATAATTGTAAATACAAACTAAACACTGGCTTTTTGGCAATGTAATATCTACCACGATCCTCTAGTACTGGACTGTCACCTGTCACAAGGGTTCTCAACCTTTTACTGGAACCCTGTGACACATGGGGACTCTACCTCAGACCTTGACAAATGTGCCATAGACCCAAGAGCAAGCACAAAAACTGAGGCACTAAGGCGTGCGGCACTGAAGAGGCCCCCCTGCCACTGAAGAACTGCAGCCGCTGTCACTTCTTTTGACAGTGGAACAGAAAGAAGAGGGCCCTCTGCCACTGAAAAAAGCTGCTGCCGGGGGCACTTTCTGCTGCAATGGGGCAGGAGGGGAGAAGCAACAGCACTGCCAGCTTTTTCTCACTCTATTAAGTAGAGAGCAATAGTGTTCTCAACTTCTGCACAAAGGCTCTCTGCATGAGCCTGTGACTGCTAGTTATGGTTACGCCTGACAAGTCCCTGAGGAGTTAATTTGTGACCCCAGAACACCCAACTGGCTGAAGTTCTCAGAGAAGCTGTCTTGAAGATACAAGTAAGTCTGAGCAATCAGCACTAATTCTAGGGGCTCAGCAGTTGGATTGCAGGGTCTAAGCTCTTAGGAAAGTATGCTAGATAGAGGGTTTTCACCCCAAGAATGCTCCTAGAGACAGGCACTTGAATTCTGTTCAGACTTCACAGGCTTAATGCTCATGAAATACAGTGGATATCTTCCTCACAGAAGACTGCTGAGTGCCCAGGAGAGTCATTCAACTAGATATGGGACAGACCCCACTCCCATTTACCCTAGATCTCCCTCCTACACTACAATATGACATTATGCCTTTGCCATGACCTCCTGACACTGGTTTTAGTGTTGACAACTCTATTTTATCATTAATCTTATGGTACTAAATGTTTGCCTTTAAGCCCCAGCTCCTAACATTATTTGGTTATGTGAAAAATATATTTTCATTAAAATGTATACACTCATTTTGTGTGTGTATTTCTAGTCCTCCTGGTAGTTCAGAAAAGCTTGACAACTTTATAATCATACAGGTTATAAAAAAGAAATATAAATATGCAGAATTAAAAATTATTATTTGGGGCGTCACAACTCATAGACTTTTAATGATGGAGCTGACAAGCTTATGCCCAAGACTGAAAACCCTGTATCTATCACATAGGAGCTGACTGGGAAATTCACACAGTGAAGATCAGAAAGCCTTCTGATGTGGAAACAGAATCACAGTGTAAGACAAGTTTAAGGACTCTGTAGATAAGTCAGCATTTTGTTTGTTTACATGGGAAGCGGAGATGGGGAGCTATAAGAAAGATTTCTGTGGAATTCTAGAAAACTGTTCCATTTGACCTTCCTACTATTTTAATTACAGTCTTTCAAAAAGAAATTACACAAAATTATATTTAGCTCTTAATTCATCTCGACAATGAAATGGATGAGCTTAAGTATACATGCAACATAAGAGATTTCCATAGCACCTTCTGCACTCAACAAAGCAGCCCTGGGACCTACCAGGGGAAACATGCAGCCTTCATCTCATTACCTCTTATTGCCCTGAGAGCTCTAAACTTCTGACAGTGCAGCAGAATTAAAATTGCTTGATCTGTTTGAAACTTCTAAGAAATAAAAAAGTTGCTTTAGACTTTTACATGAATGCATCAAAATAAAGACAAAAAGCAAGCAACTTATTTTAAAAGATATTGAAACATGTATAAAGTCGGAAGAAAGTCAATCCCAAAATATTTATAGCACCCATTTAATCTAAGATCCTGAACCACCTCACACAGCATAATGTTGTTTGAATAGGATGTCTTCTTTGAAACATGACTGCACTGAGACACACATTCTCAGTTTTAGATTGTACGTGGATCCTGCAAGAGTGAAAGTTCTATAAGACACTTCCTGCTCAATGTTCCAGGGAAAGAAGAGGGGGAAAAATCATTAAGACTCCAGCCAATATGCCCTGTGCAAAATTTCCTTTCAAATCTCAAATTTGGAAAATAGTTAACTAGGTGCATGTGACCAAGAACTGCCTTTGTCAAACTATCTAATCCAATCCATGCTCTGAGCAAACATTAATAGTCAAATAAAATGAGGAAATTTTACAGGGTAAATTAAGAGTGACAGAATCTTTTCCACTGAACCAAAGTCACTTTCTGACTGTCATGTGAAAGGGAAGAGCTCACATTATTCTCTCTGCCCCTTTACCAGTACTGTAATATCTCAGAAGGCTCCATATGAGACTGGAAGCCATTCTCATTTCTTATTTTAGCCAACACAGGTGGGCAAGTTAAAAAGGCAAAAGGTGAGGAGGAGTGAAATGAATGGCAAAAGTCCTATGAACCTTCTTCCCTTAACAGCCTTAACTGTCATGTAGACTGAGGGAGCTCTTAGATTCTGATGTCTCAAAAATATTAGCTCTAAAAATGTAATAAGATGTATGTAAAATTCTCTAACCCACTCGTTACACCCAATCAAAGGATGAAACTCCTTTACTATTGCTACCGAAACATGTAATAACATTACATGGAGACAATATGAAGCATGGAAGGCATTTATGAGAGCACCACAAGAGGAGAGACCTTACTCAGCTCACATGGCAGTGTCAGGGCCCATCACTGCTGCAACACTGCCCTTCTGACTCCCTAAGCTACAAAACCCATGGATGTATAAGAGCTGTCAGTCACAGCAGGCCTGGACAATTAGCTTAACATAAAAAACTTACAATACTCCTAAAACCAAAAGGATCTTCTAAAAACCAATAGCAGGATCTTAGACTGTGGCAAGAATTAAATAACCTGTCCAGTTTTAAACTTTATGCTGGCTGCATTTAGGACTTCTTTTGGTGATATGGCTGGGGAGAAGCTGCTCTGGGTGGCTTCTTTCTGTGGTGTAGTTGGGGACCCCCTACAACTCCAGCTGTGGCCACCACACAAATTTTCAGATGGTGGCTGCTTTTTTTATTTTTTTGGCATAGGGAACTGCTGGCACTGGCTGGGAGTTGGGGAGGAGGGGCTGGCACGAGGGGTAGGAAAAGGTTATAGACCCCTGAATTACAGTATCACACTAAGAGAACACAGCCAAGAGTGTCAGAAAGCCAAGAGAGGTCTACCATTGTTGAGAAACATGTAACATGCAAATATTCTGGAGCTGAACATTAAGGCTATACACCCCATTGCCAGTATATTAACTTCCTCTGTTCATTTTCTTTTTTCCTCAATAGTAATCACCAGTAAATTGCTCTTTGACTTCACTTGTTTTGTACTGGGGAAAATTCAGGCTGCCGCCAGCCAATAAAACACTGTCTGCTCAGACAGGCAGGGAAAGCGGTAACACATAGATTGGTTATGGGCACAGAGAATGAGATCTTTGCCCTAGAGCAGAGATCTGCAATCTATGGCTCAGGAGCCACACGCAGCTCTTTGTCTGCCTCCCTTGCAGCTCCAGACTCCAGGCCCCCATTGCCACCTGGGGATCCCACAGGCAGCCTATGCCCTGGCTCCGGGCCTCTTCTGCCACTGGGGGACCCTATGGGCAGCCAGACCGCGTTCTGGGTTACCCACCACCACCAGGAGACCCTGTGAGGGGCCCACTCCTGGTTCCCACTCCTCCGCCAAGGGACTCTGAAGCCAGTGCCCTGACCCAACTCTCCCTATCCCCCACCAGGAGCCTACACCCACTGCAGCTCTCAAAACACTTGGGTTATTGAAAAATTCTTTAAAATGGCTCTTATATTTTGGGTTGCCCTCCCCTGCCCTGGAGCAACATCAGAAATGGACCTCTGGACATTACTGTGGTCAAAGAGCACAAGTATATATCACTATGAGCAAAACAGCTGGAAAGTATAAGGTCTTATCACACAAGCCAAAGAATATTTCAATTATAGTAATTTAAAAAGCAATTTTCTGAAGTAAACAGGCACAAATGTGCCTAGTTTGCAAGTTTAAATTGTACACTCAGACAAAGGAACACATATGCATGTGGCCAGCTAAGAGTACAACTGGCCATTTTCCAGTATCAAACTGAGTGCAATCATGGTACTAAGAGGCAAATCCAGCTTTTATAGTCACCATGCACAGAATAATGACAGCTCTCTCAAAGAAAAGTCTCATAATAGGGGAAAACCTGACCCAACAACTTGACTAATAGAACATATAGTTTATGCAAGAGAGACTTTTGACAGAGAGGAACCATAGTGCTTTGCTGCCTAGTACCAGAAGAGATGCAGAAAATTAAGAAATTAACACTTGCACTCTTCTAGGAAAGGTCCACATGACTTTTTGGTCTCATTTACAAATCCTGCTATCATCTCATGGAATCTTCAGGAATTACTCACTCACCTTCTTGCATGATGAGCAAGCAACAGGAATATAAACAGAGTGATAAAGCTGTCTTATTTCAAAAAGTAACATGGCTACTTCCTGTTCTCCAAGAACCCAAAAGTGTAGCAGGCATCTCAAACACACCAGGACTACATATGTCACTTATACCTTGCCTAACCTTTACTGTTTGTCTCTGTAGATTCCAAGCTCTTTGCCTCAATCCAGTTAATACAATAGGAAAGAAAACGACAAGCAGAAAGCTCTGCTAAAACACTGTAGGGCAGGTGTTTTCAAACTTAGGGTTGGGACCCAGTACTAAGTTGCAGACTCTCAAGTACTGCATCGCAGGACCCCTGCTGTCGCTGCCAAAACTCTAGAATACCTAACGAAGTGGGATTTTCTCCCACAAAAGCTCATGTGATAAATAAATTTGTTGGTCTTTCTGTACCACAGGACTACTTGCTTGTTTATTGCTCAAAGACGTAATTGTCAGGTTGCAAGCATAAATTGCTTTTTCAACTGGGTCCCAGGGAAAAAAGTTTGAAAACCATTGCTATCGATTGTGGGGGAAATGAGGGATGCGCATTGGTGATTTTTTTTTTCTTTTCTTTTTACCTGACATTGGCTGCTTTAAGGTCACAGAAGTGTGTGAGTAAAGCTTTCACAACATCATTACAGACAACCGTAACTACATCAGTGTGACTCAGCCTCTGTCGTAGCTGCTTGGCAATTTCCCAGAAATCTTCAGATAGCAGGTGGTACAGCTGTCCTTCATCTCTGCTGAGGTGCCCATACCAGGACAGAATGTAATCCCTATAGCTGTAATCAAACACTAAAAGGAAAAAAAAAATAATGAGCAGCAACATCCAATAAAGGCAAAAAGCTCACAAAGGGATAGTAAAAAAAAAAAACAAACCAATTAGTTTAGGAACAGCTTGCATTCTTCTCCACATTTTAAATTCTCGCACTCTTCAGAGAAAAAAAGTAGGCATCTTATAGCAAAGGGATCAGATTCTAAATGAAATTACCAGAGGTGACCAAGGGAAACCCAACTGTGGATTTGGTCAAATAGTCAGATTACTGGCCAAAATGAAATCTCAAACGATGTTTTTATCACCAAAAATGGATTTTATTACATGAACTATTAAATTATCTGAATCTCCCAAGTCTGCTGAGGACTGAAACGATTTGTTCTTAACACATGACCCTACACAATCTCAATTTCACTGACACATTTAAAAAAACAAGAAGAGACAACAGATCCACCTCCTTGCATCACCACCACTAAAGCTGAAGGACAGTCAACCACATGATCATAATGGTTAGAGACAGGAAAGTGTTGTTCTGGTTCCAGAGGGGTAGCTGTGGTTAATTCTGTGTACCACAAAAACAAGAGTGCCGGGGCACCTTAAAGACTAACAAACCTCTTCAGACATAAGATTTCATGAGCTACAACCTATTTTGTCAGATGCAACTTATGCCCAAAGAAATTTGTTAGTCTTTAAAGTGCCACAGGACTCTCATTTTTGTTTATTCTAGCACAGGGGATGGCAACCTTTGCCAGCCCCCCCCCCCCCCACTGCACCCTCATCAAGTACCAGAGGTGGGACCACAAGGGGGCGGGGACAGGCCTCCGGTTCCCCGCTGCGGCTGGCACCTGCTGGCAGGCAGCCACTGGTTCCCAGCTTTGGCCCCAAGGCCAGCTCCCAACCCCATCAGCAGGCAGCCTCCAGGGGTCAGGGTTGGGGCCAGTTCCCGCCAGCATCAGAGGCTCCAAGAGGGCCAACCCACTCTGCTTCCTTCCTACAGACCTGCCCAGCAGAAGGCAGGGGCCAGGAGCCCTGCACGCCACAGCTTCTCTGTCCCTGTTGGCCGTGCTCCTCAGCTCTTGTTACTCCAGAGCTGAGGGAGCACAGCCAGCAGGGGAACCTGAGCGGCTCTGTGCACCGCTCGGGCTCGGCCCACATGCCATCTTCGGCATGCATGCTTGGGGCTGCTGACCCATGCTGTGGCATTTTATGGAGACACCATGAACTTGAAAGAAAGAAAGAAAGAAAGAAAGAAAGAAAATCACATTTCCATATGTCTGAACTACAGTTATAAGCAACAGGTAAAATCACTATAAATCATGGTCTCAAACTCAAATCACCATGAGGGCCGTATGAGGACTAGTATGACTCAAATCATCACAAAGGCTACATGAGGACTAATGCAACTCAAATCACCACAAGGGCCGCACGAGGACTAGCACATTAGCCCAAGGGCTGCACCATGGAAACCTTTTCATACAACGATATTGCAAATGTTAACAATACTGTTGTTGTGGGCTGCAGGAAATAACTTTAGGGGCCGCATGCGTAGAGCCCTGCAAACATGCACATATCCGCGGATATCCACATCATATCCGCATTCACAGATACAACATGGATATCCGTGGACCATTTCTTGCTGATGCAGGTCAGATACAGGTCCACATATTTTTATTTTCACAGAGCTAGAGCCCTGCAAATATGCAGACATCCGCGGATATCCGCATTACACCCGCATTCGCGGATAAAACACAGATACCCGTGGATCATTTCTTGCGGATGCAGAATGCATACAGATCCACATATTTGTATCCGTGCAGGGCTCTACGCATGAGGCCCTAAGGCTGCAAGTTTGAGACCCCTGCTATAAATGAAAGTAGTTACGAATTTTTTTTGGTCAGTATTTTG
The DNA here is from genome assembly GCA_007922195.1 of Podocnemis expansa. NCBI lineage: Eukaryota > Metazoa > Chordata > Testudines > Podocnemididae > Podocnemis > Podocnemis expansa. The sequence goes on from ML681966.1 coordinate 4,957,186, forward strand.
ACAGCAGTTTATGCATAACTAGTTTCACTGTTTTGAATTGCTAATAGCCATTTAGGCTTCAAGTGTTACACACTAGCATCACACTGTCACTGCTCTAGGGGAAGCTTAGAGATACCTGCATACCAGCTCTAACCACAGACGTAAGAAAGCAACCAAATCAAACAGTCACAGTAGAAACTAAATAATAAAGAAAGAATGCAGAGTGTGTGTGAAAACTTGACTGGGGTCTTTAGCAACTATCATTTTTTACAACGTGAACTTCAGTCATGAACTACGAAAGCACTCCCATATTGTCAGTGGTTGAAAGCAATCACATGACTAAGTTGTTATTTACTTTTGCTCATCTGAAAGAGCAGAAGACTACATTGTGTATTTCCTTTTCTGTAAGCATTTTAATGTTTTATTTAAGAGCAGAGCTGGTAGAAAATTTTCTTTCATTGGAAAATGCTTCTTTGACTAAACTGAAACTTTTCATTATCCATTTGGTCAAAATTTGACTAAAAAATATCCAAGTACTTCAACATGTTGTATACAAGTCAAAACAAAGTCATTTCATAATGTCATTTCATTATTTCCCAATTTTTTAATAAAATTTTGTTTCACAGGCAATTTCAAAATTTTGACTTTTTGCTCTGATTGAGATGAAAGGAAATTTTGAAGTGTCAGAACTTACCACACCACCTAAATTCAGAGTTTCAAAGCAGTTCTGCTCAAAAGGTTTTTCTGAGTGTCTGAGCATCTTACATCATTAATTAATTTAGTCACACCTCCTGAGGTCTGTATTATTATTCCTATTCTATAGATGGAAATTAAGGCAATTAAAGCATGGAATTTAAATGTCTTTCCCCTGGTCAGAAAGGAAGTTTAGGTGACAACTTGAGTCTAATAGTCCTGTGTTTTAAATCACAAGACTACCCATCCCCTCTATTTTGTAAGGAATAAAAGACTTTCATGGAAAGATATTAAACTTACACCTAGTATTCTGGACTAGTATCTGACCCATCACATTTTTTTAATTGAGAAAAGAAAGAATAGTACAATGAACCCTGCCTTAAACAGCCAGTCAAGAGACTGGTAACAAAGCTTACTGAAAGGGGAAGGCCTTCTGATAAAGTTGGTAAAGGACTGTCCTTGGTATATGTGGGGATAATTCGGGGCAGTGTCTATAACAAAATATTGACTAATAAGGGCATTTTCAGTTACACAAGTGCATACTGTCATGGCAGAAAAATAAGTAATTATTTTCTTGTTGCTTTCACCTCTTCCTTCGTCACCCATCCTCTTATTTTGTCATTCCTCTTTGTGTATCATCATGTCTGAAATTAGATTGTAATCTCTTCAGGACAGGGTTTTGCTCTTTTAATCTAATCTGTAAAACACCCAGGTCTTTTAAGGATGCTGTAAAATAACAGTAATGGGCTGTGTTACGGTATTAGTGGTCATTGTTTGTCACAGGCAATGACTCACTTCTTGTTCTGAATCATGTGTGGGAACTCTCTTGTAAATGCATTTCTCTGTCCAAGAATTAACACAATGGGTAAATGGGTCTCTGTTTCCTTCAGGAGCCTCCAGCCTATGAGACAGAGTCATGGTAGTGAAGAGTGATGGTGAAGTTTCCCTACATGTATAACTAGAAAATACGAGAAACATTATCCCCTTCTCATCCCTAGTCTCTTTCAAAAAGAAGGGTGCATTAGTTCTTAATTCATAATAACCCTCATAGGCAGCAGCTTTCAAAACTAAGCTCAAGATCTTAGTTTTCTCCCAAGATCATAAGCATGCATAAGATCAGCTTTCTCCTTGCATCGACTGACTGCTCTTTTGCAATAATTCAGCAAAACATTCAAATGTACAACAATACTGATTTCAACAAACTTTTGGGAGCATTACTATCTTGACAAGCCATAAGAACCATAAAGATAAATAACTCAAGAGTATATTTATCACACACTTGTTTTGTAATTTTCCCTCATCTCATTTCTGCTTTTTATAACAAACTATAATTAAAGATGGAAGAAAGCAATCTAAATACTTATCTACAAATGCTACTATATTAAAGGTACAAGGTAAGTGAGGTAAAATCTTTCATTAGACCAATTTGCACTAGTCCTGACTCAAAGTAATTCTTTGTATAACTTCAAAAGCTTGCTTCTCTCACCAACAGAAATTGGTGCAGTAAAAGATATCTCACCCATCTTTTCGCTCTAATATCCTGAGACCAATAAGGACACAACACTGTATACATGCTAGTACTTGTCAGGGGAGACCCAGAGATTGCCTGGCCCTAAGTACTGCATGCATGCATGCATAAAGTAAAGCAGGGTTTCTTTGGTGACAAGTTATGTCTGCTTTGAAGCTGAGGTATGCGATTTCCAGTGCAGAGAGACAGACTTGTGCTGGGTCAATTTGAGATAGTGCTGTAGAAAGGATTTTGCAGCACTGATGCTGGCTGAGGCTGGCCACTCAAATCCAAGCCCAACCAATTGCCTGGGTCTAAGCTTAGGTGGCCAGCCTAAGTCTCTACCTTTTCTGTAACAGCCACACTGCTATTTTTAGCATGCCAGCTCAATCTGAGATAGCACGTCTGTCTGCCCACATTGGGAATAACACCTCTCACCAGCAGTATAGACGTTAAATACTTAATTATTTTGTTATGGTTGCCTCTGCAGAGAGATGACACTGGCCAAGCCAAATGTATCTACTAGTTATTAGCAAGTTAGCTTTGCAGAAGATACATTTCAGCATTTTTAACTTTTTTTTTTTTTAAAGAATGCCCAGACGTACTGGAAACAATGACACAATGAAGTACAATCAAGCAGAAACATCACAGATATATTAGTTGGGAGGACAGAAAGAGTTGTGTGATAAAATGTAAGCTAACTGCCAAAGTCAGGGAAAAGTAAATAGAGACTACACAAAAAGCCATCACAGAAGAAGGAATGAATTTAGGGAGACCAGATAGTAAGTGTCAAAAATCAAGACATTTTTCTTCAGTAGAAGGGAGGAGTAAGAGCTGCATACATAACAAAATGCCCCTCACATCAAGACCTCAGATTACCCTAACGAAGGTCCTATTGTAAGCTCGGGGGCTAGATAAAAGAATATGAAGCCATGTATGGCATATGCAGTCATGAGAGACAGAGGAGACGCTTGTGAAATAACGTCAATAATGTGGAAATTGCAGTGAAGAAACTAGGGGAAGGTACAGGTCGACTGATTTAAATCCATCAGCCAAAATAAGGGCAAAAAGTTAAAAGTAATTTTAAAAAGTCAGTTAATTTTTCTCACTTACTTAGCAACTAACAAGCCGACTTAAATTAACTTTATATAATAAATTACATAGAATCAATTACTCAGAATTAAAGGAAAAATCTGGATTCTGTTTTCACATCAGGGGAAGCCAAGAGTGGGTTCACTGAAATTTACAATGTTGTAAGTCTAAAATTCAAAGAGGGAACAGAATCAAGGCCATTTAGAAACCCTTGAATTCCATCTCAACTTCCCAAGTTTCATGTCTCCTTTTAACAGAAGCAGATTAAAAATGCTAGACAAGTGAAAGATGAGATTTTATTACTTTCTTTCCTATTCCAATTAAACAGTGCACAAAGTATTCTTAAAGGAAGGAGCTGGGGGAAATCCACGGGAAATGAGTAAATCTTGATTACATGTAAAATTTTCAAAAAAGTGACCAAGTGATATAAGAGCCCAAACTCACTGACCCCTAAATCATTTTCAAAATGGCACTTAGGAGCTCAAATCATTTAGGATCCTTTGAAAACTTTATCCTGCATCTCCAAAGAGAACTAAAATGGTTGAAATCTGGTAAATCATGCTGATGGTGGTTTAGAAACATCTGTTAAAACAGTCAAACTTCAAAATTTGGTAATTTTCCTATATTATCAACTCACAGTGAACGAGTGTATTGGAGGTCATGACTCTAGCTCAACTGATCCACGGACTTTAATTGTACCCATCATATTATTATATTCTTGTGTGGGAGAGTGTTATCTATCTAATCTATACAAAACAATCTCAAATTCTTACTTTCAGACTGTAAATTCTTTGGGACAAGCCTAGTCTTAGTTTATTATATGGGACCAGGCACATTATCAATATTATATAGAAGCAAATAAAAATTCCAAGACCATGCTTCCTATCTTGACTTTTATACCAAAATATTGTTCCTCCAGAACAAGATGTATCATCCTTAAACCTTTGTTTGAAATTAGTTTTTTTAATCTTTTTCAAATATTGCTTTGCATCAAAAATATAAAAGTTTTGTATTTAACAAAGATACTTCTGCAATTGTACCTACTGCAGTATTTCAAGGTCATTACACTGATTATAATCAAAGAGCTTATGTAAGCATGGTCGAATAACAGCAATCCATCATGAAAAAACCACCAGTATCTACTGCTCAGTGAAAAGCACTGAGATTTTTTATGTCCTTCTAAAAAAAGGAATGAATTTTTTTTTAATAACCCTATGTGATAACAGGACCAGTGATGGCTTCATATTTGGAATCTAGAGTTAATTAATACATTCTCTGATACATTCAATGATAAGTGGTTACTAGAGTTGCTTTGGAAGGAGGGGTTAGCAGTTTAAATATAACAATCTTAATTATGTTGCTGACAGCAGTATTTGAAATAATTCGAATGTAGATGAACAAACCTTATACATGTAAAAAAATACATGCGGAGTTAGTGGAATAAGTTCTTAAATACAAATTTCAGAATTATGTCAACGTACAAAGGCTGTCCCTTCATCTTCAGATGACATAAGACTGGGTCCAATCATTCTTCCAATTGTTTTCCCATTAGTTCTAATAGAAGCCACTTCAAACCCTTTGTATGCACAACTATACCACCAGAGCTTTGTGCCTTTCTTGAGATGCAGTGAATACCTAGAGCTCCTGCTTAAATCAGTGGGAGATGCAGAAGCCTGGTGCCTCTCAGGATCTGGTCTTTTTGTGTTCCACTTGTTCATGAGCAGCTATATGAGTTGTCTGTGTGTTACCAGCCAGCATGCAAATGAACTTTAAAAGTCTAATTTTTCATACAAAGCAAACTGCATTGCTGGGCAAGCTGAGCTCAAGCAAACGATATGCACTTCAGTATAAGCAAGTTTAAGACTATACATCTAGGAACAAAGCAAGAAGGCCGTATTTTAAAAATGCAGTCAGTCAGTCCGTGGAAGCACTGACTTTAAAAAAGATTTGGGAGGAAATGATGGACAATCAGCTGAACATAAGATTGTAGGGAAATCTTGGGGCCAAAAGGGCTAATGTGATCCTTAGATGCATAAATGTGAGAATACTGAATAGGAACTAAGAGGTTATTTTACCTCAGTATTCAGCTGTGGTATGACCACTGCTGGAATACTGTGCCTTGTTCTGGTATCAATAATTCAAGAAGTATTTAGATAAAACTGGATAAAGCTCAGGGAAAAGACTAACAGAATGGAAAACTTGCATTATAGTGAAAGACTCAAAGAGCTCAATCTGTTTAGCTGAATAAAAGGAAAGTTAAGGGGTGACTCACCCACACTCTATAGGCACTTTGTAGATCCTTCTATTATCTAATTTCTGCTCCCCATTAGTACAGCAAAGGTATAACAAGATCCAGTAGCTGGAAGTTACAGCTAGATAAATTTAGCTTGGAAATAATTCTTAAAATTGCAAAATTTTAACGGCAAGGTTAATTACCCATTGGAACAATTTAATAAGTGCTGTGATGGATTCTCTATTACAATAAATTTTTCAATCAAGATTAGATATATTTCAATGAAGGATGCTCTAATTAAAACAATAATTAATTTGTGATTATGCTGGAGGTCAGACAACAAGGTCACAGAGGTCCCTTAATTTTTCATTCACAGATGACAAGGTCAAAAGATCATCACTGTGCATGATTTCACCTTGGAAAAAACTATAATTTAGAACTTTACAAGGTGCTAGTAACTTTAAGTGTTAGAGCAAGAGTAAATTAAACTTGCAGATGATACACAAATTAGGGGAGTAATAGTGATTAGGACAGGTCACTGATACAAAATGAAAGGTAAGGGGGGGGGGGCACGAAAGGAACCATTAGGGAACAAGTAGAAAATCTGAGCTGAGAGACTAAATTACCATATCGACTGTCACTTATTAGTTTGTTCCTTATAATAGGCCTTGGCAAATCTGCCACAGACTTAGGGGCCAGACCAAAAACTTACGTTCCCAAGAAATGAGCTGTGGTCTCCTGCCCCCCTCACCACTCAGGGGAGAGAGATTTATCTATTGCTTTTGCTTTTGAATTACAATACTTCATGACATATTTAAAGAAGAAGAGATCAGCCTCTGGCCTAATTGTCCATAGAAACATACTAAAATTTTATGAAATTGAACTCTCCATCCCAAACCTAGTGTCCATCTAGCTCACGCCAGTGCCACATCAACAACCCCAAGTGAAACTGCTTTTCTATTCAACATTATCATGTAGCTATACAAAGGTCTAACTAAGGATTTCTGAGATTATCAAGAGGTTTCTTGGAGGTATATCCAGTCATAATACTTTAATTTTACAAAGAAACACTGAGCCAGATGGTTGGCAAAGCATCTTTAAGTTCCTCCTCAACTCCCCAGCTGTAAGAGTCCAGCTACTTGTTAATTTCAATTGTAGTATCTATTTACATTTGCAAAGCTGTCCTTCTCTAATGGAAGTACCTCATTCTCAGCTACAAGACCCACATAAATGTAGCAGTACCAGGATCACCTGCCTCCTGATACCCCCTTCATGGTCAGAGGTCCTCTGTGACACCCTGTCTCCATTTTCCTCTCAGCAGGGCCCCTTAAAAACTGCACACCACCAGTCCAAAAGTAACTTAAAACATTATCCTCTTGCAATTCAATTCATTCATTCCTTTCAAAATCTTGTGTTTCTCTTCCTGAGGCAGGGAGTTCCCAGACCTTTATCAGGCTGAAGCTCATCCTTCAGGCTCTGACTTTCAATCTCTCCTGGAAGCAAGTGGCTGGTCTTCTAGTTCACCTAGATGCAGCAACTGGCCTGGTCTCAGGATCTTCCCTACAGAACCATTCCTCACTCACAGCCACAACTTCCTGAGATTCCCCTCTCTTCAGGTTGCGGGTGTTCTCAATGGGAATCATCTGATTCCTCTCACATGTGCCTTTTTACTTATATTGATTGGCTGAGCCCTGGTCTCTTTCAGTTTGGAGTAAGCCAACCTGTTACAGTAACTCGGTCTACATCTCTGAGCTCATTGCCTCTTACCCCCCTTTCCTGCTATTTACATGCTTCTTAATCTCTTCTCTGTACTGCTTTCATTTCCTTCTCTGATTGTTACCTTTGAACTGACAGCCATAGTGCCTCTATGTATACAACAATCTTCCACTTTTACTGTGCTAAGCACTCTCCTTCTACCCCACCCTCCTTGAAACTCATCTCTCCAAGGAATTTTTCCAATTTTTCTCTCCTCATAATCATCTATGCATCCACCCCTTGCATGAATTACTGTCCTGACTCTTGTTTATCTGCTCTTTGTGAGCTCTTTGGGATAAAAATCACATTTCACCCTGTCTTTGCAAAAACTCAATACTTTTATGATACTATAAAAATAAGTGATTGCTAAAAAGAAAAATAAACTAATCTTTCTCACCACTTTATAGCTTAAGTCCACAATTCTAATTGCCTTATGAACATCTTCCAATACACAATTTTCCCCCTTTCAATTTTCAACAGTTTTTTATGATTCACTACATAGCAATAATGTCTGTATAGAAAAACCTAAATCCTAATATATAGATAGCTGTTAATCAGCTCTGTTTTTGAGCTACTGTGTACAACCCCCAAGGCATTACAGTGTGAAGTAAAAAGCATTCTTCTGCTCAAATCCCAAAGGTTACACATCAAAATTACATCATCAGAGAGAAAGAAAACAGAAAATAAACACTGAATATGTTTAATTTCTGGGTGAAGATGGGGAAAAAGCATGGATTATAATAGCTCTTGGTAGTTCATAATCATTTCCTGAAGACAAAACTTATCACTGCTGCTTACAAATGTGCTGTTTGTTTACATATATAATTAGCAGCATATGTCAGCACTAGCATACATCATTAAAGGTTTATTACAGCTTCAACACTGAAGAGCTCTGTGTAAACAGGAAAGCTTGTCTCTCTCACCAGCAGAAGTTGGTCCAATAAAAGATATAACCTCGCCCACCTTGTATCTCTAACACACAAACTTTAATTCAGCAAAATCTCCTGATGACTAAATTCTGCTCAAGAAAGATGCCTGAACAATACATAGATGAGAACTGCAATTACAATGACTAGGCATTCCTAAAGGATAATTTGAAAAAAACAAAAAAACAAAAAAACAAAACAAAACAAAAAAAAGATTCATCTTCTATAGAAAGTGAAACACCTTAAGCTTCCTCTGCTGTATAAAAAGTTACAAAGGCTCCTTTTTTCCATCAAATGTAGGTGGGTTGTAATGACTGCTTGAATCCCAAAGAGTATGTCTACACTTGCAAGTTAGTTCGAATTAAGGAGGCTTAATAAGTTTGAATTAACGAAATGGACTAATTCAAACTAATGTTGGTTTGAATTAGCCCACTCTGTTAATTCGAACTAATAAATTCTAGTTTTGTTCAAACTAACCTCAGACTTACTAGTTCACAGTAACAAATTCGAACTAACTTTTGTTAGCGTAGACATAGCCAAAATGATTACATTTTAAAAATGAGCAGGTGTTATGAAAGCAGGGTCCTACCCTGATGGGTGCTCAGCACCAGGGGTGTCACTGGTGCCTGGCACACAGGGCATGTGCCCTGAGTCCCAGCACCAGTGCCCCGCATGCCTCCTGGCCAGGTATCCTGGCCCAGGCCGGCCACAGCGGCGCCTGCCTCTCCCAGGCCGGACCTCCTGCAGCAGCCACTGTCTCGCCCAGCCCTGGCCCTGGATCAGTGGCTGGACTGGCAGCGGCAGGAGCCCAGGGCCCCGACCCCGGACTGGGGCAAGGGGGCAGGGCTTGGGCACAGGCCCAGGGGGCTGAGCCCGCGTCTTCCCCCAGAGCAACAATGCTCCTGTTCAGCATTTAATGTGAGTAACTTGGCCCCATTCATTTCCACAGAAGTGAAAAAGAATTGCATGAGCTGAACACCTCACTGTGGTGCTCAGGACTTTAAAGGACTGGGCCCAACCCTTCTTCCAACTGTTTTCTCATTAGTGGTAAGAGGAGCCAGCTCAGACCTTTTGTGTGCATGAACATATCACTAGATATTTCTGCTTTTTCTTGAGATGCAATGAATACCTAGAGCTCCTGCTTAAATCCATGGGAGTTGTAGAAGCCTAGTGCCTCTCAGGATCTGGTCTTTTGTATTCCAATTGTTAATGAACAACTATGTGTGCTACCTGCATGTGCTATTAACAGGCAGCATGCAAATGAGCATTAACAGTCCTTAATTTTTCATTCAGAAATTCCAAGGTCAGCATGAAGCACTATGAACTTGTAGTCCGCCCATGAATTAATTCCTGTTTGGATTAGAGCATCCCTCTTAGAAATGCATCTATTCTTGCTTTAAAAATTTACAGCACTTGGTAAATTGTTCCAATAGTTAATTAACCTGGCTGTTAAAATTTTACACCTTATTTCAGGCTAAATTTATCTAGCTGAAACTTCAAGTCACTAGATCTCGTTATACCTTGTTTATATTAATGGGGAACAGAACTGAATAGATGGCACTACAAAGTGCTGACAGACTGAGCAAGTCACCCCTTAATCTTTTTTTTATTCTGCTAAATAGATTGAGCACTTTAAGACTCTCACTATAATGCAAGTTCTCCATTCCGTTAGGCTCTTCTCTGAGCTTTTCCCAATATATCTACATATTTCTTGAATTACTGACACCAGAACAAAACACAGTATTCCAGCAGTGGTCACATCCCTGCCAAATACTGAGGTAAAATAACCTCTTCATTCCTACTTGATATCCTCACGTTTATGCATCCAAGGGTCACATTAGCCCTTTTGGCCACAGGATCGCACTAGGCGCTCATGTTCAGCTGATTGTCCATCATGGTCACTCAATTTTTTTGTAGAACCAAGTGTCTTCCAGGATAGACTCCTGCATTTTGTAAATATGGTCTGAATGCTTTGTTCCTAGATGTATAACCTTCCACTTGCTTATACTGAAATGTGTATTGTTTGCCAGAGCTCAGCTTTGCCCATCAATGCAGTTCACTTTGTATCAGTGATCTGTCCTCATCACTATCATTCCCCAAATTTGTGTGTCATTTGCAAACTCTGTCAGCAATTATTTTATGTCTTCTTCCAGCTCCACTGTTAAAAATGTTAAATAGTGTAAGGCTAAGAACCAACTCCTTAGTTAGAACCCTACTATTAACACACCCTGCTTGATGACCATTCTATTTACTATTATCTTTTTGAGAACTATCATTTATTACTCTAATTTTCAACAAGTTTCCTGATGATGCAGAATAAAATCCAGCTAACTCTCATCAGCCTCTATGCTCTAATGAGCCTGTAAGCATACCATCTAGCTTCTGGGCTCCTCCGTTACTATACAGCACCAACAGGAGCAGAAGCTTGTTTTGGTCAGTAGAGTGGATGCATCTAAACTACACACAGGCAGCAAGTATAAAGACCATGAAAACAACATGTATTATTGACCATCACAGCCTCAAATAATGTCATACTAGATCATTTATATCTACTAACCCTGCTGAAATTAACTACATTAGTGTTTCCCTCCGTCTCATACAATGGAATGGTTAAAATGAAAAGATACTCATTACAGGGCAATATTTACATTAGGTGACTTACTACTGTTTATAGCAGGGGTCGACAACCCCTGGCACACATGCCAAACCTGGCATGCAAGTCAATGCACAGCGGCACACAGTGCTCCTGCTCCCCACCCCCAGCTCCTGTGCCTTGCTGGCCCTGTCCCCAGTACCTGCTGAGGGTTTGGGGAGCAGGGCTGGCATAGTAGCCGGCAAACATTGCTGATCCTGGTTTATAGAATTATTAAATATTACCGAGTCTCTTCCTTCCACCATTATTTTAATCCAGAACAAAAAGTGTTGTACCTGAAGAATTCTGAATCATATTTTGGTATTTTTATATACTGTTCAGCAGCATCTCGCTTTGCAAGCAGTCCCATTTACATAAGTGGAATTATATTTGCAAGTAACTGTTCACCAATACGAGTAAAAGATTCACAATATACTCACTCTTGCTACCAGGTGAGACTCACCTTCTTTCAGAGCTTTATCCATGTTATGAGAAATGACCACCCTTCTAGACTGCACCGATTCATGTGCATTTCCAGACAAACGACTCTGAAATAAGAGAACGCAAATTACCAAAGATGGAGGAATAAACTACTTATGAAAGAAGAGGAAAAAATGAAGCCCAAAATAATAGTACAATCACCTACTTTTTATAAGACGCTACAGTTACTCAAATTATTAAGTCAACAGCATTTCCATAAAAGGATGGGTCTGGACATTTAAAAGTGAGAATTTTAGGACACACTGGTGGTTAAATTCTCTGATCTGAAATAATTCTATTTTATTTGCTAAAAGGGAACTGTCTCCTATTCACAATCCCATCATTCAACAGTAGGGCACTTGCCAGATTCCATGCTCTGGGCGTAACATGTTTATAGATATACAAGATCTCAGGGAAGCAAATTCTATGGACCAGCAGTTGACTAGGATACAAAGACAATGTTACACATTGGTACAACTCAGTGAGAGGCCAGTAATGAACCTTTTCAAACCATTAGAACATTCTGTCAAGATGGGTTTTGCTCAGCCCTGTGAAGGATTTTAAAATGTAAATTGACCTTTAAATTTTCCAAAGCACTTTTCAATTAAGAGGTATGGTAACAATAAAAATCAATGACAATTTATTTTTAAACTGCTTGCTTAATTAGGTATTTTTCTCTAGAAAGAATGGGTAGGATCTATAGTTCAGGTCTTGACCTAATTAGAAGTGTGATGCTGTCACGTTGACCCCATACTGACTAAACTCCCACAGCTATGGAGTTGCACTGACTGCAAACCAGACTAATTATGTTGACTCAAGTACAGATCTGTTGATGGGAGAAAATTTGTGCATAGACGCAATGCAGTTCCAAGTTATTCCACTACAATTTTTAAATACAGAAAAGGGCTCAGTCCCTCAGCGAAGAAACAGCAACTTAGAAATGTACTACTAGTAAATGTAGAAGTTATTGAAAGAAGGGAAATAACATTCTAAAATCTTTCCTCTGAATATGGGAAAATATCTGCCTATCAAACCCAAATGAAGTGTTAGAACTTATTTCAGCCAAAACTGCAGAATGATTTTAAAAAGTATGAAGGTGCAGTGCATGTTGAGACAATATTATTATGATGTATGTACATGTCTAGCATAAATAATGGATTTTTGATCCTCAAGCAAAGCCTTTAGGAGCTATCACTGAAGCAATAATTATTATAAACAGTAGCACAATCAGTGAATTAACCTTACACTGTTTCATAAAGCATTTTCATATAAATGTCTCTAAGCGCTTAAAAGCTAGAGGTAAGGAGTTCTACTGACATGGAACACTATATGCAAGAAAAGGACTTCTCTTTCCTCTTAAGCAGATAGGATAGCTGAGGGTTTCTAGACCTTCTCCAAAGTCTGCAAAATACTGACAAAAATATTTTTAGGATTCTGACATCACTTTTGGAATAATTTGCTTCCCAAAGCAAATTCATAATAGCAGTCACAGGATTACTTCAGGATTTCAGTGCCTTATTCATAGAAGGGAAATAAAATTATGTACACTCACTCCATTTTAAAAGAAATACAGAGAGAGTTACCTGCATAAAATATTTCACTTATATTTCTAAGGAAATTTAACATACTAGTACTTCAGAGAGTCCTGGAAACAAAAATGATTCAAGTCTTCCCCTAAAATTATTCTCTGACACACATACTTGCTTATATTAAATATTTGCAATGAATATCTTTTTCCCCATTCTAGAGTACTAAAGGAGCCAATGGAGTACTTGCCACAAATTACTACTTTCAAAACTAGTTCTAATGCAATCCAGAACAAGGGAATTTTAAACACTTACTCTTGCCTCAAATTATGGGCCTTTTCATTCAGTTCAATTCCTCTTTACAATCAAAGGAAAAAATATTGGCTCAACACTTTAAGAATAGATACCTTCCTGTAACAGAAGTTGCCCTATATCACAGGTAGTATAATCCAATATACACAATTTCGCAAAGTGAACTCACTGCACAATTTGATATTTTCATATTTCAGTCTTAAAATTCTTAAACAAAAAGACCCATACTTTTCTGTTCATTGAGGTTGAGACTTCAGTATGGCAGGAGTTTACTCATCTCATTTGGGGTGAAGTCTTTTTTTTTTAATAGCAATTTTGGAGTTTTATATAACTGTTCAATAACAGAAGGTTTTGGGGGCTCTCACTGTATATAATGTGCTAACATACTACATATTTTACTCATTACAGTAATGAATAATCTCTTTGTAAATGATCTCTACTGCACTTTACTATAGCACTGTTTCAAACAGCACTATGTTAAACCACTCAAAAGGAATCTTTATAGTGCATCCACAGGATCTTCACTGACCAATTAATGAACAACATGTTTATGAGCTTTAGAAATCATGTCCAGTAGTCTGCATGATGCTTAATGTAGATAAATAAGGATTTAGATCAGTAACCATTTCTGATAGTTTGAGTGTTTAATTTATTTAAAAAAAATCAGATGTTTTACGTATTTATTGCTTATAACCTAAAATCAGAAGCCCTAGCTGTGGGGTACTTTACTGAAGCAACGGCAAACGTACAGTTTAATTACTAAAAATAATTGACAATGTTATTCCCTATGAATTACAGGTTTTATCTTCCAAATGGCTAGGAGTGCTCTGCTTAAATCAAATATGGCCAGCGAGAAGAATGAGACAGTGAGACTCAACAGCAAGAAGTTTGAAAAAAAGGGATGAACAAGAGGAGGAAACAGAAGAAAACACGTGACAAGGATGGTAAAGCCTCAAAAAAGATATTTATTTTGTGGCATGGAATACAGTTATTAAAAGACACAATGTACAAACATTGCATGGAAGCAGCAGCATGCTGAATTTTCTGAAAAATACTGCAGTGACACAGGAAACTGTATAAAAGGTCACAGACAATGTAGCAGTGCCACTGTTTGAGAGCAAACTGCTCCAGATTGGCAGGAAGCAAATGGTAAAAGAGCTAAGCAAACCTCAGTCCACATGTTTTACAATTCAAATCTCTTAGGGGAAAAAGATCTAAAACATATGTAAACATTCACATTTATTTATATAAGCAAAAGATATTTTTTCACACGAACCCATCAGAGAATACCCAGTGGAATCCAGATTAACTGATAACTACTAACAATGGACCAAATTTTATGGAATGTCTACACTAAGTAACTGCTAAGTTTGACACCAGGTGTCAGAGCAAACCTTACCTCCAAACCCCCATTCTCCCACCAGCCTATGTTAACAATCAACTGTGTTCAACATCCCCCTAGCAATATGTCTTGCACCTTGTCTTACACTGAGAGGTCTTTTTTTCAAATCCAGTCACTAGTTCAGCCACACTGGTGCTAGCAAAGGTGAATGTGTGACAGGCCGCTGGGCTGAACATAGCAGTAAGGATGGCAACAGCAAGCCTGTCATAAGTGCTCCCATCATTGCTAATACAGGCAGAACTACACCAACTCTAGAGGAACAATGAGAGCTTTTCAGAAAATCCTCAGTACACAGACTGCCTTAGAATTCTAGCAGAAGGACGAGTCCAGCATACTTTGTTATGATAAGCACTGAACAATTGTAGAGCCCGGCACGGATACAAATACGTGGATCCATATACGATCCGCATCCACAAGAAATGGTCCACGGATATCCATGTTGTATCTGTGGATGTGGATATAATGCAAATATCCGCATATTTTCAGAGCTCTAGCTCAGCGAAGATAAAAATATGTGGCCCTGTATCCAATCTGCATCCACAAGAAATGGTCTGCGGATAGCCATGTTGTACCTGCGCATGCAGATATCCATGGATATCTGCATATTTGCAGGACTCTGAACAGTTGACTGTCCATGCCAATGGGACAACTTGGTTTGATATTAGTTTGATGGCAAGAGAAACAGGAAGTAAAGGGACATGTGGATATCAAACACTGCAGTTTCTGTAGTGTCGGTAGGACTTCAAACTTTCCCCTAGATTGTATCCTGCTTGTACTGCAAAAAGGAAGTTTTTGTTATAAAGCTCAAATTTATTTTGTTTTCTTTGATGCTTTATCATATAAAGGAAAGGTCACTCAACTACAGAAAAAACAGTGCAGCCATTTCAGGTCTGGTATAAATACAGAAGTTGCATTGCTTGAATGAAGATACAGTTTTAGGCTGATTTAGTCGAACTGGTGCAAACTGTGGTACAGACACTATTTCAGATCAATTTAAATCTGACATGCTGGTTTAGTTTGCGCCACAAGCTAAACTGAAATAAGTCAGTTTAAACTGATAAAAAAGGAGCACACAAATATGGGGCAGATATCAGTTTTAAATGCATCACTGGTTAAACCAGAGTAAATTCTAGATTTAGGAAAAAAAAAAAAAGGGGGAGTCTTGTGGCACTTCTAAAGACTAACAAATTTATTTTTTGCATGAGTTTTCATGGACGAACTCCCACGTCATCAGATACCAAAGGGGAGAAAACTCCACACAGGCATGTAACTTTGCCCACAAAAGCTCATGCAATAAATTTTTAGTCTTTAAAAGTGCCACGAGACTCCTTTTTTGTTTTGCTGGACTAGACTAAGAGATTCAACAAAGCTCTGACAGCAAGATTGTGGAAACATAAGCCCCCCCCCCCAGTTTTGAAATACCAGGTACAGCCCTTAAAATCTCAGAGTAAAACACTTCAGAGTAAAAATGCATGTGGAAATAAGCTCATCTACTTGATATTTTGCTGGAATTCTACGTAAGTAGCATCCACCCAAGGTCAGAGGCCCTCACACAGCCATATGCAGTACCTCGGCTCTTGAGGCCTATTCCGAATTGCAACGAAGTCAACGAAAGAGCCATGCTGATTTAAAGAATACTGGATTAGGTGCTTAAGAAGAGTTTAGGAGCTTCTGTGGAACTGTCTCCACACGAAGGAAGGCCTACCACCTCTTCTCTCTGGGCAGACCTGAGACCTCCTCTCCTCCTTAGGCCACTGCTAATGTTTTCAGACAAGCTTGAGTCCATCCCAGAAGAGAGAGACCAGATAACCCCCATCCATAAAATAGGCGACTTTGCATGAGAGAGTTCTGTCCACATAAGACGATGTAGCGCAGGGGGTCTCAAACAGGTAGCCTGTGAGCCACATGCGGTCCCTAAAGATATTTCCTGCAGCCCGCAGTGACACGACTATTACCATTATTTTCAATATCATTATGTGGAAAGGTTTCAGTGGTGCAGCCCTCGGGCTACCGTTCTAATCCTCATGCAGCCCTTGTGATGATTTGAGTTTGAGACCCCTGATGCAGAGGCAGCAAGCGTACACACAATCTTCTGCTGGGGTAATGTTATAAGCAGGGAGCCCCCCAGAACAGCAAATTTCTGAGTTTATGCATCATTAAAATTAATGAGGAAGGTCACACTCCTCCCAACTATTGTTTCAGGCTGTTTGCTGATCAGGTGAACGTTAATGAATCAGTAACACTTGCAAGCATCACTAATAGCGTTTAAGGGTTAAAAGTAACACACTTCTCTTTTCTCCACAGTGTCTGTTTTGGACCCAACTTCAGCTGTACCACATGCTGCCATTTAAAGACACACTCTTCTCTACTCAAACAGAAAATCTTGCCTTTTCGCTCTAGGCCTGATGCTGCTCTCACTGACTTCAGGGTACATAAGCTTAACTGCTAAACACCCAACAAGATACCATAAGTTTTTCAATGATTATGTCTACGTGAAAATTTCCATAATAGTGACAGTGCCTAAAGATCTGCTATCTGCAGTCACTAAGACAGATTTTGCCAACCTTTGAACACTCACTCACTTTGGGATACAAATGAGGAGGGTGAAGAAATGGAAGGCATGCAGCCATTAATACTGGGACCACAAGATTTGGAAAATATTTTTCGCTCTTAAGGTTTTCCTGCATGTGTGTTTGTTTATGTGAGAAAAAGAAGCTTACATTGGCTAAAGTCTTTTGTATCATGTTTGTCATTTGTTACTAATGGGAATTTGGTGAGATACAGACAGCAGGAACCTTGGAGGCTTGAAATAAAATCCAAGCTGGCACTGAACCAGAGTCCTAGATTGAGCAGAAAGTAAAATACAGTCTTCCTAATGGAAAAATTACCAAACTAATGCCATTTATTGGTGTAACAAAGTTTAATTCATTTAAAACTTGTTTTAAAAATAACTAATTTAAATATTAAATTGTAAATAATTAAGTAGATGCATAAACTGCACAGATGGAGATATAGGGAGGTCAAGATGCACAAACTGCAGTATCAATATATTAATATGCAACATATTGGATGAGTAGTCAGATGCAATTCTCCAAATACCTGACACTATAAATCAGGTAACACACAGTACAAGGCATAAGCAACAGCCTACATATACTTATTCTGCTGCCCTCAAGTTTTCTGCCCACACACGCGCGAATTCGCAATTTTTTCTACTACAGTAATGCAATAAAACTAAAACCAGTACAGTGCTCAGAATATACATAACATAACAATACTTTGTGCAAAGCATTTTTCTATTTTAATATGTGGGCCAAAAGACAAAAGACTTAGTCCATTTTAATACCAAAAAAATCATTATCCTATGACTCACATCTGTTTGCACTATCCAATATTGCAACTAGGAAAATTGTTCTTAGTCGTCACAGCCTCATGATGTACATTAACATAAGATTGGACTTTGATTATCAAAGGTTGCTGCTTCTGATAAGGTTTTGGTAGATTTTCCATGAGTTCAGCTTTAAATCTGAAGGATATATGATTTTCCTACTAGAAATATATTATGATTAGCACTGAAGCAGTTTTTCATTTACAATAGACCCATGCTAATCTGAGAAATAAGGTACTTTTAAATCAATTTTAGATGTCAAATAAGATAAGTATTTTTCACAATAAAGACATGTCTACACACAGCTTTTGTATTACCCTAATTCTTGTTTAGAAACCAATACAGTAAAAATAGTACACTCCTCTAGCATGGAGATAATTTGTGACATGGAGAAAGGGTCCTCTTTTTTGTAAACAGTTCTAATCTCAGACTGGACAAACTCATTACCCAAACAAATTTCCTGCAGCTTATTCATAGGAGCAACATATATAGGCTACATACAAAAAGCTCATAACTTGTCAAGATTCATAACTGTTGCCAGAAGTAGACATGTATAGGTAATATTTAAGGAATAATGTAATTATATGGAAAGTATGTTTTACGGATTTGAATAAATGCTAGTCACCAGGGAATAATGTGTCGCACTGATGGTCCATTCAAGCAGAGGCGAGTCATCCTGGTTAGTCCATGATGTAATGGAAGGCTCAACTGTCTAGCATTGCTCAATCCCAAGACTTTCAATGGAAAATCATCAGAGATGACTGCAAATAATTGAAACTACGTGGAGGTACAAAAGAAATGTTATAATAGAGAACTGTCCTGCCTATGAATATAAACAACAGACTGATTCATTATAATACAAAGTGAGGAAAGGCACTCTGTATCCATTCACTGGGAAGACAGCTCCAATCCCTCAAGAATTCCCATTAAAAATGGGATCCTGGATCCATGAAAGCCACCCAGCTAGTTCTGCGACAGACTGAATTGGAGGGGCATGGGGAGAATCTGTTTTATTAGACAGGAAGGGTTACTGGTAAGTGTAAACCCAGATTCGCACTAATTGTCTTTTGTATTGTAACCATTTATTTCCACTGCACTCTCTCGTTTCATGTTGCATCTCTATTCTGTCTTTAAAAACCAACTTTTGTTTTATTACAAATGCAGTGTGCTTTACAGTAATGGTGGGTGAAGGTAAAACTAGTAAAATGGGTTATGCTACCCCCCTTGGAGATAAAGGATCTGTGATTTGTACAAGGAGCCAGTATCAGGGGCTGTATATCACAGGGAAAGCTTCAAAACACTCAGAGACCAAGGCGGGGGGTGGGGGTGGCATCTACTGTTAACCTGTGAGGAAAGACAGGGTAGGCACAGGACACAGGAGAATGCCTGAAAGTCTGATGGTGTTACAGAGCTGACACCCTAGCCAGACACAAGCAAGATTCCATCACAAGGTAACTCACAGGCCTTGGTGATCTGAGAACAGAGTTAGGGTGCTTATACTGAAAAATCTAATTTCCATCATTTTACAGCATAACAGTGTCCAGGCTAGGGAGCCATGCTATTTTACTTTTATTGGTTTCTAAACTGATAGAGCTGAAGTAACAGAAAAAAACCACCCCCCACCCCCAAAAAACCCCCAGCCTATTGGTAAGCAAGTCCTAGCATCTATAATGAGTTTTCAGCAATCACAACTTTATCAAAAGTTAAATTAAAGTTGTTTTAAATGAGACAGAAAAGACAGCTTGTTTCGAGAAAAAAATGTTTTGACTGTACTCTCATTCCCCATCTTCTGTAATTATTTCTGATTTATCTAAGTAATGCTAGCATTTAAGTATCTGTTTACAAAGTAATATGCCTTTTTCATCCATTAGCACTTCTATCATATTTTTAATGCAGAAAAAGGCCTTCACACTCCGAGCAAAGCTTTGTGCACATTTTCATAAGAGTAATGATGAGTTAAGAGAGGGTTTTAGAACAGCTCCATGTTCTCCTCCTTTATAAAAATGTATGAAAGAAAACAATCAGTCCTCAACCCCAAGGTTCCCAGAGAACTTACATCTCTTCACCTGCACTGTGGAACCAAATGAGATTCAGTGCAGGGCCAGAAGAATCTGAACAGGTTAGGATTTGGGGGAAATCCAAGCCTCAACTTGAGATCCCCAGGTTAACCTACTAGGAAGAAACTCGCTCTTGTGTTTATCTTTTGGCTTCAGGACTCCCTTGCTCAACAGCAAAAACACTTTGCTCTGACTCTTTCAATGAGAGATAAAAACATGCAGATTTTAATCAGCATTAACTTTGCTCTTTTTCCCCCTATGCTGTGTTAAGTATTCTTTCTTTGGAGAAACATAGTTCAGAGTGACTACCCCTAGATCTTCCTGCTCCCACCATCACCTTTTCTTTTTCCACATGGCCCACTGACTCTGCAGGTTTTTATTGGGGGGCGGGGGGGTGAATGATACATACTCTGCTAAACCAGATTGGAGAAGAGGAAGCTAGGAGAAAGTGTGCAATTGTGTTTTCCCCTAGTAACTTCTTCTGTGGGGTTGCTCCCCTGTGCAAATTGCAGGTTAACAAAAAACAAGCACTAAATAAGGGGCATAATACAAATTCCTCTCTAGAAGCCTTATTTCTGGTCAAGGGTATTAGACATCGCATTTTAAATTTCAAGGCATATTCTGAATGCAATATTCAAACAGGACGGTTTTTCATGGGATTTATAACAGAGCTCTGGTACCAAGTTTGTGATTTCTGCTTCCCAGACATAGATCTGGATAGTGATAATCCAGCTATCCCAGCACTTTGCCTCCTAAATTACTAAAGCAATAAGCTCATTTGTTAAGAGAAACAAATCACACTTTATGTTCTCTTTGCAATCATAAATGCTTCTTTCAAAGTGAACTGTGCCCTCACCCAAAACATTTTAACCAACATGATTTTTGAAGCCAAATAATAAATGTCAGTCTAAATAACATTATCCAAATGAACTGCCAGCAAGCTGTGAGACAGAGATAAAGACGACACATGAGAAAAAAAATAGAAAAGAGTGGCAATACAAGACAGCAAGGAAATCTTCCCACGTGTCTAACTCAAGAAGGCCACATGCAAGTCTGTAAGTCCACTCTACCATCAAGGACTTATAGGAGCAAATAAATAAAATGAAGAATTTCCAAAGGATTTAATTTCCTTGCATCAGCTGGCACTGAGGAAAAGGAAGAAGTTCCTCCCTCCCCTGCTGATTACTTTTTGCAATTAATCAAGACGTAGTCCTATCAAATTTGGAGTTCTAAGGAAAGTGCCATAAATCCCCAAGGGCAAACAGTATTCAACAGAGCACTAAAATTAAACACTTATTATTAGGTAGCTGAGCTATCAAAACCCAATGTAAAAATGGAATCCCCAATGCAAGACTGAGATCTCTGTAACGTTGCCAGATTTTAAGGATACATTTCTGAAAACTGACAGAATGAATGATGGCAGTACTTTTTTTTTAAATGCCATTAATTACACATTAATAAGATTCACTTCAGCATTAGATAAGCTAGCTAATTATAGGGAGATTAACAAAACACTTTGCTAATTTCAAATCAGCACATCTTCAGATGCCGAAATCAAGAGAAGGAGAAACTGGTGAATAACCTTGAAGAAGGCTAGTACAGAATCCTTGGTTACCAGAATCAAAAGTCCTATGAATAGAAAGCAGAGGTGACTGAACATTCATTGCAGAATCTCAAAAGAGAGAAGTGGATAGCAGGACACCTTCACATTGGAGAATCTCTGTAGGTCTCTGAAGGATTAAGAGGGATAAATTGAGCTTCAGCTGGTAGATTTTGCAGGAAAAAAAACCTGTTTTTAAGATCAGTATTATGGATTTTCTGAATAGCATATAAAAAAAAACAAATCAAAAGATGACAAGGATGCTGTTCCTGCCATTCAACATTGTGTTCATCCCTTCATCCTCCACCCAGTGCATGGATCCCATTTTTGAAAAAAAAGAGACCTCTACAGCAAGGTGTCTCTCCTCCGATAGCTGCTGTGACTCCTGCAGTTTACCATTCTAACCTCCTCTTTGATTCTCCCCATCACAAGAAAAAAAATTAAAAGATTTGCTTTCCCTCCAAAAGAGAAGAATGGTCAGCTTTCTCATCCCTGTCTGATTCACAAGAAACTATTTCTAATAGTTTCACTACTGATTTTTCTACAGTTCAAGTAATAATGCTCTTCTTCCTGGACCCCAACCTCTTCAAATACTGGGGTGGTTGTTAGATGGTCTATGGAGGAAGAAATGCAATACTTTTCTTCAAGCAAAAGGGATTTATGCACACTATTTATTATACCTAAATTCCAAACAGACTGAAAGAAAAGCAGACTGCCACAGAATGTGAAACAGAACAACATAAATGTCAGTCAGAATAACCATAAAAATACTTCTGAAGAAAGACTTCTGCTAACTATCTGTGGTATTTTCTTAAGGCAAGTTCAAAAGAAAAAAGTGACTAAATATATCAAAGTTTTAAATAATGCTGGGTATGTGTACACAAGAATCATGGAAATCGGAAGGAACCATGAGAAGTCACTGAGTCCAGTCCCCTGCAATTATGGCAGGACCAAGTACCATCTTAAACCATCCCCGACAGGTGTCTGTCTAACCTGATCCTAAACGCTTCCAATGACAGAAATTCTACAACTTGCCCAGGCAATTTAGCTCAGTGGCTAATCATCCTGACAAGATTTTTTCCTAATCTCCAGTCTAAACCTCCCTTGCTTCAATTTAAGCCCATTGCTTCTTGTCCCATCAGCAGCAGTTAAAAAGAATAATTTCTCTCTCTCCTCCTTGTAACAATCTTTTAGGTACCCGAAAACTGTTAGCATGTTCTCTGTCTCCTCTTTCCCAGACTAAACAAACCCAGCTGTTTCAATCTTCCCTCATTAGTTAACTGCTCCAGATCTTTAATCATTCTTGTTGCTCTTTTCTGGACTTTCTGCAATTTCTGCACATCTTTTCCTCAAATGAGGTGCCCAAAACTGGACACAATACTCCAGTTGAGGCCCCACCACCACAGAGCAGATTTACTTCTCATGCCTTACATACAATGCTCCTTAAGACATCCCAGAATGGTGTTTGCTTTTTTTGCAAGTGTTGCACTGTTGATCGATATTTAGCTTGTGGTCCATTGTGACATCCAGATTCCTCTCTGCAGTACTGCTTCTTAGGCAGTCACTTCCTGTTTTCTATATTTGCAACCTTTCTTTCCTAAGGGGAGTACTTTCCACTTGCCTTCATTAAATTTCATTCTCTTTACCTCAGACCGTTTCACCAGTTTGTCCAAATCATTTTGAATTGTGATCTTATCCTCCAAAGCACTTGCAACCCCTCCCAACTTGGGATCTTGGGACTCTTCTTCCCGGGTATCTTTTTCTGTTAATTTAAAACAGTAAAATCATTCATCTCCAGAATCTGAGGGGGGGGGGGTAACATGATGACCAATACACACTTACTGCTGAATAAACATGTTTTTTGCCTTTTAGTTAGGTCAAGTTAGATTAAACAGACCACTCGCTTTAAAGATTCATTCATCTTACTATTTCCAAAAGTTAGTTAGTTTGTCTGAAAGATCTGCAATGGTAAGAGCTAAAAACACCAAATTTTGAATGAATGCTACTGATTTCCTAACATAAATGACTGGACTCTCTATATCTTAAAATCGGTTCCTCCGGAGCCCCAATTCAGTCCACAGATAATTAGCTTTTAGTAGTGCCTGATCATAGGCATGTGCTGGACTCTTCTGTTAAGTGTGTCGCATAAACTGCAACTATGAGATCCTTTCCCTCTGGCTACGAACTAAGTAGTCCATCTGTTGTCCACTAGGCTTTTCTCAACTCTCTTTCTTTTATCACACAAAAATTGGTATTGTAGTTAATATTTCAAAAAAAATCAGCTTGCATAATGATAGACTATGATGCAAAAAAAAAAAAAAAAAAAAAACCCAAAAAACAAAAACCTTACCAACAATACAGGCTGCAAGAATCATAATTCCTGTGGAAAATACTGTTCTTTTAATGGTAATAATTGGATAAACGTAATAGTGAAATCGATATCCCCAATGTTCCATGCAAAACATACTTGGGACTGTTTAAATTGGTACAAGTGAATACATGTGCACTTTGTTACAACTTAGGGGATCATTTCTTAAATATATAAGAGAAAAGTATTTCCAATAAAATATGCTATGTTAATGTAATTGACAGTTCATTCATCACACCTTTTACTATATTTTCCCCAGGCAACTCCGGATATTTCTGCTAGTATCAAATAAATGTAAAGTATAACCATTGATCCTAATAAGCAACTCACTGGTTTTAGTTCTGGTATTTTTCAAGGTGAATATGGTAACTCAAACCACTTATTAAGAGCCATTAAACTGACTCAGAGTTAAAACACAATTTAGAAAGGAAAAAGAGCATACTGTGGCCTCTTTGTTCTTTAGCTATAACAGTTCATAGAGCCACATTAACAGAAACCTGTAAACACGCAAAGTCCCCCCCCCCATAGTTATCTTTCCAAGAACTTCTTTAAGTCTGTCAAAATTATACTAATTGTGCTAATAGTGTAGGAGATGTCTGATTAATCCCAAGGTGCTGAAGAACACAATATTGAATTTGCAGGGAGATGGATATTCTAAGGCCTTTTCCATCTCTGACGTCTGTGGGAAAGGACATGTTTGTACTTGGTAAGTAAATATCTACAGGGAATTTTAAGAGTTTTGATTAGAAGACAGCAGAATGAAAACATTGCATCCTTTGTTGTCCTACTGCATCTTGTCTAGCAGCAGTTCCTGCTAAGTTTGGAAATATTTCCTATTTATGTGAAAGGACTGAGAGCCAAATACAGCCTTGAACATATACATGTCATGATTTTGTGAGAAAGGACTCTTTGTCTGTAGGTACTAGTTCCCAAAATTACATCTACTATTGCTTGTATTTATTATATTACTGAATGAATAGTCTGTGTGGGGTTTGTTTGTTTTTTTACCCATTATGGAAGAATAAAAATAAAAGAGGACACAAGAAGGAAAAAAAAAATACACAGAACTAAATGTGGAATGAAAGGTGCTGTCCACAGAAAGCTAATCACTCACATCACATTTGAAAATACCATTTAGATACAGTGTCCTGTTGTGTAAACACAGATTGTGAAACTATTTGAAAACAAGTCTTCAGGTTAGGACAAAGGAACACAAGCAAAAACAAGCAAAAGCAAACAAATTAACCATACACATGAAGTAAATCATATCTGACCTACATTAAATGTTGCATCTTTCTGTAGATTTGAATATTAACTACATGACACACATTCTTTTGAGTCCACAGTCTTTAATGTGTTATTTTTCCTTCTAATTCGCAATAGATTTCTAATGTATTTGCTGAACAATTTAAGCTTTAAAACACACACAAGGACTTCCCCTGTCCTTCCCCAACCACATCAAAATCCCATATTTCAACTCCCATAGAGGCTAAGCAAAGTATATTTAGCATCATGAGAGGATGACTTCTCTGGGAGAGTACAAACAAGACAAGGCTGGGAAAGCACAAATTTTGCTTATTTGGGGACTGATCTTTCAGCACTTATTCGTATCAGTTATTTTACTCACTTTAATAGACATGATGAAAAGTGGGACTACTGATCCATAACAACTGTCTGCAGAATCAAGTCCTTGGGTAAAACTTCTTTGTAAACAAGAATTTGCCCATCTTTAGGGCAAGGGCCCCACCCAACTCCCCCTGAAGTCAAATAAAAACATTCCTACTAACTTTTTGAGAGCTCAATCCAACTCCCATTAGAGCAAATATTTATTACTGAATACTTTGTGTTTCCTCAGTTGCTAAGCCCAGAGTGGAAGTCACCCTGCAAGAAAGAACCATTAACATGTTTGCTTGGAGCTCATGTCAAAAAAAAAAAAATATATCTTTTTCTGATGAAGTCCTTCTGTCCCCATCCATAAGCCTCTTTAGAAAACATTAGACAAAGCCAGATTATTCCCTTCTGTGTAAGGAAAGCAAAGGTGTGTCAAAGTTGGGAAACTAGTTTTCCAGTTCCAAAGGGGTAGCTCTGTTATTTTAGTTCAGCAAAACAAGTAAGGATTATTGTGGCACTTGAAAAGACTAACCAAGTTTATTCTTCACATGAGTTTCTGTGGGTGAAGCCTCACTTCATCAGATGCCAGAAAATGGAAAAAAAACTTAGTGTGGGAGGGAAAGATAAATAAAGATTTATCTTTCCCTCCCATACTGTACTTTTTTCCATATCCTAGCACCTGACAAAATGGGACTTCACCTATAAAAGTTCATGTGAAAAATAAATGTGTTAGTCTTTAAAAGTACCACAGGACTCCTTGCTTGTCTAGCTTCCCAGGTACCTAATGCCCCATTATTGGCTTTTGGAAGGGACAGAAATGTATCAGAAGGATCCATGACAGCTGGGATAGCACCACTTGAGTGAGATCAAGTGGCTTGTAAATACTATAGAAAATATGATAGGAAGAGATGACCTAACCTTAAGAATTATTACAGAAAGAAAGAAAGACAAATGAGAAAAAAATAGCAATCAAATTTACCTGGGGGGGGCAAGGTTTTTAATACAGTACCTATGAATCTACTATACTGCCCCCATCTCTACAGTATCTATGCACAAATCAGAATGAGTCCTACAGCTACGAAAAATCCTCTTTGGATAAAATGTATCTGCAAAGACAAAGAGCCTCAGGATTAGAGCAATTTTGTGTCAGGACAGGAAAGGAAAAAAAAAAAAAAAAAAAAACCAAACAAACCTGCAACCAATGTTCCCTCAAATTACTCGTAGACTCTGGTGCACAAACAATTTCTTTGTGTGTGCAAAAACATTTCTTTGTGAGCACCAATATTAGCACTATTGAATTTTTTTGTGCACACTTTATTTTGTTGTGTGCACAGGCTTCATGACACGTGTGCATGCGCACATGCGCACAGCTTAGAGGGAACAGTGCCTGCAACTGTAGGACCAAGAAAGTCATGTGCCTGTGGACCAAGGCTTCCAAATGGAAAGGAAGAAATTCCAACTCATATTTTTGGAATTTCCTTTCCACTCCTTTTAGGTAACCAGGTTTCATTTTGCAGGTTGTAGCTTATGTCTACGCTACAGCCTATGTCAGCAAAATTGATGTTGCTCAGGAGTGAATATTCCACCTCCGGGATGACATACGTTTCACGGACATAAGCATTTATGTCCACAATGCTTCTTCCACTTGGAGGCATTTTTTTCATGGCAACAGAACTCTCTTCCATCAGCAACTGAGCATCAGAAACGCAGCTATGCTACTGCAGCTGTATGTATAGACATGGCTGTAGTGGGAGACCCCTTGACTAGACTGTATCTGGCACACTGTAATTGTATCTTGGCAGGCATCAGATCCTGAACTAAGATAACTGTGCTACAGCTACTATACTGTAAGGTTTCTGGTTTTTAAATCATTTAAAATACTACAGAACAAAACCCATACAAAGCTAGTACCAAACAAGCGTGATGAAACAATAGCTCCATACATGAAACCAGCGCACAAAAATGAAAGGAGAGAGAAATGGGAGGTAATATACCAGTAGGAGAAGGCACACAGTATATAAATGGAAGCAACTGGATTTGTTTCTAGATATTTCACCTCTGGTTCCTGCCAACTGAATTAATATATTGTGTTGCTCAGAGTGAAAACCTTAGATCTGATTCTTTATTCAGTTTCTGTCTTCCCTAAATAAGCAGTTTCCACTGTATATTTCGTGACTTGTTTCTTCATACTGTGACAATGAGTGATCTTAAAACCTATGAAATCTGGAGAGGTTTGGCATCACAGATACAGGATGTGCTCACAAAAGGAAAAAGGAGTATTGGCCCAGATAGTCAGATGGGGGTTAAATAAGAACAGCTGCATTTACTTCATGTTGATTCATATTACTTGAAGAGCTGGCTCATGGAGTATGAATCCAGTTAGTGAAGACTCAGTACATCTTTTTCTCTCAGCATCAAATTGGTTTTCATATTTTAACACTTAACTGTTCTTATTACCAAGAATATTTATATGATTAATAAACATGTGCCCCTTCCCCCCAAAAAACTGAAGCTGAACAGTCACAGTCCATTATTTCCACCGGTACTTAACAGAACACCCTATTAATGCAAGTTAGGTGACTACTGCCTACTCACATAGCTTATGGGTGATTCCTCATCATTTCTGCAATCCACACCCTATCACCTGTACCCTTCTGGCACATTTACACAACTTACTTTCTAGAAAAATCACTGTAGGCCCTTCCCAAAGTAAAACGCAGTATAGCCCTTTTGAATCATATACAATATCACTTTTATACACTGCTGGGGTCTACTGTCACCATCATCTCACTGAACACTTCCTTTCCACAGGCAATAAATTTTCACCATCTTTTTCCATCACACAGTTATGCACAGCGTAGGCCTGGTAATTTACTTCTGGTCGCAAACTTGCTCCTTCCTTCTACTCCCTCTTTAATGACTTAAGTCAAACAAACAAATCCGCCCCCGAGAGTCTTCTAGGGTTTTTCAGTGGTTCCCAACCGGTGTGCCACAGCAACCCCTTTGATGTGCCGCCAGTGGCAGCAGGACATGGCCCCCATCGTGGTCCGGGGGCTGCTAGCAGCAGCAGGATCCAGCCCTGGCCAAGGGGCTGCCCACAGCGGCAGGGTGCGGGAGCCGCAAGCAACCACACGGCACAGTGTACCGCAGCAGAAAACAAGGCTGGGAACCACTGGTGTATTTGATGGGACAGGTGAACAAGTGACAAAACGTACTAGTGGGTGAATTATAACAGGCTTTCTGCTCTCTCAAGTTCAAAGGTCCAAGCCCTCAAAAATTAAGCAGAATAAGACATTAGCCTGAAACTTCAAAAATGACAACACTTCCAAGTTGCTGCTAAAACTACGTAAAAGCATTAAACATGACTAACTCAATCCTTTTAATGTTAGGTCACACCAAAACGTGGCTAGCAAAACTACACTTCGTTGTAAAGCACTTTGAGATCTACTAATGAAATGCACTATTTCAAAGTGTATTATTTATTACTGTGATATTTCACTTACCTACACTCTCATGGAAACATGCAGTTCACAGCCAGGTGCCTCCTATATTGAGCATACCTGTGATGTCAGACAGTACACAACATTTATAGTTGTGTGCTGTGTTATTTTCTAAATCCTGTGGGTTTTTTTTTTTTTAATTTGAGGGAGGAAATTATTTTAATAAGTTCCTTTTGCTAAGGTTTCTTCATCTGTCTGTAGGTGCCTAGTCTACAGATATGTTACAAAAGGATTCCAAGTCAAGGAATAAGTCTACACAAACGGACCATGGAACTCAGCAAGGAAAATGAATTATTATATGGGGGTATTAAATTAGGAAGTAAACAGAATAAAAGCTGGGCATCTTTCCCAAGTACATCTTGCTGGCATGTAATCTCCATGGGCTGCTGCCCAGAGTTCAAGGGAGTACTATGGTAAAGGTTACTCAAGAATAGCTCTCTGGCACAGCCTGCAGCCACAGCCTTAATAGTTTGCGTTAAACCAGGGTCTCAAACGCGCACCGCCTAAAGCAGGGGTCTCAAACGTGCGGCCCGTGGGCTGCATGCGGCCCCTACAGCTATTTCCTGTGGCCCGCAGTGACATGATCATTACCGACATTTGCAATATCATTGTATGGAAAGATTTCAGTGGTGCAGCCCTCAAGCTAATGTCCTAATCCTCATGTGGTCCTTTACTAGTCCTCATGTGGCCCTTGTGGTGATTTGAGTTTGAGACCCCTGCCCTAAAGCTATTTCCTGCAGCCTGCAACAACACTCTTATTACTGGTATTTGCAGTACCCTCGTATGAAAAGACTGCAGGGGTGCGGCCCTCAGGCTAACATCCTAGTCCTTGTCCAGCCCTCTACTAGTCCTTGTGCGGCTCTCCCGGTGATTTGAGTTTGAGACCCCTGCATTAAAGCAACATGAATATTTTGTACCTTACATTTTTACAACTCTTCTCCCAAACTAATATATCAGCAGATCTATGCCAGTGTTCTCAATACACTGGTGTAAATTTGTTCCTGGATGACTTACCTAAGGGCACTCCAGGTTAAATGCACCCATCAGCAACTTGCATAACTTGTGCCAGTGAGGCAGAGCTGAAGCAACCTGAATAAACACCCGTGCTGCAGGAAAACCTTATCACCCTACCTACCCTCTTCAGCGGAGACAAGTTTGCACGACCTGGAGCAAGCCAGCCACACTCAGCTGCCAACGCAGGGCAACTGCAAGGCAACATCTGTCAGCGCCCAGGTGCAACATCAGCACCTGGCAAACTCCACCGGTGCCCCCGCTGTGGGGCACACAAGCCGGGGGGGGGCAGGATCTCAGCCCAGCCGGAGCTGCTGCACCTGGATTTCCTTAACACCTCCCCTGAATCCCCCAACACCCCTGCAGCTGTCAGCTAGCAACAGGGTTATACCAAATCAGTGAGCACCCCAACACCTCTCCTAAAGCCCCCTGAATT
>ML681966.1:4992693-5125193 GCA_007922195.1 Podocnemis expansa
CCCCCCTACACCCCTCAGTTGTCAGCCAGCAAGAGTGTTGCACCAAATCAGTGAGCACCCCCTACGCCCCGGCTCATTTCAAGCACAGGGCTCGGCGCGGAAGGGGGAAGCGCACCGCGAGGAGGGAGAATGGCGGGGAGGGGGCGCGCACTTACCGCGGCCGCCCGCAGGAGCGGAGCGTCCCCCCCCGGCCCGCGGCGGCAGGCGGCGGCGGCGAAGTCCGGCGGGGCGCGCAGGCGGCCGCGGCCGCAGACGAGCGCGGTGCCCAGCAGGAAAGCGGCGGCGGCGCAGCCCAGGTAGAGGGCGAGGCGCACAAGCAGCAGGGCCAGGCACGGCCGCCCCCAGTCCCCCGCCTCCGCCCGGCCCAGGTGGAGCAGCGAGACGGCCAGCAGCCCCAGCCCGGCCGCCAGCATCAGGCGGGACGAGCCGGGATCCTCCTCCTCTTCCTCCTCGTCCGCCCCGCCGCCGCGAAGGCTGTCGGCATCCGGCACCATCCTGCTCCCGCCGCCAGCAGGCGCATCTCCCGCCCCAGCCGCCCCGCGCAAGCCCGCCTCGCCCCGCCGGCCCCGCACGGGCTGCAGAGGGGCCGCGGCTCGCGCGGGAGGACGGCGGGGACTCGCGGGCGGCGCCGGCAGCCGCGCTGTGCCCCGGCCTCGCCAGCAGGGGGCGGAGGAGGCGGCGGCGCCGGCGGCGGGGGGGGGCGAGGCCACGTGCTCTGCCCCGCCCCGCAGCCCCGCTGCAGTTCCCGCCCTCCCGCGCGCTCCCCAAAGCCTGGCCTGGGGAGCTGAGCCGGGCCTCGCTCGGCCCTGGGGCTGGATTTTCCCATGGGTGTGCCACTGGGGCGCTTATCTAGCGGGTTGTTAGTAATGTCAATAGCCTTTAGGCCGCTGGACTGAGGAATAAAACAGGGGTGGGCAACCATCCCACACCTGTGCTAACAGTGGCGCCGGAGATCATTCGGAGCAGCACACAGCACCCGCTGCAGTACCACAGAAATTACCAGCCTGCCACAGACAGCCGTGCTGCGTGGCTACCTGTGGGTGCAGCTGGGACACAAGCAGGGGTGTCACTGCCCAGGGAGGCACCCAGGGGACAGGCACAGGCCCTGACGCCCGGCCCGCAAGCCACACCACCTGGCTAGGGCAGGGCTGGAAGCCGGCCTGTGCCACTGCGGATGGCTGGGCTGCACATATCCAGCCGGGGACGGGGCCAGAAGCGGTCACGGGCAGCTGGGCCCTGCATCCCCGACCAGGGTTGGGCACAGAGCGGCTGCCGCTGCTGCAGGTGGCTGAGCCCCGGACGGGGCCAGGGCCAGAAGTGGCCTCTGCGGCCATGGGCAGCTGAGCCCTGGATCCCCCACTGGGCCCCTGATCCCCGGCTCGGGACGGTGCCAGGAGTCGCCTCCACGGCCGCAGGTGGCTGAGCCCTGGATCCCCAGCTGGGGCGGCGGCGGCTGCGGCCACGGGCAGCTGGGCCCCGGATCTTCAGTTCAATCAGGCCGGAGACCAGGCGAGGTGGGCCCAGCCAGACCTGGGGCACTGGCACCAGGATTCAGGGCACATGCCCCATGTGCCCAGCGCCAGTGACACCCCTGGACATGGGGTGTCCCGCAGCAAGTATGCCTCCATGTGACCAGGGCCACTCAAGGGGTTGTGGCGCCCCAAGCCAAAGTTTGATTTGGTGCCTTCCCATCTCATTCATAGAGGTTGAAAATGGTTTTCCAAAGTGTATAAATCTCCAGCGTCTGCCTGCAGAGGGATTTAAAGTGCACTCTGCCTACATGACTTCATCTGTAGTTTGACTAACAGTGCCTGAGCTGCTAGGGAAGAGTTGAAGAGGCGGGAGCCAGACTGATCTTCAGGGGAGCGAGGCGCCCCTCAGAACTGTCACCTGAAGCCATGTCTGTCTCTTGCCTCACAGTAGAGCCAGCCCTGCATGTGACACAGAAGAAAGCTGCCTGCAGTGGCTCCTCTCTGGAGTGTGATGCGCCCCAAAGGTAGGGCTACCAGATACCAAAGCACGGAAAGGAGGACAGGGCAATAGGAAAAGGAGGACGTTGGAGGACACATGGAGAAAAATGTAGTATTAATGTAATATTTTTCTGTTTTTCGGGGGGCCCTGGAATGCTTCCCCCTAAAACTAAGGTAGTCCATGGTGTTCCAGCATACTTTAACCCCTATAAGTAAAAAGCCAGACAAAATCATGCATTTTAAAATGCCTGCCAGATGGAGGATGTGAAGGTAAAAAGGAGGACATATCCTCCTTTTGCCTGACATCTGGTAACCCTACCCAAAGGAGCCACTCCTGGCAGCTTCTTTCTGCAGCACACCTGGGAACTCCTGAAAGGAGCCGCTGATTTTTGTGGTATGCCTGGGGACCCCTGTCTCCAGGCACACCACCAAGATGAGCCACTTTGGGTGGCTTCTTTCCCTGGCATGCCTGAGAAGCGCTCCCAGTCCAGCTGTGACTGCTGCTGAATTTTCAGGCAGCAGCCACATTTTTTCACCAGCTGAGGGTAGGGAGGAAGGACTGGCACAGGGGTCAGCAAAGTTTGCTGACTCCTGGAATAAAAAAACAACTGAAATGGAAAAGATTTCTCTCCATTCATCCATCACTGATTGCCTCTCTTTTCAATTCTTTTGCACTCCTGCACCATAGTATAAATCCACTGAAATCAGAAGGGTTACTCAACTCCAAATTTACATGTGGCACTTAACACCCTACACCTGCAAATGGATCTGTCAGCACAGCACACAGGGCCCCACAAGGGTAGGGTTACCAGATGTCAGGCAAAAGAAGGATGTCCTCCTCCTTCCTGTCACGTCCTCCGTCCAAGCACAGGTCTCAAACACGTGGCCCCTAACGCTCTTTCCTGCAGCCTGTGCTGACAGTATTGTTACCAATATTTGCAATATTGTTGCATGGAAAGGTTTCAGCAGTGCAGCCCTTGGGCTAATGTACTAGTCCACATGTGGCCTTCATGGTGACTTGAGTTTGAGACCCCCTGGTCCAGCAGGCATTTTAAAAATACATGGTTTTGTCTGGCTTTTTACTTACAGGGGTTGAAGTATCCTGGCATGCCCCAAAACACCCTATGTTTAGGGGGAAGCATTCCAAGGCTCCCTAAAAACAGAAGAATATGACATCAATACTACATTTTCTCCATATGTCTTCCAATGTCCTCCTTTTCGTACTTCCCTGTCCTCCTTTCCATGCTTTGGTATCTGGTAACCCTACCCAGGGGACACAGGAGTTTACTGTGGTCCAGGAATTTCCCTAATTCCCGGCTTGCACTCCCCAAACCCCTCCCTGGAATTTCCCAACATCCCCCACCCCTCCGTTGTCAGCTAGTAACAGTGTTATACCAATTTAGTGAACACCCCAACAGCCCCACACACACCACCCTTACACCACCCCCATTTCAAGACCTAGGAAAACACTGCTGTGGTCCATCTCATTGCAGAATTGGGACCAGTCGCCCCCCTAGAGGGGACACAGGAATTTACTGTGATCCAGCTCATTGCAGAATTGGAGCCTTAGACTGGAAATTCAGGGCAGGGACCTTGACTTTGTACAAGTTGGAAGCACCAAGCACACTTTGGATGCTGCACAATAAATAGACTTGTAATACAAAATGCATAGCTGCTTTATTGTCAGAACCTTAATTATCCCCCTCAGGTTATAAAACAAAACATAAATATATCACTAATAATATTTAAGAAATAAAGGATTACACACATAATAAAATGCAATTCTGGCCTCACTGGGTTCATAATTTAAACTCTGATTTTACAGACAGAAATGCTTAATTTTACTGTTGTGAGCAGATGCGTAGGAGTAGTAAAGTTAAGCACACATCAGTCTCTGCAGGATCAGGGCTGAATTTAATTACAAAGCAAAAACCATTAGATCTTTTAAAATCTCATGATCATTAATCTTCACCATTCTCATAGTTCTAGCTTGTGAAATAGCCCTGAAACACTTTTCTTTCAAACAGAATGCCATTAGCCACAATTTGGAACAGGGATCCCTTATTTCACTGGGGATGGTCACCCAGACCATATCCTCATTTTCCTCTTTTAGTGGTCAAATGTCTGCTTTGCTTTCTTTATAATTTAAGATACCACCCTTTTCTCTGAGGTCTTTGCCTTCTTTTGCATTTTTCTCAGAAGTTGAGACAGGATGTGAAAATATATTTTTAGACTACATGAAACCCAACTGACTATAAAAGAAAAGCAGAGGATGGGGCTAAGTGGTAGATGTGTATCTTGACTTCAGTAAGACATTGTCTCACACCACCACATCACCAAACAAACTGGAGAAATACAATCTAGATGGAGCTACTATAAGGTGTATGCATAATTGATTGGAAAACTCTTCCTAGAGAGTAGTTCGCAGTCAAGCTGGAAGGGTAGATGAAGTGCAGTTCCACAGGGATCAATTCTGGGTTGGATTCTGTTCAATATCTTCATCAATGATTTAAGATAATGGCAGAGAGAGTACACTTATAAAATTTGCAGACAATATAAGCTGGGAGAGATTGCAAGTGCTTTGGAGAATAAGATTAAAATTTAAAAAATGATCTGGACAAACTAGAGAAATGGTCTGAAGTAAACAGGGCAAAACTCAATGAGAACAAATACAAAGAACAAATACTCCACTTAGGAAGGAAGCAGAGCCGTAACTATGGCAGGGCCAAGAGGGCTTTGCCCCAGGCATGCTAGAGTAGCTCAACAGACCCGCTCTATTAAGGGCAGTTTTTGTGGTGCTGGCTCCAAGCGCTGCTAATTGCATGGGGTGCATTCCAATCAGAATGCGCCCCGGGTGGCAAAAGAGAGTGTTACAGCTCTGGAAGGAATAACCAGTTGCACACATACAAAATGGGAAATGACTGCCTAAAAGGAAGTACTACAATAAAGGATCTGGAGATCATAATGGCTCACAAGTTTAATATGAGTTACATGTGAGTTAACAGTGTAACACTCTTGAAAAAAAATCAGACATTTGGGGATGCATTAGTAGGCACGTTGTAAGCAAAACAAGAAAAAACGAGAGTTCTGTGGCACCTTAAAAGACACAGATTTCTTTGGGCATAAGCTTTTGTGGGCTCCAACCCACTTTGTCAGATCTGATGGGGAGGGAGGCTGTGGCACCAGCCAGAGAGGGGTGCAGGCCCGGGACTGGGTCCAAGCCATATGTGCTGCCCCAGCGCAGCAGGAAGGGGTGGTCCAAGCCATATGTGCTGCCCCAGCACTGCAGGCTCCAGGAAAAGGGGGGAGGAGTGGTCAGGCTCGCTCCAGCCAGCAGCCCCTTGAGCCGGCCCTGGGGGAACGCACCAGAACACTGCATTCCAGGGTTCCTCTATTATTAGGGGGCCCCAGAATGCTGCTCCCCTACAAATAGGGGGTCCCGGAATGCCATTCAGGGGTGTTCTGGCTTACTTTAACCCCTGGGACCTCCTTGCAGAACCTTTGATACTCAACCTCCAACTCCATATGCCAGAGATAGAAAGTGTGCTGAGTGCTATAGGTTCGTGCCCCTCGGTGCCCCAGAAGTTGCCACCATCCTTAGAGTCCTTATCAACCACAAATAGAGAGACTGGGTGGATTCTGTGGTGCTTGGTCAATGCATGGGGTTGTCCAAAATTCACATCCTTGTTGGGTGTGGCAGGAGGTGAGGGCAGCCTTGCCTCCTCCTTCTCTTGTGTTCTTCAGGGAGGTTCTGGAGGAGGGTGCCTCCTGCACACCACGCGCCCCAGCCCTCCTGTGCTCAACATAGGGATCCTGGCCTGCAAGCCAACCAGGCCACCCCAACATGCCATCTGAGCCAGCTGCATCATATCCAATCTGTCTTTGACCCACACTCCAAAAATATCTGTATGTGCCTGTGCTTCACCTTCTTGCCCTCATGTCCTACCCTGACACCAAAGGAGAGCAAATAACACCAGCAGGTCAGCCCGTATTCACTCGTTCTGCACCTGCTGAAGATGGGGTAGCTAGCGGCTCCTCCATAGGGCTATCCCCATGGGCATTCACCTTGTGCCATTCACGAACTCCCCCAAAACTTTTCTCTTTTACAGCAAGGAGACCCCAGCACACATCTTTCTAGGGAGTGTCAGACTGCAGCCCCTCTTGCAGCTTCTCCAGAACCTCTTGATGAGGTTAGAACAAGAGTGGCCATGCTCATTCAGACCAATGGTCCATCTAGTACAGTATCCTATTTTCCAACCATGGCCAATGCTTCACAGGGAATAAATGGAATATATAATTAAGTAATCCATCCTGTCAGCCCTTCCCATTTCCCGGCAAATACCAATCCCTGCCTATCCATTGATGACCTGTCCTCCAGGAACTTACCTAGTTCTTTTTTTACACATTCTAGTCTTGGCCAGAGGTGGCCAAATTGGCTAAGTGTCCACCAGTAGTTCTTTTACAGTTAAAACGTGGCTCATGGGGTCCCAGCATCTCCCCCCTGCCATTCTCTGCCTACCAGCTTAGG
The DNA here is from genome assembly GCA_007922195.1 of Podocnemis expansa. Taxonomy (NCBI): domain Eukaryota; kingdom Metazoa; phylum Chordata; order Testudines; family Podocnemididae; genus Podocnemis; species Podocnemis expansa. The sequence goes on from ML681966.1 coordinate 4,999,192, forward strand.
GTTGTTCACAGCTTCTGCCATGCAGTGTGTGTGAGGCGAAAGCTAGAGGCTTGCGGGTGGGTCTCAAGGCTTCAGCCACACAGTGGGGTGATGAGGCTAGGGGCTTTTGCCCCATGGAAGGCACCTGTTGAGTCACCAGGCTTTTGCGCCATGGCATGGAGTGTACTTGCCATGCCCCAAGCCCCACTGCCAACTCACAGGGCTTAAGTCTGGAGGCCAAGCAAGCGTGCTCCAGCTCTCAAACTTCTGAAAAATTGTTGTATTCAGCTCTGAAGGTCACTATGTCCGGCCACCTTTGGTCCTGGCCTTCACAACATCCTTTGGCAAGGAGTGCCACAGGCTGACTATGCAATCTGTGAAGAAATATTTCGTTTATTTTAAACCTGCTGCCTCTTAATTGCATTTGGAGACAGCTAGTTTATGAAATTACACTTCCTTTTTTACTCTCTCCACACACACCCCTTTAATCTTCACTTTTCCAAACTGAAAAGTCCTAGTCTTATTAATCTCTTTTGATATGGAAGCTTTCCCATACCCCTGTTCATTTTAGCTGAACTTTTCCAAACCTTTCTCAAATCTAATATATCTCTTTGGGATAGGATGATCAGATTTGCATGCAGTATTCAAGAGCTGGATGTTACCATGGACTGGTAAAAAAACAATATGATATTTCCTTTTTCATTATCTACCCCATGCATGGCCAAACTGCGGCTCGGGAGCCACATGCGGCTCCTGAATGAAAAATTGTGGCTCCCGGCAGAATGTCAGCAAATCAGTTTAGGAAAGCAGCCCCAGCCTAGGAGTTCAGGAGGGGGTCAGGATGGTGGGGAGAAGCGCAGCATGGTCAGAGATGGTGGGGAGAAGTGCGGCATGGTTGGGATTTTAAAAAACTCGTCACCAGCCTGCAGTGTTCTACACTAAGCAGTAATTAAGTTTTTACTGTATAGGGCTAATTTTCATGGTAACTTTAAGTAATTCTCAGAATCTGACATCAGTGGAATCAATATTTGTCCTCTTTCTACGATAAAATTAAAGTGTGCAATGAATTTTAAACTTAGTGATTTTGGAGTAGGTAAATATATATGTCTATAGGCCTCAGTGCAGCCCTTGAAGGTATAATAATCAACTTGTGTGGCTCTTGAGTTCCATAAGTTTGGCCAGCCCTGATCTATCCCTTTCCTAACGATTCCCTATATTCTGCTATTCTTTTTGACAGACATTGCATATGGAGTGGATGTTTTCAAAGAATTATCCACAATGACTCCAAGATCTCTTTCTTGAATGGTTACAGCTAACTTAAACCTCATCTTTTCACTCATATAGTTGGCATTATGCTTTCCAATGTACATTACTTTGCATTTATCAACATTGAATTTCATCTTGCCAGATAGGATCTTAGGCTTTCTGCAAATTAGAATAGAATAGAATAGAATCATAGCCATTATGTTGTCCAGTCATCCAGTTTTGTGAGCTCCTTTCATAACACTTCACAGCCTGCTTTGAACTTAAGTATCTTGAGTAGTTTCATATCACCTAGGAATTTTGCTACCTCACCGTTTTTCCCCTTTTCCAGATCATTTATGAGTATGTTGAACGATAGTAGGCCGAGTACAGGCCACTGGGAGACACCACTATTCACCTCTCTTCATTCTGAAAACTGAGCTTTTATTCCTACCCTTTATTTTCTAACTTTTAACCAGTTACTGATCTAGAAGACCTTGGTTTCTATCCCAGGACCACTTACTTTGTTTCAGAACCTTTGGTGAGGGACCTCATTAAAGGCTTTTTGAAAATATCAGTAAACTGTATCCATGGGGATCACTGTTGTCCATATGCTTTTGATCACCTCGGAGAATTCTAGCAGATGGGTGAGGTATGATTTCCCTTTATAAAAGCCAGGTAGACCCATTCTCAACAAATCGGATTCCTCTATCTGTCTGATAACTGTGTTCTTGACTTTAGTTTCAACCTGGTTTTTGCAGGACTTCTCATTGCACCTTTTCATGTATGTACATGACATCCATGCCATATAGTCATTGGACCTCCTCATCAGACTCTTCCTAGTGCTAGTCAAGATGGCCATCCATCATCCCCAAAGAAGCAAAGTGGCTGCTCTGTTACCATGGGGCCTGTTTTCAGTCCCTTAGCCAATCAGGATTCTAGGCAGAGACCTTCTGGGCAGTGTACACTGACTCCCTACATGTCTTTGAAGGGTGATGGGCAATGTCAGGAGTTCTCTGCTCTGTGTCATTTTCTCTATCCCCAATTCTTTCCTCTTACCACTCTACTGCTCCTGTTTTTTCATCTGTTGTCCCTACAAATAAATTGCAGCCTGGGTTTAGTGGTCCCCTCCCTTACCCGAGCAGTGTGCCTTTAATTACATGGAGGCCTACAGCCAGCTGCCCCAGTACTACAAATAGTACTTTGCAGTCCCAGTCTCTCCAGCAACTCTTTGTCCCAACTTTTTCCTTCTCTGCCCTTCTTCCAACAGGTCCATGTTGGGTCCCCTGTGCATTCAGATCACACAGCTTCCTGATCTAAAGTACACTGTCTGGGGTTAAGCACAGGAGAGGCATTGAAGGCACAGCAGAAAACACCTCCGGGCTCTGAGTTCCAGTGTTGAGATCCTTACTGGATCCAACCCAGGCAGCCCACAGCAGCTCAGACCGCAACTCCAGGCAAAGTCCTGCTGACCCTAAAGTGGGACATTACAGCGCAGCTGCAATCTTCGGGGAAATGTAGTGTGAACTGTGAAGTCTCCCTCCAAAGACAGGCGTGAACTATGGTTATTCAAAAGCTAATAATGGCCAAATTCATGCATATTCCAAAGGATGGCAAAAGGCATGTCCTCCATGCAACAGCCAGCTCCCTCTGCATGTGAAGGCCCTGCTTCAAAGCTTGGAGGCTGCCAACATTTTGTAACATGGGCAAAACATCACCTTTCTGTGTGCTCTGAACAATGAGCAGAACCGCTGACTACAAACTGCCCGCTGCAAAACTTAGCCCGAAGCAGGCTCTGGCATAAAACATCTCAGCTGAAACAAAGCAGAAAGGCCAAGCTTGCCCAGGCTACTGGCCCCCTCATGATTTCTTCCAGCAAAATTCCAAAGGGGAAGCTGTGCTAGTGTAGCCCAGCAAACAAAACAAAACAAAACAAAAACCCACAAGGAGTTGTGTGGCACTTAAAGACTAACAAATTTATTTTTTGCATGGGCTTCCAGGGGAGAAAATCCTACTTTGTCCAATGGGATTTTCTTTCACGAAAGCTCATGCGAAAAATAAATCTGTTAGTTTTTAAGTTTCACATGAGCTTTCCTGGGAGAAAATCCCCCTTTATCAGATGCTTCAAAGATGGGTGAACTTTCAGAATAGAATGAAAATAAATGCAAGGGGGCGTAAAACATAGGATCAGGTCATACACTAACAGCAAATCAGAGCAGTTGTTAGGTTCGAAGCCTGAAGTCAAATGACCTTTTGTAATGGGAAAAGAACCCATAGTCTCCATTCAATCCTGCTGTTACAGAATTTAGTTTGCATGCACGATTCCTTGGGGTTTTTTTTGCTGGACTAGACTAACCGCTATCTCTTTGGAAATAGTCTTTAAGTGCTATAGCACTCCTTGTTGTTCCCCCCAGTAACATGACTGGAATGAAAGGCCTGGACTCCCTCCACACCAAGCCACAGTCCAACTGCGGTGTCAGGGCCCAGTCTAACCCCACCCTCTGCTCCCAGCGCCGTTTACACGGCGCCAATCAGGGCCCGCTCCGAATCCCGCACCGGGGAGCAGGCAGAGCCCGGCTTTGCAGCGCCGCACCGCAGCAGCGAGAGGCGGGAGAGGAGGCCAGCGCCGGCGACGCAGGGGCGGGGCTTGTTGCTGGCGCCTGGGCCAGGGACGCGGGCCGGAGCCGGGGAGGCCTCCGTGAGTACCGGGGGCGGAGGCTGCGGGGCCCCGGCGCTCGAGGCGGCTCCTGCTCCTCCCATGGCGGGAAGCCCAGCCCCGCTCGCGGCACCTGGGGGGCGGCCATGGGGGTCCCGGGGACCCCTCGCCTCTGCTTCCCACGCGGCTGCTGGAGCCTGGGTGCTCTCCAGTGCCGCCTTCTCGGTCCTCCGCCTGGGGCCCCTTCCCCGCGCCCCACTGCATCGCCCAAGGGGGGCAGGTGGCTGCAGGCTTTGTTCTCCTCCCGCGCCTGCAGTGACTCCCCCGCAAAGGCGCTGTGCAATTATGGGAAGGGGAGATTTGGGTGATCTGCCCCGTGCTCTGTTTTAGTGAGCTTGCTTCCTCTCCGCCCCCCAGGATGTTCCTGGTTTGCGCCTGCTTGAGTCGCTGCCTGAGTGACACGGACGTAGGTGTCTGTTTGGCGTGGAGGTAGAGCTGCCTTTTGCGAGAGCTTCTGCGTGCATTGAAAACATAAATTAAATCCCGGTTCAGCCTAACATCTCTGTTAACCAACTTCCTGTGTCTCCTCTCGCTCCCGTCTTCGTTGATCCGCAAGGTAGTTGAATGGGAAGCAAAGCTGTTTTCTTTAAAGAATTTGTCACCCATGCCGGATGCATCTAGGGGTGCCTCAGCTTAAAGTCCATAAGAGGTTCTCTTACCTGATAGTGGGTTGGTTTGTGTCAGTCGCTGAATTGCAGTATTACGGAATTAATTGGTAGAGGAAGAGGTGGAGTGGGGGGGTAGCAAATACAAAAGTGACATTTTAATAGGCTGTTAATACGTTGTAAACTACACTGGCCTTTACTCATTGAGTTGAAGTATGTATACGTTCGACAAAAATGTCTTAACAAACTAGAAAACAATTGTAGCATAATACTTGTGAAAGACTTAGTATAAGTCACCAGAACAATCTTAATATTATACTTTTAAGGGTTGTCTTAATTTCTGTGAATTCCTTGAAATGAGACAAATCTAGTCCTTTGTTTTACATAATATTTCTCTTCTGCTCTTAGTTGTTCCAAAAATGTCTGTAGTAATACAGATCTGTATGACAACTGCACTTATGTTTTGTGTAGGATCTATAAAGCTGTTTAAGTAAGGTGCAGCTTATGCAAACTTTGTATACATTGGAATGATGTATATACTTTCCACACCAAACAAAATCATTACAGATTGTGATCTTAGGTATGCATTGTTGAGCATCTATGGGGTATGACATAATATATAACAGTGCATTCATGCATTTGAAGCCCTTTCAGTATGTTCTCAAAGCATGTTAAGAAATTTATCATTATTTAAATATGGTCAACAAGATTTGTATCCACTACCCACCACCATTTTATGGCCAGATTGCATAATAAGATGCAAGCCTTGCTAGATATTTTCCTCTCCAGTCTGGTTTTGTTATACAGGTTTGCTGAACTGATTTAATACTAACATGTAAAGGGTTGACCACAGAACTGTTAGACCTTTGACTTGGACAATCCATAGTGCAACATCAACTAGGTACACATTTGCAAGATGATTACATCCAAACCAAAAGGTAAATATGAAGATTTGATACAATAGTAGAATCAGATAAATGCACCTATATTTATTACATTTGTTTATTTTTAAATAATATAATTTGTTCACTTTTATGAAAGATACAGCTTTCTTATTTGGACAATGGTGGATAGAAAAATATATGTTAATATCTCCATAACATGTCAAATGTATGTATCCATGAAAGCATACTACTTAGCAAGGGAGGCATTTTGTTATGGAATGAAAAAATAAATTGCTGTATTTTTTTTCCTCTCTGTTTGGTCTGTTCTGATGCATGTAATATAAGATATAATCTTAATGAATATGTGAGAAATTATTTATTCTCTTTTACTGCAAAGAAGTCTTAATGTGCTGCAAATGAATATGTAGGAAGAGCTGATGGTGATGACGGGGTGACTGTCCACCAGAAATGAAATTAATCAGAGGTGCTGTTTGTAAGTTAAGGTGCACTAAAATGGTCATTATGGACAGGAAATGCTTCTGATGTTTACTTACAAGATGTCAGCTTCAGAATAAAGACTGGGGAATAATAAAACTTCAGTTATTTGGATTCAGCTATTGGAGAGTTTCCCTGTGCTTCTTCCCCTTAACCCTTGAGAACTTAATTTCCTTTCCTCTCTTCATGTGTATGTTTCCACATACATTCAAACATCTCCAGGGCCAGGGGTCCCTGCAGATATAGGGACTGAAGAGAGCATTAGTGGAACAAAGTGGGACATTCCCTTCTTTTGCTGTGGATTTTCTGAGGCCTATAGACCTCTCAGTGAATTCTGCATGGTTCATTGCCCTGTCATTCATGAGTTTTAGGAGGCTTATCAGGATCCACTCTATGCTGTGAGTCTAATTAGGCTTTGTATTCCATCTAATGTGGAACAAGCAAGGGGTCCTGTGGCACTTTTTAAAGACTAATAAATTTATTTATCGCATGAGCTTTGTGGGAGAAAATCCCACTTCATCAGACGTTTTGAAGAATTTGTTGGTCTTTAAAAGTACCATGGGACTCCTTGCTTGGTTTTGCTGAACTAAATTTACATGGCAGCCCCTTCGGAACTTGTCTAGTGTGAATAAGTCAGAAAGTTCTACTATTTAATCCATTCTATTCATAAGAACCACAAAAAACAGAATACTTTTACATTGTAGTGATTGCTTTTTGTGGCCTTCATAGTGATGCAGAGTTGACTTAAGGCAATTTTACAAATTCTTGATAAGACAATCAGCACCCTGAAGAGACTCATTTCCAGCTTTATATAAAGGCGCAAATAGTGTGAGGTTCTGAGAGCGCTCACTTCTTTACAGGAAGTGCATGGCACTTCACAGTCTGAGACACGATCATTATAGGTGCTAGTCATCTATTTCAGCTGTCATTAGGCAGGTTAACATGTCTCCATGTACAAACGTTGCATGCACCAATCACAAAATGGGAGCACTTGTTATGAAAGATGGAAAGTTTTTGTGTGGTGGTACATAATCACACTTGATATTGGGGACACATTTGTTTTAATGTTCTATGTGCAAAGAAGTGAAATGGTAGGAGGACAACTTCAGGGACCAATTAAATTAGTCTAGATGTGTTAACTATGTACTTCCAGACCTCTATACGGTTTATAGTTTCTAACATTGTTTTAAACTTCACATTACTGAAAGTTGACATATATTGAAGCAGCTGATGTGCCTTCAACCTACTTGTTTTTGTTTTGGTGGGGGATCCTACCTTTGTCTTATTATTTGTTATTTATATTATAGTAATGTCCAGAGGGTCCATTACTACAACCCATCTCCAGAGAGGTAGGACAGGTGGCAGCTTAAAAAGGCATGTTTATACTATGACTTTTTAAAAAAGAAATCTTTAGTGTGGATAAGGCTTTGATCCTCATTCTTTAAAGAGACTCTTTTTTTTCTATGTTTATATGTCACATAGCACAGTGAAATCTTGATATGTGACTGAGGTGGTAGGTGCTATGACAATACAAATATTCAGTAATATACTTGGGAGCTGGTAGTGAATACCTACCTTTGTTGTTACTGCCACCAGCTAGTTAGTATATTCTTGAGGATAGTCCATAAAGTCCTGTCCTGCAAAAACTTATGTTCATAATTTACTGTTGAGTGTAGAGGGGCTACTTATTTGAGAAAAGTTAAGCATATGAGTAAGTACTTGTAAAACGGGTTTGGATAAGTAACTGATGCTTGGTCAGAATTCCCTAGGTCAGAGGTTCCCAACCTGGGGCCTGGGGACCCCCGGGGGTCTGCGGACATGTTTCAGGGGTCCGCGGAGCCTCTCCCTATTGGGGCTGGAATCCAGCTGCAGCCCTGATGCTCTCCACCAGAGCTGCCTCTCCCCGCCCTTGGCTGGATCCCAGTAGGGGGATGGGGCTGTGGAGGCTCCCCAGGAGGGCAAGGGCGGGGGGCCATAGGCTCCCCAGCAGTGTGGGCAATGATGTGGCGGTGCTGGTTAGTGGCTGTCCCAGTGGCTCCGCTAAAGTGGTGCAGGCCAGATTACATAATCATTCGGGGGGGCCACAAAGTTGGTGGGTGTTTTTTTTGTTAGAAAGGGGTCCCCGGCCTGAAAAAGGTTGGGAACCACTGCCCTAGATGGTTAGGTATGTTAGCATGTGCAGCAAGATACATGTTTTCTTTGAATGTGTAAATAAAAGGGTTATTAAAAACAGAAGTTAGACATGTGTTTTTGGGATCAATAACAGTTTTTACTAAGACGGCAAGATCTCATTTGTTGATTCCATATTCTAGCAATCAAAATATTAGTACAAAAACCTATACTTTCTACAGACAATATAATAAAAGATTTTGTTGATATATATATATGTATGTTGTACTCCTGAAAAATCCCTGGACAGCAAATAATTTGTCAAATGCCACTGTTCAAACATATGCTATCTGTTCTAGATACACAAGGGAATAACACAGAAAATAACAGCTGGGAATCAAACTCCTTTCATTTGTTTAAATGCTGAGTATGAAATGAAATGAATATCTAGTTTGTGAAACACTAAGAATGTCAATGAAAGAAACTGACCAAGTCAGTACATATGTTTTTTATTATTATTAATATATTAATACTGCAATGAAGTGGCTAACATGACATTTGTTGTCTGCTGGGCAGAATCAAAGTTGCTGAACTGTATGTTTAGAGTCCACGTAGTTCTAACTCTGATTCTTCTGCAGCTCAGCTCTTATAGACGTGTGTTTGGAAGCTTGAATCTTGACTCTGTTGTTGCCAAGAAGTTGTGACCAGCTGTTACTGCGTAGTATAGTAAGACGCGGCTGAAGTTTTAGGATGGCCATATGTTACAGTATAACCAGTAACATTAAAATATTGTTAAGACAGTCTTTGTTGCTAAGTAACATGATATAAAAACCATATTTGCAAGAATGTTACAGTTAAAACATTTAAATGTCAGCAGATGAAAAGGATCAGGAAAGGCAGTACAGATACACGTTTTTAACTAATCTGGATTTAAGAAAAAACATTTAAATTTGCACCAAACCAACTTTAACTGTGTCTCACAGAACTTGACACTTCCAATTTTATAAGGCAGTTTACAAAAGATAAAAGTAAATTGTGTGTGACAGACAATATTGAGATTTGCTTATAGAGACCTGAATGCGCTTCTGTCATTCAGTTATTGATTACTTTACATCTAGATATAAAGTAATGTAATGCAACTAGTGACATACAGACATCTTTTATGTATGTTATATAAAGAGTTCATATTTAAACTGCAATACTATAATTGTTGTATTAAATATCTTTATAAAATTGGTATCCCCCCCACACATTACGACAGTGTCATTCAACAACTGTGTGTCTTATGATACAAAATTGTTTTGAGAAGATGTAATGTGAAGTTCTACAGCTTCAGGATTTTTTAAAAGAAAAGCTCATACAACAGTTTAAGAAGCCCAGGATTCTACTGGGATCCAGAGCTTCACAGAGCCAATGAAGCAAAAGAGACATAAATGAGCTAAACAAGAAGTCTGGTGGCACATTTAAAGGCTAGCAAATTTATTGCATGAGCTCATTTATGTCTCTTTTGCTTCATTGGCTCTGTGAAGCTTTGGATCCCAGTAGAATCCTGGGCTGCTTAAACTGTTGTATGAGCTTTTGAACTTCATGTGGTCCATTTCTTCTCATAGTGGTGTCTGATTTAAAGCACTGAATGATGCAAAGAGGTGGTGAAAAGTGGGGAGAGAACTGGGAATGATCGTCCTTGTGGAATTTCTGTGTTTTGAAAAGTACTTCAGGCAGGGTGCACTCTCAGTGCTAATCTCAAGCCAGCCTTAGAATTTCCTCTGATAAGGAGACCCATAGGGTTTAGGTCTCTACTCCCTATCTTAAAGATTATGGTTCTGTTGTCTTACACAGGTTAAAAGAAATGCAGGACTCATTTTTTTCCACAAGTCTCCTCCTCCTTAAACTGACTTGTAGAGTGCAAAAGCAATAGTGTCCCTTCCTCTCCAGCCTTGCCCCTAACTTTTTTCTAGGGGTGTATGAACTTCACAAGGTCTGACCTTCCCCATGGCTGTCCTAATTCCAACCCTGCCCCTTCTCCTTTCTTTGGTGGTTTTTCTGAAGTCTGCAAACTCTTACCATATTATCGGGCCCATATGTAATCGTAGTTGTTTAATTTACCTGGTTCATAACATAATGAATAGTATCATAGAACTATAATATAAATAATAATATAACCTAGAACTATATTAAGGGTGTATTTTCTTCTTTTTGTTAACCTCCTGAAAACCCCTTTTCACATCTGCAGGACCAGGATTTGGAGTTTCTACAATAACTTTTGAGATGGATCGGTATGAAGATGTGTCTGAAGGTGAAGTGGACCATTCTTTCTTTGATAGTGATTTTGAGGAAGAGCCAAAGAAAGAAGAAAATTCTGTTGTAGCCACTAGTGAAGAAAATAGCAAGCATATAGAAAAAGGAGGTTCACGTGTAACTAAATCAGACTTGGAGTCAGAAACACAATTGGGGGAAAAAAGCAAAGCTGAGGAGGAAAATGGAGAGAAACAGAGAGCATCACTAGAGGAATATTCTGCAAATGTTAGCACTGACCATGGTGGGAGTGCTTCATCGCTGTCAGTTTCTCTGTGTTCAGAGAATGCAAGTACATCTTTTGTACATCTCGTTCCATCTGGGATCCCCAAAATAGTTAGAGAGGGTGAGGAGGATTACTATACGGATGAAGAAGACAGTAGTGATGATGGCAACAAACAAGGGGTTAGACCTAAATCAGCTAAGCAGTCCAGTAGCACAAAGAAAGTTAACAAGAAGTTTATCAATATTAGCTCGTCCTCATCCTCTTCCTCCTCAAGTTCAGATACAGATTGTTCAGATACGGATTCTGATAGCTGCATATCAGATTCATCACACTCTTCCTCAAAGAGAAGTACAAGCAGCTTGGCTCTTCTATCTCCAAAACAAAAATTCAGGCCAGGAATAAAGTCAGTGGAAGTAAAACCGAAGCTTGGTGAATACACAGAGGAGTCTGAAGACACAGTGACTGATGTAACACCTCTGTCAACACCAGACATCAGTCCTATCCAGTCTTTTGAACTTGCGGCATCAAATGATAAGAAACTGAAAGTTAAAAGACAGGAAAATGTGAGCCAAGAATTATATGGTAATTTTGATGAATTTAAGTACAATACAAAATTTGTAAAGCCTAGCAAATGGAAACTGGAGATCCAGTCTTACATCTGTATTTTTCTCATTAGATTCCGAGTTTGATCGCAGATACAATCAAAAGGTCTTGCATGATGCTGTGGATCTGAATCAGCTTTTGAAAGGTGATTTTTTTTTAAATTAAAACCAAAACATAAAGATTACAAACTTAGCTAAAAAATATAAATTTTTCCGTGTTGAAAGGGGCAATGACGTTGAGCACTGATAGAAACTGGAGGTATATATCTATGAAAGTTTTAAAAGAAAAAGGAGCTTCAGACCAAGTTGCATCCATTTCAAAGCTGCCTTGTGGTTTTGTTTGTGTGTGAGATACAGGGCTCGACAAAAACCAGGTGCCAGGTTGTCATGGTGACCAGGGTTTGTAGCCTGGCTCCTAGCTCCACTGCAGAAATGCAGCAGAGAAGTGCTCTCTGGTGACTAAAGATAAAACTGTTGGCACCTAACTGGGAGCCAATTCTGTTGAGCACTGGTGTAATAGCATACTGGTATAATAATGGAAGTGGTCTTTTTAACAAGCTCTGTTGGGTAGAGGGCTAAGCAGAGATGTGATCAATCCCCAAATAGGTTTGATTGGCTCATATAGTCACTAAAATTGTACTTGATTTGTCAAATCCTGATTCATTTAGTAATTCAGAGATCAAATGCTAGAAAGATTCTTTAAAAGCACCAAACTTTAAATAATGGGAAGTATATCAAATTATAGCTATTCTAAAGTTTAAAATGCAACTCAGAATTAAACACAACTATAAATAGCAAACATTTTGTAACCACATTTTAACTTCTGGTGTCCTCATGATAATTGAACAAACCAAATAATCTTAAAATTCCCTCTAAATTAAATGTCTAGTATATAGTAATAATGAATGATGGATATATCTAATAAGAACAAGAAAATAAACAGCCAAATTATCTTTGGTAAGAGGTTTGCATTTAACCTGTAACACCTCCCTCCCCAATAACTTTGACATGTCTTTGGTGGTGAGAAGGAACCTAATGTCTTGTTGCTGTCTCAGCCCCATCATTGTTCAGTGGGATGGTAGCTTCAGATATTCTAGTTTATATGGGCTCATTGCCTAGGGCTGTGCACTCGTTTTGCCCAGTGATTCCTTTGGTATTTACTGTCATCGTGGAAGAGGTCCCTCTTCCTTAACTTTCTTTATGGTGAGCTATGGGCTGGTAGTGACTTCCACTTGCAAGATCTGCCTGCCTGTGATGAGGAAATCCTTCCATCATCACATCAGGATTGTTTTGCTTATATATGCCTAGTCTTTGTGTGCTGTCAGAGCATGATGACCCTGACATGGCCCCATGGAGCTGTTGCTGTAGGCAGATCTAGTAAGGTAGTAAGAGTACCCCCAGCTCCCATTGAATTCTGTACATTGCAGGATCAGGCCCATAATGAGGAGAACCTTAAGTTTCACCTTGTGTGCATTGAACACTTACAAAGAGAGCCATGTATGTGTTCTAGCTGTTTGGAAGCTGCAATAGGGCATGACAAGTCCATCAAGCTATCAAAGGAGGCTTTGCTGGTTCTTGTCTAGTAAACCTTATGCACCTGAAGGTCTTGTTAGCACAACGAATTACTAAGTAATTAAACTTGTGGGTAGAGCTGGGTGAAATGTTTTTAACATTGATTTTTTTCCCACAAACAATGCTTTTTGGGGTCTTGAGATTATTCATCAAGTTGGACTAATAGTTACAGTTGGAAAAAAAATTTTTAAGGGTAGAAACATTTAATTTAGGCTCTTTATTTGAAGTGGTGGTTTTTTAATTTCAAATTTGGCCTATGTTTTTATTTTTTTTAAAAAAAGATGATGTAAAAGACCTGGAACAACTGAATTGAAATAGAAAAAAATTTTTCAATTTTTTTTATCTTTAATTTCAGGTTGACTGAAAACATTTTGATCAATTTAAAACAAAATTGCATTGTTTTTTCAAGGTATCAAAAATGAATAAGTAAAAGCCCCAAAAATGCAAACTTGTTTTTCAAATCAAACTGGATTTTTGGAATGGGAAGGATTTTTTGATGTGGTGCCAAAGCAAAAAATCCATTATTACTTGTCTCTAATTGTCTTGTGTCTTTCTGTACTTGCTATTGGATGGAAGACAGCTAATATTTGGTAACTAAGAGCCTTTTTCACATGCATAAAGCAGTGGGCTTTATAACTTAATAAAAATATTTTCCTAGGATAGAACTTAGAATGTAAGGAGTAAGTTTGTTGCCACACAACTGAGAAAGCAATTATTCATGGCCATTTGTAAGTAATACAAATCAGGAGGTGAGAAGTGGAATTTGGGTATATTTACCTGTTAATGGTGCTGATTAACACTCATAGAATTCCCAAACGATGCAGTCTAGAACAGTTAAGCTGGCAAGCATGATACTGTAATTACTTTGGGTACTTAAAAAATTAAAACAGATGAGATATTGACCTTTGGAAAATGGCTACTCTGGGAGTACAGAAACTATTTTTATTCCATAATTAGTTTTACATTTTCAGTTTTCCAGTGTGCACAGAATGAGTGCAGGGGAAACTTAATTTTTCTGAGAGAATGGAAATGTACAACAGATGTTTAATCACAAGACTTGCTTTATTATGAGCATAATGTAAGCAGTGAGTGACTATCAGACTATCAGCTGCTTTTAACACAGTTTTGTTAAACCTTACTAATAAAACATAAGATGGAGGATGGCATAATATTGGTAACAAGTATACCTTGGCATAAGTGTATGTAAAAATTACATGGGTTCATTTCCCTAAGGCAGTGGTCTTCAAACCATGGGTCAGGACCCTGTACTGGGTCACAGACCCTGAGGTACTGGGTTGCGGTGCCCCCTGTTGCTGCCACTGAAAGGCTGGAATGTATTGCTGTAAGATGTAATTTTTGGGTCATAGGCATAAATGATTTTTTTCAACTGCGACCCCACAAAAGAAGTTTAAAAACCACTGCCCTAAAGCAAATGTACCCCCAGCTCACATTGAAGCTGGAGGTGATCTGCCTCTTGCTGGAGGCATTCTACAGGCACCCTGCAGAATTGAGCTGTGTGGGAACATGGAAGTATCTTTTTGAATGTGACCAGAAAATTTAAAAAGTATGGCATGGTATAGCAAAAGAAGAGAAGAGATGGGAGAAAATTATAAATAGAGCATAACATTCAAATTACAGCTGTTCATTTCAACACTAAGTTTATCAGAGTGTAAGTGATCGGGGTAGTGTGTTTGCACATGGAGTACAATGTAAAATAACTTTTATGGTTTAAAATGACTGTGCGGCCGAATACAATGTGTATATGGGCCCAAAGTAATAGCAGCTGACAAGGATTTTGAACATACATTTTTCCTCATGCTCTGTGCCCTTGGTATGTACTTGTATAAAATAGGCATTCCATTCCATACTATTATAGTTTGGAAAAATCCATCATAATTTTTAATTTTAAAGTACATTTAATTAGTAGAATCTAGCCAGTCTCTCACATTTCCAGTGCCTTTTCCTCCAGGAACACAATTTTCACTGTATAAGTAGTCAAATGTAGTTAAATGTTTAAATTCTTCCAACAGGGAATTAAATCAAAACAAGGGGGAAAATAGTAATTTGTATGGAAAATACAACTTTCTACCAAATTTTTCATTTGCCTTGTAACCCTTTTTAAGATAGATATTGCTGACTGTTCTATGAGTGTTTTTTAAAAAAGATGTCATTTAGTAAGAGGACAGAATTCTGAATGAGAGAAAACAGAATGATGGATGATAACAGGTGACTACATCTAAAATATGTCTACTGTGCAATTAAAAACTCACTTCTGGTCCATGCCAACTGACACAGGTTCATGATGCTCAGGCTAAGATGCCCTTTGATGCCATGTAGATATTGAGACTCAGGCTGGAGCCCAGGCTGTTGAACCATGTGAGTCCTAGATTTTACTTGAAATTGGGTGGAAGTATTGTCCAAACCACATGCATTCCTGAATACCTAAATTACTAATGACTTAGTTTTTAATAAGACAAGGTGGGTGAGGTAGTACTTTTTATTGAACCAACTTCTGCTGGTGAGAGAGACAAGTTTTTAAGTTTACACAGAGCTCTCTCTCAGGTTTGAAACATTTAATCAGCGTGTCACAGCTAAATAAATGGTGGAACAGATGGTGTAGCATAATTAGGTAATGCATATTTCAAGATATTATTCAAGGAGAAGTAGCCTATTAACACCCCCCCACTCAGGGTTTTTATTGAGTATATTCTGATACGTGTAACCTTAATTTGTATTTATTAATGCATAATCTTCTTTTGGAGCTCATCCTGTTGTTCATTCCTGCTTTACCTTGCTGCCAAATGTAAATTAGACTTTAATCCAACTGTTTTTCATGTCTTAGATTTCCCTTAGAAAGTCTGTTGTCTTCAACAGAAGAGGGTGATAGGTGTTCTTCATTCTAGATGCTGTATCAAGGATTAGCTCTTGTGACAGCACATTAACTTAGTTTTTCACTAGCAGTAGCAGACGGATGTCTGGGTTAGTCTACCTCTCTTCTGCACTGGAGAAGCCTGTGAATAAAATCAGTAGCTCCAGGCTTCCAAGGTGTGCAGTGCAGATTAGTGTAACAATTGTTCCTATTTCAGGTGACACAGTACATTTCTTCTTTATTTTAGCTGTAAGTTCTTTGATGATGCTGCCTGCCCACTAACCAGTGTGCCATCCCTCTGGTCCTTGATGCTTGCACCTCCCCTTCAGTCCTCCCATCTAGAGCCCTGCAAAGATGCGGATATCCGCATTATAGCCGTATCCACAGATACAACACGAATATCCATGGGCCATTTCTTGCGGATGCAGATTGGATACGGGTCCACATATTTTCATCTTCACAGAGCTAGAGCTCTGCAAATATGTGGCTATCCACAGATATCCACATTATATCTGCATCTGTGGATTCAACGTGGATATCCATGGACCATTTCTTGCGGATGCAGATCGGATACGGATCCATGTATTTGTATCCGTGCAGGGCTCTACTCCCATCCTACTGTTCCCTCCTTCTAAGGACTCTCTTGTTTCTGTTTGTTTTCTAGCCTTGAGTCTTACCTCCTTACACGAAAGAGACAGCAGCTTGATTTGCTAAGTGTAAACAGTAGTAAAGGGGTCCCAAAGATATTCTTTTGCTGGCATCACCATGCAGTTGGAGGTCCTAACTTCCCTTTGAATCAAGCTTTTCAAGTTTTCACCAAATTCCACAGGACTCTTCCCATTGATCCCTGGACCATTCCCTGAAATTATTTGTATATGGTGTTCCAAACAGAGTTAAAGAATCCTTATTACATAAAATTTTCCTTAAGCAATTTGTAACTTAAAATTATAAACCAAGTCCAAGCTAGAGTGTGTCACTTTATCTTCAGATTGAGAATACTGCTAAATCTGGGAAGTTATTTCTTCTAATTCTGGTCCCCCTTTAATCCTCCTCCTGAAGTTTAAAATAGAATCATGTTCTTACAACTATCCAGATTAGCTGAGCTCTCTAATCAGACTTTTAAGAAATTGGTGTTACAATAAAGGATAAAATTTGATCTTTTATGTTTCTGCTCCTTACCCTCAGTTTTGTAGTTTGAAGAATGCATTTGTTCTTCCCCTGAGTGGTGCTGACTGGTATGAACTGAATGTCTGTGAGTTCAATATCAGCATTGATTTTTTATTTATTTCCAGATTAGATTCAAGATTCTATCATTGATCTTTAGCCTTGGATGTCTGGAATCCAGTTATGTGAAACAGTGCCCAGTTTCAGTGATGGAAAGATCTTCTAGTGCTTGAAAGGTGATTGGCAGCAGGCCTGTTTCATTTGATAATTCTGTTCCTTTAGGGTCTAGTGATCTTCAGAGAACTACATGAGGCATATTTGTTTGGTTCAGTGTTTGGTTTTTATTCTTTGTAGGTGAACTAGCTGATTTGTGTGTTAATCTCTGTAACCATTGCAGTAGGTGCTATGGAAATAGTTTTTATATTTGTTTTACTCAAGAGCTGCGTATAACCAAAATCAGGGCTATTAATTCTGAAAAGAAAAAAATGTTTTCAAGTGTGAATTGAGTAAAATTTCAAGATTCACTGCTCTGTCAAGTCATATAGTGCAAGGAGTGGAAGTAGGCATAGGACTCCAACCTTGTCAAAAGATGTTTCAGACCATCTTTGCCTCTTCTTTGACTCTTCTGTCTTTTAGTGAGTCCAAGTGGACTCGCACTTGGGCAGCACCTCTCTGAAGCATGATATAAATATTAAGTGTTGTGATGTGGTTCATATTTTTCAAAACATTCAGCTCACACTTGAGATTACTTACAGCATTCCATTATGATTCGGTGCTGATGTCACTATGCTGATTATCCATTATGACACGCTAACTGTAAGAGAGAGTTGCTGTTACCATTTCAGTGCTGGACAGAGCATGTCCATGTCGTATGAGGGACCCCAGTCCATTAACTACTGAAGGAGAACAGGTAAGAGAGCAACTTGATCATATTTCTGAACATTTTTAAGTAAAGATTTTTAAAATAAATTCATAATGTTGGTGGAAGGGAAAGAGAGGTGTTAAAAAGATGGTGTTCCTCTATAAGTTAATACAAAATATAGCTTTGATTGTTGTGTCCAAATTTAGAGATTGTAAACTCTTTGTGGTAGACACTCTCAATCTTTGTTTTTCCAGTGCCTAGCACAGGAGGGACTGAAGTCTGAATGAGGCTTCTTGGCATTAATTTAATAAAAATACTTAATATTTTAGTTTAGTAAATTCATGTGTTAGTTTCTTCCCTCTTCATGGAGAAGTTCTATTCATTATGACAATGTTTGTGACTCTAGAAGTAGCATTATGCTACTTTAATGTTGCACAGTGCATATTACACATAGTTTACTTGTATAAGAGATTTATCCATGAATATTACTTCTGTTTTGCTCATGTATCAGAGTCTAATCTTAAATATTTTATAGAAAATTACAATAAGAACTAAAGTATAATGCATTATTTTAAAATTTGAAGCCATGAATGTATGAGATGCATTATCTTTTCTGCTACATTTTGAGTAATCTGAAATCAAACTTATCAAAGAGGAAATAATAAAATACGCTGTGGACAAAAATTGGTAGGTAAGAATAATTCTGACTTTGTCAGAAAAAGGATTTATATGTCTATTCTCTATGCACCCAACTAACTCTGGAATTTTGGGGATTTTTCTGGTGCTAATTTTCTTGACCCTACTTATGTCTAGTGTTGGTTTTCACTGTAAGGCACTAAAATTATGTAACTAAGAGATGAACTGAGCTAGGAACCTGGAGCTAGGAACTCCAGAGTTCTAACTGCTCCTATGTTAGTCATCTACTTTATGTCCATAGACAAGAAATTAATCTCTGTAGGCTAAAGTTTGTGCTGTTTTATGCCATATGCGTCTCCACTGGGGTCACATGGGGTATTAATGAAACAGTAGTGAGGTAAAACATGGAGAATTTGACCCTTTGTTTCTTCATCTGTCAAATGGGGTTGATACTAACTGGAGTGCTGTAAGGTCTAATTAGTAAATTCCTCCATGTACAGTATCTCTCAGTATGGGACTCAGAATGATGCAGTGAATAAGGTACTGGGCAATTGGGAGACATAGGTTCAATCCTCGAAGCTGCTGCTGGCCTGACATGGGTCATTTGGGAAGTCATTTTATTTTTCCTATGCCTCATATTCTTTGCCTGTAGAATAGGAATTATACATACCTTTCTCATAAAGTACTATATGAAATAAGTATTATTACTAGGTAACTAAAAGGCCCACTGATTTCAGACAAACTTTTATGGAAAACTGCAAGGTTGTGCTAACTTGATTACATTCAGCTGAACACAGTGCAACTGTATTTACACTTTGCTATGGTCTTTTCTCCACAAAGTAAAGTTTATCTTTTGCATAATTAAAACTTTAAGATGTATTCTTAGTGTTCCTCCAATCAGGTATAGATAGATGTAACCAACCATGCTGAGCAAGTGTATTAGCTACATGATAGTAGTTTAAGTCAATTAAGCAAGAGTTGCATTCCTACATCCAAATTAAAACATCATTTTGAAAAAAAACCTTTTTGCTCCTATTCTTAAGATTTAAAAATCACTGCTTCATCAGATCAAGTTGCAAGCTCAGAGGTAAAAGGGCATTCATTAGGTTACATTATGAAGATTATTGGGAAAATCGAGAAATGTCAGGATCTTTTCTGAAATTTTAGAGAAGAGAAATAGACTTCCTTCAAAATCTATGGGAAAATGCATATTTTTTATGTCTGTAGTGTTTTTGTTGCCTCCTCATAAAATAAATGAACAAACAGCAACTCTATCATGCAAGGTTTATCATTCAAATGCGTTCTTCCATTTTCTCATTGATACAATCCATATAAAATCATCTAGAAAATATTTTGTTTGGTTTATTACACAAAATATGAATTTAGACTGATAAACATGTTATGCTATGTAGTGCTCACTCTGTTTAATCTTTTTTGTATCCTTTAATTTGTATGATACCTGTGACAGTGGAACAGAGTAAAATAGGATATCTGGAAAGTCCCAAGGTATGAGTGTTGGTAGAAGCATTGCTGCAACGTATTTCCCTGCTGGGACTGGAGAGGCTGATACAGTGATGCTTACATGATTTAAATTGCAGCCTCAGCACACGTAAGACAGCTAAATCAATCCTACCACCCTATTATTACTCGCTAGGCTCAATCATTATCTCCTATGTTTTACTTAAGGGGATTGGATTTTTATTCTGCTAGATCATTTGAATGTTTAAAAAGTTGCTGAATTGTATATTGCTGTGGTTATCTGTGCTTAGAGGCTTAAAAATCAGCCTTCTCTCCATGGAAACCAGAGACAGCCTTTATTACCAAAACATCTTTCTGTTTATCACCTGTAGGGGGAAACTAGCAATGTACTGTGCATGACTGTATACATGCGCAAGTACTGCTAGCTTTTAATCAGAAAGGGAATTGGGTACATTTAAAATTTCAAAAATTAAAAAATGTTTTCAAACCACTTTAATCTTTACACACCTTACATAAATGAATTTTAGTTTAGAAAAAGCCTTGAAACAATTACTTATTCAGATTAAGAATTCAGGTGATGTGGCTGGTTTAAGCAGCTCTATTTCTCATGTCTGGGCACTAGTATTATTTGTAAGGCTTGATCAACAAACAACTGATTCAACTAAATACTATTAGCTAAACTGGTGCCATTTTTGTATGTAGACAACCTCTCAGTTTCTGTAGCTGAACTTTGAAGAGGGAAGGGAATGGAGGGGGATACAATCTCTGGAACATCTTTTAACAGTCCACCAAAGCCAGATTTCATGACCTCTGGCATGTGGTGCAAGGCAAATTTCTTTAACCTAACTTTTTATTTGGTAAAGGATTGGCAAAAAGCGTGGCATTTGAGGCTATGCTGACTGGCCATTTGTGGTACATAGATGTCTTCTGGTAGGCTTACTTTTTGTTAATAAGTAACAGGTCTATCAAAAGATCTCCCTAACTCTGGATCATGTTATGGAGAAAATGATCTCAGTCACCATCAGTCCCTCGATGAGTGATGTCTTTTAAATAAATCCATTCCCTTAAATCACCTTTTTATTTTCACTCTACCATTAGCCGTTTACTTTTCAGCATTCCTTTCTTAGCACCCTTTCCATTCAATTCTTTCCATGTAGAGAAGTGTTTTCTTGTGGTTAAGGCCCTGTACTGGGATTCAGGAGATCAGGTTTCTATATTTGGGTCTGCTAAAGCCTTATTAAATGACCTTGATCAAATCCCTTAATTTGTGCTTCTTTGTTTCTGACCTCATTGGATTATTGTGAGGATAATTTCATGAATGTTTATGATAACTATAAAAATCCCTATAATATTCCACTATATTCCCTGTAATTTTCCCCTGTCAAAATTTCCCTTGACACTTACAGAATTCCCCTTGTCAGTCCATCTGCTTATAATATGGGGGGGGGGGGGGAATTATATATTTTCTCTCTCCTCTCCGTGCCTAAAGAACAAAGTTTCCATTTTCATGGTTTTTGCTATTGACAGTCATATAACAGAGTATTATTTAGAAGATCATAACCTAGGTCCTGATCACACAATAGGTTTAGTGCAGCTGAATCCTTACATGCTGTAAATTGCCATTGGAAGTAGAGGTTTGTCCGCTTGCACTGGTGTGAAGTATTTGAGCATCAGGTCAAACTTTACTGCACTCATCAGCACAGTATGAAATACTGTGTAGTCAGTAATTCTAATCATCTGAAGAATGAAGTTAAGGAAGGATGTCGGGGGCATATCACAAACTTGTAGTAACATGAAATCTGATCTGGTTAAATGTTACCTGCAAATATCTTATTAAATATTTGGCTAAATATTTAACCATTTATACAGTTGGTTGAATAAACATAGTCATAAGACCTGACATGCTGGGTGAGACTGAATGTCTGTCTAGCATGGTACCTGTCTTTCACAGTGACCAGTACCAGACCTTCAGGGAGAGTGTACAGAGCTTGGCAGAATGGGGTGTACTGGAAGTGAGGAAGGGAAGTAATATGATGCTTCTACCCCAGTTAATCCATGGGAACACTGTGTTGCCCTTATCAATCCTGCTCCTGTACTTTACTAGATAGTTCCTGCCTTTATTTTTTCCAGTGCAGTTTAGTGAGGTTCTTCTATATTATTTGATTGATTGGGTGGGGACAAGTATTTGATCTGTAGCATTAAGTTGTTACATTTTGTTGTCATGAGGATACATGTATATGTGTGTGTGTGTTTTCCCTCTGACTAAATATTTAATCTTTACTGTGCTCCATAGGGGCTGTATAATAGAACAAAACTGGGATTACTTGCCCATTTTGAGAAACTAAGTCACTCCGTTAGAAGATACTCTTTGTTTAAAGTCTTCAGTCAATGAAAGTTTGAGATGCGTAAGTGCTGTTTATCACAGTATTAGTGGGTTCCAAAATTCTCATTAGGAAAGAACTCTGAAGTTATTTTATTACTCAATAATTAAATAGATTGAATTTACAGTCTGACACAGTGCCTCTTACTGTGCTCTAGGTATGATATGAGAGAAGTAGCTGTGAAATTTCTAACCCAGTTGTGTTTGTGTAGGCCATACGATAAGAAATTTACAATGGTCATAGAAGACCATACAAATAAGAGCCACGAATTAGTGGTGGTGTCATTTACAAGAAAAAAGGAGGTTGATGAGTAACTAAAGATTTTTAGATAGGGGATTTTCTTGAGGAAATATTATCTGATTGCACCACAGGCACTAACAGCTTTGAACCCTGGTGCAGAACTCATAGGCCTGTTGTGGTTCAACCTACGATGGTGTGGAGGGTTGTTTGTTTTTGGCAACATCGTCTGCCATTATGAGGTACTGAGTAGCACTCCATAGTAGATCTTCCCTAATGGGCTTCCATAGCTTCCCCCCTTTCTGGGTCATAGGCAGTTCCTTTTCAATATTTGTGCCCTTGCCATTCTGTTGCCAGGAACCCATTGCCCCCAAAAGCCATCAGCAGATTGATAGCAGAATTGAGCTCTGTAGAACAGCATTAAATAATGGTGACACCACCTAGGTTCAGTAGCCCAGGAGGGTGAAGCAGAGCCTCTCTTCAGGTTGCAGCTGGAATAGCTCATGTCCATGTTGAGATAGTGATGGTGGTTAAGGCATTGATGATTTGAATGGAGAAGAATGAGAGGAGGATGCAATGGAAGGAATAGAAGAGAAGAGATGGAGTAATTGGAAGCTGAGGAAGCAGGGGCAGAAGAGGGAAGAAAGCAGAAAAAAGAAAAGTAGCAGAGGAAAAGAATAAGATTGAAAGGAAGAAAAAAGAGGTTTATGGTTTGTAAAATGGATTTTTTCATCTATAGATTCATCAGGGAGAGCAAACTGATATAATGCATGTAAATTTATCTAAACATGTACCAATTGCCCCAGGGCTCCTGGGAAAATGCCAGTCCAGATCTGTGCTGTGGAAGTTACACGCTACTGGCTCATTAACAGACTTCTGAGATAAATAGGGTGACACAGCTCCTGCATCTCTCTTCCATGTAAAGGTTGGTTGAGAGGCTTTTCAGATTCCCCCATGGCAATTCTGAAAGCGTTTATGGACCAGTACTCAGGGAACTGGGGTTGGTATTCGCTCCATCTCATGCTTTCTTTTTACCACTACCATCCCTTATGCTTTTAAGGATTTATCAGAGCAGTAAAGAAATCTCTGAAATCTGTGAAGGCAGATAAGTGAAGTAATGAGTCTTACACGTATTGATCTCTGAGAAGCTCCAAGGGTTTGGTGATTTTATTAACTATATATGTAGGAATTGCTTTACTCTCCACTGGAGTACAGTCATCTTTACGGTGAGTTGTGACAAATGTTATATAGCATTATTGTGTTCTGCTATAACAATTAGGATGTGAAGTGAAGAATACTGTTCTATTTATTACTTGTATTACCTTAATAGGAGTTCTAGTCCTGGGTAGGATCATGTGTCTAGGTGAGGGGTGTCAAATGTAGCCCGTGGGGCGCATCCGGCCTATGAACCTCTTCCATCCAGCTCATGACTGTGTTCTGTGGGATCACACTGTCTCCCTAACACACACACAATGAGAGAGTGAGTGTGTGTGGTCTCACATGCCCAGCACTCTGGAGTGTCATGAGAGCATGAGGTTTTGCAACATCACACATGCTGGATATACGACACTGTGTTCCGCAAGACCACGTTCTCCCTAACAGAGAGAGAGAGAGATCTCAGAGCGCAGTTTTGCGTACCCAGTGCTTCATGATGTCGTGAGAGAACCCTACTATTTAAATTTATGGTATGTACGCCCACTTGAAGTATGTTTGTCAAATCTGGCCCACCATCGCAAATTAGTTTGACACCCATAGTCTAGGTGGCATACAACGTAGCAAAAAAAGATGGTCTTTGTCTCAAAGAGCTTACAGTTGAAACATAAGACAAGAGACAACATGTGGACACAGATAGAGGTTAGGGGGTACAAGGAAACAATAATGGGAGTGCAATGAAACAATGACACATTATTGGTAGAGTTATAGGTGGCTGTCTTAGGCCACCACTGACCTAGCTGTTGTTGGGTTTTTATAGGCATCACAGCAGGGGATGGTTTTGAGAAGAGCTATAAAGATTGCTAATGAGGTAACTTTGCAAATATTTTTAGGGAGCAGCCCCACGCTGGAGGGGGGGCAGCATGAGAGAAAGCACAAGGATACTTGTTTGAAATTTTTAACAAATACTCTATGGGCTGATTGGTGACGAGTGGGGTTGTGGTAAGAGGTGATGCAGGGGAGGTGTCAGTGGCATGGTTCCCCTCCCACCTGGCGAACTTACTGATGACTAAAATCACCAATTGCTGGGCTGGGCAGTGTAGCCTGAGAACATGGAGTCTTCATCATGGCTGAAAACAATGTGGTGGTGGGAAACAATGCCGAGAAAGCAGCAACAAGGAGGCATCCCCTGCCCAGTGGCCCTAGAACTGTAATCCAGTGATTCCCAACCTTTTCTTTGCCATGGCACATCTTGATACCTTTAGTTATTTCAAGGCACACCACTATAGAATTGCCAAATGAACTCATGAATATTTGTGAGCCAATCTTGAACTCTTTCAGTTTTTTCAAAAAATTTCATGGCACACTTGCTCAGGCCTGAGGGCACACTGGTTGGGAAACTTGGCTGTGATTGCTAGTCTCAGGGCTAGGAAGTGGTGGTACCACATGATTGGAGCAGTGCAGTGACAAGTGGAAATGAAAATACCCAAATGCGATTTGAGCAGTAGATCATTAATAGTGCTTTCTCCTTGTCTGGAGAAGTGGGTGTGATCTTCAGACACAATTATTCAGTGGCTGAGTAGTCTCTTCTGAATGATTGTATTGCCAACAGCCCGGTGACCCTAATACAATACTCAAGGGCAGATGATTGCACAGGCCAATGAGGCCCTGTGCCTGGGGCCCACCACAATGTGGGGGTCCCTCTGCCCTGCTGGCAAGCCCAGCACTTGAGGGGAGTAGGGCAGGCCAGCCCAGAGGCCAGGAGCTGTGTTCCCGCTGCTCCCCTTGGCCAGCTGCTCCTCCGCCAGGTGTGGAGTGGGCCAGCCATGGCCCTGTCAGTCGGCACCCCGGGGGTTGTCGAGGAAGACTGCCATGCATGCAATATGGCCTTCAGCGTGATCTTTTGGACTGTACCAGAAGCTGCACTGTGCATGCCAGTTGGCCCCACCACCCCCAGGGAGCCAGCTGACCAAGCCGTGGCTGGCTTTTGCCCCATCTGTATCCCTTCCAGCACTGGTGCATGCAGGGGGATGCCAGGGTCCCTGTGGCCCCTGGTCCGCCACTGACAATACAAGGGAATCTGTTGAAAACTTCTCACAGTAACCTGGTTTTTCTTCTTCAGCTCTCATCCTACTGCTGACCTTGCCTATTTTAGAGATCACAGGAAGTATGGCTGTAGAGCAGTAGTTTTCAAACTTAGGTTCGGGACCCAATACTGAGTTGCAGACCCTCAGGTACTGAGTTGTGGCACCCCCTGCTGCTGTGCCTAAAGACTGGAATACATTGCTCAAAGATGGAATTGTTGTGTTGCAGGTATAAATGACTTTTTTCAACTTGGTGCTAAGAAAAAAAAGTTTGAAAACCACTGCTGTAGAGGTTAAGGAACAATAGTAAAATCAGTTGTCTTCAACAACTTTGTGGTAATGAAGTTGGCAATTGTGTAAATTTGTCATGCATGATATGTAGCAAATCTCTTTTATAGACTATTTTCTAATTGATTAGTGTTTCTTTTCCAAGTGCCTTCATGTTCTGCAGCTTTTGCTTGGCATGGTCCCATAGGGATATATATTTGATACTGTTGTGCTAAGGGAGAGTACTGCCACTTTGATTTTCCACATGAATCATGTAGCCTAGGTGGTGGTCATGTGTTTATTTTCATCTTCCCTATGTTTATCTAGGTGAGTCACATCCCAGAGCTGTATTTTTGAATGGTTTTGGTTAATAATTACACTTATGTTAGAAATGAAGTATTAAGCTGAAAGGAGGTTTCCCAGTGCTTGCACTGTTGATGTGTTATGTTCACACTTCACCTTCACTAGTTTTGCATTGAAGGTATTTAGTAATTTGCATTCTATCCTAACAAGTTGATGAAGCTACCTTTCTTGATATGATCTGTCCTGCAGTTAGTGTTGCCAAAGCTCAGTACTTAGATTTGTCAGAGATTCTTCTGGCTGGACAAGTTCAGTTGTTCCCATGGGAACTGTTTTTAGATTTGAATGAAAGCTTTTTTTGACTCAGTGTGAGTGTTAGCATTTAGGCCAAGTTTTCCAAAAATGACTTGTGATTTTGAGTGCCTCAGCTTTTGAGAACTCGCATGAAATACCTTAAAGGATCCTGATTTTTTTAGAAAATTGGATGTCCAATAATCACTTTTGAGAGTCTTGGCTGTTAATGCTAATTACCTTTTCTCTGGGAACCAAAAATCTCCCATCCAAGGAAAAAAAGAAAGCTAAATCTGTTTTTGGCCAGGTTAATATCTTTTCTCTATTATTTTGTTTTAAAGTGGCCATAAATTTACTTGCTTATTTCTCTCTCCCCAGGCAGGTTCACTTGCATAATTCTTCTGTTTGAAAGTCCTGTACCCACTTCATGGCAATCTTCAGGAAATACATTTTGTCTCCTTGATTCAATACTATTATCAATTTCCTTGACTAATTCCTGTATCCCTAAAGTGACCCCCCTCATTTGTACAAGTGTACTTTGATGTACATTTTGGGAGCAAACTCCCTCCATTGTTATGTAAAACTTCATTTTAGCTGAATTGTTGGTGCTAGGGGGCAATTTCTAGCCCTGCACTTTCTGAAACTCCATTACAACTTCTAGAAAACTTCTGTAAGAGTTATGTTGGCATCACAAATGATACAACTGTGTCACCAATCAGTGTGATATTTGTGTTCAGTCCTGTGGTAGCATGATATTAATAATAGATTCATGCATATGTGTGACAACTGTGACATCTTTTATGGTGGTGGCACTGTAAAGATAGTTGCTCCTTTAACTAAGTCTTCCCTGACTGTATTATGTGACTGGATCAGACACGTGGAGTATGTGTGTGTGTAAAAGTACAGAGAAGTAGGTTCTTGGCTGCCTCGAACTTAGCTTGTGCTGATAGATAACAGACAACAAGGAAACAGCTTTGCATAATGTAGATTCTGTTATGGACACAAATCAGCTTTTCTCTTTACTCTTGCTTGTTGGACTAGTTACACCATATACAGTGTAAATTTGCATTTTTATGATTTATTTGAATATTGAGGGAATGTTTTAAGGCCTGAGCCTGAGAGGTAGGTGCTCAGCACCTCTCCCCTGTCAGTGGGAGTTGTAGGTTTTTAGCACATTTCAGGCACAGGTCCTCCTGACTGTGTTTTAAACTGAAAAAGAAATGGGGAAGAAAACATGATGACCAAAATCTTCTAACTGTCCTGATTTGTGGAAGTGCCATACATTTCCCATTAAAATCAACATGTTGATGGTGCTTGACAGTAATGAGAATAAGCCCACTTATTGCTGAACTGCAGGCCCCCAGGTTAAAAAAAAAAAAAATCTAACATTTTTTTTCTAGCTCTGTAAATAAATCATAGTAATATAAAACAATTTGCAGCTCCTGTCTTTCATCTGAGTGTTTGGTTTTGCATTTATGTTTTTAAAGCTTTTCTACATTTGGATAAAAAGGAGCAGCAACAACTCGTGATCGATCAGCCATCTTCAGGGTCGAGGAAAAATTACTCTTTCACAAACGAGGAAGTAAGACAGATTGATCGGGAAAACCAAAGGCTGTTAAAGGAACTGTCCAGACAGTCTGCAAAGCCAAGGAACAAAAGTGCCATGCTGAAGAAACCTGCTGGTCTGCCGCCTAAGTTGTACCATAGTGCCCTCAACAGGCAGAAGGAGCAGCAGAGGATTGAAAGAGAGAATCTGGTAAGTTATAAAGTATTGTTTTGGATCAGTGTGGGAAAAGCTGTTGCTGTGCTGGAGGCTGGCTGTGCTGTGCACCAGCTGGGCCTGCCCTACAGTGGAGTGAAGACTACAGGACAGGTGCTGGTCATGTAGCAGAGGGGCCACTATTAAATGGTTACCAAGCTAGTAAAGACATGGCTACACTAGAAAGTTTGCAGCAGCAAGTTGTAAGCTCTCTAAGGTAGCCACTTTAAGCTGATTAGACAAAAGCTTTTCCTTCGGAAAGTAGTAGTCTGGTGGCACTTTTAAAGATGAACAAATTTATTTATTACATGAGCTTTTATGGGGGAAAATCCCCACATAGCACTGTCCACACCAGTGCTCATGTTGGTGTAACTTACATCGCTGAGAGCAATGATTTAGTCACTCTCCTTAAATGATGTAAGTTATGCTGACATAAACTGTAGTGTAGAAATAGCCTGAGATAGCAGTTGAAGTTTTTTTTTGTTTTTTAAACTTCTATTGTATTAAAGCCAGAATAAATGTTTTTGAAGTAAGTGATAACCACATATAGCTAGGCAGGAGTGTGAAATAATATCCTAAGTTAAAGGTTCTCAACCATTGTGTTGGGGCATATTACTGAGTTGCCACACAGTGGTATGTGTGTTGCAAAGAGTTGGGGAGGTAGTTGGACTTGGCGTGGGGTAGAAGGGCTAGTGTATCGTGAAGGGTCATGATATGCTGCCAAGTGTGTCATGACTCGCTAAAGGTTGAAAACCACTGTCCTAGGTACTTGCATGCTCTACATCTCTATGATACCTGAACATAAAGCATGCACATATATTTGTAAGAAAAATTCGTCATTGTACTTTGACAAAATGGCGGTTGTTTTTTCAGTATATGAAATGGATTTATTCAGGGGTGTCAAACTCATTTGCTCTGGCAGGCCAGATTTGACTTAAGTGTACTTTCAAGTGGGCCATACATACCATAAGTTGAAATAGCAGGGCACTCTTTTGGCATCGTGGAGTGCTGTGTGTGCAAGACTGTGCTCCATGAGACCATTCTCTCTGACACGTGGCATTGTGGAGCACTAGGTATGTGAGACCACACTTTCTTTCCCTGTTAGGGGGAGAGTGTGGCCCCAAGGAGCACAGTCACGGGTGGATGGAAGACGTTCATGGGCTGCATGTTTGACACTCCTGATTTAGAACAATATGGCTTTTCTTTTTTGTAGATTTGTTCGACCTGAGGGGAAACAGCTTCTATTTAAATCTAGTTAATGCACTCAGTTCTGGATGGCAGTTCTAAACTCAGTCAGCACATACTACAATTTCCCCTCCTATGAAGATGAGGAATCCAGAAAATCAATTCACACAATGACAACAGAAGTCATCAATTACATTGCCACACAAAAAATTAAGCAATATAAACTGAATCACAAACAAGCAGTATTCTCAACCTATTTACCATTGTGGGCCTCAACCAAATAATATGTGTATGGCCCTGTGGACGTTGCAGGGGCTGCAGCTGTGTGCTGATTGGGTTCCAGGGCCACAGGCTGAGGACCACTGCTACATATTAATGCATTATTGTGACAAAGACAAATTTAGTTTAAATTGTAATATGGTGTTGCTTAGGCCTGTCAACAGCAATTCCAGACACCAGGTCAGAACAATCAACACCCCTCCTAGAAGAAAGGATGGCTGAGGTTTACATCTGTTCTTTTTATCTTATTGATAACACATTAGAACCCACTATGCATGAGTTGTGGCTTTGCTTGATTAAGTTAATTCTTGCCCCACCTTGCCTCCCAGTTACAGCACCAGTATTAAACAAATTGGGGTGGGCTTCCATCAGAAGTTTATGATTATTTATTGTATTTTAGGCAGGTTCTTGGGTGACTTGGAAGATGATATCTGCTACTTAGTTTCCTGGGCCTCTTGGACTCCCCAGGGAGATTACTGATGAACTTGAGGAGCTGAGTAGCAGAAACTGCATGCAGCATAATAAATAAGATCAAGTCGGGGAGGAGTGGACAGCACGAGCTGCAGAGTGCTCGGGGTAGGGCGATGTGAAGGAGAAGAGGGGCACTAAGTGGGGAGGAGGAGATAAAGGATGTAGTGAACAGTGGTGGGAAGGAAGCACACTGTGAGTGATGGGGTGAGGAGTGCCACATGGGGGAATGAGTAGGGCCTGGGGCAGCCTTGGATGAAGTGTGGGTGGGGTCAGAGGTGGGATGGGGAGCTAGCGTCCCCAAGGGAGAGTTTCACGAACCCACCATTCATGGCCTGGTTAGGCCCTTTTAAACTGCTGGGCCCCTGGAAAATTGTCCTTTTTACCTCTCTACCCTACTCCTCTTCTCTCCCGGTCAGCAAATGTGGTATTATTACAGCTGATAAAAGAATTATATAATTCGAAATATTGCATAAAAGTGCAGAGTTCAGTTTCTAATGACTTAAAGTCACATTATGTATATTAGCAAATTATAGCACAAATAATTATATCTCAGAATTCATACTGGAGGTGCACTGGGCACAATTTCTTTGCTTAAAATGTGTTGGGGAGCAGATATAGTAATGTAGCATATGTGATCAGCTGTACTTCGGGTAACAGCAAAAGCAAAGAGCACATTGCCTGAGAGTATTCACAGGATAGTCTGAATGTGTATTAACAACCATGAATACATTAAAGAAAATTGGTTTGGCTGATTTGCTAATCAAAAAAGGGAGACACTTTTTAAACGGTGTATTTTAAGAGTTCTCTTTATTTTCTTGTTCATTTCTAGTTTTAATAACTAAGGCTGAGAGAAAAACATTTTCTGTGGATTTAGTGACCAAGCGAAGTTAACCAAACAAGGAGTCCTGTTGCACTTTTAAAGACTAACAAATTTATTTATTGCTTGAGCTTTTACCCATGAAAGCTCATGCAATAAATACATTTGTTAGCCTTTAAAAGTGCCACAGGACTTTGTTTTGCTGAACTAGATGAACAGAGCTACCTCTCCGGAACAGGTGAAATTAAAATCATATGATGTGTCTATCAGGACCGTCAGCATCTCTTGGTTACAGTTATATACCCTTGATTATTACAGTTCTAATAGAAGTTTGTTAGATTACATCATCCATTTTATATTCTATTCAATATAAAGGGAATCAAGTTTTCCATTAAAAAAGAATTTCGTGGTCTGTGGACAAGGTATAGAAATATTTAAATACTATGCAAGACAGTCTTCTGGTGGTCTTTCTTTTGATAAGCATTTTAAACTCTAAATCAATCGCATTCTGGATTGCCAGTTTTTTTTCTAATACCATTACCAGAGATAAAGCAGAAACACTAGTTCAAAAAATGCTGCTATAGATCCAGCTGAGAAACTTAGTCAAACTATGTAATTTTAACACTAATTTTGCTGGTCTATCAAAAGACTTGGTTTTTCTTTCACAGCCCAGGTTTATCCCCAGATTCACCTTCATCTCTGTCAAGTTGCTTTCTTAAAATAAGTTCTCCATGTAGTATGTGAATTTACAGCTGTAATTTCAGTGTGAAGAATTTGGCATAAGGCACAGAGAGATGTGTGGTGCTCATTGTTATCATGTTGAGAAATATTCCAGAGTGCCAGACTACCACATGTCTAAACTTTGTATAGTTTTTTAATTTCATGAATTTTTCTTTTGCTGCTTATTTGGAATAGGTCCTTACTCAAGGTTTTGTAATTCCTTTCTGAGTACTTACCCATTGTAATAACATTTCCTTAGTCTCACCAGCTTCTCAGTTGTAAGCTTAGATTCTTTGACCTGGCTCTATAGCTGGGGTTTCCATATCTTTGAATTTAGTAGTTCCTTCAGAGTTTGTACATGTTCTAGACAGGCATGGTGCTAAAACCAGATGCCCTATTCCAAGTAGACCCTAATAACAACATGATACCCTATCACTGTTCCTTCTAAGCTGTGCATGTGTGCACGCGCACACAGGTCGTGAAACCTGTGCGCGCACACAATAAAGTGCGCACAAAAAAATTCAGTGGTGCTAATATTGGTGCTCACAAAGAAATGTTCTTGCGCACACAAAGAAATTGTTTGTGCGCACAGTCTATGAGTAGAGGGAACATTGTACCCTATTATATTTCACCTTTTTTTCTTATCTAAATATTGTACCAGTTAAGGTCTGCTTTACCACCTTTGATGCATTTCTATCTTTGTTACTGCTAACTTGAATCCACCAGTATTTTTCTTTGTTGGTATGTTACAGGACTTTAACCAATAATCTATTGCCTTGGAATCTTTTAGATCAAAAATTAGTGACTTCGTATTTGCTTACTCTGAAATCCAGTTAGCCATTTCAGAGATTGCTCCCTTAATGTGTGGTAAATATTTCTGAAGATGTTACTGATGTTTGCTTTTAGCCCAAAAAGAAAAGTACTGCAGATATTTATTATATGTATGATTCTGTTCAGTAGCTATTTCCAAGAGTTTTAGCAACATAAAGTTGAATAGACATACATGAATTGGTAACTCACTTCAAAAATAACTCTTAATTTGCTTAGAGATACCATACTGTCTTACATAAGGAAAACTGTTTATTTATGCCCTACACTTAAATTGTTACATTTCACTTCTGCTACTTACTAGTGCAGCCTTCAGGTCTTTTTAATGTAACCATTTTAATGACTAACCCTTTGGCATTTGACTCTTCATAGATGTCAGATTTCTCCTGTTGGCTGTTTCTTTTCAACTTCTTTGGTTTTTTAAGTAGGATCTTCTTATAATTTTATTTAAATTACAGGTTCCTGGTATCTGAAAGAGCAAGAACAAAATGTAATTGACCAATAGAGGGCACTACTGGTTAACAAAATATTTTATCCTTGTAAAATAAAGCTGACTTGTTTTTTTAATAGATCTCTTTTCCCCTCATGGAATGCAGTACAGATGTGGCTGGTAGTTACAATTTTTCAGACTTCTGCAGATGTATATCTATATCAGTTTACAGATATATACATATCAGTGATATAGATTATACCAGATGCTGTGTGAATCTAAGCATTGTACACAACTGCCAGCATGCTAAAGCTTATTAGGCTAGAATGCAACCTACATTATGGTATAAGTTGAAAGTTGGGTATTATGAAAACTACCAATTTGCATAAATTACATCTTACACACACAAACTGATGTTAAAGTAACATTTTGAAGGCTGCAGAGTCAAGCAATCAAAAATTAGGAAATGCCAGAATCAAGGTTGTCTGTGCAGCCTCCTTCTATATGTGTTATGAGATGCTGATTTTTTTTCCTCCCACAGGACCCCAAGCTCCTTCAGTGCACAGAATAGATGATGGTCAGTTAATGAGCAACTTTTCAATATTTTTTTCTCATTCAGTGTGGCCCCATACTGTGTTTACTGTACACTTTTCAAACCCCCCTCCTTAGTTTCTCACAAACATTGATTTATTTTCACAAAAGATGCTTGAGTCAAGAGGGGTTGTTATTCCATTGTAGAGATGGTAAACTGAGATATAGAGAGATTATTTTGGGTGCCCAATTTGGGATACCTAGGACCAGATTTTTCATACTATTTAGCACTAATAGCCTTTCATATGTTCACTGCACAGCTCACACTGACTTCAGTTGCATCAACGAGTGCTCAGCACTTATGCAAATCAGACCCTAAATCGCAAGTCAGACACTCAGAAAATGAGGATCACATGATTTGCGATCGTCTGTGAAGAGCAGCTTAATTGAATTGCCTAGCCTCATTTAGTCATTCTGTGGCATTCAGCTGCTTTAACTACGAACCATATCCTCTTTTCCTGCAATCCCCTGCTCAAATTGCTACACATCTTCCAGTGACTACAAGGGTCTCTCAGACTCCCTTCTTCAGGACACAGCTTGATTCATCCCTCAAGAAAAACGCCCCAGATTTCTGTCAGATTGATTTTAATGTAGGTCATCAGTGGGGCTGGAGTTTTCACATTCACCTCAGGGCTCCATCACTTGAGCTAATGGAATAACTGAAGGCAGTAGAGTTCAGTGTCCTTCATGTGGATCAACATTTAGAGGGGGATGGGGTACTTTTTACCAGTTGATTTCACAGATGGAATATTTGCTGACAGCAGAGAAATGACGACTTAGAAATCTTGTGTTCCATTCCAAGCTCTGTAAGATACTGTTCTCGAGTGGAGGCAGATCTTTCTTCCCATTCCCTCTTACTTTGACCCCCTTCTTCTCTGTCTTCATCAATCTGTCCCAGTCCTGTCTCTACCACACCACTAGCTCCTTGTCCCAGTCCCTTTTTCTTCATTTAGTTCATCCCAGTCTCCAGTCCCAAGGCTTCTCTTCCAGTCCCTGTTTCCTTGCCCAATGTTTTCCCCTCCAGTACCACACAGGTTTTTTACTTCACCTGTCCCAGTTTCCTCCTTGGCTTTCTCCCTCACCTGATTTTAAATGAAGTGGCCATTCAGGCTGATCCAAGCCCAAGTTCTCAGATCTTGGTTTCCATATGGTGGAGGAACTTTGCTAGATCCTCACTGATGTTTTTCAGCCTGAAGAAGTTCCAAATGAATAGCCCTGTCGGTGTAGTTCAGCAAAATAAACAGGAGCCCTGTGACGCTTTTTAAAGACTAACAAATTTATTTATGTATGAGCTTTAGTGAGAGAAAATCCCACTTTGTCGGAAGCATCTGATGAAGTGGGATTTTCTCCCATGAAAGCTCATGTGATAGATATCTTTGGCTGAATTTTGATGGATTTTCACAGAGACAGCGCAAGGTCTTTCCCTGACACAAAGGCCAACACCTGCCATATTTCACGTCCCTGCTTCAAAGCGTGAGTCTTATTCTCCAGAATGGCTGAAGTGTTTTGGCTGAAAGTCTCCAGAAAGGTTCAGCCTGAGACCAATACCCTTTGTGGGAAATTTCAGCTTGAATGGTTAAACTCTTGCAAAGCGCAGCTGAAAACAAGCTTATACAATGGGAAGTGTCGGGCAATCTTAATAGGCAGCTCTGCCAGTCCCTGCTATAATTTAGAGACCTTGAAAAACCAGCGTACAGGTACTTAATTACCTAGTCCCTGAATCAGTTCACAGTCCCTAAGGTAATGGGATAGACACACATTTTACTATTTTAGATGGTCTCTCTTTGATCATGAATAGAAGTCATTTGTATCTGGCACTTGTTAAGCAGTCTGTGTGAAATCAGCAGGTGTGCTCAGCCCCCATCGTGGGAGATGTACAGCCATGGGAGATGTACAGCCATCACAGTTAACATCAATCTGTCCCCTTGGAAGCCTTGGAGGAAACTAATTGGCTTGGTCAGAGCCACACACTCATCTTTGGAAGCAATGTCTTCCAGAACAGTTACAGAATACTGGGGGAGGAGAGTCATGCAGAGAAGTTGGCACTGATGCTGATTGATATATAAGAACTATTATTTTTCTAGTACGATTAACATGCATAGCACTTCATAAATACATGACTCAGGGTCCCTGTCCTGGAGTGCTTACAGTCTAAATTATGTGGAAAACTTGATGACAATACACTGATGGGTAGAGGATAAGAAAGGTGAGAACCCCCCAGGTTATGGAGAAGCAGATGTTGGAAGAGCGTGTTTACACAATCTGACTTTCTTGTAAATGCTGCATTGCTTTATGAGCAAGACAAGTTAGGGAAGGTCTTTACTTTTTCTAGTAGACAGCACAAGTAGTTAATGCTAGAGCAAAGGAGTGTTGAAAAGCTAGCTGCAGACTGAGTTTTGAGGATATGTTTTCTGAAGGAAAACTAGATTGCTGTATGCACAAGAAGGAAGCAGACCTGGCTATTTGAGGGTACCATTAAAGAGGCACAAGGTCATGGGAGGAGACAAAGAATCATTCAAGAGGAGCAGTCAAAGTAGAGAAGATAGGAACTGAGATATAGGAAAGAGGATTGATGTGTAGAGCCCTGGAGTCAAGGAGGAAGAGTTTGACCTTTGCTGAGGAATTGATAGAAAACTAGTGAAAGGACTTGGGATGATGAACTGTTGGGAGTGGAAGATGATGCTAGCAACAGCATTTTGGATGGGCTGGAGAGAAAACAGTCGTCAAATGGAGAACTGCAGATTTTTAATCTGTTGTTTTACAGGTATTTAGCCTTGGTGATTTACATGTAAGGGGCAGACAAAAACAGCCTGTTTGTCCAAAGGAAAAAGATCAGCAGAATGCAACTATAGTAAGACAGATTTCTGGAATGTGGGATATTGCAAGACCTTAGGGAGAACCTCAGAAGCTGGGGAAAGTGGAGATATGCTATATCCTTGACCTTTGTATGTCATAATTGATGTAGGCAATTTTTCTAAAATAAATTATTTATTTCCTTTAATCTGATAACATCATAATAATTTGTGTTTCAAGGCTACTGTGTGATAGGAATCCAGATCAAGCTCAAGGTCAGGTGTAGATCCAGGCAGCAGTTCCCAGTATTGTAAATCCCACCACAGAGAGAGGTTGCTACTGTAACTTTCCCTAATAGGGGAGACGATCAGGCCTTTGGGTTCAAGGCTGTAACCAAGTCAGGGTAGCTACCCGTGGTGCAAAGCCATGGGGACAGAAAAATGGGGTGGAGAAATAAAGGAAGAAAACATTAGGGATTGCAAATACGGTTGCTCAGCCTGGGCCTTGAAATGCTGTAGTTATGGCTCTGCTTGGATTGCTACATGTAGGTGCCTGTTTCGATGGCACAAGGAATAGTGCTAATGACTTGAAGCAGGGTAACCATGATCATAACATTGACATAGATTTAAACTCTTGGGGGAAGGATCATGGGGTGGTTTTTTTGTGTTCCATGTATGTACGGTGCTTACCTCGCGCAATGGCATCGTGATCTAGGTCTGGGGCTCCTGGGTGCTACACTACTAAAAATAATTATTACAGACTGGCTAGATTCACTGAAACTAGAGACTCTGTAAATTACAATTTCTTCTGATACTCAGCCATGTGCTTAAGCTGCTGTTTCTCTCTTCTCTTCAAACTTTATGTGGATTCCACTCAGGAAAAAAATCACAAGTAAAGTTCTGTTAAAAAGTTCTCACAGATGAGAACTCTTGAGTTTGTTCAGTTACTTACAGCTAACTGACAGATATGGGGGCAATTAATGTAACTTCAGCAATGAAAGAAAATTAGAAATTAATCCATGTACAGAATCAAAAAGAAGTTGTCCTCAAGTGCCCTATTATCTATTCCTTCTCTGCTCTGTGCAGTAGTAGTATGGATTCTAATAAGAATGAAACTAGAGAAGTCATAATATAAATATACTTGAACAGCTGTCAAGGCATGATAGTCAGCTGTTTGAAATTCAATGGATGGTGAAACAGAAGCCTGCCCATATACAAAGAGCACCATAAGAAAAGAGAAAGTAACAGCTTAACCTTTCTCTCTAAACTGAACTTCATGGAGCAAGAGACTCCATTTTATTTATGACTTCTCCCCCTTGTGGAGTAGCTTCAGAAAAACATTGAATTTTTAAAAAAACAAGTGTCCAGACTAGTTTTAGTGCTCTCTTACTATGCTAAAACTTGAATTAATCCCGTTCATTTTAAGTCATTAAGCAGCACCAACTCTTAAAGTGTTTCTGTTTTTTGTTTTGTTTAGTGTTTCAAATGTCAGGTATTGCCTCAGCTATTTACAGTTTGTGCTTTAGAAATTCTTAAGAAACCCTATTCTTGAACAGGAGACTCTTTGTCCGTGTAAGACATAGTGAATAGGAAGGTAGTAACTCTGGAAGATTACAAAACAATCACTTGTTTTCTTCTGTTTTTATGTTAAATCCAGTATATGAAAGCTACTTAATCTTACATGGTGAGGGCAAAGAAAATACCATCTTCCAGACTTTCCAGGTCTCCTGCTTCCTGGGCTAGTACAGACTGGGACCGTAACAGATATATTGTATTAGCATTGTTTATCAGAGATGAGGGGAAAATAGTGTGGTCCTTAATTTGCTGAGCACTAACCTAATTTTATTAATTTATGCTTAGTAGTTTTGTTTCTAACGTCCATTTTAGCTAAAACAATGGTAGCTACAGTACAAGTTTAAGAGCAATGACAGGTGTTTAGTAGATTTAAAAATGAGGGATGTAGCAACCTCCTCTTTCTATATCACATCCTAATCAGT
Organism: Podocnemis expansa; assembly: GCA_007922195.1. Lineage (NCBI taxonomy): Eukaryota > Metazoa > Chordata > Testudines > Podocnemididae > Podocnemis > Podocnemis expansa. The sequence continues at coordinate 5,037,508 of ML681966.1, forward strand.
GAAATCTCTCTGATACCAGTGAAGGCTTATTTTATTGAGCTTGATTCCATTAAAACCGCTAAAATGAATGTTTCTCAAACTCCCTTTGACTTGAATGGTGTTGTCTTGGTCTGATCTATAGAGATTAAGAATAAGGAAGAGGAAAGAATAGCTTACATTCAGTGTAGTTTTTAAGATATTGTGTTAAAGAAAATGTTAACTTTAAAAGTCAGGAGATACTTAAATTATTAATTGAAAGTAAATGCAATTTAAAATTACAGTATGAAATAACTTTAGTAAGAGGCTAGTAGGCTTACCAACTAATAATAAATTAATAATAAAATACAAGGAGTTTATTAGTTAGATTCAGAAGGTCAGGACTGCCATTTTATCTGTTTTGGGAGGTTTATCTCCCTGTGCAGTAAGCTGCTGTCCAGATTGTAACACCCCAGCCACAGATAGCATCAGATAATACCCCTGGATGAAATTCTCAGCAGAGAGTAAGGAAGAGATGAAGAGAACCCTTCTATCTCTTAAAGGAAGATGCCTTATGGCAGTATAGTTGCTACCACTCTCACTTTAAAATCTGTTTTCTGATCTCTCAATAAATAAGGCTTAATACTTAAATTATATTAATCTGGCTTCTTTTTTTTAATCACCCCCCAGAAAATAACATCTTTGTTACTTTTGAAAGATGCATGTTTTAAAATTATGTTGGCTTTTTTGCTTCTGTGATGGGAGTGCCATACTTGTTTGAACACGGGTATAGAGGCTTGCTTATGTTTTTATGTATCAAAGGCATGTGTTGAAAACCAACTTGTGTATTTCCTTTAACTCTTGAATAATGTGGGCCTATCCGGTAAACAGTTGTGAAGTTTAAAGCATATTTGAAGTTAATGCGATGTTCCTTATGTGTAAATTGTACAAAGACCTTATAATTGGAATGCAGATTCATAGCATATTTGCATTTTAACAAAAAAAAAAAATCAGTTCATTAAATTAGCTTGCCTATGTAGACTGTTAAACTAAATGTTCTGTGAGTTTACAGTTTAAAGTTTCAGGATTAGTGACTGATAAATTTATAATTCCTATCATAAATAAAAAATATGCAATAGCGTCGGAGATGCTGATAAAATAGATGTACAGTGTTGGACCTAGCATTTAGAGATGAGTCTAATATTTCATGTTTTGCAACTGGCTTTTTAAGCAGGGGCTATTTCTAGCCTAAGTCCTTCCTTTGACTTTTGCTTGCCTAGGTATTTCCATTTGATGATGAGCAGACTGGCACTTGATGCTAACACATGTGACATACTATATCTGAGCCAAAACTACTTGTCCTTTCTTTCTTGTACTCCCTCAATGCACATTTCTAGGTTCCCATTTACAGACTATTGTATGTTCACAGATTTGTTGCTCTGAGACTGACACAGCTGATATTGCATGACTGCTGCGTGACTTCTCTAGCCGTTTACTACAAATTTAGTTTGAAACAATCACATTCTTTTAACCTTGTTGTGATAGATTTACTTAATTTTGGTTTTTGAGAAACACAAAGTACCATTAAATGGCTATACAGAGACAGTTTGTATAGTGGGAAACCAAATACACAGGAAACACTACCTTTCCTTTTAGAGGTGTTATAATACTTAAGGGATTTTGGTCATACAGTCTGCGTTGCCTCAGTAGATATGCAGCATGTTGTAGCCCTCATCTACAGATGTGTCGTCACCAACAAGATGCATTCTGGATTGTTGCATTAAGTTTGAAGCTACATAGTTATTGGAGGGAGTGTGCCAGTCTGTGACATGCAAGTAAGGTGAGCTGGAAGAAATAAAGACAAAATACATTAAAATATAAATATGCTAAAATGCCACTGTAATCCTGTTTCTAGGTTTCTCAGTCACTTAACTTTGCAACAAGTTCCTTGTTAAAAATTATGGAAATTGCCTAAGACCTGGATTTCTTGGTATTAGTTAAGAGCTGTTAAGGGCATAGGAGTCACCTGTATTATATATATTAGCCATTTTGTTCCCTGCGTAGTTACAAGAAGTTACTTTCAATAGGAGTGAACCGCAGGTAGGTTGGAGAGCAGACAATAGCTTCAGGTAGACTCATTTACTAGTAGTTTAAGACAATGCATCATCCTGAGGACAATAGTTTGACTGGTGCTTCCCATAGGGAAGAGGCCATGTAAAGTTGTTTAACCATGTTTGAAATGCCAGGCAAGACTAAAGTTCCATGGGGATAAGAGGGCAACCCTTGAAAAACAGAATACAGAAAGATGGCAGGGGTACAGACTGTTCCCACAATACCATCCTGGAAGTGGGGAGGGAAGTATCTGGAATAAGCTAGTCCTGTCTTAAGTTTTAAATAAGACACACATGTGTATAGGCTGTGGGCAAGTTTACGCTCATGGCAGCACATTGATCACCATCAATTTGATCTTTCTGGTTTGAGTGAATGGTCAGTGAAGACCTGTTCAATCGATCCAGAGGTCTATGCCATAAGTCCCCCCCTCTCTTCCCCTCACCCCTAAGAGTAGCGCTGAGTCAGAGAGGGAATTTCCCTTTGACTCAGTACAGTGGAGCACAGAGGTAAGTAGATGTTAAAGGTGAAAGGAGAGGCTAGTTATTTTACATAACTTGCATATCTCTGTTTGACTGCTAGCAAAAACCTTGGAAAGTGTAGACCAGGCTTGTGTTTAAAAACCTCCTTTTTCTTGTCATGCAGTCTTCCTGTTGTTAATGTTACACAATACTCTGTTTTGAAAAGGCTGTTTTGGGGTCACTTCACACAGGTCTCAGCTCCCAAAGGGAAGATGTATGCAGCCAGCCCCAGGGGACCTCCTGAGCAACCTTCAGTTGTGTGTGTGTGTGGGGTGGGGGTGGGTGGGGGGGTCTGTATTCTGAGATGTGGCTTACGTGAGAGAAATGGAGGATTCTACCTCGAAGGTGAAGCTGAAGACAGAAGTTCTTCATCTCTGAGGGAGATGTAATCAGAGAGACCAGAGGGCAGTTTCATCACTGGCTCTGGGCTTAGGGGGCTCAAGCCCCAAGTCCCAGCACCAGTGCTTTGGGTCTGCTGCCAGGCCACCCATGGCAGTGGCAGCTATCTTCCCCAATCAGGGGTCCAGGGTAGGGCCGCACAGGCAAAGTCAGGCCTGGGTCCTGAATCAAGACCTGGGACTCCCCATGGGGCATGGGCCCCAGCACTTTTCCTGGGCCCGCATCACTCCTGCCAGAGGGAAGGGTCAAAGATGCATCTAGCACTGACAATTGTCATCATTGTAATATTTCACTAGACTGTAATATGACAGTATAAGTGAACAACGTCATGACCCACTATTGTTGAATGTGATTGGCTCTGATATAGCTATCTTTAAATGGTTACCAGACAGAAGGTCAACTTTCAGAGCACTGTAAAATGCAGTTGTAAAGATATGTTTAATGTGTACTCATTTTTCAAGTCACTGAATAGTATGCAGTAAAAAGCACAAAATAGGGATTTAAAAATAAATGTACTATTTGAGTTTCATATATGCGTAACAGAAAATGGGGGAGGGAAATGCATCCAAGGATGGAACAACACTGAAGTACCTTCAATAATGATTAACTACATGGACTGTAGAGTTATACACCACGTCATTGTGGCACGTTGTGATTTATACAGATATAAATTAATTTATTTGTGAATATTTTCCTTGTAGTTTCTTTAATCAAAACTGGCTTTTTCCAAAATAAGGCTCTTCTAAAGAGACTGGAAGCAGTGAAACCAACCGTTGGCATGAGGCGTTCTGAACAATTGCTGGACTATCAGCGCCATATGGGTTACCTAAGTTCCTCACCATCCACAAGACGAGGAAAGTCTGTTCAAAACCAGCTTAGCTCTTCAAGTAAGTAGACCTGGTATGGCATATGCTTGCATTTGTGTGCATCATACTTTATTTTTGCATGCAGACTGTAGTGTGTTTATATCACAGGTCAGTGGAGTTGATAAAGGGGTCTGCCCAGGTTTTGAATGCAAATGAAGGTTGGCCACAGACAGTGGGATTGCAGTTTACATGGGCTGTAAACAGAACTGTCAAAGCTCACAGGTAGTTGGGATCAGCATGTTTGTACCAGCTGGGTGATCAGGCAAAAATAACAAAGGCATATTTGAATATTGGATAAACAAAGCTATACAGCAGAGGGGGAAAAGTGGATGGCTGTACCCACAGTATGGAAGAGGAACTTTATCTGAGCTAAAGAAGCAAGGAGTCCTGTGGTGCTTAAAGACTAACAAATTTATGTATTGCATGAGCTTTCATGGGAGAAAATCCAACTTCATCAGACACTTTGAAGAATAAATAATATTAATAAATTTGTTAGTCTAAGTGCCACAGGACTCTTTGCTTCTTTTGCTGGACTGAACTAACATGGCTGCCCCCCCTTTGGAACTTTATCTGAGCTATATAGAGAGAATGGGGCTGAAGCTCAAGTGATAAGCAATTTAACTGAGTGTATAAAATAATACTGTATTATAAAAATATGTAGAGTGAGGTCTTTTCAGAAAGCTAGTGAGACACTGGTAATTGATATCAGTATTTATTAACACTGTGTAAGGATTTATGGCTACTGATTGATAATAGTCTGTGCGCTTTGCCCAGACAAGAGGGCATGTCCAAGCGATCAGCTTGTCTCTTTTGTAAATTAAGCATGGGGTAATCAGAAACAATGGAAGCCCTACTTGCGTTGAAATCATACAAACGGATGGGACGCTCATAGGAAGAGACCAATGTGAGGTCACCTTGCTTCTTGAAATGAACTCTTTGAACATTGAAATATATAAGCAAAAGACAGATGCCATCTTTGGCATCTATTATGAGATGGACACAAGCGAACAGAGCTCTTGTAAGATGAGAAAGATGGGTCTTTCAGACAACAAGGGGTTGAAGTCTCTGGAAACTCAGTATACTGTATATACTCGGGTATAAGTCAATCCCCCAATTCTGAGCCCAAAAAAGAGGCAAAAAAAGGGTGACCCATGTATAAGCTGAGGTCCCCCTTTTGACCTTGGTCCCTAACCCCCCCACCCACCCAGTGCTGCTGGCTTCCCCTGGAGTTTGTGACACCATCCCAAACCCCTGCTGCTGCTTTTCCCCTGCCCCCCTGCTCTCTCCGGTCCTCATTCCTGCCCCCCTGCTTCGTCCATTCTTTACTCCTTCCCCCCTGCTCTCTCCATTCCTCCTGCTGCCCCCCTGCTCTGTCTGCTCCTCATTCCTGCCCCCCCCACTCCTCACTGCTGCCCTCTACTCTCTCTGCTGCACCCCCCCTGCTCTGTCCGTTCCTCACTCCTGCCTCCCCTTCCTGGCTGCTGCCTTCTCCATTCCCTGCTGTTGTCCCCCTGTTCCCCAACACCCTTTTTACCCCTTTTCCCATCACCTCCAACCCCTGCTCCCACTTTTCCCGGCCTCCCAAGCATCCCCCCCCCCCAAATTCCTGGGCTGTGCTGCACTTCCCTGCACTCCCTGATGCCCCCAGCCTCCCTGGACCCCGCTGCTGCTTCCCTGCACTCCCAACCCCCTCCCTAGATCCTGGGCCCTGCTGCGACTTTCCTCACACTTCCCGACACCCCCCCCCAGCCTCTGTCGCCACTTCCCTGGCCTCCCTGACCCCCCCCCCCGGCCCCCCTTACCTGGCTGCTGCAGACACCGGGGTCCTCTCCTTACTCTAGCCCGAGTCCAGGCAGGCCACCCAAGGTGGTGGCTCCGGCCAAGCTGGGGCACCAGGCTGCAGCCTAGTTAGAGAAAGTGCTGGGCTGGGGCCATTTACTGTATTCCCCCATGTATAAACCGAGTACCTGTTTTGAAGCCAATTTTCAGGCATAAAAATCATGGCTTATACACAATGATATACAGTAGGCAGGGGCAGTGCTGGGGCTGGGAGGGACTTGGGGCATGGGCCCAGCCCCCACCCCCAGCCAGCAGGCCCCACCCCCTGGGCAGGGATAGGGCCGGGGGGGGGGGGCGTGCCACCATGGACAGGTAGGCCGCGGCGGGCCTGCGCCGCTGCGGCCGCAGCCAGGCCCCCAATCCCTGGCTGGGGACAGCGTCGCCATGTCCCCAGGCGGCCCGCCAGGCCACAGATCCCTGGCTGGGGACCTGGGGCGTGGCCGCGGCGGCCCCGTCCCCAGCTGGGGATCGGGGCCTGGCTGCCCACAGGTGCGGGGCCCAGCTGCCGGCGGCTGCTTCTGGCCTGGCCCGGCTGTGGCCTAGCAGCCTGAGGCAGCGTGGCCCCCCCCCCCGGCCCTATCCTTGGCCAGGGGGCGGGGCCTGCCAAGCAGCCAGCCGGGCCCCGGATCCCTGGCCAGGGGCGGGGCCACCACGGCCGCGGCTGGCCAGGGATTGGGCTCCAGATCCCCAGCCTAATTGGGCCAGAGATCTGGGGGCACTGGCGTTGGGACCCGGGGCACGTGCCCCAGTGTGCCCAACACCAGCGACGCCCCTGACAGTAGGTGTGCAACCTACTTAGGCAGATATCTATTACCTAAGAGAACAAGTGAAGTCACAACCTTGTATTCCTGTGGAATGTCTTGACTGAGGGATAGTCAGCCATGAGTGGGAAGAATGGCTGGTGAGAAAAAACATCTAGAACAAAGCCAGCATCTTGCCAGATTATGTTTTAGACACGGGGGTGTCAAATGTGTGGCCTGTGGGCTGCATCTGACCTGCCAAGGGCTCCTATCTGGACCATGGAATTGCTGCCGGTGCTGTGCCTGGGAGCTGTCTGCAGCAATGAATGGTAAACACAGGCTGCTGGGCTGGCAGGGCAGAGCAGAGCTGGCCCAGGTGTGCACACACTCTGACTCACTCACATGATCCAAGTCTCACAGCACAAGAGAACAAAGGAAGCACTCCACCCAATCCTGGCGCAGCTCTGCTATACTCTGCCGACCAATCGGAGTCTCAGTTTCAGCAGGTTGGACAGGGCCACCGCACTGCTCCCTCCCCACCAGTTGACTGTCAGTCAGCATGCTAATCTGATTGACAGCACAGCACATGAACCACAAACAAGAAAAGGGAAAAGTGGGTGGGGCCAATCAAAGGCCCGCTGGGACAGCCCAACCAATAGCCAGCATGCTGAATGATTGACAGTGAGCATGGGGTGGGGGAGCGGGGAGCCCAGGCTACTGTGATCGAGATTCTGATTGCCATATCACCATGTGGTAGGGAAAGTGGAAAGGGAAGGGGTCTGGGAGATGCTCAGTGGGGGAAGGGGATCAGGGAGCCAGCATGGCAAAGGGGGGCCTATGGAGCAGGGGAAAGGGAAGGTGTTGGACAGCCTGCAGGGCTGGGGAGGGCAAAGAGAAGCCCATGCTGTTCTGAATGTGGCAGAGGAAGAATTGAGGAGCCTGTGCAGGAACACGGTCCATGTCAGGTGTCCTGTCCTCCAGTATGGCCCACTACATTGAATGAGTTTGGTGGCTCTGTTTTAGACTTAGATACGTATTTTTGTTCTACTCAGAACTCTTTCCATCTTTATTCCTTTTAGTTGAACTCAATTAATCCTATATATAGTTTGTTCATAGATTTATTTCATTTGTACCACAATCCAGTACAGTGCTGTGCTTAAGGGTGGAGTATATTTATCCCTAGTTAAGTTAATAAGCTGTGATGTTGTTTTTGTGTGTCAGAGCTGTCCAGAAGAGGGTTGAATGTCTTGGGGCACAAAGTTTTGGGGAAATTTGGAACTGAGAGGGTGCATTGGAGTCATCTTCTTGTTTGGTTAAAATCAGCCTGGTGTGTAAGATGCTGTGGTCACAGCTACTGAACCAAGGCTGTGTAGCCCAAAGATACTTAAGAGTGTGGCATGCATGCTGGCAGGCTAATTGGGAGCAGTCCAAGTTGGGAGTTACAGCAGTAAAGCATTGTGAAATAGTTAGAGGTTGCAGACCCAGTGGTGACACTGCTCCTTCTGGGTCTGGATTGGCCCACAAAACACAAAATGATGTGACAGTAGATAGCACCACTTACCTCATCCAAAATAACAAGATTATTTGTGTGTTCTTTTTATATTCTCTGTAATAGGAGGAGCTTCAAGAACATCCAGTGCATCCAATACAGTCAGTTGTAGGTCTGAGAGACCAGTTTCTGATGCATCTAGTGGGGCCTTACGGAGACCTAAACCAACTAATGTTCGCGCTGCTTGGTTATAAATTATTTGTTCTGTGCCCAGAGTTCTTTCTTGATCACCAGACTTCTATTTCTACTGCTTTTGTAAATTCTCTCTGTGCAGGAGTATTGTCATCTTCATTGTTTGCTGATTAAAAGTGCACTGCAGTATGGTGTAATTTCTCATAAATTCATTTTAAATGGAGAATTTCACTTTAATCAGTGTTTCCTGAGAAAATTTATTTCTAAAAGAGAAAAGTAAAAATTGAAATGGCACATTATTTTTATTGCAAAGCACAAATGAAGTTCATGCTTGCGAACAATGGAATTGCTGCACTTTGGATCCAAGATGTAAAAATGGAAGTTTTTTTATTTTAATTTTTTAAATGGCAATAAACTCACAAGTATATGTTTTAGTTCTAAAACTGTCCTCCTTTTTCATCCTTGTTTAGTCTTCAGAACTGGGTTTTCTATTGACTACAGTTTGTAGAAATGTTTTTACAAAAAGTAGGTTTATGTGTGCTACTTTCTATCAGTGCAAGAACAGGGTATATAAATATCTGAATTTGTAGTGCACAAAATGGAGAAGATACACCTTGTAGATTCAGCAAAGCCATTTTGATTGCACAGGAGTAGCATTTCCTGCATCCGCAATGTATTAGCTCACTCACATGAGGATGTGTCTGCAACTATTGCAGATCAATTTAGCTGAATAAAGAAAGGTTCATTCTGGGTCAGAAGAGAAGCTTTACCAACTAAAGGATCTACATATGGGGGAGGGGGGAGAACCTGCTGTATTGGGTGGAAATGGCAGTTGGTTAGCAGCAGTAATATGCAGGGAAATTTTAATGTGAGCTCCAACAAAAAGTTGAACTACTCCACAAACTGAGTTAATTCTTAGTGCCTTTAGTGACTGCGCTACTTACAGGCTTCTGCCTTGGGTCATTGGTGGGAATAGACATGTAACTGTGGGAGACAAATTTACCATAGTAGTGTAATAAACAAGTTTTAAGAAGGACTATCAACAAGGATTAGAAAAGAGGACAAATTAGAATAGAATATTAAGATAAATCTGAAATTTTGGTTCTTAACTTATATTTTAAATGTTATGTTTTATACTAGGTCTCAGGTAGTTGCAGACCAACTTTAGCACCGCTTTCCAGTTGTATATTAAGTGTAGGATTATATGGAAGAAGCAGTGAAAGTCAATATATGATGTAGTTTATTTCCATATCCAAACTGTGGCAGGCTTTTTGGTCACTGGTCCCAGGATTTTCTTTCATAAACAGCATGATTTATGATCCACTATCCATAGTTACTACTATACTTCTGCTTTTTGTCTAAATTTCCTCCCTGCAGAAATATTGGTGATCTTTGTTAAACATAAAGAAAAAGCATTGTTAAATATTGTTGAACCCCCAGACCTACAAACGGCGGATCCATTTTCTCCCTCCATGCTTAGCATGATGGCATGAGTTTTTGACTATTTGTGATACACTTGGCATCCAGGGATCATCCACTTTCTTTGATCCTTTTGGATAACTTGACAGAACTTTATGGGTTTTCAAAATGCTTTACCTCTGAACCTGCTGACTTTTGGGGATTAAATTTTTCTAATATGCTTGACAATGTTTTAACACCGTTTTTAACTTGAAACAGTAGTATGGTAAACAGCTATCACTGAAATTATTGTTCTTTCATTGTGACAAATGTGCTCTTTGGATAGTAATGCTGTACTTTTGTACTGCTGTGCTGATTAAAATTATTCCCCATTTACAGTCTTTGTTTTTGAATGTGAGAAATATTCTGCACTATCAAGGTCACACTAAATACTTTGAATTGTTCATTTAGAAATTCTTTTCTTGGAAAAAAAACTAAAAATCAGCTTACTTTTAATCATTCCAGCTGCTTCTATTTAATTTGGTAAGTGGATATTCTCAGTTTTGTATGTCATGTCTCTTGCAAATTGTAAGTAGCAAAATATTTAACATGAATTGCATCTGTGTTCATTATTACATAAGCTTCTTAAAGAATTTTGTTTATTATCCAGAAATGATAAAGTACACTGGGAGAAATTGGCTGTTTATCACAGTTTAGCTAGTGAAGCAGGGGAGTATAAAAAGCTTTGTGATCCTTTTGTTTTCACACACAGGTGATTGTTTTTAAATCGGATTTATTAGTAGATCCTGGCTAATAGTCTGTCAGGCTATTTAAATGCAATTTCTTTTTTGTCCTAAAGTTATTTTCCTCCTGCTAGCTACCTTCAGGGTGGTATCCCTCCATATAACTTCCCTTAATTCCTTGATGAACAAAACATTGTGTTGTGTGCAGGCTTCTCTGAGACTGTTAGGCTTTTTTTTTTTTTTTTTTTTTTTTAACTTGAAATCTTCAACTATGAGCTAGCTGTCCTTTGTCTTGGGGCATTGGTCTCCTCAAGATATATAGCAAAAAGCCTTTGAACTTTTACCTCATTTTCATTGTTATTTATTAGATAGTCTCTTCCACTTTATTTCCTCAGAAAATCTTCCTCATTTTCCTTTGGGAGGAAGGCTGTTTTTTTCTCCCAAATTCTTATTCTTTCTCTATTGCTTGTAACAGAGTTTGAGGAAGCACTTCACAAATGTTTCCTGTCTTGTCATTGTTCTCAAATTGCTCTGGATGCAAAAGGGAGTGGGAGGGAGAGCTGGTGACCATGGGATGTTTAGATGTTCAACTGGCAGCTGTAGGAGTGGCTCACTCTTGGGGGTTGTGCAGATGTCCATGCTGGCCTTTTAACTCCCAAGGTTGGATTTGGGAAAACTGGTGGTGTTCTCAGTATCAACCACTTGTGGGACCAAAGCGAGATGGCATGAGCCATGGGTGTGACCTCTGTCCAGTCTGTACTAACATGTCCACAACTGTTACCAGCAGCAGAGTTGTGCCACTAGTGGACTGTTGCTCTATTTTTCACTAGCATAGGCAAAGCCCATGGGACTGTCTCAGAGCAGTATTTCATTTGAAATTTAGAAGAGGTTTAAAGGCCAAAGCACAGCTCTCAAGTGTTCATGACCGTTGTTCCTAATTAAGAACAATCCCTCTCCAAGGGCCTAAACCAGTTTGTTTCAAAATTAGGGGAGATTCTTCAGAAATTTGAAACAAAGAGGGGGGAGAGAATCATAGCCACTCACCACATAAACTGTGTTCAGCAGGTAGGGCAGGGCTGGTGTATTAGTTCAAAAGGCAGGGTGACCATTTTCAAACCCATCATTACAGCAGACTATTGTGGTACTACCTCTTTAAATAGTTCTATAAATAACCTACATAGTTTGTAATAAGTGGTTGCTAGCTGGGTTGGAGGGACTAAAATATTTGGTTATGTAAAATATACCCAGTGGCCAAAGGTTTGTTGAACATTAATGTTAAAAGATTAACCCTGAGACTTTGGGAATTTGGCAAGTAAATACACAGGAAAGTTCAAGTACAGATGCAGCAGGAGACACTGACTGAGAGCCTGCTTTTCCTCCATTTTTCATGAGGGTTCATGGAGGCAGAAGAAGAAGATGACTTACCCATGCTCCCATAATGACTCATTCTCTTCTCAAATGAGACAGTACAGAATTTTCTGCTCTCTTTCCTGTTTTAACTATAGCCCTCAACTTTAGGTGCTTCCTTCTGTACTCTACACAAATTAAGATAATTAACTGCTTGCTTAAATTGTCTTTAGCTGTAATTAAAACCTAATTGACAGCATATTGGTAAGACCTCATCTGAAAAAAATTTCCAAGTTACTTTATTTGTAGAAAGTATTGTAAGTAAAGTCCCTATGATGGAAACTGTATGGTTTATATACACCCTCAGTTTGTATTATGGATTAATTATGCCCTATACTAGCAAATCCAGTCACATCTTTTTCCACATCCATTACTCAGTCCCTTTGTCACAGGGTACAGGGCATTTCCTCTTACATTATGAAGGGTCACCTTTTAGTAGACAGCACACTTCAGAAATTTGACTACCCTTTATAAAAATATGGTTAAAATATGATTTCCTACATCCAACAGAGGATCTGACCTTATGACTAGATATTGGGGTAACAAGGCTTACCAAAGCATGCTTATCCTTGAAGCAAATTAAAGAATTTTTCCTCAGTTGAAACTGTGTTCAGCAGAGGGTGACTAGATGTCTTGATTTGATAGGGACAGTTCTAAGACTTAGGGGCTTTTCTTAGGGAGACATGCACTAAACACACAAGGAGCAGTTCCCAGAAGAAAGATATAGGAACTGCAACAGCAGCAGTTGGTGCATGCCAGACTCCAGGTAGCCTTCCATGCCACACAGCTACTAACCTGCAAAGTCGACTAGTATACCAAAATACTGCCACCATTAATGAGTAAATTTAAGAACACACCACCAATACTGTGAATTGGCAGGCATGAATAATTTAAGAAATGAAGCAGTATTAGAAACAGAACAGGAAAAATACTGAAACAAATGTAAGGACAGTTGAAACAAATCCCACAGGTTTAGCAGTGGTTGAGGACTGGTATATCCTGCTGTTTACAGATCTTAAATTCTTATACACTTTTTTAAATCTTAATATCAGAGTTTCAGAAATCCAGTTGCTTAGGAGATGTATGCTCTTCACTCATGTATTTTGATTTGAGTGTCCTGATGTTGGGTAGCTATAGAAACAGGCACTTCAGTGCAATTAAGGATCTTCACATTTTTCCAAAAAACAACAACAAAAAAACCACAACAAAAAACTTTTAAATAGCTAGCATGTAAAACACCTAATCTTCAAGAAATGCACTCTAGTCAGAGGAATAAATGTGTTACCTGATACTTGGCAGATTTTAAGCATATACTGGGCCCTGTGTACAAGTGTCTGAGAAATTGTCACAACATATCACCAAGATCCCATAGACAATCATTTTATGCATCTCTCTCTGAACTGGATTTGCCCCTTAACAGTCATCCCAGTTTGTCAAAGAATTTTTTTGCCCATTAAACCACAAGTAGTATTTTACACAACAGATCTGGAACAACTGAACAGAATAGTTTTATTTACAATAGTTTTATTTACACAAATTTCTTGATCTCATCGTACAACACTAATACAAAAGCACCGCCCATGCCCCTCAACACATTGGACCAGGCTCCTTTGAAGAAAGCTCTGGCTCCTTCATCTTTAGCTATCTTCTTCCAGCAATCAATTGTGCCCTTGTACATAATATCAGCTGTGAAGACAAGAAGGTACACATGAGAAACTCCTGAATTAGACAGGCAAGTCAAGCAGAAACACATTCCAGGATTTTAAACCATCAAATACAAACATTTTCACAGCTCTAGCAGAGTATTTTACAACAGTCTGGGGGGGGGGGCGCAAATCAATTTATTCCAGTAAGTTATTTTAATATAAAGAGCCATAAGTTTTCTGAAGTATATACAATTCCCTGCATTTCTGCTATTGTCCTGCTGGTGAGAATCTCTACAGCTATGATGCTGCACGTGAAGGCTTGTTCTTACCTCCCTTTCTGCCAGACTGCATCATCATCCTACGGCGGACAGTGTCAAAAGGGTACGACACCAGTCCTGCGACAGCAGTGACAGTCTGGGCAATCATCCAGCTCACTACAATGTGCACATTCTTGGGATCAGGCATCATACCTGTCATCAAGTAAATCAACAAGGTCAGTATGAAGGGATGGAGGAAGGGAGAATCAACCCACCCCAGACTATTCATTCACAGACCCTGATCAATAGCAAGTCCAAGGAACTTTTCCCCCCACAGCCTATTCCTTCAGCTGTATCTTGCTCAGCATTATCCAGAGATCATTCACTCCAGCTCCCAATCATTTAGAAGTTAGTCAAGAGTTAGCTTTTAGAACATTTAACCCCAACTGTAACAGCTTCCTTGTAAACTGCACTGGACTAGTGTTAGAAGGATTTAGGTTTATATCCTAATTTGCCACCACTGGATCATGCTGGAGAGGGAGTGATGTTACAGATTTTGTTTTGTGGAAAGAGAACCTCAACACTGATGCAAGAGGGCAGCCAAATCAGAAGGGACAGAATTTCAAAAGTGTAATATTCATAATCCATTAAATAAATTTAAAAACAAAGCTGCAGTTTAGCTGAACCCTGACAGCCAAAGCCTAATGCAGGATGGAGGGAAGCAGGCACTCCCTATATTTGTTGGATTATCTGTCAGTTATCAGTGCTCCCTCCTCCTCAACTCACCCTTGGCAGTGTCATACACCCCAAAATAGGCTGCTCTGTAGATAATGATGCCCTGGACTGACACGTTGAATCCCTGGTAGAGCCCCCTCAAGCCATCAGATTTGAAGATCTTGGTGATGCAGTTGCCCAGCCCAGTGAACTCCCTCTCACTCAGCCCTTTGCCCACATCAGCAGCCAGCCTGGTCCTGGCAAAATCCAGCGGGTAAACGAAGCAAAGGGAGGTGGCTCCTGCTGCACCGCCGGAGGCCAGATTCCCAGCAAAATAGCGCCAGAACTGCTTATGCCTGTCCACTCCCCCTAGGAAGATCTGCTTGTACTTGTCCTTGAAGGCAAAGTTGAGGGCCTGGGTGGGGAAGTAGCGGATGACATTGGCGAGGTTGCCTCTCCAGAAGGAAAGGATGCCCTGTTCCTTGGGGATCCTCACCACGCAGTCAATGATCCCCTTGTATTGCTTCTCAGCAGTGATCTGTTGGCTGGCATGCTGGACCTGTTAAGTGAGTAGGGAGGGGCAGAGAGTTGAGATTGCAACAGTTAGTTTGGTACATGTATCAATGTCAAAATGAAGAATCAGGAAATAAAACAGTAAATAAAATGCCACTATATAAATACATGGTATGCCCACATCTCAAATAGCACAAGTTCTGGTTGGTCCATCTCAAAAAAAAAAAAAAGTAGAGAAGTAGCACAGAAGGGCAACAAAAGTGATTAGGAGTATAGAACTGCTTCCATAGTTGCAGGGGTTAAAGAGATGAGGCCATTCAGCCTGGCAAAGATGAAGGGGGGAGGGGCACAATATGGTAGCAGGCTAGAAATCCATGAATGGTGTGGAAAAAAGGATGAAGAACACCTCCTTATACACTGTCATAACAAGTACTAGGGGTCACCTAGGGAGATTAATATGCACCAAATTTAGCATACACAAGGGGAGAAAAACCCCAAAGCAAGGAGTCCTGCAGCACTTTTAAAGACTAAAGTTTATTTATCACATGAACTTCTAGACTAACATGGGACTACCTGTTTGGAATTCACACATGAGGAAGGACTTCATCACACAATGTACACCCAGCCTGTGATATACCTGGCTTTCACACCCCTCCCATCATAACAACAAGAATAACCTAATTTTTTTTTTTTAAATCTGTTTATTTCATGGAGGATAGGTCCATCAGTGGCTACCAGCAAAGACAGTCCTGGACACAACCCCAGTTTATATAGTTTCTGACTGCCAGAAGCTGAGACTGAACAACAAGGGTTGGCTCACTCAGTAATTGCCATGTTCTTTTCATTCCTTCTGAGGTATTCAGCTTCAAGCATTGCTGGGCCACTGGTCTGACCCAGGCTGGTGATCTTAGGGCTTCTCACTATGAGCTCTCTCATGCATCTTTAATCTAATCTGGACAATTAGAGGGACCCTTTTCCAGGAATTCAACCATCCAGCCACTAGACTGCACCTGTTTTATGCAATCTTACCCAGTTCCCTTAAGACCACAGCATGATTAGGTCACAAGGGAAACTGCCTCCAAGAGGTTTAACCAGTGAATCACCTGCTGGGCACTGCAGGAGAACTCAAACTTAACACCACTCGGGGAAGCACCTTCCTTACTGATCTTCAACCAAGATTTATCCCTTGCTGAACAAATGAATACCTTTCTGTTTGATTGACTTCTATCCCTCACAAGCCCAAATGAGAGGAGAAACCACCCCCAAGGGCACTTGACAAACTATCACCTTAAACCAACAGAGTGATGCAATCACAACTATAGACAGCCAGCTTGACACCTCTGCTCTTGCTAGGCCAGAGGTCTGCAACCCGTGGCCCTGGAGCCCCATGCAACTCTGGCTGCCCCTTGCAACTCTGCTTCCAGGCCCCCCATCCTCCCCGCCAGGGGACCCTGCAGCGGGCACCCTGACCCAGCTCCCCCCAACTAGGAAGCTACACCCACTGCAGCTCTCGAAACACTTGGTTATTGAAGGCTTTTTTTTTCTCCCAATGGCTCTTATCTTTTGGGTTGCTGACCCTTGAGCTAGGCTGAGCCAACGAGGCATGGAGAGCGGGGTCTGAGCACCAACCTCTACCCAGAGTGGCCATGGAGCAAGGACTCTAGGATTTACTATTTGACAGTTTCCAAAGGGATAGCCGTGTTAGTCTAGTCCAGTAAAACAACAACAAGCGGTTGTGTGGCACTTGAAGACTAACAGATTTATTTTTTGCATGAGCTTTCATGGGACAAGATCCCACCTCCTCAGATGCTTCGAAGATGGGTGAACTTACAGAAAGGAATGAAACTAAATGCAAGGGGGTGTAAAACATAGGATCAGGTCATAAAGTAACAGCAAATGACCTGATCCTATGTTTTACACCCCCTTGCATTTAGTTTCATTCCTTTCTGTAAGTTCACCCATCTTCGAAGCATCTGAGGAAGTGGGATCTTCTCCCACGAAAGCTCATGCAAAAAATAAATCTGTTAGTCTTAAAAGTGCCACACAACTCCTTGTTGTTATTTTACTATTTGAGCCCTGGGCAGTGGGTGGGCACAAGCCCACCCACTGCTAAAAACCCCCCCCTCAGCCCAAGGAAGGAGGACTCCAGCATCTCCCCAGCCAGACGCTTATCCAGCCGCACCCACGCCGCTTTCCTCATCACGGCCGCCTCGCTCCCCCTTAGCCCCTGGGGCTGGGGCCCGGCACCCGGCCGGCGCTAGGACCAGCGCGGCGGAGCCGGGCTCGGCCGGCGCAGCGCGCGCTCTTGCCATATTTAGGCAGGATCGGCGCCGGGACGCGCATTTCACGCCGCCCCGCCGCACCTGCAGCAGCAGCTTCACCCGCTCGATGGGCGCGACCGCGGTCTTGGAAATCGCGGCCGCCACGCCGCCCGCCAGAAAGTCCTTGAGGAAGCTGAGCGCCTGGTCGCTCATGCTGCTGCCGCCCGAGCCACGAGCCCCGCCGCAGCCCCGCTCCTAGTGGGCGAGCGCCGCTCGCCCGGCTCCTTATAGCCCCCGGCTCTCGCGATAAGAGGAGGAGCCCCCCGCCGCGCGCGCATTGGCCGGCGACCCCCCGGCGGGCCGCGCGGCAGAGGGCACGGGGGCGAAGGCGCCATGCTGCCCCCGCCCGCGCCTCGGGACGTTTAAAGGGCAAATTAAAGTTATCTGGCCCCGGCGGGGAACGCTATGTCACAGCACGTGCCGCGCTATTCCTGGCGCCCCGCCTTAACCCTGCGCGGCCGTGCAGCCGCCCTGTGGTGTGCACAGACCCTGGGCGGGGGCCTCAGCCCTGCTGCAGGAGAGGAGCCGAGGAATTTGGGTTAAGTGGAGGGCGGAGAAAGTGTCTCAGGCTTGAAGCCCAAAGGTTTGACGGGCTGCCTCGAAGGCCAAGCTGTTACGGTTGGCGGCTCCTAGGTTTCCTGAAGAGGAGGGAGAACTTTTCCGGCTGGTGTCCTCGCTGTACCCTTTAAGGACAGCCCGCATGAGACAGGCACATTAGAGGCTTAGCTGAGTTGGGTCACCTACATGGAAGGGAGGGATCATGTGCCCTGGGAACTTCAAGTGCATGACCCAGACCAAATGTGAAACAGCAGAACAGTTTGTAATAGTGCATGTACTTTGAGTCTGAACTGATTTCTGTGCCTTGCTGTAACATCTTTTCCATCCATAAACTTTGAGTGACACTTTTGCCCATCCCCTGGGCACTTATACAGGGGTTAGAAGTAGAGTTTGGTGGGCCCTGGAACTCTCCCTAAATTAGCAGGCCCACCTTATGCCAGTGCAGCCCCCCCAACTCCAGCTACTGTTTCCCACTCACCTACCCACCACCCCAGCTACTGCCCCTGGCCCTCTGTCTCACCGCTGGTCCCCCAACGCTTCCCCAACACCCTGCTATGCCACACAATCTTCCCTTGCTGCCCCAGGCCAACCACCACCCCCACACCCTTTTGCCACCAGGCTGGCTCACCTGTCCCTGAACCAGGGATTTCCCCAACACCCCCCTGCAGTTGTCAGCTAATAAGTGTTATACCAAATTAGTGAGCACCCCCTACACCCCCCCCCATTTCAAGTCCTGGGGAGAATACTGCCCCACCCCCAGTCCCCCTTAGCTGGCCGCCATGAACCGTGGAATGGAATGGCCCAGCCTAGGCTGAGGCTATGGCCAGAACCTGCTCTGACTGAATGAGCATGTTGTTTTTAAATGGTGGGCCACAAACCCAGCATTCCAGCTCCATTTTCTATTTTTAGGGGCCCCAGAATACTGAGCCCCTAAAAATAGTGGACCCCAGAACAGCATTACACCACATTCCAGCTTACTTTAACCCCTGCACTTAGACCACCATCCAAAGGCTTACCTACAGAAATCCATGGTACTATTTGTGCTACTAAAGCACAGCATCTGTGTTCCCAGGAGGAGAGTCTTGGATTGAAGACTTTAGGATCAGTAGAGTTCCAAATGTGATAGCATGCGAGTTTCAGTTGAGATTTGCAGCTAACACAATACAAAAAGTAATTGGAGGAAACTGAATTACAGTTTAACTTGGCAGCTAAAGGACTGACCTTCCCTACAAAATGATATTCTCTTAGTACAGGGGCCTCAAACACATGGCCCATGGGTTGCGTGTGGCCCCTAAACTATTTCCTGCAGCCCACAATGGCACTATCGTTACCAATATTTGCAATATTGTTGTATAAAAAGGTTTCAGTGGTGCAACCCTGGGGCTAATGTACTAGTCTTCATGCAGCCTTCATGGTGATTTGAGTTTGAGACCCCTGTCTTAGTGCAAATTAAAATTACTCACCTCATTGAAACAGTAGGCTGGATTGAGCCCTTGGGGTTGATCCCCCAACCCTCTTGTCCAAGCTACTTTAGCAATGTTTTCCTGGCCTCAAAGGAAAGGGAGGAAGGGACCAGGATCAGATCGTTTAGCATGACCTCATGAACATCACAGGCTACCAAAGCATGCAGCACACCACTCCCCAGCACATGAAATCCAACAACTGAAATTAGATCCAACTATTACAGTCCACAGGAAATTAAGCTATTATGTGTCACAGGCAGAGACTAGAAGGAGCTGAGGTGCACCATGGCACTTGCAATAGCAGGGAAATGACTGAGGTATACCCAGATAGTTCTGGCAATTGGCCTGCCACCACATACTGCAAGGAAAGGTGGGGAAAAAAAAATCTAAGGTCACTGCCAGTCTGATCCAGGGGAAAAGTCCTTGAGTCATGTGTGATGATCAGCCTAGGCATGGAAATATGAACCAGTCAATCAAGCACATCAGAGAGAAAGAATGCCTAGTGCTGCCTCAGAACCTTAGCACACTCTACCTGAAGTCCCATTTTAAGCTAGGGCTGTCTTTGGTGCTTCACGCAAAGGAGATTAACAACATTGAAAATGCTCCCCAGAATATTGGGGGGGGGGGGGGGAAATCTCCTCTCCCCTGCAGCAAGACAGCAAAACCCTGAAATGTTGATACTGTCAAGGGCTGGAGTATGTGCAGTAACACACCCAGACAGTAAAGAGCAGTTATTCTCACAACTATTTCCAGAATGTTTGTGAGACCTTTGATTCAAAAAAAACAAAGAGACTCTCTTCCTTTTATCCCACCCACCATAGGCCCTCACCTGAGCAGACTCAAATCTTATTTTCATAGCAACCTGACCATGGGAAGAATAGCTGAGAGAAGAACCACCGCAAATGAGAGAGCCCTGATACAGCACACACAGGACTTGAGCACAGAGCCCACAGCCATCCCACATCAGAATTTTGTAAGTAGAACTCTTAGGTGATACTGCATAGGTGGAGTTAATTGGTTTCTGCACAGGTGGGTGAAGGAATTTTCATTGCTTCTAGTAATTGGTCATTTTTCCTTCCTCTGGTACCTCACTCATCATGAATAGCCCCACCCCACCCCCTTTAACACAAAAGGACTAGCTGAACTGAGGAATTAAAGAATGTTTTGGAATGCAAGCATGCAGAGCTCCTGCTAACTACTAGGAGATATGTTGGCTCAGATCCACAAAGATACCTAGGTGCCTAAATGCCAGATTTAGGCATCACCAAGATTGACAAACCTCTGCTTTACTTCTGCTTAACCCTGTAGGAGTTTAAGTTCACTCAGTGCCTACATTTTCACTGTAAAATTCCCTATGTTTCTGCTTGTGGGCATCCACACTGCCTCACTGTCAATGCCTGTATGGAATCATGTCTCACACCCAGATCCTGCACAAGCCACAAACCAAGTACGTGCGTGTGTGGGAGGGTGCCTATTTCTCCTGTAGCAAGTAAACTAATGAGTGCCCTCTAAACCAGTGGTTCCCAACCTTTTCTCTGCCATGGCACACCTTGATACCTTCAAATTTTTTGAGGCACAGCACCATTAAAAACTCATGACTATTCAAATTAACTTAAGTTACTTATGAATAGTCATGAACCATGGCACAGTGTTTTGGAAATGCTGCTGTGTAGGGTAGTAGGGGTAGCAGAGCAGGGGTGGCAAAATGGAAGGTCTGGTGTCATGTGCAGTGGCAGGAGTGAGTGTGGGGAGCAGAGCAGGGCAGGGGTGGCAAAAAGAGGACAAGGGCAGCCATGTGGGGAACAGCACATGGGTGGCAAGAGAAGAGAGAGGAAGGGAGAACAAGAGTGGCTTTGTGGGGGTCAGGGGGGAACCTGGGGAGTGGGAAGATAGGGCAGGGGAACATGGCACAGCACCCACTTCCCCCTTCTCCACAGTGGCTCCCTGCCACCCAGGGCAAATCTTCACCCCACTGCTGCTCCCTCCCACACCATAGTGCCTCTTGTCCTACCCCTCCAACCCTCTGCTGCCTATGATGGACCCTCCCATCACTGCAGGGGCCAGAACTAGGCCTCTAGCCCCCAGCTACACACCCTCCCCACACAGCCACCCCACAACCCCAGCTACACACTCTCTGCTACACATCCACTCCCACCCACCTCAGCTACACACACACACTTGCCCCACATAACCCCTGGCAGCCCTCCTCCCCAAAGCCCTTACCTGGGCTATTTGCAGGCTACTGACATGAGCTGCTCCACCCTGCAGGGGAAGATTCACACACTCCCACAGCTCTCTGCTGGCTGGGCTTAAGGTGGAGCCACCAGAACGCTGCGTTCGGGCTGCTGCTGCTATTTTTAGGGGAACCCCTGGAACACCACATTCCAGTGCCTTCCTCTATTTTTAGGGGGCCCAGAAGGCTGCCTGTCAAAAAAATAGGGGTCCCCAGAACTGTGTTCTGGTGCCTTCCTCCTTACTTTAACCCCTGTCTTTTCCCAGCCCTGCACAGCCCACATGGCTAGGCTTAGCAGGGAGAGAACTTTAACTCCAGCTCTCGGGGATGCTCACAGCACACTTTGGGTGTTGCTGCGGCACACCAGTGTGCCCTGGCACACTGGTTGGGAACCACTGCTCTAAACATACCTACTAGACTCAGTCCCATTCAAAATCCAGGGGGTGGAGGTGCTGCCTAAACCCAAGACTTAGGCACTTAAAGCTGAGATTTGATTGCTAGTGCACTCCACAAAACCAGTGCTCAGCCACTATCTGCCTCTGTACTGACATAGGCTTATTTGGTGCCTAAACCATTGCAGCAAAAGTCCCCTAACAGTTTAGTTTATGCTTCTGGGTGCACCCACACAGTGCATTGCTGTAGGTGTGCAAATACCCATCACATACCTAATCTCCAGCAGCATCCTCAAACCAAGCACAGATAGATGTTCCCCTACCCATAAGCTCTAGTCCTCAAAACACAGCCACCATTAGCCCTAGCCTCCTTCCAAATCCAGCAACATGAGCCTCTGCCTCTCTTTTATCTGTTAACCCCACAGTTTGAGCACTCACCCAGCATACAGAATACCTGAGTCCAGTTCACCTCTACTAGGTTCTCATGAATGTGGGCGAACCACAGAGCTAGAGGGATACTCCAATGTGGGCTTCTTTCAGTGTCTCCTGTTGAAACCGTTTCAGTTTGAATTAAACAGAGGGACTGACCACTAGGCTCCAGGTTCATGTCCACACACACTCCATCTGGCCTAGGGACTATTTAAGTATTTATACAGAGAGGAACAGCTTCAACTGGAAAGATTGAAAGAGACCCATATCAAAACATCCCATAGCCCAGTGGCTCTCACATACTCCCAAGAATGGGAAACTCCTCTTACAATAATTTCTTCCACTTGGGCAAGAGGAATTGAATGTGAATCTCCCACATCCTGGGTGAGTGAGCTAACCACTGGGTGAAGGGAGATATCACCTTCACTGGTATTTCTGGCAACAACAGTTTAGGCACCAAAGACACCTGAATCCAGGGTAGGGGTTCCCAGGTGAGGAGAGCTAGATGAACTAGATCAGAACCTCTTGGAGCCCACATTTCTGTGCTTAACTCTGTGTGAGAGGCAGGTTTAGGATGCACCCATCTAATTGGGATCTCCCATTGGCTGGTTTAGGTGGCTCCCTGGCAGCATGCTGACTTTTATAGATTTCATTCTCAGGCACCGACTGAAAAGGGATATTTGGTGTCTATCACAGGATTCGTGGATTCCACTGATTTTCAAAGTGCCTAAAAATTAAGTGTGCAATCTAAGTCCCCTTGCAGATCTAGATCATAGTCTTTAAACTCATATTCCCTCAGTCTATATTGTTAATTTTCAAAGGGGCAGCCATGTTAGTCTAGTTCTGTCAAACAAACAAGGAGTTCTGTGGCAGCTAAAGACTAACAAATTGGTTTATATCTCATGAGCTTTTGTGGGAGAAAATCCCACTTTGTCAGAAAGTGCTCTTCAAAGCGTCTGATAAAGTGGGATTTTCACCCACAAAAGCTCTGTGATAAATTTGTGTCTTTTAAGTGCCATAGGACTCCTTGTCCGTTTATCATTAATTTTGATTCTGAATCACTGGGTAATGAATATGAAGAGAGAGACTTTCTGCATGCATGTATCAAAACGATTATGACCACGGTTTTCTTTCTGATGGAGACCTCACAGAAGTCATCCATGCCTTCATCATCTCAAGACTGGGACTACTGTAACACTAGTTACCCTTGCAGATCATTCTGAAGCTGCAGATCGTACAAAATGCAACTGGCTGCTTATTTACATGATCTGTTGGGTAGGGAATGCATTACACCAGCTGGGTAAGTTCTGCACTGACTTTTCGTTCACTTCCAGGTGCATTTAGAGATGTCAACCTGACATTCATTTGTAAATCACCATGGTTTGTGTTGCCCATCTGATAGACAACCACTTTTCCTATGAAAGCTGTAGGCTGGGGGGAGGGCTCTTCCGATCCCGTGAAGATCTGGGAGCTGGACACTCTCATCTGAGACCCCTCAGTTTTGTCTCCTTGTTGGTTGGACAGAGTCCAGCTTTCGTGATCTTTAGGCTACAGCGTAAGGGAAATCTATTTACTCAGGCATTGGTCCTGGGGGCTAGTTTTCTATTTCTGTGATCAAAACTCTGCATTTTATTTTCATTTCTGTCCAGGTGCCAAGACGCTAGATGCATGTTCCCAAGGGAAGCCCCCCTAGGCTGAGAAGTAAATCCCTGGTAGAGGCAGGCAAGAGGCCAGATCTCTGGGTAGCTGTCTAGGAGGCAAGCTCCAGAGCGGTAGCCGCCTTAGTCTATTCAGCAAACCAAAAAAAAAAAGAGGAAAGCCTGTGCAATAAATAAGTGCTAGTCTCTACAATTGCCCAGGCAGGGGTCCCTGTTTCGGTGGGATGGGGGAAGGCGATTTCAGTGGTGGGGGAGCAGCGCCCTCCCCTGCCTCCCCCTCCTCCCCACCCGAGCTGGGGAAAGCAGCCAGCCCTCCCCGGCAGCCGTGCAGTGGAAATGGGATTCAGACGTTTTCTGTTGCCTGTAGCAACCCCCCCTTTTCCAGAGCAGAAACACCAGCAGCTCCAGACAGTCCGGGCTGCTGGGGAGAGTGGGGCTGGAGCTGCAGGGACAGGCGGGATTTACTAACTTTCCCTGCGCAGCCTTTTAAACAAGGGGGAGAGAGAGTGGGGAGGGGGGATTTGGGGCTCTCCGCATCTGCAGCCTCAGCAGGGATAGCCCTGAGCCTGTGTGCTGGGGCCGGAGAGGCACGGATTGGGCTCCTGTCCCCCCCATGGCCGGCTGTGACAAGGAGCCCCCCAGCTGCCTCCTGGCTCCCAGCCCCGCTGCACCCCGCCTGCCACCCCTGGCCCTGCACCGGCTCTCGTGCTTCACCCACCCCGAGCGCCTGGCACTGCACGGACACGCCCCTGGCGGGGAGCAGCCAGAGTCTGCCTGGGCCCCTGAGCCGCAGCTGCTGCCCCCCAGCCATGGGACCCACTCCTCTCCAGGCCCCCAGCCATGGGGGACCGCCCGCACAGAGCCGGCCAAGCCCAAGCTGCCGGTGTTCGGTAAGTGGGGCGGGGGGCAGCCCCGGGAACTGGCTGGCCCTGTTCTTGGGGGGCCATGTGTCTGCGAGAGGGGGAGAAGGATGGTGAGGGAGGAGCGACATAAACATCAGGTGTTGGGGATCCCCCAGGCAGGGGATGACCGACAGCCCTCAGGGAAAGTGTCCTGATGGGGGGTGAGTTCACTGACTAGCTCTCCGACTGGCCCTGTGTCCCAGAGATGGGTCCCCTATGGGAGAAATATTTACCAGCTGCTCCCTGCTCTGGCCCTCAGGCTTTGTCAGCTGGATTTGTTTAGGGTTACCAGGTCCCAAAGCCTGGAAAGAGAACAGGGAAGTAGGAAAAGGAGGACATTGGAGGACACATGGAAAAAATGTAGTATTAATGTAATATTCTTCTGTTTTTAGGGGGCCCTGTCATGCTTTCCCCTAAAAATAGGTGTTCTGGGGCCTTCCAGCATACTTTAATGTTAACCCCTGTAAGTAAAAAGCCAGACAAAATGATGTAACTTTAAAATGCCTGCTGGATGGAGGATGTGAAAGTAAAAAGGAGGACATGTCCTCCTTTTGCCTGACATCTGGTAACCCTAGGGTTTGTTTGAACTTAATAAAATGGTTTTAATTACAGTTAAGTATCTTTTGATTGCATTTTTGTTCCCCATGGAGAGTTCTGATTGAATCTTTGTTAGTAAAGTTGTTGGTTGCGCTCTCTCTTTAATTACTCTAGTCCAATTTATTTCTAAACCATTACGACTATTTCTGAACTATTCATATTTTTAGCATTCAGCTGCTAGTGAAGTGTGCCCTGCCACACCAGCATTTGTTTAAGTGACTAAGCAAGAACTTGTTATATGAAATGGTGAATTTCCTTAAATAATCACAGATCTAATTTCTGCTGCACACTGGTGTAAATCCAGATAACTCTGTTGATTTACTGGAGTTACACTAGCAGTGTAATTGAGAGCAGCACTTGGCCCCTGATAGGCATCTGTGGTCTGCAGCAAGTGTAAACTTGATATTTATTTTTATCTAAAGTGTTTATGATGTATCTAAAGTATCATTTGTTTTAACTAATCTTTCCTTACATGATCCACAGGTAGTTTTTTTGTGTTACTAACCTTTGGCCAATTGTAGATGGAAAAGAGTGACTTTGCTTTTGTTCCTAGCTGGATTATAAAGTGTTAACCTATACATAATGCTTGCAGTTGGTGTTTTGTAAGTGGTGAACACTTGGCATTTATCTGTTGTTTTCCTAAATCAGTAGAAAAAGAAAGATATATTACTGTGGTTTGGTGAAATGTACCCCTCCTATCCTCAGTGAATGGGCTTTGTGGAGATTGCCTCTCCTAACCTGTGAGCAAACTGCTGCTCCTCCTCCAAGACTAACAAGTGGCACTTAAAGACTGACATATTTATTTATTGCATGAGCTATCACGGGAGAAAATCTTCCAAGACAGTTAATCTAACTAGTAAGGTAGTGTGGCAACAGCTACAAGCCTGTAAACCGTGCCCCCCCCCTGCTGTTAGCACCTCTAAATGTTCCTGGGCCCTGGCTTTGACAGCCGGTCCTGCCCCACTCCGCCCCACTCTCCCCTTCCCTTAAAATGCTTCTGCATTAGACCAGTGGTTCCCAACATTTTCTCTGCCATGGCACACCTTGATACCTTCAGATTTTTTGAGGCACACCACTATTAAAAAACTAACGAATATTCAAATTAACTAAAATAACTTATGAATATTTATGAACCATGGCACAGTTTTGGAAATGCAGCTATGTGGGGTAGTAGGGGTAGCAGAGCAGGGGTGGCAAAACACGGGAGGTCAGGAGTTGTGTGCAGGGGCAGGAGTGAGTGTGGGGAGCAGAGCAGGGCAGGGGTGGCAAAAGAGGACAAGGGCAGCCGTGTGGGGAACAGCACAAGGGTGGCAAGAGAGGAGAGAGGAAGGGAGAACAAGAGTGGCTTTGTGGGGGGCAGGGGGGACCTGGGTAGTGGGACAGTAGGGCAGGGGAGCACGGCATAGTGTCCACTTTCCCCTTTTCCACAGTGGCTCCCTGCCACCCAGGGCAAATCCTCACCCCACTGCTGCTCCCTCCTACCCCAGTGGGTCCCATCCTCCCCTCCTCCAGCCCCCCTCAACCTGTGATGGACCCTCCCATCATTGTAGGGGCCAGAACTAGGCCTCCAGCCCCCAGCTACACCCCCCCCATGCAGCCACCCCACCTCCTAGCTACAGCCACCCCACCACTGTTCCCTCTAAGCTGTGCACATGAGCGCGTGCACACAGGTCATGAAACCCCCGCACACAACAAAATAGAGTGTGCACAAAAAAATTCAATAGTGCTAATATTGGTGCCCACAAAGAAATTTTTTTGCGCACACGAAGAAAATTTTTGTGCTCACAGCCTACAAATAATTAAAGGGAACACAGCACCCCACAACCCCGGCTACACACGCTCTGCTACACATCCACTCCACCCACCTCTGCTACACACACACACCTGCCCCACACAACCCCCAGCAGCCCTTCCCTCCAAAGCCCTTACCTAGGCTGTGTGCAGACTGGATGACAGGAGCTGCTCTGCCCTGCAGGGGGAGATTCATGCTCTCCTGGCCCCCCACAGCTCTCTGCTGGCTGGGTTAAGGTAGAGTGGTGTTTAAGGTGGAGCGACCAGAACTTTGCATTCAGGCTGCTCCTGCTATTTTTAGGTGTACCCCTGGAAATCTGCATTCCGGTGCCTTCCTATATTTTTAGGGGGGGCCCAAATTCTTCCTGCCTAAAAATAGAGGCCCCTGAAACTGTGTTCTGCTGCCTTCCCCCTTACTTTAACCCATGCCTTTTCCCAATCCTGCACAGCCCATATATCTGGGCTGAGCAGAGAGGGATCTTTAACTCCAGCTCTCAGGGATGCTTGCAGCACGCTGGTTGGGAACCAGTGCACTAGACAACTGAGGTATCCTTCAGTGCACAGGTTGCAAAGGTTTCCTTGTATGGCCCAGGTGCCCTAAATTTCTGTAGAGTCTCTCCATGGAGTGGAAGTGGGACTGGATTAAGGCTTCTGTGGTCCAGGGGTTGCCCATTACTGTCCCCTCCCCCCTCCCCCGTGGTGGTGCTGAGAGGGGAAGGGCGCTAGGGATCACAGACCGTCCCAGCAGACCAGCCCACTCCACATGTGATGTAGCATGTAGGACAGTGGACACCCAATATATTTTTGCAGGGCTTGGAGAGGCAGGGCCTCCTTGAACCTTGGGGCTGCAGTCCCTCAAGCCACCTCGTTAAACCAGCCCTGATCAGAAGTGGTTCAAGAACCTGGCATAATTACCACTTTCCATCCTTCAATTGCACCTTTATGCTGTAAAGCAGTGTTTTGCAACCAGTTTGTCAAGGACACTGGTGGGCCCACAGGCCTGAGCAAGTGTGCCACAAAGTTTTTTGAAAAACTACTTGAATAGCTCTGGATTGGCTCAAGAATATTTATGAGATCATTTGGAGACTGTGTGGTGGTGTGCCTAAAAATAATTAAAGTTATCAAGGTGTATCATGTCGAAGAAAAGGTTGGGAAACACTGTATGGTGATCTTTAACTATACAAAATAAGGCTTCATTTATCTCCAGAGGGTCTGGTGATGTTGTTAATTCTGAGTGATTCCTGAGTGGTGTGTTAATGTCAGTCATATTCCCAAGGATAAATGAGGGCCACATTTTCAGATGGGCTTTTAAAACTCTGCCTGTAAACTCTGCTTATGCATTCCCACAGGCACGTGCAAAACTGCAGTGATGTGCCTAAATCAGATAGTCACATAATTGATTTACATCGGGGTGTTGCTGCGCCGAAAAAATGGGTTGGGGTCCCCAGCTGGGATTGGGGCCAGTGCCAAATGCTTCCACCGGCAGCTGGCGGCTCAGCCCTGGGTCCTCAGCCAGGGTCCGGGCCAGATCCTGCTGCTGTCAGCTGGTGGCTTGGGGCACTGGCCTTGGGACTAGGGGCTTGTGCCCCCATATGCCTGGAGCCAGCCATGCCACTGATTTGCATATAGAAATGTTTGTATATACACATTTCAGAAACCTTTGTAGCATTTGATTCTAAACTGGTAAACTATAGCACTCCCAGTTCGTCTTATTTAAATAAAAAGTGATGGTAGCCAAGAATATTATAGTATTAAAAATTATAGCCTATTGGAAATTTCTCGTTTTAAACCAGCATTTAAAACTACTCGGACAAATTTCACAAATGTATAAACATTGCTGTTTCATTTTATTATATATATTAGTTTTGTTTTTTAAAATTTTTTAACAAATGAAATTGTAGTACCATTTTCTCACAGTTTGATGAGCTACTGCCAATTCTAAAGCCAGAAAGAATTCTACTTTGCAAAGGTGAGCTCCTAAAAAGTAATACTTCGCATTATTAACAAGAAATCCTGTGGTACATTTAAAGACTAAAAAATTTATGTATATGTGTATTTATTTATAAATTTTGTTAGTTTTTAAAAGAGCCACAGAACTCCTTGTTTGTTTTGCTGAACTAGATTAAAATGGCTACTTCTCTGGAACTTTGCATTATGTTTTCAAAGAGACTGTATTCAATACTTAAGTATTTAGCAAATACCTAAACTGGTACACTCTTATTATACATAGTGACGTTTACTTACTGTGTGATTCATTAATTATCATGGCCCAGTTCTTAAATTTCTCTGTCTAAACTGGAGTGAATAATTTCAGATCTTGGCTTGTAAATGGATCCATGGATGCCCAGAAACGTGTGTTAATTTCAGTGCTCAGATACATGAAGGTAGGGAGCAAGGCTCAACAGGTCTGGAGATCCCTTCCAATTTGTGTCTTATGGTCCTAAGCTCATGCTTCATGGTTTCAGCTGGCCACCTTCAGGGGTTAGGGAGGTATTTCCTGTCCCGCCCTAATGTATTGATTGATTCCAATATCTGGTGTCTGGAAAGAATTTTCCCCAGCTCAGTGACTTAGGACAGTTTTTGCCAGCATATGTCTGTGGTTCACTTGTTAGGATTATCTGGATATGTCTCGTGTAACCATTTCCCTGACATTACAAGGACCTTGGACACTGGTGAACCTCAGTCCCTCCTATTCTCTTCTTGTGGCAGATGCTGTCTCCTGTGGCAGAGGCTTCACTGCCACTAGGCCCAAGGGGCTGCGGGCCCTCCCGCTCACGGCTCTGGCCCAGCCCTGGCAGCATCAAGATCCAGAGAGGAGCTGGGGCCTCCTGCCAGTGGCCACCAGCAGCTGGGGTTGGATCTGGTCCAGGCTGCCAATGGGAGGAGCCCTATTTGGCTCTCAGATCTGGCCCTGGAGTGGAGCCAGGCAGAAGGAGATGGGGCCTGGGCCTGGGCCTGGGCCTGCTACCAACCCTTTTTCCGGACAGCAACACCCCTGCCTGTGGGCTGTAATACTTTGGTCTAGTTTCAGTTGTTGGGTTTAGTGTGTGGGTGTTGGATGGTGTTGGTGGCTTGTGATATACAGGAGGTCAAACAAGATGATCTGATGGTTCCTCTGTGACTGAATTCTGTGCCCTGTTTACGAGGTCTCTTTACCTGTATCAGCTTCTCATGTTTTCTGAAAGTTGATGTTTTTAATGATCCAGGCCAGCGAGTGTGCATTGGAAATCCATCAGCAAGCAGAGCAAATTTGGCTAGCAGCAGGACCAGTTTACTGTCTCAGCCTGGGACACTGCTCAGGATTGAGGCTGATGAGGTATGATTTTAATCAAATACAATCCATATAAATACATGGGTAGAATAAAATTTGACTCCAAAACCTTCCTTGGTACTGTTATGGTCTCTGTCAGCAATCCCTATGAACTAGTATGTAGGAAGTATGCGTACATCTCTTCCTTTTGCCCTGAAATCCTAGCATGGTGATAAGAATTGTAGTTACAGCTTAAAATGACTTATTTTATACGATGCTGTTCAATTTTAACATTTTCCACAGGAAATTCTATCTTCAATCTTTTACAGATATATGATTTATAAAAGCTTTTTCTTCTGTCAAACAGAAAAGAATAGCCAGTGTAATCCTTTAACCCAACAACATCCTTATAAGTGTTAACTGAACTCTGGAAAACCATGCCCAGTCCTTCACCATTATTCCAGAACAAAATTTACCCAAGTTCTGTGGTGTCCCCCTACTGCTGTTTTTTCTGGAGAAAACTGCTGTAGAAGACAATGGAAACTTTGTCTGAATACAGACCGAGTAAAGGTTTCAGGACTGGCCTCATAGTTACCTCAAAATGTAACCTGGCAACACATGGTTTAATGATAATACAGAAAGCAAAGATCATATTTATTTTGGCAATATCAAGAAAGCTCACTCAATTCAGTCATGCAGCAGTACTTGAAAGTCTGTATTACGGCTGACTAGGAAAAAAAATCACATTGTTGTCTTCCTGCTCAAGACTACAAAAAATACTTTCCCTCGAGGGTGGTTATCAAAGATACATCATTTCATTGTGGAACATTTATTCCTTTATGTTTTCTTATCATCTTCTCATTGAGAAGTTGCTGTCCTATTCTTGTGCTTTAAGGAAAAAATGAGAAGTATGAATTCGGGATGTGTGTTGTTTATATGTTTGATAATGAACAGGTATCAATTTTTTTTTTTAAGTTGGAGCACATTTTGCGTGAAAAAATGAGAGCTGGTGGCTATTATACTATGAGACAACTATTCAAAAACAAGGACCCTGAGGGCAAGGGACAGGTGAATAGGTATGTGCCTCACACAGGATTATCCATTGTACAAGACCTGTTACTTAACTTTGACACATGCATATACATCACTAAGGGTATATCCAAACTTAGACTTTAAATCAAAATAATGCTGATTTAATACTTTTGCCCTTCTCCTTCCCAGGGTGCTGTCCTTTTTCAATCTATTGGATGGGGGCATGGCCCTTCTAGGGGGCCATGCTGCCATACCTCCCATGGTGCCCCCTCCTAACTCGAACTAGCATGTCCTGCCCATAGACATGCTAGTTCGATTTTAGTTTCTAGTGGGGCCATGTTAAATTGATTTAACTTAAATCGATTTAATGATTTTCATAGCAATTTTATCAAATTGATTTAACTGCCTAAGTGTGGACATAGCCTAAAGGTATTAAACCAAACCAGTTGTCCTTTTCCATATATTTAGTATCATGAAATACTTCACTTTTCCTCCCAACCCATCTCTCCTCACCTCGCTTTTGTCTTTTATCAGTGTATGGAGATGGGCAGGATAAAATCACACTGTAGAGTTATTTCTTGTTTTTATTCATTCATAGAGATGTGTTACTTATGATGCTGACCAAATTTCTGGGAAGGTATATCAGCTTCAAGCAGTATCAGCAACTTCTTCTAAGGTATGTACTCGGATGAAAGCTAAAAAAGGTGGCCACTATTCATAAACCATAATATGAATATAAGCAAATTTTCCCTTGTGATTCTTGCAGTTTTGGCTTCATTGCAGTAGTCTCCTATTCCAATTTTGTTCCTTACTTAAAAAATTATTCCTTTCCTGCTATCTCTTGCCACCATAGTGTCTTCAAAATGGAAACTATATATGATGATGTGACTATAAATCACAAGTGCACCTGTCAAATGCACATGTTCTGAAAAATATTTTATTGTCAGAGGGAGACCTCCACTTTGTATTTCAAAAGCAAATGTATTAAAAGTAGATTTCCTGAAGCCAGTCCTGCAACTAACTATACCTTTGGGTTACAATAGCCCCCTAGCCCAGTGGTTCTCAACCTTTTGCAGGTCACAACACACTTGATGGCACATCGCAACACTACAGGACACACCAGTCCACCCTCCCCAGGCCAAATCTAGCGATTTCTCTGGCTCTCTGTGACATCTTGACCACTGTGTGGAGACACAGTAATTTGTCCTGACACAGTGGTTGAGAACCACTGCTCTAGTCCTTTGTCTGTGCATCTCCTGGCAATTTGGATTCTATTATTCCTACACTGGCTATGATGAAGGGTGTCAAGTCCAGGCTTTAATGTCCCCAGTGATAATTCTATAAGCAACTTTGACATCTTGTTCAATTGCCTAGTGCGGTAGTTGTCAACTTTTTGCAGGTTGTGACGCACTTCGTGGCACGCATGACTCCATCAAACCACGCCATTTGAATCTAGCACCTGCCCCAGCTCTCCATGACACACTTACCATTGTGTGGTGACACAATAATGTGTCCCAGCCGACAGTGGTTGAGGATTGCTGCCCTAACTGTTCTTAGATTTTTGGAACTACTGTCCTCCTTCTGCTGATGTAAATCATGTATAACTCCTTATAAACCAGTGGCATAACACTTGTGTAAAACTGCTGTAAGTGAGAAAAGAACTGGTTCTCTGAAGGCAACATGTTACTTATATTTTCCCTTATGACTTTTATTTTTTGATAAGTTCCAGGGGGCAGTCTAGTTCAGCAAAACAAACAAGGAGTCCTGTGGCACTTTTAAAGACTAACAAATTTATTTATCCCATGAGCTTTCATTGGAGAAAATCCCACTTTATCAGATGCTTGTAAGATCCCCATCTTCAAACTGTCTGACAAAGTAGGATTTTCTCCCATGAAAGCTCATGCAATAAATAAATTTGTTAGTCTTTAAGAGTGCCACGGGACTCCCTGTTTGTTATGCTATAGTTGTTTCCTTTTTAATGGCAGCATCACACTGTTGGGCTACTATTCAATGTATTATCTACTATAAACTTTACAGGCTTCTGTGTATTCTTTCTGCCTGGCCAATAATTCTGCAGCCCAGTGGTTCTCAAACTTTTGTGGGTTGTGACACACATGATGGCATATCACGACTCTACAGAACACAGCAGACAACCCACCCCAGGTCAAATCCAGCCATTTCCCTGGCTGTCCGCAACACACTTACCATTGTGTGGTATTACAGTAGTGTTTCCCGACACAGAGTTTAAGAACCACTGACCCAGCTTGTGATTTTCGCTTCAGCTTATCCCTCCCTGTGTGAGCATCATCACAGTTTATTGTTTCCAATTTCATTTAATTCTCTTGTTTTGAACCATTTATAAATGAATTAGGGGCCCTGGAGTGATTTATGACAGCAATGTCATCTCTTCACTGAGTCATGGCATTGTTCTCAGACACATAACTTGCATTAAACTAGTAAAATTAGTTCATTACCTAGTTATTAAGAAATGATATTTAAGTATAATATATTAACTGTTGCTGGTACTGTGTGTGAATTTCACAGTCTTGTCTCCTCAGAGGTGTATAGACCCCTGTACTGTACATTAGCACTGTAATGTCTGCTCCATGGTGGATGTAAGTTCAGGTTTACTTGCAATTAAAACTAAGCAAATAATAGGGGCTAATGGTTGTTTAAGACTTTCCCCTTCCCCAGCTATCAACCAGTATATAAATGAGTCAAAAATCATGTTTTTTTTTATTTGACTACTTCCGTTTATAATGCTTAAGTTTGCGTTATTTAAAAAATAGTATAATGCAGTATGACTTCTCTGTGTTTTACAAGAAGGCAAATAAAGACATGCCTGATCATGTAACAATTGTTATTTTTACTTAACTGAGCAAAAAAAAAGCATAATAAAATGTACAGTGGTACATTGGATTGAAATGACTTATTTCAAGAGTTTAACTGAAGATTGCAAGAAAAGCACTGGAGAACATACTGCTTAAAGTACTACTGCCCATTGAAACCAATGGCCATCTTTCTTTTCTCGTGGAGCTGATCTCTAGTAAATATCTCATTTTTAAAGTAAGTGCAGATGTAGTAGCAAGTAGCAACACCAGCATTCGGAATGATTCCTGAGCGGGCCATATCAACATGAATCTTCCTCACCCCAATTTAGAGTCATATGAAGTCTTTGTTCTTGAAGGATCAGATTGTGCTATTCTAACAGCACTTGTATTAAGTTTGTTCTCTTACATCTACTTGAGATGACCATTCTTGTCATAACCTGTACAGAAGAAGGAATGTGTCAGGATTCTTGGCAAAGATAGGTGGGACTGATGCAGCAGCTCAGCATTCTGGAAGAGCCACTGGGATTCAGAATCAGTTCAGAGTGAATAATCAGGCAGAAGAGCAGAACCAGAGATGAGCTGAGGATCAGGCCAAAGGTCAATAGTGAGTATCATAGAGTGTGTGGATGTGCTGGGGCATGAGCAGTAATCGAGGTCCAAGTGAAAGCTAAGGTCAGTAGCATGAGTTCAGAACAGAGAATGCAGTGTGGACACAGCAGCTAGCTAATGATTGATATTATTACTCGGGCATATCAGTAGTTCAATGATAATTGAGATAATACCAACAAGTTTTAGTGCATTTCATGCAAATATTAGTATTTATGTCATTGTCACTCAATGGATATCTCCTTTGTATTGTGAGCTGAGGCAGTGGAAGAAAGAGGTCTTGAAAGGAAGAGGTTTGATTTGTTTGGTCTCCTCCATCTGAAAGTGATCTCTCTCTTGTATGTCACTGAAGAGAATGCAAACTAAAACCAAACATTTGTAATCCTACATTGTAACAGGCTTAAACTACAGGACAAAGTGGTTATCAAATTTGAAGAGCTATATGCAGCTATTGGTGAATCTGCCACTTCTGGAGCTCCAGGTTGGCTTGATCCCATCAGTCACAGGCAGGGGGACAGAACCCTGATGACAGCATCACAGGTGCATGCACAACTAAAAGAAAAAGCAAAACAAAGGTATAATCACTTCTGTAGCAATCCATAGATTGTATGGCTATTAAAAAACATTGTGATAATCTAATCTGATTTGCTGTATAATAGCGATCCCAGTGATTCCTGCGTTAAACCTAAGAACTTATGGCTGAGCTAGAGTATATCTTTTAGAAAGACCGCCAGTCTTTAAATAAAGATTGCAAGTGATGGAGAATTTACCAGCTTCCCATGATAAGTTTTTCCTAATGTTAATTACTCTTATTGGTAAAAAGGAAGATTGGCTTTATCAGGCTTGACTTCTAAAGCATCCAAGTCTGTAAAATGGGATCAGGAGGGAGGGGGAAGCATTGTTTTCTCAAGTGTACCCTTTAAAGATGACCCATGGCTCTGAAGAATGAAGGCTGTCTGAGGATTTAAAAACAAATCTACCTTCTTGGTTCTTTTTCACTGCTAAGGGGTGACACAACTGTAGACCCTGTATAGCAGGTTTGAGTTTTCTTTTTTAAAAAAAGTTATAATGTTGTTTTTGCATAAGAGAATTAGGAGTTTCTGTGTATCAGGCATAGGTTAAGTGTCATAGCCTGAAATGTACCAAGAATCACCTTGTCTTCTTTTGGAAATAGGTCCCTGGACATTGCTGATCTGCTGCCCCAGAAGAACCCAGGGGGTGACATTAGGATTCTGATGCCTGAGTTTAAGACCATGCTTAAGAAACTAGGTTTTGAGATTGGAAACGAGGAGTTTGAAAAGCTTTGGAAAAGGTAAGATCTGATTCAGGTTTTTCTGGTAACCTGTTTGAGAGAGTAATCTCCTTCCCAATTAAAAAAATAAAGAGCACCCCCTGGTGTCTGGTGCTGGACTTGTGAAGGTATGTGTGTATGATGCTGGTGTGGGGACAGGTAAAAGAGAGGGCAAGGTAAATGGGAGAGCCTGGCCTGTATAAGATATACCAACAGCCACTTTTATCTGTCTTAGAGCTAGTTCCTACTGTATTACCCACAGGGAAGATGATTAATCTACGCAAGGACTCCACTGACCACTTGTGGGCCCTAATCTGCACTTCCTGTGCATACAGAGTGCTCAGTAAAGCCAGTGGGAGTTCCACCCATGAAGCAGTTGCAGAACAGGGTTTGTTCCAGTATCTAGTAACCAGTTCGTGCCTCCAGTAGGCAAACACTGAAGTTTTTCAATTGTTGCAAAAGCAGTCTGATGCGGCTTTCCATAGAAATACTGGTCACATGAATTTGCACTAGTTTACTGTAGTTCCAACAGTAGGTCTGCTGCAGGTAAGGAATGTTTATCATGTAGTTTCCATGGTAAAGCTGATTGATAGAATTATCACTGTTTGTAAAGTGCTGTGAGATCCTCAGATGGAAGGAAGGGGCTATGTAAGTTCAAGTATTACTATTTCAGTATACTCCCAATTATCCAAATAGCCTGGGGAACATAGATTTTAGATAATCAAATGGGTGTGTCATGGGAGTGAGTGATAATGCAGAGATTTGGGTAATAGGATTTCAGATAATCAAATGTATTCTGTGTTAGGTCAAATCATGGCTCCTGAACATGAGGTGCAGAGCCCATCTGGGGCTCCATGCTGTCAGAGGAAGCAGAGAAATGGGAGCCAGCTGAGAATTTAGGATTTGGCCTCTTGATTTTACTCTTTTATCTATTACAAGTGAAGGCTGATGTGCTTACTACTAGGTACTGCTGCCTCTGTTTTATCTAATATTATGGGCACAGCTGGTAGTTCAATTTTAGTATGTTTGGAAAAACTTGAGTTCACTCTGCTGACATTTTGTGAGTTCTTGATGTTCACAGGAAGGTGACAAATGCTGAAGGAGCTCCAAGAAAGAAATCTAAATCTGATAATGACTTTCTCTTCTTGCTTTTTGCAGGTATGACACAGAAGGAACAGGAGTTCTGAAAGGAGATATACTAATTAAAAAACTAGGAACTGAGCTCCAAAATGGATCTTCAAACAAAGCTAAAATTTCTGGTAAAAAAAGTTTTATTATACTGATTGCCTTTCCTAGGTTCCAGTTTTTCTTCTTTGTGTCAATGTCTCTTTAAACATCTTGCACTGTATGATGCATATGTGTTACCTATTCACAGACATCATTGTTAACAGCTCAATTGCCTGCTCACAATATCAGGCAGAGAAACCGGGACTTTTGGTTCCAAAAACATAGGCAATGTACCACCTGAGTAAAAGAAGAACCTTTAGCGATAAGTATCTATAAGGCTTTTGTCCTCTTTATACAACACTCACAAGGGGGCAATATAATTATGAGCAGATCTGACAGTTGATCAAGTACACATACATTAGCAACTACATTACAAATACAGTAAACAGACATATGCAGTGTCATAGAGTCCCGCCTTCTAGCTTATTGGGTAGCTATTGGGAGCATAACGGTCTCTGCCTTTAGTTTCAGAAGTGTATGCAAATGTGTGGCATGACTCTTGGTGTAGAAAAGATCTACCTTGAGTTCTTCAGTGAGTAGAGACCAGAGACTGAATGGCTGTGGAAGAGGAACTGCTTTCTCACATCTCAGGGTGGTCCCTTGAGGTGAGGGTTAAAGCACTTTGATGGTGCAGTGTGGGGAAGCTTGCATTGCTGCTGACTTGCGCTGTAAAATAGGTGTCCATAAATGTTTTTATTCTGTAGACCGCGTCTTGATATCCTTTTATGGGGCACCTCCTCTCGGAACTCCCTGATCCTGATTCCTCATATTCACTAAACTGGAGACAAGATGAAAATAACTTCACTTAAATGCAGCTGACACAGCTGTATGGTAGCTTCTCCTCACCTTGTATCATCATTGCTTATTTCACTGTAGATGTGGATCTCTTCTTGTTCTCTCAAGACCCCACTGCTCATCTTTCCACATCCCTTTGTGATTTAGTTCTATCTCCTGTGTGTTTGCTACCCTTCAGAATTTGATGTCATTTGCAAATCTGACCCTGGTTAAATTTACACCCAAGAAGCACTTTGCAAAGAAAGAAACTAAGCAGTTGTGCAAGGTGCAGAGAAATAATATCTCTGAGTTTAATTGGGTAAAAAAAGTACCTGGAAAACCTGAACAAGTTTTGGACCATGCTCTAACTAGTAGGAAGTATCACTGATTGACGAAAGATGGCTGTTTCACCTCTGTAACAGAAACAATTCCATGGCATCACTGAAAGTGGTCCCCAGACCACAATGGGTTTATAATTGCTGTTTAGAAATGGAGGCTTCCGCTTTCCAGGGTTATCAGTCTGGCATCTTCATGAGCACTGGCTGCTCCAACACTGTTTCCTTTTTTTATTTTTAAGGGAAATGTAGGCCTTGACTATACCTATATTTAGCTTGCATGCATATATTACTTATCTATCTTATTTCATATATGTTTCATATATTTCATAAAAGTTTACGAAATCCTAGTTTTATAGTATTATACTTAGCATAAGTAGGTAAGTGAGCATGATGTTTGTATTAGGAGCTGACATGCAAAGGACCTACAGGCCTCGTAGAAATGACAAGTCAGTATGCAATAGCTTTGCAATAGGATATAGTAGGAGTAGCCATGAAGTTGAAAATATCGGTCAAGGGTGAATCTTTGTTCCACAGTCTCTGATGAAAACCTCAGATTAGCTATTTTGGATCATAATATATAGGTCAACAGGTGAATAACAACTCGAGGTGGAACTCTTGACTTTCTGTAGAACACCACAAAATTCATAAATCAGAAAAGGGCTGGGGTTAAAGTAAGGTGGAACACACCAGAACGCAGTTCTGTGGCCCCCTATTTTTAGACTGGCAGCACTCTGGGGTCCCTAAAAACAGACGAAGGCCGTGGAACGCTGCCTTCTGGGGCCTCGCTAAAAATAGCATGAGCAGCCAGAACACAGCGTTCCTGTGGCTCCACCTTAACCCAGTCAGCAGACAACTGTGGCAGGCTGGGAGTGTGTGAATCTACCCCCCCCAGGGCAGAGCAGCTCCCAGCCTGTCAGGCAGCCTGAAAACAGACCAGATAAGGGCTTGAAGGGGGGGGTGCTGCTAGGGGTTTTGTGTCTGGGGGTGTGTGTGTGTCTGGGGGTGGCTGTGGCTGTGACTGGGGGAGGCTGTGTGTGTCTGTGTGGAAGGGGAGTGGTTGTGTGTGTGTGTCTGTGGGGGGGGTGGCTGTGAGTGTATGTCTATATGGGGGGGTATTGGGGCAGGGGGTGGGTTCTGGGGACAAGTATTGGGGCAGGGGGTGGTTCTGGGGACAGGTATTGGGGGGCCCACCTGTGCCAGAGGGGCGGGCCACCCATGTCAGAGGGTCCCACCAAATTATACTTTAACCCCTGGAAAAGGGAAAAAGTAATGAGAAATATTCTAGTAGGGAAAATGTATCAGTTATATGCATGAACCCCTTAACCAATGGCCTAAAGGTACCCTGACAGTTTTTGAGATGAGAACCTATATTTGGGTAAGGAAGAATGAGATCATTTATTTTATTTTTAGAGGGGTATAAAGGTATAGAGCTTGTTAGATGTGACAAAAAAGCATTTAAGGCCTTAAGACTTGGGAGAGAAGGGGAAGCTTCCATTCTTGAGCTCTGAGCTCAGCTTCCTCAAGGAATAGATCTTCACAGACCCATCTGCTTGCTTTTTCATAGCTAGTCTTTATTGTTTTAGCTTGTTAAGTATATTATGGTTGCTAGATTCTGTACTCCAGTTAAAGCATCAACATTCTTACTCCAAGGGAGTGTAAGTATAAGCAACTGTGAATTGTAAGCTATTTTATAGAAAACACGTAACCCTTCTGCCAGCATGAACTGGCAAAACAAGGGCCGGGTTCTGTATCTAGGGGTTTCCAAGTAATGTTACAGCACCAACCAGCTTGAGCCCCCACCCAGTCTTCTGGGAAATCATGCACTATTCCCTGGGCTTCCTGAAGGGGTAAGGCTTCCCACTCGCAAGCACGAGTCTGAGTGTGGTGTACAGAACTTTTAATAGTAGTAAAACAGAATGTAAAAACCCAACAGCAGAAATCAGCACCAATCTGGAGAATCAGTGCAGAACAAGGCTCTCAACAATCCCCAGGGTATGTAGGGAATGTCTTTCATACTAGCTGTCTGCCGGTGCTACCCATTGGTCCTCACGCTGTTCACTCCCACCAGCTGCTAGCTCTGCCCACTGTTCACTGGCTTCACCCTGTGGTCACTCACATTCCGCTTTCAGCATCCACTGGCTCCTCCCTCTGTCTGCTGGCTCTGCCCACCGATGGTCACTCAAGCCATCCAGCCATCTGCTCTCACCATCCACTGGCTCTGCCCACTGTCCACTGGTGCTGCCTGGTGGTTGTTTACTCCATCACTGCTCCTCTTCAGGGATTTCAGCTCAGAGAGAGAAGGTTTTCCTCTCTGTGATTTCAGCTCTGCGAGTGTCTCTTCAGCTCAGAGAGAGGGTTTGCCTCTCTTGGTGATTTCAGCTTTTAAACCTTACATAGCTGCAGGGGCATCGCTGGGGTGGAGAGGGACCCGGGGCATGGGATACGGTCAGGGATAGGGCCAGGCGGGGCTGCGCCGCCGCAGGAGGCTAGGCCGCAGCGGGGCTGGGCCAGAAGAGGCTGCAGGAGGCCGGGCCCGTGCCCACACCACCGCCGCCACGGGTGGCCAGGCCCCCAGATCCCCAGCCGGGGATCCGGGGGCCTGGCCACCCATGGCTGCGGCAGCATGGGGCCCAGCCTTCTGTGGCTGCTTCTGGCTTGGCCCAGCTGTGGCCTAGCCACCGGCGGTGGCACAGCCCCGCCTGGCCCTATCCTAGGCCAGGGGGTGGGGCTGGCCGGGCAGCCAGCCGGGCCCCAGATCCCTGGCCCGATTGGGCCAGAGATCTGGGGCACTGGCACTGGGACTCGGGGCATGTACCCCGGGGTGCCCAGCGCCAGTAACACCCCTGCATAGCTGCAAACAGCTTCTCCCATTAAAATAACAAAAGAAAGTCTTCGCAGGAAGCCTGGCCAGATCTGTCCATTGACAGTGGGGCAATGAATGGGGTGAAGCACAGCCTCAGGCATAGCTCTAGATTGAGCTAAGGCTAAACCCCCACCCTTTTCTTAACCTCACCAGGCTGGAATGGGGGGGGGGGCCTCTTTTAATATTCTTTTTGCTAATGGAGGCTTTTATCCTTTAACCCACCTAAACAGAGTTTGAACAAGCAAGAGAATAGCATATTAAGAAAGACAATATTCATGTTTCTGTTCAGTAGAATTACAGATATTGACAGATTTGTGATAAGATCAACCCAAATACCATTATCCATATTTCCCTGCAACCATAGTAAGGCTATGCTAATGGACACTTTGTGCTCATGCAAATGGAAAACCCATACAGAGCAGTTGCCCCCACTTAGAAGCTGTTAGGTACAGCTTCTAAGCCTGCCTTACAAACATAACTTGTTATAGCCTGTTATCAACTGTACAGGATTTCCTAGGTGCATTGATGTATACACTGTTAATTCATTGTACATTTATCAGTTAATATTCTTATAAATTATATGCTTTATGCTGTTAGCAATAAAGACTTGCTGTAAGTTACCTTAAGAATCCTTGTAACTCTGATTGTTCCATGATTTCAATCTTGATTTATCTGTTGTCAAGTTCAGACTAGAACCCACATCCTTTAAATCAGCTTGATAAAATCAAAATTGGCTCTTCAAAATTCCAAAGTAACTACCGAATTTGGCTACAGGAGATAAAAAAAAGAAAAGTAGTCAAGAGTCACTGCTTGTGTATATGCTGTTGGCATGGCATACACAATTCAGTGTTCAGGGAATGGGTGTTCAAAGGTGAGTGACATAGTCTAAATCAGAACATCAAGAAATTTTACTATGGATTGTGTCATTGAGGTCTATCAAGAGGCTGTTTGGATTTCTTTTTTACTGGAATTTTTTGAGTTACTGCTCTCTCCTTACAATTAAACACTGCCCTGCAGCAGACTATAAAAATGAGATATACGATGAGTCTTCTAAGCTGAGACTGATTCAGGGAGAAAGAGCTGAATCTAAGGGAAAAAAAGGGGTTTTCTTAGCATCCTGACTCTAGTTATGTGATGTCAAACGCTATCAACTAATTTCAGTATACTGTGGCTAGGGCCTAGCAGTAACTAGATTATGGAGAGATATTGCTTTCTTCTTATCCTTTGACTTCTCCAGTAGTATACAGTTTTAGTGCACTAGAGTCCTGTTACCGTTCTCATCTTTCTCCTTTTCGTTAATTATTGAATAAATAATTTTAAAACTTTTCTCCCTATATCACAACTGAAGGGCAAAGCAGAGAAATCTCAAAACCAGAATGGGAACGCAGAGCTTCCCTTGACATAGAAAGATGGCTGAAAGAGAAATTCAGAGAAGGATTTAGAAACATGAAAAAAGAATTTGAAAAACACGACCCACAAAAAACTGGCAAGGTAAAGTGCTTTTTGGTCTGTGAATCTGTTCTAAGTGGGGAAGCACACACAGCAGATAATATAGGGGCATTGTATGGGCTTTAGTGAGATGTGAAGCAAGGACTGTTGAATCTAAATACACTAACCACCCAGCGGGGATTACTCAGTGGGATTACTTGATAAGTGAGAAGAGCATTATCTGGTTCTTTGTGTTTATCAATATAGCAGTAATTTCCATGTTCGTTGCCAAATTTCTGGCAAATATATCAGTTAGCTATATCTATAGTTTTGGTGGCTATAAAGCTTCTACTAAGAAAATGTTCCCTTTGATGTTATTAGGCACTAACAATTTGAGTAGCAAGTGTGTATTCCAACAATCTAGAAAAGCGGGACCAAAGCAAGCAGTTGAGCAAGGTTGATTACGTATATAAAGGACAGGACCAACCAACCAACCAACCAAACCTTAAGTGTTTGCAATCTCTATTATACTTCTTTCTACTTTCTTTCTTGAAACTTTTGATTAAGTTCCTAATGGTGGCTTAAGAGTATGAGTACCAACTCAATGCAGACTGTCTAAAAACCAGGGCACAAAACACAAGTTGGCTGTGAGTTGTAAACTTTAGATTTCACCAATCAGCTGCACCAAGTTCAGATTCTTGAGGCACATTCACGGCCTTAAAAAGTCACTGACGTCCCCTTGGGTATTTCAGTCTGCCTTGCCACCCAGGTGAGCAGATCTCCATGACAGACAGCCCTTCAGACCAAGAATCATAACAGTAGTTAGGTTATTCCGCATCACGAAGGACCAGTTGCTTACCCTAGATCAGTTGCCCCTTGGACAGTGTTTGTAGTCAGTCCTGTAGTAAACTATATGGAGCTTTATTAACTAAGAAAAGGAATGTAGACTTATTTACATGGGTACAACAACCCAATACAGAGTTATACTCTAAGGCTTTAAAGAGTAACAGAGTCTTTTGTAATCAACAAGCTCTGTTAATTCTTTAGGATTAACCCTGCAGCTGGGAATCTCTTGATTATACTTAGGAAACTCCTTGCTGCCACCTCCTTTCCTCCACCAGAGTACCAGCAACATAGAGATTTTTAGTTTCTTCTCTTTGGGTTTTTATCCCTTTCCTGCTATGTGTTCTCAGCTGCAAACTCAGTTGATGGGAAGAGTCCACTGGTGTGGTTTCTCATCACAGGCAGGACAGAATAATAGTGATGAGTCCTTACTCCTTTTGCTGGCAATTCTTCAAACCAGATGTAGGGAGTGCCCAGTGGTAAGATCCACCCATAACCTGTCTGATATCGATGGGTCTCCTCTTCTGGAAGGGGCACAGCAAGTTTGGTAGAAGAGCCAAGCTTAAAGCTAATGTCCCCCTCCTGTCTGGCAATTCATACAGCTATAGAGGCTCACACTACATCTGTTCTCTACAATATGGAATACAGATACAGCACACCCTTGCTATAATAAGCCCTGGAGTTCCAAGCCATTTGTTCATTATAGTCAGGGTCTCATTATAAGGAAAGAACCCTGTTAATGGGGAAGGCTGACACCTCAAGTCCTGTGGCAACAACAGGGGCTGACTTAGAGACTCTAAGGTCGGTAGGAACCAGTATGATCATCTAGTCTGGCCTCGTGCATAATGCAGGCCTCAAAACCTCACCCACTCACTCGAGCTGTAAGCCTCTAACCTATGACTGAGTTATTTAAGTCCTCAAATCATTAATTAAGAACTTTAAGATACAGAGAATTCACCAGAAGGTGAGCCATGCCTCATGCTACAGAGAAAGCCGAAAAACCCCCAGAGCCCTAGCCAATCCGCCCTGAGGGGAAAATTCCTTCCCAACCCCAAATATGGCAATCAGTTAAACTCTGAGCATGTGGGGCCAAAGGAAGTGGGGCTGGACAAAGGAACTGTCAGCCAATACCACAGCTCTGGGGCTGAAAGAGCTCTCAGTCCCCACTATGTCCCTGGGGCGAGAGATGAGATCCAGGGGCAGAGTTTATTATAGCTGAGGGTTCGCTGTTATGAAGAGTATTATAGGGAAGATGTATTATATTGCAAGTCAGATTAGAGCATGCAGCAACTCAC
This sequence comes from Podocnemis expansa, assembly GCA_007922195.1. NCBI lineage: Eukaryota > Metazoa > Chordata > Testudines > Podocnemididae > Podocnemis > Podocnemis expansa. The sequence goes on from ML681966.1 coordinate 5,082,418, forward strand.
CAGCATTTAACAGAATCTGAACACTAAACACTTTCTTATGATTCTAATACCTGTCCTGTCAATACTAAGCCACAAGGGAGCGAGCAGATCTCAGCTATGGTTCTGCCAGCGTTCAGTTCAGAGAAGGAGGACCTTGGCATTCACTGGCACCTGCTCTACTGGGGTCATAGTTACAATTAAATGTTAACATACTACATCGGACACTACTTAATATCTGTTCTGGATTAGGTTAATATTCAAAGAATTTGGCTTAAAATTCTGGCTTGCTGGCTAGGTAGCCCTTCTCCTCCAAGTATGATAAAAAGGGTGATCAGATTTCAAAATATGTAATTTCTTTTTGGTGCTTCACTTGGCATGAAAGCTTTTCAATTATAAGGACAGTTCATATTTTACTGTACCACAATTCCATAGGAATTGTCATCGTATTTTCTAGTGATGTGCAATACAAAGTCTAGCTGCTAACAATATAAAGAAATTAACTTGTCTTTCTGTTTAAAATGTTGATCTGTTACGGGTACATTAAGTAAGCTGGTCCAAGGATCTCTGGGAAGCTGGGCATGCTGTCATAGTATGAATCTCTTCAATAATTTCCTCCCAGAATTGGTTAATTCCTGTAAACAGCCATGATGTGTATAAATATGTTCTATTTTCCCTGCAACCAATCCAAGAAAGCACCTCTTTTGTTGCAAAAATATGATGGTTTTTAATAGCAGTCAAAAAATGCCAGCTATAGAAAAATATTCTTTTAGGCTATGTTTACACTTTAAAGCTCAGTTCAGACTTAGTCCGAACTAAGTAGTTCAAAGTTAGTTTGAACTAGTTGTGCTTTTTATTTAGTTCGAACTAACTTTTTCATTTGAACTAAAAACGCACGGTTAGTTCAAACTGAAAAAATGTGCTTAGTCCAAACTAGCATGACTACATTGTGCTAATTCAAACTAAATTTCAGAATAAGTTTGAACTAAGCAGTTAGTTTGGACTAACCAGCTGAACTAATTAGGTTGAACTAAGCTTTGCTTAGTTCGAACTAAAAATTTTTTAGTTTGAACTAGGGAAAGTCTAGTGTAGACAGGCCTCAAATTAGTTTGAATTAAGCCTCCTTAATTCAAACTAATTTGCTAGTATAGATGTAGCCTAAGAGCTACACGGATTGAAGATTTATACCCCCCTTCCCATGCAGAGACCCGCTTCTCCACGTCAATGCATTTGTCCAAATCCTCTCATCTTTTTGCTGGGTGGTTCCCCTATCAGCACCTTTTCAATCAAGGTTGTATAGATCTTAGACATTAAACTTTTTGTTCCAGCTTTCTCCTAGGTTAACTCTTCAAATGTGGTTAAATGTCTAGACAGAGTCATCTTGTATCAAGATTTCACTAGAAAAAGTAAAAAATATGAGATCTTTATATTATATTTATTTATATTTATATTTGTATTTATATTTACTTTCATATATCTCTCTGGTCATGATTTCAAATCGGGATGCCGGAACAGCTGTCTTCATTGAGTAATTGCAGCTCTTGCTCACAATGAATAGTCACTTTGCCATTTCATAGGGATAAATTCTTGATTAGAATGAAAGTAGCTAAGGTGGAGGGCATCAATGAGAAGAATTTTAAAAATGTGTCCAAAGCTGCTGACGTGGTCAGGATGAGTGACTGAAGTACACGACAGTGATCTTTCTTTTTCACCCGACAGTTATTATACTTATAAATAGCAAGAAATATGCCGGCCTTAAATCAGTGGGTGCAATATTGTGCTGTCCTAAGAGGAGAAGCACAGAGCTCATAGCTAAGGGAGAGAAAACTAAAATGGCTTTGAGCCATCTGTTTCCCAGATACAGGGCCTGCTTCATGGGACAGTGTGAGCACTGGTCTAACTTAAATAGCCCTGGAGGGCTGCCTAAGTTATGGTAGACTATCCCCAGTTGCCTATGGGTGGCAGACTGTCTATGTCCGTAGTAGCAGGGGTGGCAGTAGCCTATGGGTGCCACAGGTAGACTGTCCCCAGTTGCCTGTGGGTCACAACACTACCAGTATTCTCCCCAGGACTTGAAATTAGGTGGGGGGTAGGGGGGATGGAGAGGGTGCTCACTAATTTGGTATAACACTCTTACTAGCAGACAACTGGGGGGGAGAGGAGCATTGGGAAATTCAAGGGAGGTAGAGGGGGATGTTAGGGAAATCCCTGAACACTACCTAGAAGCCAAGGTCCCCTCCCACCTGTGACACACTTCTTCTTGCCACCTCCTCTTGCCTATTCCTGACATGCCATTGATGTTGGCGGTTGCAGACAGGCCTTAATGGAACAGCAGAAGCTTTCTTGCATAAATTCCCAAAGGGATAGCCGTGTTAGTCTAGTCCAGCAAAAAAACCAAGGAGTTGTGTGGCACTTTAAGACTAACAGATCTGTTAGCCTTAAAGTGCAACTCGACTCCTTGGTTTTCTTGCATAAAGCCTGCTCCAGGGTGAATTCTTCCTTGAGTGGATTTGCAACAGGATAAAAAAGCCATAGTAGAGGAAAGAACTCCTGCTTGTGGAGTGAGGGGCTATTCATTGGTGGAAACCTTGGCTCCATGGAAGTCAATAGGAGTGTTGTCATTGACTTCAGTGGGGTTGGTGTTTTTGCCCATTATGAGGATAGAGGCTGCATGGGCCATAGAACACTGAATAAATACCAGTGATCATGCAGCGGAATAAGTAGTGAGAAAGTTCATGAGATAACTGTTCTTCATATTGAACTTTATTTAAATAAAGGGAAGCCTGATTCACTTTTTTCTTTTTTGAAAGGTGGGAAAAGAATCCTTCTTGTCAGTCTTACAAACATTTGACATGCATCTCAAAAAGGATCATTTTAACCTTTTCCTGGAAAGATGTGGCCTTGACAGCAGCCCAGCTGGGATCAGTTATTTGGATCTTCTAAGGAACTTCCAGGATCGTAGTGACAGAGGGATTACACACAAAATTCTCTTTAATCCCAAGCATAAGTTCGTATGAAGTCATTGCTTATTTATCATTGCTTTTTCTGACTATATGGCTTTGGCACAGCTGCACCCATTTTCACATGGTAGAATTAAGCCCAATATCTCAGACCAGGGATAGAAGTGATAATACAGTTTAAACAAGGAGTCTGGTGGCTCTTTTGAAGAGTAGAACATTTATTCATCATATGAGCTTTCATGGGAGAAAATCCCACTTTGTCAAATGCTTAAAGATGGGGAATTTACAGAATATTTGGAGATACAATGTAAAGGCCCTTATCCAGTTGAAAGTAGTCTCTGTGACTTCCATAGGCCTTCTGTGCTCTGCATCAAGGTGGTGCCTAATTTTTATGGAGTGCTTTATGAAGTGTCTGACTGACAATGACAAACAAGGAAGAGTTAAAAGGCTAAAATGTTGTATTTCTGGCCAACAGCATTGTTTCTGTCACCCAGTGGTTCGTCAAGCTTATATCAGACCCTCTCCCCCATAACATTTCTAGAAAAATGGCAGATGGAATTAGAGCAGGACTGATCTCTCCATCCACATTCCCAAAAGAGAACCTCTCCCTTCTGGTGAATGGGAAAGGTCTTCTCAATTCAAAGGTTTTTGTTGGTTTGTGTTTTTAAGAAAACCAACCCTTAAACCAGGTCAATGCACTCTGCTCCTCACAGACAATGTTGAGAGCAAGATGTTATTCTAAATACTGATCAGCAGGAACTTGGCATGTTCTGCATGGGTCCCATTTTGGATAGGAGTGATGGAGTGTAAGCCATTGGGAATACTGAAGCACAGGTTGGCAGGCATAGATTATCATGGACTCGTTTTCCTCAGAACAGCTAAGCAACTCTTCAGCAAGCACAATTTTAATTTAACATTTAGCATAGTATGAGTAAGTGGCTTGCAGAGCCATAATCCATGGCCTTCTGCAGCTTGCATGACTCAAGAATGCTGGAGATACCTCTAACTACTGAATTTGCCTCCATTACAAGATAAGTAACCTGAAATAATCATGTTAACAAACAGTAAAACCATCCATACAAAAAGTCTTTGGAGAGACTCCCTTGTCAGAACCATGCTTCCTCTGTGCTATTCTCCTGCCCTCTGGTGAGGGAGTCTCAGTATCAGAAAAACTTTAAAGACTGTCACAAAATTCAGCAGCACATTAACAAAGTGTGAACAGATAAGTAATTGTCCAGGAATAAATGGATTATTTAAACATCAAATTTAATGAGCTACTTACTCAATTGAAATGATGTGTATTTTTCAGAATAGATAGTACAGTTTTCCCTTCCAAATCTTCATATTTGTAGAATGTCTTTAATGCTATTTTGTATTTACATCAAAATAATGTGGCCAATGCTATCATTAGTATTCTTTGTTATTTGCTAAGCACCAATAATATGCCCTGTCCTGTGCAAAACAGCCTGTAGCCCAGAGATGTTACAAGCTAAAATATAAACAAATAAGACAAGGTGTATTGGGAGACCCATAGGAAGGAACTCCCACAGTTAATTCAGAGTTCATTCTGTATTTTTGTCTGCTACATTTGTTGATTACAAACACTTGGACATGTGGTCTGTGCATCTGATCCATCTGAAGTTGCTATAAATTCTTAGAAAAGCATTTTCTTATTCTGTTCCCTTAGAGCAAAATTCTGCTGTCTTGTGTTGGAGCACTGGGTGGGAGAAAAGGACTAGGGACCTTCTTTTCCCCAAGGTAGAGCACCTCTGCACAGGCAGGACACAAGAGACCTAGGATTTCCAGAAGCAGTTGGAGGAGTTGGCTGGTATGTCTGTAGGCACTCCTTAGCCATAAAGAGGTGTGATATACTAGAAGAGCAGCATGATGAGGGACCTGAGCCCTTGCATTTGCAGTGAATTCTTAACTAAACTAAGTTTTATTAAAAAAGAAACAAGAGTGTTGGTTAAAAGTTCATTATACATACAGATAAGAATAAAATTCATAGGTCAGTTTCATAGTAGAGATGATAAGATGAGTTGCAAAAGCTCTTTTCAGGAATCAGTTAATAGGTTATAATTCATATAGGCAGCTCATGTACAGAGTCTGTATAATTTCTTCCAGGAGAAACAGCAGGCTAATCCAGACTGCAGCTGGGATCTTAGTCTTGCAACCCAAACTTCCCCTGTCAAAGTTTAAGCAAATCTCAGGTAAAGGATCAGGGCCACAGAGTTCTTTTCTAAATCCTTGGTAGGCTTGTCAGTATTTTATTGACAGCAGTTATCCCTTGAATGAAGAATGATAATTCATAATCTCTCTCGAGATAAACGTATTAGTTCTTGTGCATACTGGTAACTAACTCCTATTTTCTATGAACACTAGCTACATTAATATAAGGCAATTACCCATCAAGAGCCATTCACAGGTAATTAGAATAAACTTCAAAGAAAAATGAAAGATAGCAATATTAACGCCTTCAAATTCCATATTAATGTTAATATTCCTGTTTGATCTCTGAATTAACAAAATGTAATGACAGACAGTAACTATTTGGTCACATTGATAACCTGTGCAGACACAGTGATTGTATTTGTCTGTCTAACATGGCTTTGCTTGTTCTAGAGGGGTAGCTGTGTTCGTCTGGTTCAGCGAAACAAACAAGGAGTTCTGTAGCACTTTTAAAGACTAGCATATTTTATTGCATGAGCTTTTGTGGGTAAAATCCCAGTTTGTGAGATGCATTAAATGGAGAACTACAGTACTTAAGGGAATATATAAATGCAGAGAAAGGTCAGAACTGACCTTGTGACTTACCCTTCTCTGCATTTATATATTCTCTTTCATACTGTAGTTTTCCATTTCACACATCTGATGAAGTGTGATTTTACCCACTAAAGTTTATGCAATAAATAAATATGTTAGTCTTCAAAAGTGCCACAGGACTCCTTGGTACTTTTGCTAGTTATTTTCAATCAATAGCCCTAACTACCATTTATATATTCTTCTACTGTGCCCCTATAGGTTGAATTTGGGTCATTCAGCCTGCTAGTGGCTTAACCCTTTCTAACTCAGTGTCACAACCTTATTTTTGAAATTGTGGTTATACTCTGGAAAGTGCCTGTAGTCGGGACACTGTGTGCTTCCATGTTTGTCTCTCAGCCCCGTGCAAAGCTGGGAGCCAGCTAGCTAGGGAGCCAAGGAACACTTCCATTCCATTGAATCTGTATTTTTGGGTGGAATACTATCTGTCAGAAAACTCTTGACCAACTGTAGTTGCAGCACAAGAACCTCAATAGAAGAGACAAGGTGTGTGCAAGATCTGTATCAATCTTTACTTTTAAATTGCATCCTTTGCAGATTTCATTGTGAAGGAAACATCAGCCCAGCTTCCACTCTGACTGCAATTGAAGCCAAATTGACAAATTTATTTCAGACTGATTTCCTTTCACTCTTGGCCATGTTCCAGTAAGTCTCTGATCACATTTTTTGTTGATATGTTTGTGACAGATTGTGAGCTAGAACTATTGAAGGCGCTAAAATACACAGAATTCACAAACATTGGGCAGATCAATTTAGAATCAAAGAGAAGGAGTTTTTGCTGTGTGATGATGTTTTAGATGCTGGTCCTGCAATGGGTTGCAACTGTGGAGACCCCATTGGAAAGTTCCACTGATGTTGCATATGTTGCTATCAGATAGAGTGATATGACTTGGTCTGTGCAGTGGGACTCTGTACAGCCAGATCCCTTTGCAGTCCTGAGGCCTTAACACAGCCGCCAAATGTTACTCAAGGTATCATTAAAAGTCAACAACCCCTTGCTGGTCATCATATTATTGAAAAGGTGGCATCAACACAGATCTCCTTGTCAGAAACTTCAGTGATTATGAAGAAATGGCCACTCATAGTTTATTTCATTAAAACATACCTTTTAGGCATTTGGTGGCCCATGGTAGACCTTTTTGCCTTGTACTGAGAGTAACTTCATTGGGCCTGACCCTGCAAAGTGCAGAGCGTACTCAGTCCCCATAAGAGTAGGCAAAACTGCAGTGCCAGTTTCTCAGCCCTGTTCTGCCATGCTTCTGCAGGGTAAAGATGACAGAAAGATGGCTTAAATAGCCAGTTGAGGATGTCCCTTATGGACAGGAATCCCTTGGTGGTGCAGACCAGGGCTAGCAGGCAATACGTCATCCAGTCTTGGTGTCCCTGGTGTTGGGTGTGTGGCTGGAGGGCTCTGTGTTCTGAAGAGCCCTGCTCGTTACTCCCTCAGGTTGCTAAAACTTGTGCTGGTGGCTCCTAGGATCAAGGTGCTGGAAAGCCATCCAGGACCCCTATCTCTTTACTTGTGCTGTGTGAGGCTCGGGTGTAAAAGTCGGGATTTGCCCGAAATCATGAATAGATCCCATGCCCTGCATTTATTGCTGATTCTTGGAGCTCAGTTAGAAATTGGAACTTTTCGGTGTTATAACTCTTTCCTTCAGGCAGCTGATGGATGTGTTTTCAGTCATGGATGGACAGTTAAAATGACTGTTTAGCCTGTAACTCTTGACAGTGCTTCTTTTAAATGTTTCACTGGAGTGTTCAGTCAGCATGTTCTGTTAAGATGCAAGTCACGGAAGCAGGGCTGAGTAGTGCCTGCCGACGATGGGGGAAGTAGGTGGTGTGTATAAGGTAAAGGAGAGAGCCACATCAATGGTCCCTTGTGTTGCCTCCAGCAGATGGATCTTGCTCTTTGCATCTTCCCCATTGACCCCCACCCCCACCCAATGCCCACCCTGTGGCCATTGCACTCTCTTGGCCAGAGTTGGTGGGAGGGAAGACTCCATCCTTCTCCCACTGCATCCCCCTCCCAGCACATTTCTGGCTTGCTTGGCCCCTGTCCCCAGCAGCCAGGCCCATGCCCAGCCAGGCTCTCATAGGCTGATGCTGCACTGCACAGAGGCAGTGACTATGAGCAGAGTCAGCTGGTGTAAGGAGCAACTTCATCCCACCCTTCTGTTTTCTCTCTGGGCATGGCTGCTGTGGAAAATGAGATCGGGAGATGTGCAGTAGGAGAAGGAAAAAGTTTGCCTTCTCCACTACAGGCCTAGCAGAGCAATCCCAGCAAGGACAGCTTGCTGCTCGCAAAAACCTGAGCAGGTATGTGACCCTGTGTGTCCAACCCATGCGTCACCTCTGCATTGAAGGTTTCCAGTTGATATGATATTCAAGAGGAGGCCTGCAGGTCAAATCCAGACTGCAAGACGTTTTTAAATGGACCCCAACATCTTTTTATTTACTTATTATCATCATCATTGGTTTTTTTTCCTTTTAATTTCCTCTGGAGTCTGGCCTTTGATTTTGTCTTGATCAGAAATGTGGACCTTGACAAAAAAAAAATTGAGTACCCCTGCTACACATGAAAGATAACGATTGCCCAAAATCCCATCTCCAGCAAAGTTGGACCAGGCCAGCTATGCACTGAGGAATTCCTTAGGAGTGGGAGCTGAAGGAAGTAGGAATTCTCCCCAGTTTCACATGTGACCTAGTCTCTCTGCTGCCTGCACCCTCCCTTACCAGTGGGTTCAGGAACCAGCAAAGTTGCTGGTTCTTTCCACTAACCAGCAGATCCTCTATTCTGCTTCTCTCTGTGGAGCCTCTGTACTTGCAGGAAACCTACTGAATGATGTACACCTCAGGTCATACACCATTTCTGCAGAGTGCAGTCAGACCACTTCTCCTGTTGCAGGGCCTTGTACGCTTGTGGAAGGAAGGACAGCGTTTGCCTCTTATTAAGCACAGTAGATGCCATTGAAGGAATCTTGGGAATGATATTGGGCCTTCCTTTTGTCTGAGTCAAGAAATGTGAGCCAGAGTGATCTAGCTGGGTCCTTTTACTAATCCAGGGCTCATTTGTTTTCAGTTTGTAGGATAATGTTTTCTGAATGTCATTGAGTCTGATCCCTTTTTCTGTATTTCTCAGAAAAATTGACAGGTCAGGGAGAGAAGTCATTAGTCAGCAAGAATTTCAGGCAGCCATTGAGAGCAGGTAAGAATGAGGGTTTTTTGTTTCCTTCATTTATGATCATGAAGCTGTTGTTGACAAGTTTAATTTCATTGGTATATTTCTTTAACAGTCAGCTTTACATGTTGTGTGCCACTGCCTGTGTCCATGGCATGAAAATATCACATTTCAGTGTCAGTGAGGTTATGTGAAATGACTAAGGGCTTTGAGAAGGCAGGGAAATAATAGATTTCCTCACTCACTTTTTTCTTTCAAATGACAGTTGTGTAAAAAGTGCAGTTTGACTCTTCTTAAGATTAAGAGAAAAGGGGCTTGTTACATAAGAAATAACAAACAAGGAGTCCTGTTGCACATTTAAAGATTAACAAATTTATTTATCAGATGAATTTTCATTGCAGAAAATCCCACTTCATCAGATGCTTGAAGACAGGGAATTTATGGAGTGTCAGATGAAGTGGGATTTTATCCCACAAAAGCTCATGTGATAAATAAATTTGTTAGTCTTTAAAAATGCCACCAGACTCCCCGTTTGTTTTGCTGAACTAGACTAACATGGCTTCCCCTTTAGAACTTGTAAACATGCAAGGCATAAGAAATAACAGGATCTGGTCCACTGGTTTTATCCTAATGAAACCCTGATGTTTTCAATGGAGCGGCACCACTATAAAACTGGTGTAATAGATTGGATAGTGACTTAAAAATGGTGAATGACAAAACAAAGGACTGATCTGGCTGTTCCCGCTGAAGTCAGCAAGAGTGAGGTGCTTGGTTTCTCACAGGATGAGGCTTTTGCAGAATGCAACTGAGTCTCCAATCCCTAGTATAAAATCAGCCCCAAACATGGCCAAACAAATACGTCCTGTATCTTGAAATTAGTTCACAGTATATACACTGCATAAAAAAATAGACAAGGTGGTTTATGGTTGATTATCCCTTGATCTTGATCTTATTTGACCATTCTTATGCACCATGGTTTCTCCTTTAGGTCTACTTACTTGCTTCTAAATGACATTTTCTGTTATAATTGGTCCATACATTTCCCTCCTTCTAAACAACCTATGGAAGGGGAAAATTTGTATGGAAAACAAAATGGCTAGTTTTTGGATTTCTGAAGGTGTCTACCTGAGCCTCTCATTGGGACAGCACTGGCACCACATGGCAAAAAGGGGTCGGATTGTAGCCAGACAATTAATGTAAGGCAACTATGGACCTGTAGATAAAAATTGGCCACAAATCTCAGTCCAGTGCACTTAGCAGTTTCTTTGCTATGTAATTCCTGTTCCCACCTATAATGGCAGTAAGGCTACCTTTTCATATTCCATTTCACCTAGGATTTTATACTGTGTCCATCACCATTATAATTTGGATGCTTCACCATTAAAATTTGGATGCTTCACCATAATTAGCTTTGAGAAATGAACCACAGTGATTAGTTTTGTAGTGGCTAACACCTCTGCTTAACATGCAGAAGGTCCTGGGTTCAATTCCCAGGGGGTTGGACTCGATGATCTCATGAGGTCCCTTCCAGCCCTATGATTTGATTTGATTTGATTTGTTGTATGTGCAAAATTTGAATTTTCTAAGCAAGTTTTTTAAGTGTTGAAACATATTTGCCACTAGATGGTGTAGTACCCTTTGTTTAGGGAAAGCAACCAGTCTTGTTTGCAAACGTTTGGCTGGATTTAACATTCCTTGTCTATTGTCAGTTGGCAGGGTGGGTGGGGAGAGTGGCAAACAAGGAATCTTGTGGCACTTTTAAAGACTAAGAAGTTTAAACATCTATTTATAGATATCTTAACCCAATTCAGCTTATAAAAGGAAATGAAATAGAGTTTAACAAAGATAATAAAATTTAAACAAAAAAAATCTGGATCCATTTTGACTACAATTAACTCAGAAATCAGTTGCTGTGATTTCTTCAGAGGATAAACCCTGTTAACATCTCTGAAGAGGCAATGGGTCTGATTCTTTATTTGATTACATACGTTTTACCTTACTGTACTTCCACTGATTTTTGCTTTACTAAATTAACACGGCTGCCCCTTTGGAGCTTGATTTCCATGGGGTAGCACTGGTATAATGGTGTGGAGAATCGGGACCTAAGACCTTACATTTATGTAGGAGTAATTATAGAGTCTTAAGGCTATTCAAAATAAATGCAGGGAATTAATTGTTTGAATATAAACAACGGCTTTGGTTTGCTGAAATAGTCTGACCTGATCCTATGACCCACACTTCCCTGCATTTATTTTCCTCTCATTCTAAGTTCCTCCATCTCCAAAACGCCTGATGAAGTGGGATTTTCTCAGTGCTAACCTGGGGGGGGGGGGGGGGCCCCGCACGGGGGGCGGGGGGCCGGGGCCCCGCCGTTTTGGGGGCTAGGGGGGTCCTGACAGGAGTCGCCCCCCCCCCCCGTCGTCCCCCCCCCGCTGGCTGTTCCCCATCCTGGGGGCAGGGTGAGCCAGCCAAAAGCAGAGGCCAGGTTCCAAGCTCTTGGCACCACACAGTGGGGAGAGGTTGGGAAGCTGCGCAGACATGCGGGGGAGGCAGTGGTACAAGCCCCATGCTGCCTCCCACCCTCTCCCTGCTGCCTTCGGCATGGAGCCAAGGGCAGTGGGGGCGGGGGCAGGAGTGCAGAACCCAGCCTTCCCACCCCCAGATCAGAGAACAGTGGGCCCAGGTTTTGGGCTCTGCTCTCCTCCTGGTCCAACTGTTTCACTCTGGGGATGGGGAGGGCTGGCCCAGAGGCTGGGCAGGAGAGTGGAGCCGGAGCCCTGGGCCAGCCAGCCTTGCCAGTGCTGGGGTTGGTGGAGAGGGGTCCCGCAGAGGCTGAGTGGCCTGGGGCCCTGAACCCCCACAGTGATAATCTTGGATTTTCTCCTACAAAAGTTCATGCGATAAATAAATGTTAGTTTTTAGATGCCACAGGACTCCTTGTTTGTTTTGCTGAACTAGACTAACATGGCTGCCCCTTTGGAACTCAAGGCTATTAAAGAGGAGAAAGGATTCTTCACTATGTGTGATTCCAGTGTTCATGTACAAAATAGATGTAAAACACTTTGATTGTAAATTGGCAGCATTATGTGCCCACTGTGACTCTGACCAGGTATAAATGGCTGCACTGTGATTTTGTAGGCTTCAAAATTTTAATTTTTAATTTGATTTTAATTAAACTCTAATTGAATGGGAATCAAGAGTGAAATACAAGCAAAACTGAAGTCTACAGGAGTTTTCCCATTTGTGGGGCCAGTATTTCCCCTCTATGCTGTGCTATCTAAACAACCTTGACTATGAATTTCCAAACTTCGGTAGTTATATGTTTTTGGAAGTCTGATATTTAGGTATTGAAGAGAGGGGTCCCTTAAAAAAAAATCTGAAAATTAACAAAAATTTTGTCTCGACATTCCATACAGAGCTGCTTGAAAAACAGGAAAATTATTTCAGAAAGATTTCAACGTTTTTAAGTGTGTGTTTTTCAGGTTTCAAAAAGGACCCATTTCCCATTTTTTACTAAACCTTTCATGATATTTTAACCAATTTATTTACAGTATTTTAAACAAAATTTCTAACAAATTTCTTATCAACATTTCTCACAATCTATGTGATTATTTTTTAATGTAAAGAGGGTTTGATAGATGAAAAACTTTGATAATGATTTTTAATAAGTATGGTAGAAAAAACTGAAAAAACTAAATTCAGAAACTCTAACTTTTTGCAAAAGTTTTTTGTTTGAGAAGAGAGGCCATTTTTTGACAAATAAATTCTTCTTGTAAAAGCGTTTGACCCAATCTGATTGTCAGTTTGTGACTGTTGTACTCTGTCCCTCTGTCTTTTGTCCTGAAGCTGAATTTGCCCAAACTTCCAATTCAGACATTTGTCCTTGAGTATTTTGAATACATGAAATTTTGGAAGCTGAAAATGTTGTGCTTTAAGTAGATATCACAAGTCATCCTGGGAAAACTCTTTTGAGGTCTCAACACTTTCAAAACGTCATTTTCCGAGAACTTAAAAATCACCTGAATGTAATTGCAAGAAAAAGCACTAAATTTTACAAGAAGATACAAACAATTTTGTGCGATCTCGTTATTCATTCTTTTTAAAATGTTGGCCTATATTAAATTATACAGATGCAACTCTTGTTGTTATGTGGTATGGAGGACAAAGCTGTGGCAGTGAGGTATAGCAGTTGTACAGTAAAGCATTTATGGTTCCAGGGAATTCTTTCTATTCCAGGTTACAATATCACCTATGAGGCTGTCTCATTGCATTGTGCAATGTTGCTTGCTGCTCCTTTTTTCAAGAGCAGTCTGCTTATGGTAATTGTTACCAGCTTAATCTTGTTAGGGATGGCAGCATACACACTTGTTGGATCATGATTGGGGCTTTGGGGCATCACTGTTGTGTAACTAATTTATAATAATTTTTTCCCAGCCCTGCCCAAGTTTGTGGAAGCTCACACCCCTATGTGGGAATGGCACACATCTGTTCTCATTGGCAGGATATATCCATGAGCAGAGCCAGTTGTGCCAAGATGGAATTCCCTCAGGCTGCCTGCATCACATGTGCATTGGCAAATGTGCTGGTGTTTTGCTCTTTGCCATCTTATTGTCTTGTCACCTGTAAGCTTTATTCCATATAATATAAAACTCTTGCCTCTCATTAGCATAAATAAATTCAGGCAAGTTATTTAATTTTTCAAGTTCTTTTCCACAGAACATACTCTTCATGGGGCAAACCCTTTCCTTTGCCCCAGTTGGCTCTTCTGTGTGACTCCTCAGCTATGTTATCTGTGAACATACCACTTGTTTTCTAATTACCTATGTATCCAATAACTACAACATATTTCTAGGTCTAACTGTTAAAACCCCACTCAAATCCTCTTCTATTGCTTCTCTAGGCTAATGGAGATGGTCTCTGTTGCCCATTTCAGCTGACAAATAAGGAAATTCTTTTTGGCTTTGGAAATAGTTTCATGATCATTTCCACTCTCAACAAGAAATATTTCTATTTCCTTTTCAAATATGGGTTCCTGCTTTATTTTTTACACCCCCTGAGGATTCAGCTCTTAGGGCTTCAAGTCTACTGTAAATTGTACTAACAAGTAACTGCTCCCAGCTGACCTTTCTGACAGCTCAGCATCTCTGGGACACAGCAGTGGTCTAGTTATTCACCATCCCCTGGTTGCATCTCAGACACTCCCCCAATGCTTGGCCTGTGAAGGAGCATGATAGAGCCACTTCTACTAGTTCTGCACCATCCAGAGACTTCTATGCTCTGAGCGAATCCTCTACTGACATTCAGTTGTCTTTCCACTTGGTTTGTGCTGCTGGAACATCTCAAAAGAGGTGGAATGGATGTTCACAGGGATTTTCCTAACCTCCCCCCACATCCTCCCTATACCCCCTCTGAACTGCCCAACACCTTCCCAGTTGTCAGCTACTAATAGTGTTGCACCAATTTAGTGAGTACCCCCAATACCTCCCCATGCCTTCCGTTACAGCCCCTCTCCATTTTAAGTTCTGGGGAGAATACTGGGTGTTCAAGATCTGGCACTGGATTTAACTAATGTGTGACTCCCTTTGCTAAGTTCACTGCTGTCCTTTTATTAAAGGCCACTCTGCACTGTAATGACTTTATAAAGTTTCGCAGGCACACTTAAGAGGACACTGCATAAAATGTATGTGTTTCTGACCTGGGTGAATAACAAATTCTAACAAATTTAGCCCTTTCATCTGATTGTGACTTGTTCACAAATTGACTGATTTAAAAGAATGGATATGTTCATTATTCAAAATTATTCCATGAATGGCTTTATGTGAACACATCTGGAGGTTAGATTAGGTGAGCATGAGAGTCCCTTTTGGCCTTAATATCTAAAACTTCCAGACAGTTGATAAGCTTGTAGACTGTTGACCCTGACTATTCATTGACATATTCACTGTATGATTAGTGCCACAATATCATTCCTGCTCCCTCGTTGAATAACTGGCACTTTGATAATCAGAGGAAGGACTTGAACAAGCCACTTCTAGTTTGCACTTGTGAGTAACAAAAGTTTTTGTTTTCTGTGAATATTCTGGTTAGCAAAAATGTAAATGTATGAATATTTATGGAGAACAAAGGCACAGAACAAACAAGGAGTTCTGTGGCACTTAAAGACTAACAAATTTCTTTATCGCATGAGCTTTTGTGGGAGAAAAATCCCACTTAATCAGATGTTTTGAAGATGGGGAAACTTAGAGAATGGGAGGTAAATAAATGCAGGAAAATATTAAATGTAAGCGTAAGTCATGGGATCAGGTCACACTGTAACAGCAAATCAAAGGAAATGTGACAGAAACATTAGTGAAGAAAATGTTCTTTTTAAAATAAAAATCAGGTAAGTCCCAGAAATCTTTACCAAGAATGTTTAAGTCCTTTCCTTGTAAAGTCACTGATGGATTTTGCGGAGAACTATGAGCCTCTAGAAGAGATGTGGATTTGAAACTGAGACAGGGACACAACAGAAACAAATCTGATGGTCTTTTGTGTAGTCTTAAAATACAATAGTCTCTGTGGGCCCCATCTCCCCATGGCTGAATACCATTGTATACTAGTTAAATGTTAGTATTCCTTCCAGTGGGGAAACAAAAGGAATCTAAATCCTCTCATCTTCATCCCTTTCTTTTCACACTGCTTTAGTGGAATGAATTTTTCATTGCTTTAATTTAGTGAAAATTACAAGACACGTATTGTAGTCAGCAGGTCAAATGTAATTACAATCTAAACATTTCTCTGCTGTTATCTGTTACAGTAATGAGAGAGGTCTGGTTTATACTTACCGCAGAATCTGATGGCAGTCAAAAGGAGGTATGCAAACTATTTAAAATAACTTGTATATCTCCCTTCGACTCTCTAACTTGCACTTGCCTTCCTGGTTCCACTGCTCTGAGTCGAAGGCAAGTGTTGTTCCTCTGACTCAGTGCTACTCTTCTTATGGGAGTGAAGTTAATAAATCAAATTCCAGATTAATTGAGTGGGTCTTGACTGACTGCTCAATTGAACCAGTGGTTCAAACTGACAGCAGCGAATTTGCCACTGTCAGTATAAACTTAGCTAAAAACTCTTTGAATTCAAGACCACGCACAAGTTTTTTTCCACTCCTTTACTTTGTTGAGTTCCCCAAAATCTGACTATAATCCTTCCCAAACCAGAAACAAAACAAACCTAAATCTCATTTAAGACTTGATCTTGAGGCATCACCATACTCATCTTGCACACCTGTGCAACAATTAGGAGACTATTGCTGCTTGCAGTCACTGAGCACAAGGGATGAAAGAAGGCTAGTGCGGGACAGAGCATTTGCTCATCCCATGGCTTGATCACTCTTCGTCTTGGCTAACAGCTGAAGCCTGTTAGGAGAGTGCATGCTAGTTAACTCTTAGGAGAGTTACCACTTTGGAGCCTGCTTCTTTTACTCTGATGAGAGTTTGTGTGCCCTTGCCTCCTGCAGGCAGAAAGTCACTTACATACACTCTCTGTATCACTGCCTGCACCCTTAGCCCCTAGGCACTACGCCCTGCTCTCTTCCACTACAGCTCACAAGGTGCATCTCCACATCTTCTGTCTTGTGTCCCCCACTGACTCCTATAGCCCCCAACAGAACTCCCAGTCTCTGAACTCAGTTCCAGGCCAATCATGCTAATTTAGTATATGACTACAGAACATCTGGAAGGAGGATTTCAGATTCAGATTCATACTAGTTCTGCTTGTTAATGTCTAAAAATAGCAATGTGGCTGTAGGCACCTCAGGTGGAGGCTTGGGCTAACCTCCTGAGTCTGGTGAAACCACCTGGGAGTCTGGTGAAATTGCACTTGAGAGGCTAGCCCCAGCCATTGCTGCACTGCTATTTTTGGCATGGAAGCTTGAGCTTGTATATGCTTTCCCATGCCGGAAATCACACTTTCGTGCTGCTGTGTTGAAGCACTGTTTCCTTACTGTGTTAACCACTTCACTGCCAAGTATCTGTTTAAGACCCAGATGAGTGACAATGAACATTTTTGAAGTAGTAGAAAAATAACCCCAAGTTGATTTTCAGCTGTCTTTTTTTCAGTATGTAAAATATTATTTGTCATAATTCCTTACAGCCCAATTCATCCCTTTTTAAAGTCACAGGAATGAGTGGATTGCCATTGACTCTAATAGCAGTTGTGGGGCTGAAAGGGTTGATTTTAAATGTTGGATGCCAAGTAACTAGAAGTATTTAATTTAGAGAGAAAGAAGATATGGTAGGCTAGCTCTTGTGGATCATTTCTTTTACTGACAGCCTGGGGGGCTGGCCTCTACTGTTTAGTCACAAGGGTTCTTTTAATCATGTGATTCCGTTAAGGAGCATCATGATCAAAAGCACTGAATAATCACAATTGTTAACCAGTGCTATGTTGTTATTAAAGAAGTTCAAAAAAACATTAAACAGCACAAACTATAAACTATTACTTCCATTATATTCTCTTTTGTATGCCTGTCTGTGGAGAGCTGTTCACAGAAAGTCACAATCAGGGAATAAAAATGTTTGAGGTATGCTTTCCCAGAGCTGGTAAATTCAGACCCAACTATATTGTTTCTCAAAATTATTGTGAATCCAGTCTTTATTATATCCTTAGAAAATAACTAAGAAGATTTTTTGATAGGCAAAAGAACGTTGTTTCAGGGTAGGCAGACCATTTGGTTATTAGCAAATAACCAGCCAGGTTGTTGTTCACAAAGTAAGCAATCTTAACCAGACCCTATGAAACTGATGAAAACATTTAAATCAGTTACTTAAAAGATGTCTTCAAGGAGTTGTCGTGAGACAGGCCATTTAAGCAGTATTAAGAAGAATCTTCATTCAAATAAAATTCCACTTTTTCCTCTGTTAACCATTATTAACCTCTCTCCTCTGTAGGAATAAGTGGTCTAACCACTTCATGATTGACAGGAAAAACTGTTCTTTTTTAAATTACAACAATATTTTAATATTCCAACAAAAGAGTTACAGGAGTTTTAAATCTAATCCCTTAGCAGTGTCTTAGTTTACACCCTCTCACAAATTTATGTTGCATTCTTGGGGAGGTTTCCTTGGACTTTTTTTCTTGTCTTCTCTGTTTTTCACGCCTTATCTGGCAATGGCAGCTTGCTTGTAGAAACAGCAAGGATGAGTTGTGAAGTGAATGCTGTCTAAGCAGAGAAGCAGGGGGTGTGAGTGTGGGACACTCCCATTATTTTCATGAGATTATAGGGAAAAACACTTATTTCATGTTTGTTTAGGTTCACAATGGTTGTCACTCTTTCATAGGCTCCATGCTTCTTTGGCTGGTTTAGATGACACTTTCAAGCATCTGACAAAGCGGGGTTGTCTCCCACGAAAGCTCATGCAATAAGTAAATTTGTTAGTCTTTAAGTACCACAGGACTCCATGTTTGTTTTACTGAACTAGACTAACACAGCTGCCCCTTTGGAACTTGGGAAGAATGCATGCAGTTTCACTGCTGCAGTCAGGGAGATAGGAAATCAGCTAGAAAGCAGCCTCCTTGCTGAACTCCTGTCTCGCTACAGTGGGGAGAAGCAGGGGACATGGCTGGCGGACAAGCCAGGGCCTACAGTGTTTGTGGGGGAGCAAGATTCTAAAAATCAGTCAGTGCCTTACAGTTTGACCTGCACTTAGCAGGCCACTACCTTGACTTAGCTGTCCAGTCATGTGCTTCAGTCACTAGTGTGCTTAATCTGTGTGTGTGATGTACTGTAAGTAAATTGTGGGTGTAAAATAGTGAATATAAAAATGAGCCCAGTACTATCAAAAGGTTTACTTCAAATGTGTAGTGACTGTGGTTCTGAATGGTGTTTATGAGTTTTTCAACTGGTGGCCCTTCAAGGTTGGAAAAGTGATATCTATGGCCCCTGAGTGAAAAAGGTAGGGGAGCCACTGGTTTAGATACTATCCTCAACATCCTATCTGCCAGCTGGAGATTGTTGGATGCAGTACATTCCAGGCATGTCTCCTCACTTTGAATACCCCTGTCCAGAGGGCAACAGAGGGGGCAGCATAGGAGCCAGCAATGCTGGTTGTAAGTGAAATGGGGAATTCCCAGCTGAGGTGATCACTCAGCTGCTTTAAGGCCTCTCAGCCTCACAAGAGTGGAGCAAAGCGACTGGATTGTAAGGGAGGATCTGGGCATGTGAGTCTATGAAGATAGAATTTAAGGCGAAATCATGGGCTCATTGAAATGAATTGTTCAACTCCCACTGAGTTCTGTGAGATCAGGATTTGGCATTTTATGAGCGATCCAACAAAATTCATTTTTCAAATTGCCAATAAAATACCAAGAAGAGAAATTGCTGCTTGTTCTTTCTCTATCACTTATGGTACTTCAACCCAGTTACTTTTACTTCATGTATGCCAGATGCTCTCTGATGAAAATGCTCAAAGAAACCAAAGAGGGCCAACTTCCATAAGTAGATACAGCAAGTAATGCCCTAGCACAGTTTGTCAGCAAAAAATGTAATTTTTTTTTGACCTCAGAATTTGTATACCCAAATCAGGTAGTTGTGTGCTTTAGGCTGTGATTGTTTTCCACCTTAATTACTGAAAGCTGCTCTGCTCTCTCCTCATTGACACCTGTCCATCTCTTTCCTAGTCCGTCCAAGAGTCAGTTACTAACATGATCTTCCTTGCCTGTCAATCTGAACATGTCCCACCCTATTTGAAAATCCCTCCACTTGCTCCCCCTGAAAAGTCCCAATCTTATTAACCTGTCTTCATGTAAAAGCTGTTTCACACCTCTGATCATTTTTGTTGTCTTTTTCTGTACCTTTTCCAAATCTAATATATCTATTTTTGAAAGGGGGTGACCAAATCAGCATACAGTATTGAAGATGTGGGTGTACCGTGGATTTATACAGAGATGATGTGATATTTTCTGTCTATTATCTATCCCTTTCCTAGTGATTCCTAACATTCTGTTAATTTTTTTGACAATTGCTGCACATTGAGTGCACGTTTTCAGAGAACCATCCAGAAGGTCTTCAAGATCTTTTTCTTGAGTGATATGAGTTAATTTAGACCCCATCATTTTATAGGTGCAGTTAGGATTATGTATTCAAATATGCATTGTTCTGCATTTTTCAACACTGAATTTCCTCTGCTGTTTTATTGCCCAGTCACCCAGTTTTATTATATCCCTTCAGGGCTGTAGCTACAGTAGGGCCAATGGGGCACAGCCCCAGGCGGCCCGAAGCAGCTCAATAGAGTTGCACTATTAATGGGGTGGCTTTACGACGCTGTCTCTGAGTGCCGCTAATTGGAAGGGGCGCGTTCCGATTGGAAAGCACCCTAGGCAGCAAAATGCCACATTACACCTCTGTATCCCTTTATAACTCTTCGTGGTCTGCTTGAAACTTAAGTAGTTTTGTATCATCTGTAAATTTTGCCATCTCACTTTTTACTCTTTTTCCCAGATCATTTATTAAGATGTTGATCAGTACTGGCCCTAATACAAGCCCTTAGGGAACACCACTATTTACCTCTCTCCATTCTGAAAACTGAACATTTATCCTACCCTTAGTCCTACTCTGTCTTTTTAAAAGTTACTGATCCAGGCAGGGGTGTTGTTGGCACCAGGCTTATGAAGCTCAAACCCTGAATCCCAGTGCCAGAGCCCCAGGTCTGCCATAGCAGTGAAGTGCTTATGGTGCTGGAGCCCCAAGTCCCGGCGCCCAAGCCCCAGGTCTTTTCCTGGGCTAGGGGTGCTCCTGAATCCAGGAGAGGATTTTCCCTTTCATCCCATGATGCTTATTTTGCTTCAGGGACTTTGGTGAGGGACCTTGTTAAAGGCTCTCTGAAAAACTAAATACACTGTATACACTGGATCAGCCTTGCTCAAAAGGTTTGTTGATCCCCTCAAGGAATTCTGGTAGATTTGTGAGGCATGATTTCTCTTTATAAAAACCATGTTAACTCTTTCTCAACAAATTGTGTTTTTTTTATGTCAGATAATTCTTTTCTTTACTATAATAATCAACTAATTGCCTGGTATGGAAGTTAGGCTAACCAACATATATTTTCTAGCATTACCTCTTTTTTAAAAACTGGCATCACATTAGCTATCCTCCAGTCATCTGGTACAGAAGTTGATTTAAATGGTAGGTTACGTACCACAGTTAGTAGCTCTGCAGTTTCACTTTTGAGTTCCTTCAGAACTCTTGGGTGAATACTATCTGGTCCTGGTGACTTATTACTGTTTAATCAGAGGTGGCTTTTGGGGTAAGCGAAGCAGGTGGTCGCCTAGGGCCCCGAGCAGTAAGGGGCTCAGTAGCAGTTGCCTGCCTCACCTATCCCTGCTCTCATGGGGTGATAGGGAAGCGGGAGGCTGCGGACCACGGGGGCCAGAAGCTGCACACCTGCCTGCCCACCTGGCCTCTCTGCAGCAGTGGCAGAGCAGCACTCCCCACCTACCCCCAGCCAGCTGCACCTCCCCAGGGGGTTGAGGAGGCTGGCGCAGACCTGTGGCGTGCTGGGCAGGGCCCTGGAGCAGCTTGCTCCAAAGAGTTCAGACTGCTTCACCCCTGACCACCCCAGGACTGAATAAAGGCTGCCTCACCCCCAGGCCCTGGACTGGGCCTGTTCAGGCCTGGGGGGGGGGGGGGGAAGCAACCCAAACTCTTTGAAGCAGGCCGCTCTAGGGCCCCACCCCCACAAGTCGCAGCTCTGTGCCACCAGCTGCTCTCCTCCCTGCCCCTGGGGAAGCGCAGCCTGCTGGGGGTAGGTGGGGAGTGCTGCTCTGCCCCTGCTGCAGAGAGGCTGGGTGGGTGGTGCAGCTTCTGGCTTTGGCGGTCCATGGCCCCCTGCTCTCCTCCCATGAGAGTTGGGACTGTAGGGGGGGCAGTTAGGGCTGCGGGGGGGGGACACCGGGGCCCCAGTGAGGGTTGCAGCAGGGGCCTATAGGGGGCCCCATAAAAGACCTTTGCCTAGGGCGCCCAATTGCCTAAGGCTGCCTCTGTGTTTAGTTTATTAATTTGTTCCACAATCTCTATTAACACTGCAATCGGGGGTAGTTCTTCAGCTTTGTCACCTAAAAAGAATGGTTCAGGTGTGGGTCTCTCCCTCACATCCTAGCCATGAAGACTGATGCAAAGAATTCATTTAGTTTCTTTGCCATGGCTTTATCATGCTTGAGTGCTCCTTTAGCATTATCAATCATCCAGTGGCTCTACTGATTGTTCAGCAGGTTTTTTTCTTTTGATGTACTTAAAATTTGACTGTTACTTTTTCAGTCTTTGGCTAACTGTTCTTCAATTTTCTTTGGGACTCCCTAATTATGTGTTTATACTTTACATGCCAGAGTTTATGTTCCTTTCTGTTTTCCAAGTAATTTCCACTTTTTAAAAGATGTATTTTTGCTTCTAACTGCTTCTTTTGTTTTGTTTTTTAGCCACATTTGTACTTTTTTGGTTCTCTTTTTTTTTTTTAATTTAGTGGTATTCATTTAATTTAAGCATCTATTGTGGTATCTTTAAAAAATTTCCTTCCAGCTTTCAGGGATTTCTGCTTTGTCATTGTATCTTTGAGTTTCTCTTTAATTTCCTTATGTGTAGTTCCCCTTTCTGAAATGAAATGCTGCCATGCTGGGCTGCTTTGGGGTCCCCTCCTTTACACGAAAGGGATGCTAAATTTCCTTATGTTCTATCACCATTACCATGTGGTTCAGGTATATTCACTTCTTGGGCCAGATCCTGTGCACCACTTAGAACTAAATCAAGAGTTTCCTCTCCTCTCATATGTTTCAAGGCTAGTTGCTCCCAGAAGTAGTCATTTAGGTTATCATAGAATCATAGGGTTGGAAGGGACCCCACAAGGTCATCTAGTCCAACCCCCTGCCAAAAAAAGCAGGACCACTCCCATTAGATCATCCCAGTCAGTGTTTTGTCCAGCTGGGACTTGAACACCTCCAGAGATGGAGATTCCACCACCTCCCTAGGCAACTTATTCCAATGCTTCACCACTCGCCTAGTAAGGAAGTTTTTCCTAATATCCAGCCTGGACCGCCCCAGCTGTAACTCGAAGCCATTGCTTCTCGTTCTGCCCTCTGTTACTACCGAGAACAGTCGAGCTCCCTCCTCCTTGGAGCAACCCTTCAAGTAGTTGAAGGTTGCTATCAAATCCCCCCTCAGTCTTCTCTTCTGCAGGCTAAATAAGCCTAGTTCCTTCAGTCTTTCTTCATAGGGCTTGTGCTCCAGCCCTTTGATCATTTTGGTTGCCCTCCTCTGGACTCTCTCTAATTTGTCCATGTCCTTTTTGTAGTGGGGAGCCCAAAACTGGACACAGTATTCCAGATGTGGCCTCACTAGTGCAGAATAGAGGGGAATGATCACATCCCTCGATCTGCTGGTAACACTTCTTCTGATGCAGCCCAGTATGCCATTGGCCTTTTTGGCAGCAAGAGCACACTGCTGACTCATATCCAGCTTCCCATCCACCATGACTCCCAGGTCCTTTTCTCCAGTGCTGCTATTTAGCTGAATGTTCCCCAGCCTGTAGCAGTGCGTGGGGTTTTTTCGTCCCAAGTGCAGGATTTTACACTTATCCTTGTTGAACCTCATGAGATTCCTCTTGGCCCACTGCTCCAGTTTGTCTAGGTCTCCCTGAATCCTGTCTCTGCCCTCTAGGGTGTCTACCGTTCCCCCCAGTTTGGTATCATCTGCAAACTTACTAAGTGTGCAATCTATCCCATCATCCAGATCATTAATGAAAACATTGAACAGAACTGGCCCCAGGACCGACCCCTGGGGCACACCACTTGTTACTGCCTGCCAACTTGACATGGAGCCATTGATTCCTACACGCTGAAACCGTTGTTCTAGCCAGTTTTCTATCCACCTTACAGGTTATGTCTACACTAGGAAAAGCTAGTTCAAATTTGTTAATTTGAACTAATAAATTTGAGGTTAGTTTGAACTAAACTGGAATTTATTAGTTTGAATTAGCAAAGTGGACTAATTCAACTTAATGTTAAGTTGAATTAGTCCACTTTTTTATTTCAAATGAACTGCTCTTAATTCAAATTTAAATTCAAACTAAGGATTAATCCTAGTCTACATCATCCTTATTTTTGAACTAAGGATCAAACTAAGGGCTTAGGTCAAACTAACCAGCTGGTCTTACTAACTCGAACTAAGGTTTCATTAGTTCAAATTAAGGAATTCCTTAATTCAAACTAATGAAAACCTAGTGTTGACAGGGACTAAGTTACTTTGAATTAAGCCTCCTAAATTCAAACTAACTTGCAAGTGTAGACATACCCTTAAGGGGTCAAGAAACTTTATCTCTGCATTCTGTCCTGAGGTGATATACTCACTTAATATGGGGATAGTTGAAATCCCCCCTTATTACTGGATATTTTATTTTTATATCCTGTCTAATCTCCCTGAGCATGTCACAGTCACTATCACCATCCTGATCAGGTGCTTGCTAGGATAACTCTACTGCTATATACCTCTTATTCAGCATGGGATGGAATTACTATCCCTAGAGATTCTATGATAACTGTTTGGTTCATTTATGTCTTTTTACTTCATTTGACTCTGCTTTCTGTCACATATAGTGCCACTCCTCCACCATTACAACCTATCCTGTTCCGTGATATTTTTTATCTGGGTGTTACTGGGTCCCATTGATTATCCTCATTGCACCAAGTTTTTGTGATACCTATCATATCAATATCCTCACAGAATACGAGGCACTCAGGTTCACACATTTTACTAATTATACTGCTATCATTTGTACCTAAGCACTTACACTGGTCTCTTTTCAGCTGTCTGCTTTTATTTGTTTTTCTCATTGTTTCACTTTGCTTTGAGATTGTTCATCTTCTGTTGAAGATGATTGATTCTCACTTTTAAAAAAAAGTATTAACTCAAATATACTGTCTAGGTCACCAGTCCTGCTGGTTAACCCTTTGTTCCCCCAGAGTTCTAGTGCATGGACATATGGGTTGTCAGCAGCAACCCATGTTCCATTTGATCACAGAGCCCAATAACTGATCTCCAAAAGGCATGGCTGTGATGCCCAACCACCAGTATGGATAGCTAAGAGCTGGTTTTATTGAAAGACCCTCGCCAGGCTGGGTTTCATATTCTTCATTGGGAAAAAACTCAGAGATTGCTTTGTTTTTTCTCAGCTTGACAATGTATTGACATTGCATCAGCACACTGAGGTGTAAGAGTAACTAAGTGAAACTAACTTAAAACTAAACCTGCTGAAACCAAGTGCAATGTTAATTGACTCTGCCCCTTTCCATAGACTTCCTGAAAAATAAAACAGGTCAACTAATGCAAAGTACAATATCACTCTTGCTCCTTGCTCCAAATGTTTATGAGTCTAAACTCCCTAAATATAGGATGTTGAAGCGTTTAAGATAAACAAAAACGTCATAGTATAGTTTCTTTAATTTTCTTAAGTGGCAAAGGGTGATGATGGCAACCAAAACAACAAATCAATGCTATGTTTAGGCTTTCATTGCCTTTGCTAGAGGAAAGTATATCCCCCCAAAAGTCAGCTGTCTTATCAGCTTTGCAAAATGATGAATGAATGCCTTGTTCATTATTACTGCTTAAGTCATTCCTATTTATGCTAGTATTTCGAGGATTATGTTTTGATTGTTCATGAGAGATGAAAACACTTTCTTGCTGATGAATAAACACTGCCACTTTTTAAATATTTGTATGCAAAATGTCTAAAGCCATTATGAAATGCTTTCCAAAAGCATTAAGAAGCTGTTTTTCGAAAAGCCACTTTTCTCTACATTTTCTTTCATGCTAAACAGGCCAAATGAAAGGCCTTTCAGAGTTAACTAGTTTAAGCAAAACCAGTGTTTTAGTGTAATGAATAACTTTTTATAGAGGACAATTGCACACAGTTCAATATGCTAGTATTTCTATCTCTGTGCCCCACCAATGCAGGATTCTGTGGTAGAATTTCTTTCTTTGAGAAAGCTGAAGCGATCAAAACCCTGATTAACCTCTGATATTCACGTGGTGCTCTTGATCTTGAGGACCGAAGCAGTAACAAAGAGTTAATGGCAGCCATATGCTTAGGGTATTGTGGGTACTGTTGACCCAAATGTGAACTCCATGAGTGACTGCTGCTAACTGCTGTTTGTTTCAGGTTTGGCGTGGAGATTACTGAAGAAGAATTTGAGCTGCTACTTGACAGAATCCCCCTTGATGAAGATGGAAATGTCAGATACCCCCAGTTCATGGCCATGTTTGATTCTCGGTATTCAGCTTATACATTTTATTTCCCATTTGTTAATAGACTTTTGTTTAATCTAAGAGGCTTACATAACATTTCTAAACAGGCTTGGATTTCTTTATTTAATTCTTTTCTGTTTCATGTATATAATATCCTGATAACACTTAAGACTAGGTGATACCATCTTCACACTCTATAACTTAATTGCGCTTTAAATGTGTATTAATCAGTATAATATTATTATGAAGAATTCTCCATTCAGATACATATTTGCATATGATATATCTAGCACTAATGAATATGATAAACTTGTAAGTAAAAACTAAAGATGTCAAAAAACAGTAATAGATACTCTTAATACCTATATAAAAACATGTTGCATTTGCAAATACTGTATATTGCATGGAATACTTTTGAGAGGGGTAGTTGCTTTATGATGATTTTTTTCCTATTCAACCTCTTAATGTCCAGATGTGGATCAAATTTGGGTCAAAAACTGACATATGAAATGTGTAGTGATATTTTAGTGCAGAAAATTAGGGTCTGCTCCTGAAAACCAGTACTGTAGAAGTCAATGGGCTTACTCAAGCAGGTTAGGAAAATTTGTTGGAATAAAGCTTTGACATAACTAGTCCTTAAATTGGAGCACCACAACTTGCACAAGACTCTAAGGGTGGGAAAAGCAAGGCTTATTTTCTATGAGTTGCTTAAAACCCAGTCCCACAGTCCTTGTATACCTCAAACTCCTACATTTGGGAAGATTGCAAAATCAGCAGAATTGAGACCCTATACTGGGACTAATTATTAAAGGTCCTTTTTATCTTCAGTCAATAAATGTGTTCCCCATATCTCTTCTATGAAAAGTTGTGTATATGACAGTAAACTTACAAATGACAGCTTTGACTTATGCATGTTCTATCTTGGGCGTGCACCTATTTGTGCTCACATTTTGCAAACATCTACATGCATCTTTGCAATTGTTTATACCTTTTCAGTCATATAAAATGTGCACATGCCATTATTAGAGTTTGTGCCCGAAGAAGCTACTGATAGAGTTTGTACCCGCAGTAGCTACTGAGACCTTGGGATTTGGCAGTGCAAATTCCAACAACTGCATCCACATGCATATGTTAGAGCCATTTAAAGGACATTCTCACATATTCATACCACAGGTGCAAGTACACACTTACACACCCAGTTTTGTGGCACGTAAAGACTAACTAATATATTTATTGTATGAGCTTTCATGGGGGAAAATCCCACTTTCTCAGAAGCTTTGAAGATGGGGGAACTTACAGAATGAGATGAAATAAGTGCAGGGGCTCATCCACCAATGTGATTTATGCCATCACATGTGAGTAATGCCCATCTGCCTTATATATTGGACAAACAGGACAGTCTCTGTGCAAAAGAATAAATGAGCACAAATCTGACATCAGAAATCACAACACTCTAAAACCAGTGGGTCATTTCAATCTTCCTGATCACTCCATTAATGACTTGCTAATTGCTGTGCTCACACAGATGAGTGCTAAATCAAGCCTTCAAAGAGAGGCTACTGTAATTGAATTTATTTGCAAATTCAGTTGCATTGCTTCAGGACTGAATAGGGACATCAGATTTTTCTCTCATTACAGCAGGTGATTTGACCTCATCTCCCTCTGTATGCTGTTCCCCAGTGTTTGAATCTTTACAACTGTTTTGATTTGCTGTTACAGTGTGACCTGTTCCTATGACTTACACTCCCCTGCATTTATTTCCTCCCATTCTGGTAAGTTCCCCCATCTTCAAAGCATTTAATGAAGTGGAATTTTCTGCCATGAAACGTCAGGCAATAAATATAGTTGTTAGTCTTTACGTGTCACAGGACTCCTTGTTTGTTTGTTTTAGTGAACTAGACTAACATGGCTGCTCCTTTGGATCTTGACACCCAGTTTTGTGAGCACACACTGGTTAGGAAAGTTGAACAGGAGATGTCAAGTCAGTTACAAGCCGTGGAGATAGAGTTATACGGGGTAAACTGGGATTTGGAAGAAGTGAAAGCCTCATGCGGAATACAGAAAGGGCAGCAAAATAAAATCAAGAATTGATTTGGGTGAGGCTGGATCAGGCATATGAGAAAAATTGTTGGCAGTAGCTCAGATTGGCACCAGCTGAACTGTGAACCAGGAAACCGTCTGACAATGTGGCTTCCTGACAGTGGAGTACCAACATAACTAAAAGGTATTTTGCCCCTCCTGGGCTCAGATCACCGTTTAAGCCCTGTAGCAACAGCAGGACAGTGGCTGCTCAATGCGTTCCACACCTCTAGCTGCACCAGGGCTACTTCCTGCATAGTCCTTGCTCTACCCTCTTGCCTGCTCTGCTCCAACCATAGTACCTGACTGCCTCTCAACTTCTGATTCCTAATTCCTGGCTCTGAACCTTTGCTTGTCTCCTGACCACAACTCTGGCTTTGACTTTGGCTCTGTTCTGACTCCTAGTTCTGACCATGGGCTTCTTTGACCATGCCCTCTGAGTCTGCTTTAACTGCCAGGTCATGCTCCTGGTACAACCGCTAGATCGCACTGCCTACACTTTGATGTGCAACAGTTTGAGCATCCCATTAGATAATAAGAGGGGACTGTGCACCACAGCATGGACCTCTTCTCTGGAAAGTTCTCAGCAGGAGCCCAACCCACCTTGGACCTCTCTCTCAATGGACTTCATTGTTGCGTTACTATGCTCCCAAGGGGACTCAGTTATCCTCAACAAGATGGCTCATTTTATTCTCTGCCTCACTGTGAAACCATGGAAGCCTTCCTGGGGCGCAGAATACCAAAATGCCATTTCAGTCAAAGTCTCCAATTCATTTCCTGGTTCTGGCAAGAATTTTTCTGCCTTAGCATCAAACCCCTCACTTCAGTAGCCTGCCATCTGGAGACAAGTGGCTAGATTGAAAGAAAAAAACAAGCAGTTGTGTGGCACTTTGAGACTAACAGATGCAAAAAATAAATCTGTTAGTCTTAAAGTGCCACACAACTGCTTGTTGATTTTTTACTGGACTAGACTAACACGGCTATCCCTTTTGAAATTGACTAGATTGAAAGAGTCAGTGAGACCCTGGAGCAGTAGTTTCACTGTTTCCTGAGTTTCTATCAGGATGATTGGCTTCCTCTGCTACATTTAGGTGAGTTTACATACAACAATGTGAGCTGTGCTTCACCTGAAAGTACTCTATTCTTTGACAACTTTGGTTTTCATTTCCACTTCCATCTGGACATGCTCAAAGGCTCTGCTATACCAGTGGCCATGAAACTGGTCTGCCATGTCCAACAAACACACTTGGGATTCAGAGAACTCTTATTTGCTGCTAAAGAGACATATAAGCACTACAGTGATAGAAAGCAACAAACTGCCTCTAGCCTTACAGCTGGTGGGATGAGATTTGGTTCTCAACTCAATGCCTGAAAACTTTTTGTCTGTGAGCTGAGCTTGAGCACCCATATCTGGGTCTTTTTTGAATCACTCAGCAAATAAACCCAGTGGCCTGCAGGAGAATCTGGTCTTTTCTGCAGTCTTTCCCCCCACTGAGCTCTGTCTTCCTACAGGTTCCTAAAAGATTATCACTTCATTTAGTCTCCTCTGTGGAGGGAGGAACTAAGCTATCAACCAGTTACCTGATGTGTGGGCTGTTTGGTTTTTTTTTTCTCTTCTGTAGCAGATGAGGAGGAAATGCCATCATAGAAAGTTTCCAGGTGTTACACAACAAGGCTCAATTTTCTGATTTTGATGTGTGAAACTGAAGCAGATCAAAAGATTAGGCCCCCCCAGTGGAACTCATATATCTTGGTTTCAGTGTTGCTGAGATTCGTGGTATTTCTCATGTCTAGGATTTTGTCCTGTAGCTTGCTTATCTCCCTTTGATGTATTTAGGTTGACATACTGAGGTTGCACACTGAGTCAGCCTTACTATTGAGAGCCCAACTAGAGAGTCCATCTCCCATCAGGACCAGGTCAGTTGATCCCACTTCATTAATTGCTGTGGAGCCTGCAGTGCAGGCATACCCTTACTCTATTGCTGGATTTATCCTCTGGCCACTATGATGTGGGGAAGGTGGGGTTTGGTTGGGAGTTCTGGACAGGCTACCCTAGCATGTGGCTGAATGGAATTGGAAATACCCTTCTGGAGACACAGCTGAGCAAATTGTGTTTAGGAAGGCAAGGGATGTGGGAAGAGGAACACTGAGAATCCCTGGGAGCTCTTTCTCATGGTCCACTCTGACTTCTTTGAGACTCCTTCTATGCTCTTCAAGTCTCAATGCAACAAAAGTGGAGAAAGCTTTTGTACCTACAGAATCCAGAGGGGGGAAAGTCTGAGAATCTCTCTTAGCCCATACAGGCTCTCTGAGCCACAGGAGGTAAGAAAAAAGTCTTTCTTTCCAGGGTACACAGTCTCAAAATAAACACATAACACCTTATTTGGAGTCTCTGGTCAATTCTTATGATCAGGGCACCCTCTTCTCAACTCTAGTTCCCAGCTTCCTCTTTCTGTCCATATGGAAAGCTGAACCTGGCTACCTGAGGAGCTTCAGTTGTGCTGACCTCCCAGACCCTTACTCCATTTCTGTCTTTGTCTGGTCACGAAATCCAATCAGACACAGAAGAAGGAAGGACTATTGAATCTAGCTCTTCCTGAGTGGGCCCAATCCAAATACCTGGGTCTCTGGGGTAGCAAATACCACCTTATATCTCTCTTTGAAATGTACATAAGAGTACATTCAGTGTCACCAAGTTCCCATCACTCAGGAAGCAGAAATCAGCATTCCCATTCTGTCTCTGAATAGTTCTTCAAGCGAAATTGGTAGAGCTGAGACCAGGCACTAGTGGTTAAAACATAGACTGGTCTTTTTCATAGTATGAGACTGCTGGAGGGGCATATGATCTGTGATTAAGGTGAAAGAAGACCCCAGGGGACAATTTTGGAGTGTCCCTCTGCCCAGGGGATCACCAAACTTTTTTTTTTTAATAGCAAAATAGCTGGTTTCCTGAGATAAGGATCTCCTGCTAATATAGAGGATTTGGTGTTCCTAGCGCTTGTATATCTGTAAGAGGATGGCCACAAGCACACTCTTGGAGGCATCTGTGAACAAAATACTCTGTTGATGTCTAGGCTGCACAGGATCCAACTTGTACAGATAGCTGCTAGGACCAGTGGATCTGTAAAGAGATTGTTTTGTGAGTAAATCTATTAGTGGCATAAGCCACTGACAACAGCATGACCCAAATGAACCCCACTCATTTTGTTCAAAGGATTTTTTTCCCCTAAGGCTTTGCTCATTTGGATAACTTTAGATATGTCCAACTCGATTTTGTTTCCTCAGAACACACTGCAATACAATGGTAGCACAGATCTGCTAACATCCCAGGCATCTGGATCAGGAGAGTACTCTTTAAGGTTCACTTCTCAACAGAAAAAAATTCAACAGGGAAAGCCAGTGGAGGTTTCAGGAACTTTCTTCACTGATAAAAGAAGATACTGCAAAGTTTTGTCTTGGTCTTTAACCTCAGCCTCTGCGGTCTTCATAACATGGTTTTAGGGTTCTGTTAAAACATTCCACCACTGCCATCAGTCTAGGAGTGGCACATCCATTCCTGGGACATTCCATATGTCCAGCCAGAGTTTTGAGCAGTATCTACTGATGGCTTGGACTCCTTTGTCAAGCAGTGGGCAGTGTTAGGGTTTCTCTACTTGGTGCTCCCTTCTGATACACCTTTGACCTTCACTTTCCTCTTTTTTTATTGTTGCACAGAATCACTTGATTGATTCCCAGTCCTGTAATATCTATCTCCCTCAATTGAGTGGAGGGGCTTGTAGTTCCTGGAAGCATCTATCCACCATTCTGGAATATCAAATAGCAAAGAATGGCAGACTAAGGTTTACAAAGGCTTGATTTTCAACAGGTTCCAAAATTGTCAGAATAGGTATGATCTAAATTTAGTACTCTGAGTTTTAAGACTGTGAGAAAGCAAACTCACCAGTTAAAATACCTGAATTAATTCTGTAGCTGATTCTTGTGGTGGCTTGAAACAGGATGGCTTTGCAATACTGCATAACATAATCTGTTATTACTAAAATATATTACTCTTCTTTACTGATGCTACTACATCCATCCTCATCTTTTTAAGGGCTACTACGATTAGGTGCATGGGGCTACCTCCAAGAAACAACAGAAGATGACGATTTCTTGGTCAGTGCCGGGCTACTAAAACTCCAGAAAGCCTTTCAAGGATCATTTCCCTTGCCAGGTATCCACTTGTGTGTGTGGCATAAGAAAGTCTTGAAAGTAGCTTCAGTGGTGGTGTAGGCATTTTCTTGCCAACTGCAGATAAACTTCTGGATACAAACCTTTATTCTGTAACTCAGAATGGGGAAACTAAGTGGCCAGCTGTGGGCTTTGACCCTTTTTATAACTGGCAATGTACTTTCCAGAGCACCTCATCTTCACTGATCCACAACCATGCCATACAAATTACCTGGTACTGAAGCACAGAATTAGACAGAAGGCTTCACTCCTAACTGCTTCCCAATTGTTCCAGGCACGCCTGATGCAAACCTCAGAATTATGGCTTTGATAAGCTACACAGTGAGTCTGCAGAAGACTCAATTTGTGATTTGGAAATTGTCAATTAAATTGGTCTTGTAGCTATCAGTGGGAGCAGGGTTGAGTGGATTATTTCAAAGAATGACATATCAGAAGATATCCCTCAGGTTCGCATTTTACTATGTGTATGTGTGGGGGGTTTGGGGGTGGGATCCAGTGCTTATAGGTGGAACATAAAGGAGTCATGTAACAAGAAAAGTTGTAAGTAGCTCCCCCCCGTAATGACATTTGGTATTAGCATGTAGTGTGTATACTGTATAAATTGAGAAGTAGCTCAGGATCTATTAACATTAGTTATAGCAGAGCAGAATTATGTATCAAGTTCCAAAGGGGCAGCCATGTTAGTGTAGTAAAGCAAAAAAAGCAAGGAGTCTTGTGGCACTTAAAGACTAACATTTATTTATCACATGAGCTTTCGTGGGAGAATATCCCCCTTCATCAGATGGTTTGGAGAGGGAGAACTTACAGAATTGGATGAAAATAAATGCAGGGGAGTGTAAGACATGGGATCAGGTCATACTGCAACAGCAAATCAGAGCATTTCTAAGGATTCAAACTTTAGGAAACAGTGTACAGAGGGAAGATGAAGTCAAATTACCTGTTATACAGCTAGTCCTCACTTAGTGACCTACTCGTTTAGTGACCCCTCAGAGTTATGACCGGCTCTCTGATGAGTTGGTATTATGGCGATGTACGAGAACTCACATCAACTCTCTCAGATTACCTATATTTACAGTACACTATGCAAACTAAGTTCAGTACATTAGAGCTTAAAACATTTAAAATATATATTAAAAATGTTATAAATGATGCAAAGGTGACATTAAAACTATCTACCGATGGTTGAAAAACCCACTACCAGTAAAGTACATTATGCCTGAAATACCGGTAAGGGCTGCTCCTCGTTTAGTGACCAATTCGTTTATCAACCAGGTTTCAGGAACGGAACCCGGTCACTAAGTGAGGACTACCTGTAATGTGAAAAGAATCCATAGTCATGACTCAGCCCTGCTTTCAAACAATTTAATTTGCATATTCATTCTATTTCAGCTGTTTCTCTTTGAAGTCTTGCTGTCCCATTGATTTTCTTGACAACCATCATTAACAAGTCATCAATGGAGTAATTAGGAAGATGGAAGTGCTCAGCAACTGGTTTTTTTTTTGTGTGTTATGACTTCTGATATCAGTTTTATGAGCATTTAATCTTTTGCGTAGCATCTGTCCTGTTTGTCCAACGTATAAGGCGTGGGGGCATTTCCAGCACATGATGGTATAAATCACATTAGTGGATGAGCAGGTGAAGGACCCTTTTATGGAATAGCTGGCTTGATTAGGTCCTCTGATGGTGTCTTTTGTGCAGATATATGGACAGAGTTGGCAGCGTGATTTGTTGCAGGGATATGTGCCTGCTTGAATGTTTCTGTTGTTAGGTCTATAGTTGCTGGTGAGTATCTGTTTAAGGTTTGGGAGTTGTCTGTAGGTGAGGAGAAGTCTGTCTCCCAAGGCTAGAAAGAGTGAGGGGTCATCTTCTAAAATTTTCATCCAATTCTGTAAGTTCTCCCCCTTCAAAGCGTCTGTCAAAGTGGGATATTCTCCCACGAAAGCTCATGCGATAAATAAATCTGTTAGTCTTTATGTGCCACAAGACTCCTTGCTTTTTTTGCATTATAGATCATTATCTGTATATTAAATATTTATCATTTGCTAGTAATTAGGTATATTAGAGTAGCATTTTCTCCTCAGTGAATGCATGGACACCAGTATAAGAGAAAAAGTTATCAGAGAAAGTAGCTGCTTTCCTAGCTGTGTTACCTCACAGCCCTGGCATGCCTGTGCTCTCTCAATCTGGAAATCCCCAGCTTTGCAGGCATAAGGCATTTTGAAGGCACAGGATGGAGCGTGTGTAAGGCATGAAAGCTCTGACTGCTATGCCCCTTCCATGCTTCCTACTCAGATTTTGTGCCCCTTCACTTGTATTAGTGGAGGACTGGATCTAGACCAGTGATTCCCAACCTGTAGTCCATGGACCACTGGTGGTCCACGAGGGTACTGCAGGCAGTCCATGGAGGGACAGAAGGGGGAAGATAATGTAATAATAATAGGTGACTGGTAGGCCTACTGCAGGTAAATGTACTGTGATGAGTGAAATATGATTGTGAGTGAGCATAATAAATGATCACAAATAGCTGTGTTTTTAATAGCCCTTGATATATAAGTTTGACTCCCATCAGCTATAGGCTATGCTTAAAAGAGCTTGCTTACGTGGTGGTTCGCAAAAGCTTTTGATGACAATCAGTACCGGATTTCCCATTAGGCACTGTAGGCACAGTGCCTAGGGCCTACAAAATTTTTAGGGCCTACGAAGGAGGGAAAAAAATAGAAAAGCAGAAAAAATAAGGAAAAATAAGGAAAATCATGTGGTTTAGCATTAGAATAGTTTAAAGTGCATGTGTCAATCAACGTAATTCAATCGGCGTTTACCCCTCTTTTTGCACATTTTGGAGTGAAAGTGCCTAGGGCCTACGAACACCAAAATCCAGCCCTGATGACGATGTAGTGGTCCACATAACGGAAAAGGTTGGGAACCACTGATCTAGACCATAGATTGCTCTTTCTTCATTTCACATTTATTTATGGTGGTTTTAGCTCACTGCCTTTCATGGTGGTGATTCAGTGTCACTGTCCCTACTGTGTGGCACAGCCTGGAATTGATTCATAATATGTTAAAATAAACTATAGCACAATCTATCTTTGTACAGCATATGCAGAAATAAATTTACCTAGGCAAATTATTTAGAGTTGGATTTTTCAAGAGTTCTCAGCATTGGCCTAACCCTGCTATCATTGAAGTCAATGGTAAAACACTCAGTCACTTCAATGGGCACAGGTAGGGTATAGGTGCTTTTGAAATTTCTGCCCTAAGTTACTTGCATGGTCCAGAGCTTTTTTTGTTATGTATGTTAAAAAAAAAAAAATTAAAAAAAAAAAGGTGTCAGTACTCTCCTTTCCCCTGCTGACCCTGCCCCCCCAGCTGGGCAGTGGGTTCAGGAAAAAGGTGGCAGTATTCTGTATTCCTGTGTACCATCACCAAAGAAACACTGGCGTTGTCAAATTTATTTCCACACACTCTGTATGTAGATAGGCTATTCCTTAAAATGTCAAACGATTAATTCCTGCTGCACTGCTCTGTAGGGGGTAGTTTCCACTGTGAAAAGAGTAAACCAGAATGACTATGTGAACTGATTGATTAATTTGCCAAACAGAGACGTTATTGTAAAGAGTGGACTGGCAGTGGTCTTGTATTTGTGTTGGACCCACAATATTAGCAGGACAAAGCGGGTGAAATATCATCTTATACTGGACCCAGAGTCAGCCCTAGACCCAATGGCACCCCAGGTGAAGAGTGTGTTTGGCATCTCCCCTCCATTGATTAAATTATTAAATAACTTAATTTTTCATGCCTAAGTTCATTTCATGACTTTAATGCATGATTTGCTTGCATGCTTTATCCCTGTCATATAAGATGATAACTTTGCACGCTGGGATCTATCAATCTCTATTTATTTATGCCATATATAAGCAAATAAAAAATTCATTTCCTAGAGCTTATAGAAACTTTTTTATTTTAAGAATAAGTGAAATGTGCTAACATCAAGTGGAACTGTGCATCAAAAAATCTCCCTCTTGAATTTGTCACCTAATCTCTTCCCTTGTAATTAAATTGTCTCTCCTTCCAATGAATAAAACTTTCCTTGAAGACTGGCATGACTCCTAGGTTTTCTGGTATTTTGTTGGCAGCAGTACCTCTTCAAATCTGTTGTCTTATGGTCTACAACAAAATCACAGCAGCTTTTCATCAAAGTAGTATCAGTCACAATGTCTATTGACTGAGTTGGTAAAACCTTGTTTACAATATTTACTTGGAACAGGATATCGTGCCATAGCACAGCTGAGACCAGGAATTTAAAGTCAGTGGTCATGTTTGCCAGACTTTGCTCCTTATGTTAAATTCCAGCTTCAGTTTTATTCACCTACACCAGTTCCATCAGGGCATCATAAACCTCAGTCACTTGGTACCTTACTAGCTTTACACTGTCAAAGCAGCTCTCCCAGTGAATGTCACTTAGTGGCTTCACAGTCAGATTTGTAACATGGTCTATAACAATCTTCCACCTCATAGCTGATATTGAAAAGAGGACATATGTCCTTTGCAATACTCTGAAGAGAGGCAGTGAATCTAAAGAAGATGATGCTGCATCTGACACAATCACGTCAAGGGAATGGCAGCTATAAGGCATGAAGAAAACACTTGGATTCAGTGCAAGGATCTTTGTCTGGTGTCCCTGTTTCT
Organism: Podocnemis expansa; assembly: GCA_007922195.1. NCBI lineage: Eukaryota > Metazoa > Chordata > Testudines > Podocnemididae > Podocnemis > Podocnemis expansa. The sequence continues at coordinate 5,119,614 of ML681966.1, forward strand.
TCCCTTCATGTTTGCGTCATTGTTCTAGCCTTGGCCATGGCAGTACTCAAGCTTTATTTTAGTCTCATTTAAAACATTCATAAACAGTTCTAGTAGGCCTTTCCCAGTAGAGTTGTCCACAGACTAGAAAACAAACACAGTGATCCTTTACTTGGATACAGCTATCCTCGTTATCATCTTTTCACTGTGACTAATGTTTCAAGTGCAGTCCATTGTTATGGCAAAGTACTTTGCTTTGCCGGACCACATCAATATGTTATCAAGTAGTTGCCATCATTTTGAATTGTTTTTCGGATGTGATGATTCACTTCCTTACAAACTACTCAACACAGATGCTTGCACATGATATTGGCATATTTCCCAAGGAGCTCTCTCTACCAAACTGAAGAAATTACTATTACGTTCAATGAACAACTTATCCAGTAAACCTTGGAAAGCCTTTGCAAGAAAAGGTAATTGGGGTCAGACACTGGAGCATGTTCCTCCTGTCCTGGCTTTCTACAGTAGTAGTGTGCTGGTTTTCTGCAGCTATCCATTTATTCAGCTTGAGCCTGGACTCAACCTCCATGCATTTGGTGTAGGCTGCAAAGTGACCATGTGACTTTTCATGTTGCTTCAGAGCATTAGATAAATTATACCAGGAATTATATCAAGAAAGTTTGAAATCAGTGATTTGGTAGCCTTGTCAAACATTTTGCAACAAAACCAGAACATGTTGTCAGTTGATTTAGAATAAACTAGCTAATGCTGATTTATTTTCTTACCATTCTTCACCACTTTTACATAATGTGACTTTGAGAAGTGTTGCGTTTGCTCATTTACTGGAAATTTCATATCCTCAATTTTGCCTGGCCCATTCAAAATTGCACAATAGATATCAGCAGTGTTTAGCAAAACAGACAAGGAGTCCTGTGGCACTTAAAGACTAACAAATTTATTTATCACATGAGCTTTCATGGGAGAAAATCCAACTTCGTCAGACATCTGACAACATGGCATTTTTCTCCCAAGAAAGCTCATGTAATAAATAAACTTTTTAGTCTTTAACTGCAACCAGACTCCTTGTTTGTTTTGCTGAAATAGACTAACATGGCTGCCCCTTTGGAACTTGTCAGCAGTGTTTAGGGTTGTCAGCCATAAAGCAGGATCTGATGTATTTGAGTGGTAGAGTACAGTTTTTCTCACTGCTGTTTCAGTCATCTTGCAAGTGTGATGTGCTTTATCATTTCTCTTTTTCTTTGTCATTAGGGGTGTAGCTGGCTCTGGGCTTATGGGGCCCGAGCCCCGGGTCTGCTGCTGGGCTGCCCATGGCAGCAGCTCCAGCGGTGACGCATGATCCCTGAGTCTCAGTGCACTGAGCCCCGGGTCTTTTTCCGGCCCAGCGGCACTCCTGTTTGTCATTACACTCCTTTTCATTGGAACAAACAAGGAGTCCTGTGGCACTTAAAGACTGACAAATTTCTTTATCACATGAGCTTTCATGAAAGAAAATCCCACTTCATCAGGTGTTTTGAAGATGGAGGAACTTACAGAATGGGAGGAAATAAATGCAGGGAAGTGTAAGTCATGGAATCGGGTCACACAGTATCAGCAAATCAAAGAACTTGTTACGATTCAAAAACTGGGGAACAGAATATATGGGAAGATGAAAGCAAATAACCTGCTGTAATGAGAAAAAAATCCAAAGTCCCTATTTAGTCTCAAAGCTATATAGTCAAATTTGCAAATAAATTCAAGCCCTGCAGCTTCTATGTGAAGACTTGACCTGTTATTCATTTGTCTGAGCACAGCAATTAGTAAATTTTCAGTGGAGTGATCAGGAACATTGAAATGCTCACTCATTGGATTTTGAATGTTGTGATTTCTGATGTCAAATTTGTGCCTATTTATTCTTTTCCGCAGAGACTGTCCTGTTTGTTGAATATTCAAGGCGGATGGGCATTTCTGGCATATGATGGCATAAATCGCATTGGTGGATGAATAGGTGAATGAGTCTTTGATGGAGTAGCTGGTTTTATTAGGTCCTATAATAGTGTCTTTTGTGCAGCCGTGCGGGCAAAGTTGGGAGAGTGGTTTGTTGCAAGGATGTGTGCCTGCTTGAATGGTTCTTTTGTTAGGTCTGTAGTTGCTGGTTAGTATCTGCTTCAGGTTGGGGGTTGTTTGTAAGTGAGGAAAAGTTTGTCTTCCAGGGCTTGAGAGAGTGAGGGATCATCTTTTAGAATAGGCTGTAGATCCTTGATGATGTGCTGTAGAAGTCTGACTTGGGGGTTGCAGGTGATGAACAGTGACATTCCGTTGTTTTCTTTCTTGGGTTTCGCTTGGAGTAGTTGACTTAGGGGTACCCAGCTGGCTCTGTCAATCTGTTTCTTCACTTCTGCAGGTGGGTACTGTAGTTTTAAGAACGTTTGATAGAGATCCTGAAGGTGTCTGTCTCTGTCTGAGGAATCAGGGCAAATGCAGTTATATCTTAGGACTTGGCTGTAGATATTGGATCATATGGTGTATTTAGGATGAAAACTCAAGGTATGTAGGTAACTATACCGATCAGTAGGTTTTCAGCATAGGGTTGTGCTTATGTGTCCATCCTTAATTTGCACTGTAGCATCCAGAAAGTGGATCTCCTGTGTGGAGTGTTCCAGGCTAAGTTTGATTGTGGAGTGGAAATTGTTGCAATCTCTGTGGAAGTCTTCAAGGGTATCCCTTCCATGGGTCCAGATGATGAAGATGGCATCAGTGTAGCATAAGTAGAGGAGAGGTGCTTTGGGATGAGCCTTGAGGAAACATTGTTGTAAGTTGACCATAAAAATTTTGGCATATTGTGGGGCCATGAAGGTACCCATAGCAGTGCCACTGACTTGAAGGTTGAAATTATCCTCAAATTTGAAATGGTTGTGGGTGAGTACAAAGTTACAAAGTTCAGCCACGATGTGTGCTGTGGCATCATCTGGGATGGTTCTTCTAATAGCTTGTAATCTATCTTTGTTTGGGATCTTGGTGTAAAATCCACCCCTTTGGAACTCCTTTTCATGTGAGCCACATTCTTCTTTATCATGACTCTGTTTTACACTGTGAGGAAAGCTAAATATTTGTTCATCACTTTCCTGACATTTTCATTCTTTATCTTCAGGTAAATCTGCCAATTACCTAGTAATAGAACTTCCATCATTTACTCCTCAGTTTCCTCCATACTTAAATGACCATTGCCACCTAAAGTCTGGGCTATGTCATTCTGTTTCAGATATTTTCATGTCAGTTTTGCCTCTTGTGAGCTTTTTGCTTCTTATACTGAGGTCCTGAAAGCTTCTTCAGGGAAATCTTTTTATTTTCTATGGGGGATACCAAACCGTATGAGGGAGCACAATAGCCTATGTACCACATTCTTAGAAAGTCATCAAACATGGTGTTAAACGTGACAAAAGAAATAACAGTATTTCTTTTATACTGTTGCATAGATAGATATTTTGAAGGCAGACTTCACCAAAGATGAATGGAAAATTACTTTTATTTATTTATTTATTTAGTTGGTTAAAGAAAAAAAACCTGTTCAGTCATAGAGAAGGTTTCAGCAGAAGTTGAGCTGTGAGGCAACAGTCTACACAGACAGTGTTATAGAGGGACATACAGGTGAATTACAAACAAAGGAGACATAAGAGGGAAAATGTAGCACATTTTTTTTTTTTGCCTGAGTAGGGCCTACATGCTTAGCACTATATAAAGAAAAGTTGTAGAAGCAGAATCATAGACTCATAGGACTGGTAGGAAGGTCTAGTCCAATCTCCTGCTCTTAAAGCAAGATCAAGTATAGACCATCCATGACACATGTTTGTCTAAGCTGCTTATAAGAAAATCTCCAGTGATGGAGATTCTATAACCTCCCCAGACATTTTGTTTCAGTGTTTAACTGATATTAAGAAAGTTTTTCATAATGGCCAAACTAAATTGCCCTTGCTGCGATTTAAGACCATTGTTTCTCGCCCTAGTCTTTGATGTTAAAGAAAACAATTTTCTTCCTTATCCCAGTTACAGCCTTTATATATTTGAAAATTGTTATCATGTCCTCCCAGCCTTCTCTTTTCTAAACTAACCAAACCCAGTTTATTCAATCTTCCATCATAGGTTATGTTTTCTAGACCTTTAATAATTTTTATTGCTCTTCTTTGGACTTTCTCAAATTTTTCTACATTTTACCTGAAATGTGATGCCCAGAACTGGATCCAATACTGCTGTCAAGGCCTAATCAACCTAAAGTGGAAGAATTGCTTCTTGTGTCTTGCTTACAACTCTCGTGTTAACACATCCCAGAATGATGTTTGCTTTTTTGCACTAGTGTTAACACTGTTACGTATGTAATACTGTGTCTCCTGTGCTGCACTGTGACCCTCAGATCTCTTTTTCCAATACTCTTTCCTAGGCAGTCATTTCCCATTTTGTATGTGTGCAACTGGTTGTTCCTTCCTAAGTGGAGTACTTTGCATTTGTCCTTATTGAATTTCATCCTGTTTACTTCAGACCATTTCTCCAGTTTGTCCAGATCATTTGGTATTTTAATCTCATCCTCCAAAGCACTTGTAACCCCTGCACACCTGGTATTATCTGCAAACTTCATAAATGTATTTTCTAAATCATTGATGAAGATGTGGAATAGAACTGGACGGAGAATGGATCCCTGCAGGACCCTTCTTGATAAACTCTTCCACCCTGATTGTGAACCACTGGGAATGGTTTTCCAATCAGTTACATGTACAGCTTATAGTAGTTCTTCCTAGGTTGTATTTTACTAGTTTGTTTTTGAGAAACTCATGTGAGAGCATCAAAAGTCTTACTAAAATAAAGATATACCACATCTACCAGTTCCCCCTATCCACCAGGCTTGTAACCCTGTCAAAGAAAGCTATTAGGCTGGTTTGACATGATTCATTCTTGACAAATCCAGGCTGACAGTTATCTATCATCTTAGTATCTTCTAAGTGTTTGCAAATTGATTGCTTAATTATTTACTCCACTGTCTTTCCAGTGCAGAAGTTAAACTGATTGGTCTGTAATTCTCTGGGTTGTCCTTACTCTCATTTTTAGAGATTAAGGCTGTATTTGCCTTTTTCCAGTCCTCTGGAATTTATTTTATCTTCAAAAAGTCATGGAAGATGAACACTAAATGGCTCAGATATTTCCTCAGTCAGCTTCTTGAGTATTTTAGGATTAATTTAATCAGGACATAGTGACTTGAAGGTATCTAACTTTTCAAAGTAATTAACTTGTTCTTACCCTATTTTAGCCTCTGATCCTGCCTCATTTGGACTGGCATTGATTAACTTAGATGTTTAATTGCTGTTAAACTTTTTTGTAAAAACTGAAACAAAAAAGTCATTTAGTACTTCTCTCATTTCCACATGCATTGATAATCTTTGTTGCAAGGAGCAATCTAAAACAAATACCTGTAATTGTATGATCTGTACTTTGAAGCTTCCAATTCAACACTGTCTTTTTGAGTTTGTAAAATATACATGTGCTAGACTAATACTGAAAACCCTATATAATGCACAGATGCACAGATATATGAGAAGGTGAGAGAGAATGATCCAT
>ML681966.1:5130193-5136246 GCA_007922195.1 Podocnemis expansa
ATAACTGGAGAGGTCCCCTTCCTTTGCTGAAATCAGCTAAGAAAGGACCCATCAGTCTCCATATTTAAGAGGCTGGGCTATCAATGGATAAAAGTTCCATTGGGCATTGACTGTGTTGATAGAGCAAATGCATATGAAATAGTTCATGTCTCAGAGAAGAGTAATTCCAACTGAAGAATCGTAAGATTCTGCTTTGGAACTCTTCAGCTCTAATGTCTTTAGGAAATAGAAGTCAAGAGGCCTAGTAACATGCCCAAAGAGTCTGTTGTGCAAGACCTTCTCTATTTTGAGGTAAACATCTAGGTTTTCATTTTCATTCTTTCCTTGCTCCAGTTAGGCCCCAAATCCTAAGAGGTGTTGTTATTAAATATATGTCTTATAGTGACATCCAAAGTTGTGCCCCATTGTGCTAGGTACTGTACAAACTCATGGTAAAACACAGTCCCTGCCTCAATGCTTATAAACCAGTATAAGATGTTGTAACAAGTGTGTATAAACAATAGTAACGAAAAGGGGGGGGGTGAGGGTAACAGCAATAACAATATGTCGTTAGATAAGGTACTTAGATAATCTTATATGTAACACTTGATATTTCCAAAAATCAGTCTATCTATCTATCTATCCCCTTACTCCGATGTCCCCTTTGCAGATATATTTTCTTTGTGTGTGTCACAACATATGTTTATACACACACACACACACACACACACACACACACACACACAAGCACAGCTTGTGACTGAACTTTGTGACTTACAACCATTTCAGCTTTGAAGATAATTTATACCTCCAAGTCAATGGTACTGCTATGGGTACCCGCATGGCCCCACAATATGCCAACATTTTTATGGGTGACTTAGAACAATGTTTCCTCAAGTCTCATCCCAAAGCACCTCTCCTCTACTTACACTACATTGATGACATCTTCATCATCTGGACCCATGGCAGGGATGCTCCTGAATATTTCCACAGAGACTTCAACAATTTCCACTCCACAATCAAATTGAGCCTGGAACACTCCACACAGGAGATCCACTTTCTGGACACTACAGTACAAATTAGGGATGGACACGTCAACACCACTCTATACCAAAAACCTACAAATGCGTATAGTTATCTACATCCCTCGAGCTTCCATCTTAACACACCACATGATCCATTGTCTACAGCCAAGTCCTAAGATATAACTGCATTTGCTCTGATCCCTCAGACAGAGACAGACATCTTCAGGAACTCTATCAAGCTTTCTTAAAACTACAGTACTTACCTGGAGAAGTAAGAAGACAAATTGACAGAGCCAGACAGGTACCCCACAGTCAACTACTACAGGAAAGGCCCCAAAGAGAAAACAATAGAATGCCACTGGTCACCACATACAACCCTCAAGTCAGACCTGTAACAACAGATCATTAAGGAGTTCCAGCCTGTTTTAAAAGATGACTCCTCAATCTCTCTAGCCTTGGGAGACAGACCTCTCCTCACCTATAGACAACCTCCAAACCCTAAACAGATACTCACCAGCAACTAAAGACCTAACAACAGAAACATTCAAGCAGGCACACATCCCTGCAACAAACCACACTGCTAACTTTGTCCACATGTCTGCACAAAAGACACCATCATAGGATCTAATCAAGCCAGCTACTCCATCAAAGGGTCCTTCACCTGCTCATCCACTAATGTGATTTATGCCATCATGTGCCAGAAATGTCCCTACACCTTATACATTGGACAAACAAGACAGTCCCTTCGCAGAATAAATGGGCACAAAATCAATATCAGAAATCACAACACACACACACAAATAAAGAAAACAGTTGCTGAGCACTTCCATCTTCCTAATCACTCCCTTAATGATTTGTTAATGATGGTCCTCAAGAAAATCAATGGGACATCAAGACTTCAAAGAGGAACAGCCAAAAGTCAAATAATATGCAGATTAGATTGTGTGAAAGCAGCATTTAATCATGACTATGGATTCTTTTCACATTATAATGGGTAATTTAAGACCCTCCACATACTGTTTCCTAGAGTTTGAATCCTTACAAATGCACTGATTTGCTGTTGCATTATGACTTGATCCCATGTCTTACACTCCCCTGCATTTATTTTCATCCCATTCTGTAAATTACCCTTCTTCAAAGTGTCTGACGAAGTGGGATTTTCTGCCACGAAAGCTCATATGATAAATAATCTGTTAGTCTTTAAGTGACACAGGACTCCTTGGTTTTGTTTTTTTTTTTTGCTTTACTGGACTAACATGGCTGCCCCTTTGGAACTTGGCAATATGCTATATATATAATACAAAGGCAAAAGTGGCACGATGGCAAAGCGACTTTAGTAAGGCTTTTGATACAGTTTCCCACAGCATTCTCATCAGCAAGTTAAGGAAGTATGGGTTGGATGTGTGGACTGTAAGTTGGATAGAGAACTAGCTAGAATGATCAACTATTTCAGCAAGTAGGAATCAACGGCTCCGTGTCTAGTTGGCAACCATTAACGAGTTGGTGTGCCCCAGGGGTCGGTCCTGGGGCCAGTTCTGTTCCATATTTTCATTAATGATCTGGATGATGGGATTTATTGCACACTCAGCAAGTTTGCAGATAACACCAAGCTGGGGGGAACGGTAGACACCCTGGAGGGCAGGGAGAGGATTCAGGAAGACCTTGACAAATTGGAGAAGTGGGCCAATAGAAATCTTATGAGGTTCAATAAGGACAAGTGCAAAGTCCTGCTCTTGGGATGGAAAAACCCCATACACTGCTACAGGCTGGGGAGTGATCAGCTAAGTAGCAGCACTGGAGAAAGAGACCTGGGGGTCCTGGTGAATGGGCAGCTGGATATGAGTCAGCAGTGTGCTCTTGCTGTCAAAAAGCCAATGGCATACTGGGCTGTGTCAGAAGAAGCATTGCCAGCAGATCGAGGGATGTGATCATTCCCCTCTATTTGGCACTGGTGAGGCCGCATCTGGAATACTGTGTCCAGTTTTGGGCTCCCCACTACAAAAAGGACGTGGACAAATTAGAAAGAGTCCAGTGGAGGGCAACAAAAATGATCAAGGGGCTGGAGCACAAGCCCTATGAAGAAAGACTGAAGGAATTGGGCTTATTTAGCCTGCAGAAGAGAAGACTGAGGGTGGATTTGATAGCAACGTTCAACTACCTGAAGGGATGCTCCAGGGAGGATGGAGCTTGGCTGTTCTCAGTAGTAACAGAGGATAGAACAAGGAGCAATGGTTTCAAGTTGCAGCTGGGGTGGTTGAGACTGGAAATTAGGAAAAACTTTCTTACTAGGAGGGTGGTAAAGCATTGGAATGGGCAGCCTAGGGAGGTGGTAGAATCTCTGTCTTTGGAGATGTTTAAGGCCCGGCTAGATAAAACTCTATCTGGAATAATTTAATGGGAGTGGTCCTGCTTTTTTTGACAGGGGGTTGGACTAGATGACCTTGTGGGGTCCCTTCCAACCCTATGATTCTATGATTTAAAGTAGCACATGGCAGTGATTTTATAGATTAATTCACAAAATGCATTCCATGATGAAGGAGTGGGACAGAAGAAGGGATAATTGAGAAAAGTTAATAAGAGCAGAGGGCTCTCAGGAGGTGCTCAGGATTGAGTCCACAGTATGGAAGACTTAAAGAGCAAATATATCTATTGACTTTCTCTTAGTCTGGTCCATCTTGGAATTTCCAAGGGAAAACTCACCCAACTTCAGCTAGTGTTGGTTTTGTGAAGAATGACAAAATTAGGCCAAGAATTTTTTCTTTTAGGGTCAAATTCATTCCCGTGTGTAGAGTAGCACTAGACCCATGTACTGCCTAAATCCCATTAAAACTCTTTTAACAGAACGAATGTGAGATTGTACTGGGTTTCTTTTAAACAGTTGGGGAATGTCTCTGTTTCTAAATAGCTGAGAATATAAAGGGCATACTGTTGTGTGCTAGCTTTGGATTTAACTTATGAAGTGTGTTTGATTTGGGGCAAATGGTTTGTGCATTGTGCAGGTTCTGCCAATATTTAATATCTAACATTTTGATGTTGTTATTACAGAAGTAAGAAGATGAGACCCATAATATAAGGCCCTTTTTCTTGTATTGTATAAAATAAAATTACCATTTCAGTCATCATCCCTCAGTTATATTAAATGGATTCTAAGTAAGACTGCAGGCAGGGATCCCAACAGGTATGAGACTTTAATTTTAAGTAAATTTCACAGCCCTTTGGCTCTCAGGACTTGCCAAAACTACACTGAATTAATAACTTCTTTGACTTGCCTCCAAAGTTTCCTTTCCTGCCATTGAAATAGTATGAAATAGGACTCCTAATTCTGTGGGATTGCTCGTGTTGACCCATTTAATTATTTTAGCACTGGAGTCTGGTTCACCATTATTAAAATTCCACCATAAAGCATTTACCAGCTTTGTCCCCATATTTACAATACCTTTGATTGAGATGACTAAGACTTTAAAACATATGCTTTAAACAGTGGACAGTCAGCTCTGACATTTCTTAGAAATCTTTTCAGCAGGCCATGTGGAATAGTTCTAATCCGGGAAGAGCCCCTGACTCACTGTGTGATCTGACAGAGTGACATATCACTTGACCTCAGTCACACCAGCTGTAAAACTAGGTAGAAAAGTTGGGCCCTTTACAGAAAACCAGATGATGCATTTGAGCAGTGTTTTTGTGGGTAAATAAATTACAAATTCTGATCCTTGTCATCTCACTTTTGTCCTCTTTTCTCCCCCCCCCCCCCAAAGATGGTTAATTTTAAGCAAGAATTTGACTTGAAGTATTTCCGTTGTATTTTTGTTCTGCGATAAACTTCTTTTTGCAATGCAAGAAAATGTTATATAGTGATTCTGTGAAAGATATTTACAGTACAACAAAACATACAAGAAGCAGATTTTTGTTGATGATCTGACAAAGTTAGCAAAAAAAGTGAGGAGTCCTGTGGCACTTAAAGACTCCTTGGTTTTTTTTGCTGATCTTGTCTAACACGACTGCCCCTTTGGAACTTGACAAAGTTAGCAATCTCAGATTCAGTTATATTTTCCCTGAAAGAAAGCAGAAGCAAAATATGGCTAGAGTTCTACCCAGCCCAAAATGGGTATAATTTTAATAGGAGAATCAGCAATGTTGAAATTACAAACACATAGCTAGTTCGTAAATTTGAAGAAATAATGCAAAAGAGTGAAGTTCTTGGTATATGACTGCAGGGGGCACAATATCTCCTCTACATCCCTAAGACAAAAACATTGTGGTTTCACTTGGCCTTTAGCGAATCCTGCAATCTGAATCAGGTCTGTTATTATAGAAAAGTCAGATCACAAGGTACTGCAATTTGATAATTCAACTGACTCATTCAACACTTCCAAATGGAGAATAAACCCTGGCCAGAGTCATAAACATATCTGCCCAGGCACAGAGGCTGATGAGCATAGAGTTCTTTCAGACATGAGCAACATACATCCCAGCAAAGTGGAAATGGATGTCACAACTTGGAAAGAATAATTTTAATTGACTTTTTTTGAAATTCTCTTCCTTTTTTATTTAAAACAGAGGCAACAAAGCTTTTCCAATCAGTTTCTTATCTGCTATATGAGTTACTGTAGAATTACAGTATCATCTTAAGGACATTTCCTGTGAGAGGGCCTATGGTCCTTTCAACAGTAAAATAAACTGTTTGACATTCAGCCAGATCTGTTTTTAAGTAAGGAGGTGTATTAAAATTCCTTCAGTTGGAACTGCAGCCTTCTGCTCTGCCAGATCTTTTGATATTGACATTACCAAGGCTGTGTTCTCACACAGCCAGTTATTTCGATATGGTTGTTTCGCAACAGCCGTATAGCGAAATAACGCTTATTTCGAAACACCTTATTTCGAATTAACAAAATGTTAATTCGAAATAAGGAAAAAGGCGGGAAACGAAATAGCAGGTTCAAACTGTGAACTTGCTATTTCACTTCCGCAGGGGGCTGCAGGCACTGGTGGGGTTCAGCGCTGCCCAGCGCTGCTCCCCGCGGGCTTAAAGCCCGGTCTGCCCCCAAACCC
>ML681966.1:5136646-5172186 GCA_007922195.1 Podocnemis expansa
GCCAGGGTGCTGAGGGGGCACGCCTTGAACTGTTGTTTCGGAACATCTTGTTCCGAAACAACACGTTCGCACGGCGTTGTTTCAAAACAACCATGGCGAAACAACGTTGTTTCGCCCACGGACTAGGTTTAACTTGTTTCGAAACAACGTGGTTGTTTCGAAACAACGGCTTCCGTTGTTTTGAAACAACCGTGCATCGTGTGAACAGCCTAAATCTTATTTCGAAACAACCTCTGTTGTTTCGAAATAAGAGGGCTGTGTGAACACAGCCCAAGTGTTTAGATTCCATCTATCACATGTCTAAAGACAACCTTAAATAGGAGTCCTCTATCCAGCTGTCTTGGGGACTCAGCTGTTAACTTTTGTTTTCCATCTTTTATTTAACTGAAAACTCCCCATCTGAACTAATCTGGACATAGACGTTATGAATAATAGGTCAGATTCTCCAGTACCAAACTGCTGGAAAGCTACTCTAGTAGGGCAGCTGAGTATGTCCTTTGTACAGGAGGTGAGAACATATGAACAGACATCTCACTTCTGTCCTTTAATAAAATCTATCATACAGAATAGCCTCCATTCATGCAGTCTGGCATAACTGTTCTGCTGTCTAAACTGCCCTGCCCTGCTAGTTTTCCTGAGTCACTGGATGCTAGTGTCTGTGTACACTAGTAATGGTTGGGGATATGTGTCAGGCAAGTCTGAATGATATATAAATAGAACACAACAGAGCCTCCTGTTCTTTGCTGTATCTTCCCTCAAGTCCTTCCCTCTACCCTTCTATTATCTGAAACTAGAGATGAATTAGAGATGAAACTAGTGGTAAATTCCAGGCTGGAGCCAAGCCACACCAAAAATTCAGAGTGTTCTAATCTAGGGCTTAGAGCTAGCCCATTATCAAGAAAGAAGATGGGATATGAGTTTACCCAAAGTTTTGGAGTGTTAATAATTTACTGGGGATTCAGGTCTGGGCCTTTCTCTACTAATAATTCCTCAAATCACAACCTACTTTTCCCTCATTCTCAATTAACTCAGCATAAACCTATCCAACCCAAGACTAAAGCAAATGTGAATTTCCTAGATAAAGAAAAAATCATATCTCACTGTATAGAAGTTTGCCTGCTTACTAACCCTATCTAAGCACATGGTGATCCTGTTCACATCTTGTTAATCACTGTCAGCAAATATAGCGTGCTTATGAATTCAGGCAAAAAATTAAAGGGACATTGCTGACATGGTTGTGTTTTTTCTAGCTTTGCTTGAAGAAAACAAGTAAAAAGACAAGCGTGGCACAGAAAGGATGCTGCACAGGAAGATAATGCCTCCCTCTAGCCATCCTGTGTCTTAATTCCTTCAACCCGGTGAATAACTCCCTTAACTGTTAATGCATCCCAACTATAAATATTAGGGGCTGAAAGCTGCTCGCAGTTACATGGGGACAACTCCCATCTAAGCCACTGACAGGGGTACCCTTGTAAACTTGGAATGGGAGTTGTACCTTGTTATTTCACAATCTATGAATTAACTCTGCCACTAATAATACTTAGATTATTACAACTAGACAGTTTTTTTAGATCAAATTTAGTATTCACCAGTGACACTTTTAAGATTTTTAATTTCACTCAGCTTGGAATGTTAAACCAGTCACTTTTTGGTTTTCGGGAACTTACACAAGAGTTGACAACAAATTAGAGGATAGTTTAAATATTTTTGATAAACATGTTTTCATTTATCTATCTGAATTTCATGCTGTTTTGCTAACTTGCTTTGAATCACAACCAGGGCTGTCAACGTTTCATAGAGAAGAAAGGAGCGTTCTCTGTCATGGGAATGCGTGTGATGCCCAATTTCTTCTATGTTGTTATAGTTTTTCCAGTTTTTTAAGAGTCCGAGAAGGTGACAGAGATCCATCTGTGTAACAGTTAGCTTTTTGCGCAGAGGTGTCACTGGCGCTGGGCACCCGGGGCACGTGCCCCGAATCCCAGTGCTGGTGCCCCTGATCTGGCCCAATCGGGCCGGAGATCTGGGGCCCAGCTGCTGCCAGCGGCGGCAGCCCCCTCCCCGGCCAGGGATGCCGGACCCAGCTGCCCGTGGCCGCTTCCAGCCCCGTCCCTGGCTGGGGATGCGGGGCCTGCCACTGCAGTGGCGCGGCGGCTTCTGGCCCTGTCCCCAGCCAGGGGGCAGGACCTGCGAGCTGCAGGCCGGGCCTGCAGTCCAGGGGCGGGGCCTGGGCCCATGCCCCAAGTCCCTCCCAGGCCCAGCGATGCCTCTGTTCTTTCGTAATTTAAAAGTGGTCTCAGTTATCACAAAATCATAGATGGTAGGGCTAGAAAAGCCTTCTTTGGTCATGCTTTGACTTTCTGAATTGTGCAGGACATATAATTGCATATTTCCACTCTGTGATGTGATCCTGAACACCTCCAGCAACATTATCTCAGTAGCCAGTGAAACAGTCAGCTCTTTCCCTTTACATAGTAGTTTGTTCTAATGCATGTATTAAGAAAATGTTCCTATTGAACAGCTTGAATATTTTCATATTTTACTTTTAGGTTATCACTCCTTGTTAAATGTCTGTTATGAATAAGTCCCTTCCTTTCAAGAAATTATTTTCTTGACTATATTTACACCATATTTTATGTGGCCTTTTAGACTATGCTACAATATTCTTCAAACAAACAAACAAATCACATTGACTTCAGGGGTTAATAAATTCTTGCTTGCAGGATAATCCTCCTGCAGACCTTTTAAGAGGTTCTGGTGTTGTCCAGCCAAAACACAATGGTTCATGATTATAGAATTTCTTTTTGCTATGTCTTTCCTTAAAAATGACTATGAAAGTCCTTAAAAAGAAGGCTGTACTGTGACTGTGTCCTAGCTCTCTAATTCACTGCTCATTCCCTAAAATGAACCTAAAGAAGGTTACAAACAAACAAGGAGTCCTCTGTGGCACTTAAAGATGAACATATTTATTTTTTGCATGAGCTTTCATCGGAGAACATCCCCCTTCATCAGATGCTTTGAAGATGGGGGAATTTACAGAATGGTAGGGAATAAATGCAGGGAAGTGTAGGTCATAGGAACAGGTAACCATGAGGTCAGATCGCCTGTTGTAATTAGAGAAAAATCCAATATCCTGATTAAGACTTGAAGCAATGCAGCCAGATTTTCTTCTTTCATTACAAGAGGTGATCTGAGTTCATCTCCCTCTGTATGCTGTTCCCCAGTTTTTTAATCTTTACAACTATTTTGAGTGGCTGTTACAGTGTGACATGATCCTATGACTTACACTTCCCTGCATTTATTTTCTCCCATTCTGTAAGTTCCCCAATCTTCAAAGCATCTGACAAAATGGGATTTTCCCCCATGAAAGCTCATGCAATAAATAAATTCGTTAGTCTTTAAGTGCCACAGGACTCCTTGTTTATTTGTTTTACTGAACTAGACTAACATAGCTAGCCTTTGGATCTAAAGAAGGTTGTGTTTCTGGGTAAAAACAATCTGTATAGTTGCATAGGTACTGACTTAGTCATTACATTTCCTCAAAGTACATATTTTATCCTCCAAAGTGTTAGAGCCTCAGATGAAGCTTGAGGAATGCTTAGCACAGCTGAAGGATGGTGGTGGAAAGTTGCCCCTCTGTGTTGATTCTTTAGCAAAGGTTGCTGTACACCAGTGGTTTTCAAACTTTTTTTCTCAGGACCTGGTTGAAAAAAATCATTTATGCCTACGACCCAGCAATTACATCTTTGAGCAATGCACTGCAGTGCTTTTGCTGCAACCGCAGAAGGTGCCGCAACCCAGTGCCTGAGGGTCTGTGACCCAGTAATGGGTCCAACCCTAAGTCTGAAACACTGCTCTACACTTCATCAACTGCCAAACAGTCTTTTCCTGTCTATGGCCTAAAATAAGGGTCCAAGTCCACCCCCTGTCCTTTTCCCTCCTGGAACTGCATGAACTCCACTGGGTGTAACATCAGTGAAAGTTTATTTCAGTTTCCCTCCACCAATATCACCATAATTACCCATGGTCCCCCCCCCCATTTTACAGTGTTTGCATAACTTTAAGCCCTGTCAGTAGAGCTTGAGGGGAATAGAGGTCTCCCTAAACTGAGGCATCTGCATGACTTGGTTCAGTTAACCTGTTCCTCCTCCTTTCTCCATCTCCACACTTCATTCCTGTGCCTTGGGTTGATGGAGCTAACTGAGTTTTTACCTCATCCAGCCTGATCAGATCATTAGCCCAATCAGCACTGAAATGATCCGAGTGCTGGGAGAGAGTCGGTGAGCCTGCACTCTGTCTCGCTATACCACTTGTTGGGGGTGGGGTGAGTTCAGCACAGTGGCACAAAGCGTCCAAAGCCTGGCCCAAAATTGGAGCCAAAATATCAGAAAAGATACAGTGGACCATTCTGACCATGAATGATATTGTAGTGTTTGAAATCTCAGACATGGTCAGGAGACCATGTTCTCATAATACGTCACTGAAGTCCGGGGACTCTTCTGTTCCAGACTGTGGCTGGACCTAAGTCCAATGTTCAGGAGCAGTAAAGAAGGCATAAATCTTTGTTTGTGAACCCCGTCTCTTTCTCATCCTATGCTGAGTCCACTCAGAGAATACAAGCCCATAATTTTGTTGTGTCACATGTTAGCCAAAACATGCTAAAGATGCTGGCAGAGTTAATATCTCAGTTTCATGTGTGTTCGTATTTGCTTATGTAGGGTAAATAGTATGCAGAGACAGAAAATGAGGTTAGGTTTCAAAACTGACTTTTGATAGGTGAGGCTTCTTCATTGTAAAAATCTGATTTTGTTGCTGTTATGAATCAAATTTTTAGTCAGAGCTTTGCAAATTTCAGGTATGTCTAAGATGTTCTTTTAACATTGATTATATTAACTAACCACTTAAAATAACAATTAAGACTCAGCAACTTGTTGTTTAACTTGTAAACAGATTGAGTGAAAGCCTATAGGACAGATTGGGATTGAATTTGAGACTTTTTTATATAATAAGGCGTCTATAAATGCATTTCAGCATCTGTTTGCCTTAGAAAAGTCTCTTGTATGTGTGTACTATAGCTCCTTTTCATATTGCTGGTGAACAAATGTTACGTGTTATTAGAGGCCTGTTATAATGATTTACAACTCACATGGAGGACAAAATCATATACAGAAAAAAGCATTGCATCTGTTGGCTCATGCCACAGCCATTTTTCATACAGAAATGTGATTGTGGCCACATGTAGTAAGGGTAGCACAGTTTTGAAGGAACAACACAAGCACCTGTGCTTGAAAAGTTGACCCACAAAGTCCTATTGATTTCAGTAGGATTTTGTCAGGACAGTTTCGTAGAATACAGTGTGTAATCTTAATGTTCATAATGGCTAAATCCTGTAGGTTTTATGCTCAATGTGTAGGAGTTTGGATAACAAAAGACTGGTAAGGCCTAGGATTTGGCCCTAACAGATTAGAAAGTTCTACCCTGATAGACACAGTACTATTGTCAAAGCACATTACACAAAATCTGAGTCAAGCTTAACAGGTTCCTCAGTGCACTATTTAGAATATAAAGAATGAGAGTCCTTTGGCACCTTAAAGATTAGTAAATTTCTTCAGGCATAAGCTTTCATTGCATGTCACGAAGTGGGTTAGATCCTATGAAAGCTTGTACCAGAAGAAATGTGTTGGTTAGTCTTTAAGGTGGCACAGGACTTTTGGGTTTTTTCTTATACAGACTAACACAGACTTTATACACAGATTAACACGTCTAGCCCTCTAGAAATTGTTATTTAGAGTATAACAAGCAAGGAGTCTTGTTGCACTTTTCAAGACTAACATATTTATTTATCGCATGAGCTTTCATAGGATTTTCTCCCACGACAGCTCATATGATAAATAAATGTGTTAGTCTTGAAAAGTGCCACAGGGATCCTTGCTTGCTTTGCTGAATTAGACTAACATGGCTACCCCTTTGGAACATTTAAAGTATGGTACCCTGACAGCTTATGCAATATTTTAACACCTCAGAAGGTTCCCTTAGTATTTTGAAGGGTTTCAGAAGACAAATACAATAGAACTACTTGGCATTTTCATTGATTTAATTCAATCCCTTAAATAAAATGTTGAGTTAATCTTTTAGCGATGAAGTAGGACTCTTGGGGTGTGTTCACACAGCACTCTTATTTCGAAACAACAGAGCTTGTTTCGAAATAAGAATTACCCTGTTCACACGACGTACCGTTGTTTCGAAACAGTGGGTTCCGTTGTTTCAAAACAATGGCGTTGTTTCAAAACAACTTAAACCCCCGGTGGGGACGAAACAATGTTTCGAAACGATTGTTTCGAAACAGTGCTGTCTGAACATGTTGTTTCAAAACAACGGTGACTTGTTTCAAAATAACTGTTGTCTGAACCTGCTATTTCACTTTGAGCTTTTTTCCTTAATTCGAATTAACTTATTTCGAAATCACTCCTGATTTCGATACAAGTTGTTTCAGAACAACTTGTATCGAAATAATCCCCTGTGTGTGAATGTAGCCTTGGGTGCCCAGGATTTTCAGGCAGATCCAGGAAATTTTGTCTATGAGTCTTTTATTGATGTAACATTTTAATATTTAATAGTATGAGAAAATATCACACCATTTAGTTGCATCACCATTTTTCTTACTACCATCTATTCCTCTTACTCTGATGTAGAGAAATGTATTTTG
The DNA here is from genome assembly GCA_007922195.1 of Podocnemis expansa. NCBI lineage: Eukaryota > Metazoa > Chordata > Testudines > Podocnemididae > Podocnemis > Podocnemis expansa. The sequence goes on from ML681966.1 coordinate 5,143,350, forward strand.
GGATGAAGGTGAAAGCTCTGAGAATGACCAAAACAGGTGAAATGTTTTGAGAGAAGCAGGCAAATGTGTTTTATAGTTTGGCAATCTTTATAAGTGTGCTTATCTGCTTACTGCCACAGGTGAGATTTCAGATCATTGCAGTGCAGTTTTATAACTCTGACACTGACCATTGATCTATGCCTTAAGGAGCCATCTCTTAATTATTATATTCAGTTCTTTTGGGATTTAATTAAAATAGTTATCAGATACATTCAAACTCCATATATTTCTTTACGGAAGAATGCAAAACCAGTAAGACTTCCCATCACAGGGTATTAACTGATGCGATGCTATCGTTTTCAATATGTGTAACTTCTTGCCTTCAACCCCCATGCTGAGTTCTTGTGTTCCTTTTTTCCCCAGGGTCATGTCCTACACAGAATCCCCACTGTGACTTTGCTCTGCTGGGTCAACAGAAACATGAGATGACAATTTTCACCCTTTATTATTACTTGTCTAAACTTGGAGAAAAATAAGATTCCCGTCTGTTACATCATCAGGTTTCATCTTACAGGAGACAGGGTGAAATATAAAGACTGCCTTGCTCGAAGTCTTTAGACCACCTGTGCTTTTAAGAGAGAGGTAACAAGGATGGCATCTTAGGGCTCTGTAGCTTTCACAGATTGTAGCTATTCTTTTCTGAATAGCAAGCATGTGATCCAAAGAGCGCCTGGCAAAAGCTTCTTACATTTCTTCTAATAGCAGCCCTAGAAATGTTTCACACATATATAAGAATCTATGTAAACAATTGTTTTCTGCAACTGTTGTAAGTTTCAGTAAAACTTATTAAGTATTGATTCTCTTTTTTAAAAAAGGAAAGAAAGACAGAAAGAAAGAAAGAACGAAAGAAGCCCCCTGCATTTTCTGCTATTTCCCAAGAGGCTTTTTATCTGTTTAAGTCAACTAGGGATTTTTCACATATTGACATAAGCATTCATTTGCTAATTTGCTGGACATTAAACTGCATGGAGCCACCTCCAATGTTTCTGAATGAGACTGAAATACATGGCTACTTAGTGCTGCTCAGACTCCGCATCATTCCTGGTACACATATGGTTTTTCCTTCTCTATCTCCTAGATAAAAGTCACTGTTTGATCGCCTTAAGGAAAAGAATGAGTTAAATGGACCAATATTCTAGCCTTGGCTCTAAAACTGGGCCTTTTCAGAAACTCCTCAGCACCTGCAGCAGCTCGGTCATTTGCACATACATAAATAAATAAATTAACAATGAATAAATAATTTAATCCTACCACACAATGCCACCTTGCAGATTTGATCCTTTGCTCCCAGTGAATTTGTCCATTCCTAATTCTTTTTGATAAAGTCCTCAGATACTTGCTGACTGTCAGGCTAATTTTCTTATTGTTTTCGCTTGATTAGTTCTGTATGACCTAAGGTCGCCCCTAAAATCCACATCTCTGGTGAAGACTCCGAAAGGCCTTCTTTTTTTTCAAAGGGATGGAAAGTGCCTGCCATTTCTCCGGACAAAAGCCTGGAAGGTTTTCAGCTACTAGCCTCCTGAAGCAGCCCTTTCGTTCACCCAAGCGCAAAAAAAACTCATTAGAGGGGCACCTTTTTTTCTGGCTTCTTTATCTAATGCATGTAGGTTTTACGTATGTCAAGGTTTTCAGATCCTGGATGAATTTGGACTGTGTCCCCTTTAACCCTACTGGACTGTAGCTGTGCTCACCATGTATTTTTGCGTTCTAAATGGCCCTGAGAATCTCAGTGTTTTTAAAATCTATTTTACAGCCTGCTTTGTTGTAAAATACAGACACTTAAGAGAAATGCACTCTGCAAAGGTGATGTTGGACAGTTACAAGGTCAGGCCAGATGGCCAGGCACTGGTGAGGGTCCTGTCTTGACTCCCAGTATTTTATACTTAATTTTTCTGAAAAGTTTTATTTTGGGGGAGGGGTGTTTTTTTGGGTTTTTAAACATGGGTTTTAGTCAAGCAACTCCTGTTACAGTCAAAGGAATTTACATGGCTAAAACCATGCACATCACTCTGAAAAAGTAAATCTAGGTTAAGTAGTGCTCTGCCCCCTGTAGCCCAGTGCAGGAGCTAAGCCCAAATACAGTCCAGATGCTTGGGTGAAAACAGTGGCTGCATGAGGCTTAACTGCCATCATGAAGCACACCACTCCCTGGAATGCCCACCTGGGAATGTACAAAGCACATGCCACTGGATACACTGTGTCTGGACTTTGCCCTACTGTATGCTCTGCCAGGGTAGCAAACATCATGGCAGCCCTTCCACTCTCCTGGGTTTATATATAGTGTAAAGCAGGGCAGCATTTAGCCAACTGTATTATGCATAAAATAATATAACTAAATATAAAACAATGCAATTCTTATGTTTACCTCTCCAGGAGCAACATAGCATGAAGCCATATAAGTGGGTAGTACTTTGAGACAGTTGTGTTGGATTTTCCTGGATTTTGGCATGTTGACTAGGGGACGGGCAGGGCACACCAGTGAATGATAGGGGGAGAGTCAAATTAAACTGTCTTCTCTTTCAGCAGAGGGTTGCCTAGTCTCTTTGATGAAAAATCTGTAACAAGTTCAGCACGTGAGCCTAACAAAGACAAAGACGGGCAGAAACAGAAAGAAAACATACCTAACCAGAAAGTGAACTACAGCTGTGGGAGAACTCCAAGGCAGGTACAGGCAATGCACACAATCTGCTATAATAACCCTATTTCTCTACTTTGAGGGGGGAGGTGGAAGCACCTTCTAGACTACAGAATTAAAGAACTGTAGGGCTGGAAGAGATCTTGAGAGCTCAGTAATTAACCAGTTCGTATCCTGATCTCATCCTTCCTTGATCCAAATTCTGCCACAAAGCCATGAACTGTATTCTGGATGGCAGCCAAAGGCTGGGATGAGCACCTGTCCTAGTTGTCTCAACTTCAGAGGCACATGCTAGCCTCCTAACTGGGTTTGTGAAAGCCAGGGTTTTGTCCTTATGTCCTCACTAGTTTTACTGCGGTCTGGGCTTTCTTCCATCCTGTCTTTATGGTGATGACAACAGATTCAGTTACCCACACAGGAGTGCACATTTGGCTACATGCAGCTTCAATTTCTAATGGGCCAAAATCTGATCTGGGCTGCAGGGTATAAATCTTGAAGTAATTTCACTGAAACCAGTGGCGTTATTCCTTGCTTTATAGCCATCTTGAAGAGAGAAAAATGCAGGTCCCATTTTGTTTGCCTTAAAATGCCATACACATTGATGATACTATGTAAATAACAATTACAAAAAAAAAGGCAGGCACTCTACAGAACCTCCTTTGCAAATTGCCTTGGAATGAAGTTGTGGGTTAGGAGAAAAAGTCAGAGGTTGCAGTCCACATTTTTACTAAAGAGTCTTTGATCAAGCTATAACTACTGTGCACCATTCTAACCCCCCATCCTGTAAACCCCTATTATGCATATTCTCATCAATAAAGTTAAGCAGGTGTGTTTTTGTAGGATCAGGGCCTCAGTCTGTAATACTCTTGCTCTTGACACAAGTCATCTGTGTGGGAGTTCAAGGCCAGCCAAAATACAGGACAAATATAATACTGAAGTCAAGTGGACTAGTTCATAAATAAAATGAAGGAAATCAATGTCTCAGGTAAGCATTTTATGGACTGGGCCTTGTGTCATTTTAATTTGACAGAATGAATGAGGGAGTGAGAGAGGAAAAAAGCAGTGCTAGAAAGCTGTAGATATAATTCACCTACAGTTCTCCAAGGCATATCATAAATTTACTACACATGAAAATTAAAAACAAAACTGGGAATATAGGGCAATTACTAAAGTAACAAGTGTATACGAGTATAAAATGCACAATCCACCTTAAACAAAAGGTTCCCATTTAGCATCACTGTATGTACCAAGCAGTGGAAGTGTGTATTTGTGTAGTTGTTTAAATAGTTGCTAGTCGAACAACTTTAAAATTCATATAAATCTTAACTGTACTTGGGTTTCCATGTTCAGTGGAACAGTCTTGAGACTGCATCCTGTCTAACAGCATAATTCCTGTCAACTCTGGAGGGAGTGGTGAAATCATGCTGTTGTAGGACTGTAGTCATCAACAACCAGAGAGCTCTTTGTTTAAAAGGAAAACTCCAGGAGCCGTTTCTGTCAGAATAATGTCTGTTTATAAACCTTCACACCTTTCTCCTTTTTTCCCTCAAGCTGTTCAAGATTATTAAAACCTTACTAAATAAACACTACCAAGCAATAGAGAAAGAGTTTGAAGATTTAGATGAAATGAACTCCCAGCGCCTCACTCAGGAGACTATGTATTTCCTCTTGAAACGGTAAGGAGACTGGCTTACTGTGGCACCTCCAGAATAGATTTAACATAATATGCTGTATGCTTGTTATTTTACAGCTAGAGAAAATATTACCTTTCAGATTTCTTGAACACAGATGTAGATTAGGCTGAGTAAGTAGGCAGTAAATAACAACAATAGTGGGTAAGACTAATTAGAAACAATAATGAGCTATAGAAATTCTTACTTTTTTTCTAACTTAGACAAGTGAAACTGTTTTTCTCTTGTAATTATTAATAGCGAAGCCTTCCATGAAGACATAAGGCTAGGTCCTTGGCTGATGGTTACTTCCATTGGAATTACATGTTTTCACCAGCTAAAGATCTGGCCCAGAGGGTTTTTCCAGCAAGCAATAGCAGTCTTTCATCATTTTACCATTGAACTATCTCTTGATCTAGAGCTGAAGTCCTTACTCAGCAAAACTCCCAATGGTATCAATGACCACAGTAGAAGTTTGCTGATTAAGCACTTTGAGATTTGGACAGGAAAAAAGCTAACCTGCTGCTTTTCCTCTTACTTTTTATCACTTTTGTTGCTAGTGTCATTATATTTGTCTCTCTTCATGTTTTAATGGAAGGTTTGAGATCCAACCTGAAATAACGCGTGGTGAAATCCGCAGACTGTGGGAAACGTTAATTACAAATCAGGACAACACCCTTGACTTTATGGAGTTCGTGAGACACTTTGGCTACTCCCCCAGCTCTTCATGTTTCCCCAATGCCAAAATTAGTCCACCCAGAAAAGGGGACAACAACTTCAGGCTGCGTTCTAAAAAGCTGAGCTGTGATTCTGACATACTTGTGGACAGGGTGCGAGCAAAAGTAAGCTATTCAAATTTAAAGAAGTAATGTCAACTGGAACTAAATTCCAACAGTATATGTATACATAAAATAAAAATAAAATTGGTAAATTGGGATTTAAACTCCAAAGCAGGCAACTGGCTAGGGGTCAGAAATCTGTACACTTTTTTTGGTTAAAATGCATGGTGTAAATTTTGTTATGTGTACTGAGAAAAATGTATACACTGCTCACCAACCAATCATAATGATGATGAGTTTAAAGGCAAGCACAATCCAGAACTCTTTTTCTGACAAAAGAAGAGAAAATATTTGTGTGGAGCAGGTTGCAAAGGATTGTGTCTATGTGCACAGTATTTGGGACAGAGGGTGTAGTTAGCACTGGGCACACGGGGCTCGTGCCCTGAGTCTCAGCACCAGTGCCCCAAGTCTCCCGGAGACCAGAGACCTGGCCACTGCTGGCCCAACGTGGCCTCCCTCGGGTGGCAGTCTGGCCCAGGGCCAATCAGCCTATGTGGGCCTCCCCCCCGGCCAGTCCATCCCAGGGGCAGGGCGGGGCGGGGCGGGGCAGGCCGCCATGTGGCTGGGGCCCTGCAGAGCTCCAGCTGCATGCCCGCCCTGCCCCACCCCACCCTGCCCCCTGGGCCAGAACACCACTGCAGAGCCCAGCAAACAGTGGGGTCTGGGGTGATAGCCCTGCCCCTGGGGATGGCCCTGGCTCCCCCCCCCAGCCCCACTCCTGGCCCAGTCCAGAACCTATTTTGGGGGCAGCAACACCCCAGATTTGGGATTTGAAGAGAGGTCCCAGGTGCCTGCATGGAATGCAGAGCTGATGTGCTGACTCGCGCTGACAGCTAGACATAGGTTTCATTACCTCTAACTTAAGAAAACACCAGGTGGACTATTTCCAAGGCAAGGGGGGGGGGGAGTTAAGGGTGGGACAGAAGGTCTTGCCAGGTTAAACCATAGAAACAGCCATCTCAAGAGAAAGCTCAGGCTATAGGCTGTTTGTGTATGTTTAAGTTAAGAATAAAGAAAATTCAAGAAAGGAGGGATAGAACTGGCACCAAGTGCTGAATACCAGTCTAGCGTGTATGTGCTGGGACTGGGGTGAAGACTCTGCCCATTCACACTATCTATTAGTGCCATAGCAGTGTGAGACCAAACGCCCAGTTGCCTGGTCTTGCTTGTCATGGGAAAGGGCTGACAATTATCCAGAGCAAACCAGGAATGTGAAAGAGAGAGTTGAGGCTGCAAAGATTCCACATCATTCCTTCCACACACTGAAATATGGAATTTGCATTCATATGCCTTAATTTAACTTTGCAGTCAGAGTGGCTATTGTAAATGCTGGGCTGGTGTGGTGAGATGGCCATATTCTGTGTCATCTTTCATAAGCCAGCAGGCAGGTTAGTGATAGTCCTGTTACTACTGCCTTCCTTGAATACCCTGTCTATATTCTGAAACAAATGTCTGTGCTTAATAGGGGGTTGGAACTGATGGAGATCACATTACAGTCTAGTACCTGTGGGCACTGGGCTGTCATGCAGGTGAGGAAGTGGGAGTATCCTCCATTCTTTGCCTTTCACCTTCCTGCTAGATCCATGCATGGGTTGTCACTGGCCCTCCATCACTAAATTTAAAGAAAGTGTTGTCCTGACAACTTTTATTCTATGAGGGCAATTCATGTCTTTCCAGCCAAATGAGATTATCAGTTGGAAACTCCATGGTGTTGAAACTCAGGTTTCCAGAGCTCCCTGCTTTTTTATTCTCACTGAAAGGATGATTTAGTTAAGAAATTGACTTTGAGCATTTCATGCCTGGAACGGCTGGATGACAGCTCTGTCATCTTTGTCCTCTCTGTCTCTCCCTCTCTCTCTCTAATTAAACTTAACTTTAAAAAACTTTATGTTTTTCCAAGGAGAGGACAAAAATACAGGAGCCTAATTTGGCCTTCACTCATCAAATTCAGACCAAGATCTTACTTTTAAGAATTAGATTTGTAGGTTTGTTAACCACAGAAACATCACTGGAACAGATCTTAATGTCATGTACGCCAGTAGTAAATCCAAAGTAACCCTACCGAGGTTAGTGCAGGTTATTCTGGTTGTCACAACAGAGTTGTCACTAAAAACAGAAAATCTGACCTAATGACTCCATAACCTCGGAGTCTGTCTCACTCATGTCCTTAGAAAAAAAATAAGCCTCTAGGTCCATGAAGATTAGAGCAGGAAGGATACAATCTGGTTATTGTGTGAGGAGGATACGCTGTAGTGCTTGTCAGAGGGATTGAGTGTAGATTTTGAGTATTACAGGTTTAATGTGGTTTGTTTCTTTTAGGTGGAATACTTGTGGGATGATCTCAAGAAAGAGTTTGAAGAGCTAGACCCCAACCATACAGGCTTTGTCAGCAAGGAGGAATTTAAAGATATTTTGACTGAGCTCTGTGTGCACCTTAATGAGTATGAATGTGAAATGCTAGGAAAGAAATTTCAAAGCAATGGAGATGGACGGTAAGTTAAACTTGGAAAACAATTAGAAGTAAGTTGTTCTATAAAATTGTATATGGTATTTAAAAGGAGGTCTGTAATCCTGAAAAAGTAATGATGACTATAAAATACTATAATGGGTTAGTGCACATCTTAAGACAAGGGTACAGTGAGTTAGTGAACTTTTTAAGACAAGAGTTCAAATCCTTGCTCAAATCATTTAATTTCCTGTTCTGCATCCTCAAGGAGCAGCACTTTACTCTACGTGCCTCTGCTGCTCATTACTTACTGACCTTACCTTTTTTGTATTGTGCTCCCTTCTCAGCAGTACTTCACTTCACCCATATCGGCAGCCTTGCCACCCTTTCCGTCTGCTTCGCCCACCACTGTCTCCATGCTTTCTTGCACATAGCCCCAAACCTACAGAACACCCTTCTTGATTTAGTCTCCACAGCTGCTGCTCTCTCCTCCTTTACATGCCTCTTGAAAACCCACTTCTTTCATGGTGCTTGCAAGACATTGGCCAGATAGTTAGCCTGCTCCTTAATTTTGTCCACATTCCTCACTTTAAAGTAGTGGTTGCCAACCTTTTTGGCTTGCGGACCTTAGATACAATTTTTAGAACCCTGAAGGGCCACCAGTCTTTGCCAGCAGCTCTTTCCCTTCTCTTCCCCCCATCTCTCCGCCTCTGCAGCCAGACAGAAAGAGTTCAGTGAGGAATCTGCTTCCTCCCTGGTCTCCGATCCTCCTGGCTGCAACAGGAAAGCCTTACTTGTCCTGTTGACCCGTGAGCTACACCTTGGTCCATAGATAGTAGCTCCCTTCTGCAGACAGGGGGATGAGCATCAGTGCTCCCCTCCCTCTGTCTCCAGCAAGGACCCCTGCAACTAAGGACCCAGGCAAACCACTGAGCTGAGACAAGGAAGCACTGATCTCTAATCCCTCTGGCTGCAACAAGGACCTCCGTTTTGCCATGCTCCCTGCTACAGCCAGGAGGAGGGGAGCACTGAGCTCCTGTCAGGACTGTCCTGAGGCAGGAGAGGGGGCCAGAGTGAAGTGGGCAGTCAGGGCTCCAGCTCCATTCCCATGCTGCAAGGGCAGGGCAGGCCAGGCCAGAGGCTGGGTTCCGCGCTCCTACTCCATGCCTTGCTTTCAGCTTGTCACTGAAGGCAGCGGGGCAGGCAGCTTGGGGGCAGTGGCACGGTCCCTGCAAGGCCTGGAATGGTCACCCTGGGACACCCCTGGCTTCTGTCCCTTGAGCTGCAGCAAGGAGCCTGGAGCCAGCTCTGATCTTGTAACCCTACAGCAATGCACTTCACTTGGGTCCTCAGGCAGCACTCCTGTCTGCAGCCAGCAGGAGGAGAGCAGAAGGCCACTTTGAAAGACACAAGGCCTCACAGGCCATGACTGGTTGGGAATCACAGCTTTAAAGCATTACTTGCTTCACCATGCTGTGCACTAACTTTTGCAAAATAGCTGCTTAATCCAGGAGCGCCCCTGGCCTGGAAAAAGATCTGGGGCTTGGACACAGACATTCGGGGCTCGTGTGCTTTAAGCATGCTGCCGCTGCCGTGGTAGATCCAGGGCTCTGGTGCCAACATTTGGGGCTCAAGCCCCATAAACCTGGCACCAGCAGCGCCCCTGGCTTAATTTTAATGATGTCGCCACTGAATTTCCCCTTCCCCTTCCTGTTCCCCTCTTACCCTTCTTTGCATCTTGTCTGAAATTAATTTGTCAATTCTTCAGGGCACAGATGTCCTTTGTTTGTATTGGTTGGAGCCTCTCCACATTTTGGGTCCTGTTAAAATAAAAGATAACCCTAATGTGATCAGGTGTAATATTGGACCATAAGGAACACACTCATAAAAAGATGGACTTTATCCACAAAATTGAATTCTTAATGACATAGAATAAGTGGCTTAGGATTCCAACTATTTAATTTGCATAACACAGATATTAAACATAGAAATGGTTTCATACACAAGATTTAAGTACACAGATTTTGAGCATGACAGAATTTTTGGCATCCAGTATTCAAATGGAGAAGATGAATTAAGATAACTGATAGGTAGTTTGCAATAATTTATAAACCTATTGTGTTTTCTTTTTCTTTCTGACGTTCTTTAAGTGTTTCATACCTGGAGTTTCTGAAGCCCTTTGCTCTAACTAAACAAAGATGGAAGAATGGGAATAACATAGGTGCTGTTATGCGGGCATCCCAGACTGAGATTGACCAATCCCACACAAGAAGGCAGTTTGGAGAGCTGGAAAGTCTGACAACCAGACTGCGAAGAAAAGTATGATGGTGCCAGTGGGGCTAATGGCTTTGCTGTAAATGTGAATTCTTATCCACTTTATTCTGCTTAGTTATCAGATCTAAAAGTCCAGTGATCAGCTGTGTTAGAGCAGCAAAAACAACAAGAGTACTGTGGCACCTTCAACACTAATAATTTTCTTTGGGCATAAGCTTTCATTGGCTCCAACCCACTTTGTCAGATGCATGAAGTGGAAACTACAGTTCAGAGGTATATATACTCATGCCAGGATGGAAGAGGGCAAGTGTTAGGAAAGTCAGTTCAGAGGGCAGATGGGACCCATTCACACCAGTTGATTAACGTGAATAGGCGTGACTAGGCCCCATCTGCCCTCTGAATTGACTTTGTTAACACTTGCTCTCCTCCATCCTGGCATGTGTATATATCATCAGTTTCCAAAGGGATAGCCGTGTTAGTCTAGTCCAGCAAAAAAAGAAAAGAAAAAAAAAAACCAAGGAGTCATGTGGCACTTTAAGACTAACAGATTTATTTTTCGCATGAGCTTTCATGGGAGAAAATCCCACTTCATCAGATTCTTCGAAGCATCTGACGAAGTGGGATTTTCTCCCACAAAAGCTCATGCGAAAAATAAATCTTAGTCTTAAAGTGCCACACGACTCCATGTGTATATATATCTCTCAACTGTAGTTTCCACGTCATGCATCTGATGAAGTGGGTTGGAACCCATGAAAGCTTATGCCTGAAGAAATCTGTTAGTCTTTAAGGTGCCACGGCTACCCCTCTGGAAATTTTCACTGTCCTACAACATACTCTTGATGTACTGGCTTTATCTGCTAGCCACTGTGGTTAAAGTCAGAGGCGGCTTTTGGGGTAAGCGAAGCAGGCGGTCACCTAGAGCCCCTGAGCTGTAAGAGGGCCCCATAGCAGCTGCCTGCTTCACTTAGCCCTACACTCATGGGGCGATGGGGAAGCGGAGGGTGGCAGACTACCAGGACAGAAGCTTTGCTGCCCACCTGCCAGTCTGGCCTCTCTCCAGTGGAGGCATAGCAGCGCTCCCCACTTACTCCCAGCTGGCCTCGCACACCCAGGGGGAGGGAGGAGAGTGGGCAACACGGCACTGTGGCTTGCTGGAAGTGGGGCCCCCCGGAGTGGCCCACTCCAAAGAGTTCCAGCCACTTCCAGGTCTGTGGTGGCGAGGGGCAAAGTGGCCCAAACTCTTCGGAGTGGGCCGCTCCAGGGGGCCCCACTCCCGGCAAGCCTCAGTGCCATGCCAGCCGCTCTCCTCCCTCCCCCTGGGTATGAGCTGCTGGTTGGGAGTAGGCAGGGAGCACTGCTCTGCCCCTGCTAGAGAGGGGCCAGTCTGGCAGGCAGGCAGCAAAGCTTTTGGACCCGGTGGTCTGCGGTCCCCCGTTTCTCCCTCCTCCCGTGGGAGTTGGGACTGTGGAGGGGGAGCAGCTAGAGCGGCAGTGGGGGCCCAGAGCCCCGGGGAGGGTGGTATTGGGGTCCCATAGGGGGCCCCATTAAGGGCCTTCGCCTAGGGCCCCCAATTGCCTAAGGCCGCCTCTGGTTAAAGTATAATTTGACGGGCCCCAGAACCCTACTAAACTCCAGGCTCCCTTCCTGTATTGTCCCCACCCCCTTTGTGCATATGTGGGCCCCAGCCCAGGCAGGCATTTTTGAGCCCCATCAGCTCTTTCCTCACAAATGAAACACAGCATCAAATCCACAACATCACCCCAACCTTGTCTGCTAGTGCCCACATCAGACCCCTCTCTCCCCATGTCCTCCTCAACCTCCATCCCCAGTCCCTAAGCTCCCCTGTCTTCACTCCTCCCCCTTTCAGCTCCTCAACCCCCTCCACATGTCCCCAGCTCCCTTCATCCCTTGCCCCCACTCCTACCCACCAACCTCCTTTGGCCCTCCCCAGCCCCCACTTAGTCCCCACTCCAGTCCTTCATAGTTCCCTCCACCACTACCCAGCCCCCAACAGCCCCTACCCAGCAAACTTTAGCTGTGGTGCTTTTATGTTTCCTTCCACCTTAACCCACCCTCCAGCTCTCCCAGTCCACCCCCCCGAGCCAGCCCACCCCCTTCTTCCCACCCTAGCCCGCCCACTGGCTCTCCCAGTCCTCCCCACCCCAAGTCGACCTGACCCCTTCTTCCCACCCTAACCCACCTGCTGACTCTCCCAGTCCCCACCCAGTCGGCCTGACCCATTCTTCCCACCCTACCACCCCCGCCCTTTCCCCTCCGGCTGCTTGAATTTCCCTAACCCTGCCCCCCAGGCCCTTTTACTTGGCCACCAGAGTGGGCGCACCACAAGCTGCTCCTCCTTCCATGAGCATGCTCTGAGTATCCTCAGGGTGGGAGTTTTAAAAACTCCCATCCTGGGGGAAGCTCCCTGCCAGTCGGAAGACTGTGTCTTCTGGCTTGGGTATGGGCCAGCTGTGTGTGGCTGGTGTCTGTGCAGAGGTAATAAGGGGGAATGCACCGGAATGCTGCGTTCCACCCCATTGTTCTATTTTTAGGGGCCTGGGAATGCTGGTCCCTAAAAATTGTGGACCCCAGAATGGCATTCCAGTGCATTCCCCCTTACTTTAACTAATGGCTAGCTGACAGCCAGGCACTAAAACAATCATCATAAGTCTCTTTTCAGTGACAGCACTTGCTATGGCTGAAGTCTGCTTGTGTTTACAAATGCGGTGACACTTACTGTACACCAACAGTAGACCTATCAGATGAGATGAGGCGGAAGCTTTACTTTGACTAAGCCAGTAGGAATTGTGCTAAACTTGTCTTGACTTGTTGCTCTTCATATTTTACCATGGACATTGGTGGTTCATATGAAACATCAGAGGTAGTTAAATCAGAGTACTCAGTAGGCAACCATAGATAACCTGTGCCTGTGCATATATAATACTTTACTTTTAGGTTGAACCTTGCAGTATTCGAGGACATGCTTCTGTTATCCAAGAATGGAGCATATTTTTTCTTGTGGTATGATGTTGAGATCTTGCATGACAGCTTCCAAGAGCTTGCACTTGTCAAGAATGAAATGATGATAAGGAAGAATCCTTCAAAGAAAACACTGTATGCAGGAACGTCACTGCCTTGGGGGAAGACCCCGGGCATGGGCCAGGCCCCGCTCCCTGGCCGTGATCTGGCCTCAGGCTCCTGCCACCGCCAGCCTGGCCCTGGATTCCTGGCCAGGGCCAGGGCTAGGAGAGGCGGGTGCTGCCGCGGGCGGCCTGGTCTCAATCCCTAGCCGGGAGATTAAGGCACCACTGCAGGCGGCCTGGCCCCAAATCCCAGGTCAGGGATGGGAACGGGAGAGGTGGGCACCACCCTGGGTACTTAGGGCACTGGCACCACGAGTTGGGGCGCATGCTCTGTATGCCAGGCACCAGTGACGTCCTGACTGTATGGATGTATGAGCACCAGTGACATCTCCTGTAAAGGCCAAAAATAAAAACATTTTCCACGAATTGTGCCTGCTCTATGTTCTTGAGCAAAAGGATGGAAAGTGTCCTTGGCTCTGCCCCCTCCACACTCCATTTTTCTCTTAGATCCAGCCACAGCTGAGCCTTGAGGTCAAGATTTTCCAACCTGTGTGCTTAAAATTAGACTCATAAATCCATATTATATACCTGTGTAAGTGACCTGATTTTTCAGAAGTGTTGAGAACCCAGCAACTGCCACTAACTTCAGTTAGATTTTTTAAAATGAAGTGACTTTTTTAGACTTTTAAATATGGGCACAGATGTGTAACCTCAGGCAGCCATTTTTGAAAATTTTTGTTCTAAAGGTTCTGGAGCAATTTCAGGCCTTTTGGGGAGAGAGAGCCATCGAACTGCATATTATATTATGTGAACCTTGCCAGCATGCTGGCCCGTGAGAGTGCAGTAAAACTTGTTACCACATAACCTCACAGTTTGGTAGTTCAGATGAAATAGTGAGAAGGATATTATACCCTAACAGCAGACAATAGTTTTGTTATTTCACTGAGGTGATTCAAAATCCCAATCATTTTCTTTCTGTCTGTAGTTACGAGGAGACTGGAAAACCCTTCAAAGAGCCTTTAAGAAGTTGGATATTGACAGCTGTGGCTACCTCTCTTTGCCAGAATTCAGATCTGTCCTGAAGCTCTGTAACCTTCTGCTAGATGAGGAAGAGGTTTACCATATTCTGTCTAAGTTTGATCCTAACTTGGAAGGGCGAATTGATTACAAGTCCTTTTTGGAAGAAACTTGCAAACAAAGCCAACCACCTGCAGCAAAAAAATCTACTGCAAACGCACAGTAAAATAATGTAGAATATTCCAAGACTAGAAGAGGAAAAATGGCACCTACATGCTCCCCACTGCTTATCCTTCCTGCTAAGTCATTTGCTTCTTTTTGAGGTCTGCATTTTTTATCTCTTTTTTGGCTACTCACAGTTTGCCCACAGTATTGCAAGTTGTTTCATAGAAGAATAATAACTCTTTCTGAGGGGCATGTTGAATGTAAAAAATATACTCTACTATATTTAAAATTAACTTCAGCAGTTACTTAGGAAACTAACATTCTGAAAAGCAGAAGCAGGGATGCAATTTTTTTAAAAACAGAAAATGAAACTTTTAGTGAAGGTAACTGGTTTTTGCTGCTTCAGATGCAATGACAATGGGAAAGAGTCCCTTTGATTTTGTTGGAAGTTGGATCAGGTCCTGTGTATACGGTCTAGCCAGAATTAGGCCCTTAATGTACACTTATATTTTTAGACTTAGTTATCTTTTTTTTTCTTACAGAAGTAATTTCTCCATAGAGTACATAGGGTCCAATTCTTCCACAGCTCTGCTCAGAGCAGTTGTATGTTTAGACCCCTGTTATTTATCTGGGCCTTTTTGTTATACAAGTACATCTTCATGTATGTGTAGATGCATAGCTGGCTTGACTAAATAAATATCTGGACTCACCTAAATATGTGTCACTTGCCTACTCAGTACATAGGACCAAATTCACTACTGGTGTAATTTCACTGAAGAGACTTCTTGCGTCTATAAACATAGTTCCACTGATTTCAGTGAAGTTTTGCTGATTTAAACTAGCTGAAGATCTTGCAAGGCATGTCTACACAGAGGTATTGCCCTGAGTGAGGAATCCTTTTTGATTTGCTCTGAACACACTCTCTTCCCCTGCAGCACTCATTTGAAATCTGTCGTAAAAGAATGCCAAGTTCCAGAGGGGTAGCCATGTTATTCTAGGTTAGCAAAACAAACAAGGAGTCCTGTGGCACTTAAAGACTAATGAATGTATTTATTGCATGAGCTTTCGTGGAAGAAAATCCCACTTCGTCAGATGCTTCCCACAAAAGCTCATGTAAAAAATAAATGTGTTAGTCCTTAAGTGCCACAGGACTCCTTTTTTTCTACCATAAATGAAAATATTCATTACTTGTCCTGCATTGGGTTGGTTTTGTTGGTTTTGCAAGATCTTTGCTGTCTACCTATTTTGGTAATCATACAGGAAAGGATTAATTCCTGCTGCAGCTCTTTTTCCTAATACTTTCCCCTGCTTGTTCTCTCATGGGGTAGGATATTCATGAAGCATTAAGTAGTAATGCTTCTGTGAATGCACCTGTTTTATTTTAATAGAGGAAAGTGCATTATGTAATGAAAAGCTTATGATATAGGAAAAGTATTATAGTAACCTGGTTTTACAATGCAATATGCAATAATTAGAGTTAACTGATCTCCTTAATAATCTAATACATAATTCCAGTACATAGCATATACATTAGAGAGCTTTTTGGAAGATTATAAAAAAAAAGTTGTCTTTCTTAAGTACAGTTCTACTTGTAATGTGGCTCCGTACAACTTTTGCTGCTATGTTTCACTGAGTTTTGATGAAATTTTCTCAATTTACAAGTTGAAAGAAGGGGGGTGGGATTTGCTTTTTTTTAAAACAGGTTCAAATTCTGAACACTTTATATGGAATCTCAGAGTCAAAACTTCTCAGAACTGGTAAGAGTCAAATCTACCCTCAGCTATATCAGTATAAGCCCACTGTGTCCAACAGGGTTGTACAGCTATACCTAATTTAAATCAATGGGATCACATAGGTATAAATGCGTAGATGTTGGCCCTGCATAGTGAATTTAGTTCATTCTGCTGGTGAGTGTGAGCAGGAATAGAAGCCAGCTTATTCCCCAACAGTTGTGATGATTCTGCTCTGCTAGTAGGACTAAGTAGTAGTTTAAAAATATGTGCTAACAGTAAAGAGAGTGGCTGCACCTCTGATTACATGACAAGGGACAGATTGTCAGCTGGTGTCAATTGTCATATCTCTGTTGAAATCAGTGGAGCTATGAGAATTCACACTAGTTGATGATATTGGTTGAACTAAGGGCCTGATCCATCACGGAGTTTCTTACACTTGTGCAGAGTGCCTGACAGACAGTGACTGTTTTTTTGTACCTAGTACAAATGAGAACTGCACTATAACGTTTATGTTGTTACAATAATGCATGGTGAAGCCACCCTTCAGCTTTTTCCTGAAAAAGCAAAATATTCAGACAGAAGTATTTATAACAGTATGTATGTTAACAGAAGTATTTATAGTTAATCTAATCTTGCTAACCTTAATAGAGATGACAAAATATGCACATTCAAAGATTTGTATTGTTCTAACTTAAGTTAGCATTTATAGGTTTACTTTCAAGATTAATCTGGGTTTGACATTTTCAGTTTTTCACATTGAATTTTCCAAATAAAAGTATTTTTTTAACAGATGAACCTTCAGTTTCATCCAGTTATTAATCTCTCAATCCTTTTATTACATGCCATCCTAATGGCCACAGCATGGCATGTAGGCCAGCATGTGCTATGACACACTGTGCTTCGCCTATGTGACCATGAAAATACTGCTGGTTCATTTTCCGATAAGGAGAAAGCACAGCGAATGTGGAAGGCGCCCACTGTGGCTTAACAGAGAGCTCTGCACTGAGCTGAAGCATAAAAAGGACGCTTACAGGAAGTGGAAGCTAGGACAGATGACTAAGGAGGCATATAAAGACATTGCTCGGGACTGCAGGGATAAAATCAGAAAGGCCAAAGGACAAATGGAGTTGCGACTAGCAAGGGATGTGAAGGATAACAGGAAGGGGTTCTACAAGTATATCAATAAGAAGAGGATCAGGGATGATGTAGGTCCCTTACTGAATGGGGCAGGCATCCTCGTGACAGAGGATGAGGAAAAAGCTGAAGTGCTCAATGCTTTTTTTACTTCAGTTTTCACAAGCAGGGTCAGCTCCCAGCCCACTACACTAGGTACGGTAGACTGGGGAGAAGAAGAGAGGCCCTTGGTGACAGAAGGTCAGGTTAGGGACTGCTTAAAGAAACTAGATGTGTACAAGTCCATGGGACCGGATGAACTGCATCCGAGGGTGCTGAGGGAGCTGGCTGATGAGATAGCAGTACCGTTGGCCATTATCTTTGAAAACTCGTGGCGAACAGGGGAGGTGCCAGAGGACTGGAAAAAAGCAAATATAGTACCTATCTTCAAGAAAGGCAAAAAGGAGGATCCAGGGAATTACAGACCTGTCAGCCTCACCTCAATCCCTGGAAAAATCATGGAGCAGCTTCTCAAAGAATCCATCCTGAAACACTTGGAGGAAAATAGAGTAATCAGGAACAGTCAGCATGGATTCACCAAGGGTAAATCATGCCTGACCAACCTCATCGCCTTCTATGATGAGATGACTGGATTTGTGGATGCGGGAAGAGCCGTTGATGTGATATACCTTGACTTTAGCAAGGCTTTTGATACAGTTTCCACAGCATTCTCATTGGCAAATTAAGGAAGTATGGGTTAGATGCGTGGACTGTAAGGTGGATAGAAAACTGGCTAGAACAACGGTTTCAGCGTGTAGGAATCAATGGCTCCATGTCAAGTTGGCAGGCAGTAACAAGTGGTGTGCCCCAGGGGTCGGTCCTGGGGCCAGTTCTGTTCAATGTTTTCATTAATGATCTGGATGATGGGATAGATTGCACACTTAGTAAGTTTGCGGATGATACCAAACTGGGGGGAACGGTAGACACCCTAGAGGGCAGGGACAGGATTCAGGGAGACCTAGACGAATTGGAGCAGTGGGCCAAGAGGAATCTCATGAGGTTCAACAAGGACAAGTGTAAAATCCTGCACTTGGGACAAAAAAACCCCATGTACTGCTACAGGCTGGGGAGTGATCAGCTAAATAGCAGCACTGGAGAAAAGGACCTGGGAGTCATGGTGGATGGGAAGCTGGACATGAGTCAGCAGTGTGCTCTTGCTGCCAAAAAGGCCAATGGCATACTGGGCTGCATCAGAAGAAGTGTTGCCAGCAGATCAAGGGATGTGATCATTCCCCTCTATTCTGCACTAGTGAGGCCACATCTGGAATACTGTGTCCAGTTTTGGGCTCCCCACTACAAAAAGGACATGGACAAATTAGAGAGAGTCCAGAGGAGGGCAACCAAAATGATCAAAGGGCTGGAGCACAAGCCCTATGAAGAAAGACTGAAGGAACTAGACTTATTTAGCCTGCAGAAGAGAAGACTGAGGGGGGATTTGATAGCAACCTTCCACTACTTGAAGGGTTGCTCCAAGGAGGAGGGAGCTCGACTGTTCTCGGTAGTAACAGAGGGCAGAACGAGAAGCAATGGTTTCAAGTTACAGCTGGGGTGGTCCAGGCTGGCTATTAGGAGAAACTTCCTTACTAGGCAAGTGGTGAAGCATTGGAATAAGCTACCTAGGGAGGTGGTGGAATCTCCATCTCTGGAGGTGTTCAAGTCCCAGCTGGACAAAACACTGACTGGGATGATCTAATGGGAGTGGTCCTGCTTTTTTTGGCAGGGGGTTGGACTAGACAACCTCGTGGGGTCCCTTCCAACCCTATGATTCTATGATTTTGCCACTGTTACCTGCGGTCTGAGGGTTGTTGTTTCTGAGACAACCTAGGGTCTTCATTCTCTTACCAGTTCTGTAAGGTCAGTTTACAGAGATGGACAAAAATCTATGACACTCGAACCAGGGAAGAAATCCTTCCCCACTTGAACCAGACAAGCTGCACCTGGTCACTATGTGCTGATATCGTGTGAATGGGGAAGTTGCCCACCAAGAAGTCTGTCTCCAGCAGCCTGTCTTTTGAAGGAGAGGCCAAGCAAGTGTATATCAGACTCCAAGAGCCTATCTCTGTGGTGCAAACTCTTCCTGGACAGTCACAAAGAAGCAGGTGATCTCTCCCTTCTGTGCTGAGATCATTCTATCTAATTTAATCGTAGGCATGTTTGAGACACTCATCACTACAACATCTGACTAATCTCTGGTTGCCTGTCTTACAAAATGAGGTAGAAGGAGAAGAAGGGTGGTCTAGTGGCTAAGGAGTTAGCCTGCAACTTATTCAAGTCCCACCATAATATAAGTAAATAAGCTATTAATTTTTGTTGAATGACACAGTCATTGTCTCTCCTCTGCTTGAATAAGGAATCAACAAGAATAAACACCAAATATGGAACTGGCAAATCACATTTTGTTCATGAAATGGACCTTTGCACTGTACATCCACTGGTTGTGTGAAAGGGATGATCAAAGCTACTGAGGCATGACTGCTGTACAAAGCTATCTCCAGAGGTCAAGTGAAAGCTTTCTTTTAATATTTAGGGCTAGAGTGAAAAGAGTGAACCTTAAGAAGGGTTGAACTAATAGGAGCAGAAGTCATGTGACAGGACACACTGGTCCTGCACTGGTTCACCAGGGGTTAACTTTACCTTATGGAGTGAGGAAGCCATACCACCTTCATCCTGCCCAGCATCTAGCTGAAGTTTAGGTAAAATAGGGAGCCAAGCAGCTTACTTGGGGCTGACCGCTGAAGGGAGGATGCAGGGTACCTGCTCCAGCCAGGCAGCCACAGAATCTCTGGGTTGCGGAAGTCAATAACCATAAGATGCTGGCGGACCTCAGGACTATATGGATTGTAAGGGACTGGCTGGACCCAGCAGGGCCCCCAGTTAAGGGAGCACAGAACCCTGAGGATACACAGATTTCAAAGAGGTAGAGTAGGAAGTAACCCAAGGCAGGGACCAGCTGCAAAGTCAGACAGGGTCAGCGTGTTGCAATCAGATTCTCCACTGACTCAATGGGAACACCTTACCACTGTTAGGGCCCTGGGCAGCGACCTGTGAAGTTGGGAGGGCCCAGGTTCCCTCCCCTGGCTGACACCCTTTAGGTGGTGCGGCAGACCACCCTATATAACTCTGACCTCTGAGGCCTTACTGCCCTGCACACCACGGCTTCACTATTGATTCCAGACCCTGGGGCTTTCCTGCCCAGGACACCAGTGCTGTTGACTCTAACCATTAGGCAACACAGTTATGAGAAAGAGAACAGGCACATTAAGCGGGCATTAAGTGGCACCTCCTGACATTAAGGGGTCACGACACACTGCCATGGCACTATAGTGGTTCTTACCTGCTCCAAACAGGGGTAAGCATGCTTGCCCGCTGACTGGTCAGAAGAGGAATGGAGCTTTGAAGGTGGGAAGAGGGTGAGAGAGGCAAATGAGGTGGAGAGAGGCAGACCTGAAGGGCTAGGAAGTGAGAGGCTGCCAGCTAAGGGAAAAGGGACTGTGATAATTGAGGCAAATTAGCAAGTGGGGTAATTTTTAAGCAGCAAATGACTAATGTAGATTCTGTAGTCTTGAAAGTTGGGTAAATAAAAACTGTTTTTTTCAGGGAAAATACTCCTTAGGGGTATGAACTGCTGCAAAACAGCTTCAGCTGCAAAGGTTATAAGAACTGAGTTGCCATCATGTGTCTGCACATAGGTACAAATGCCAGTGTTGTCCCAGCACAGGGGTGGCTTTAGCAGAGTCCCTGATTTCAGCTACACCCACAGAAATCATGAAACCAAGGGTGTCGAAACACCCCGTGGACAATTCCACCTACAAAATATAGTTGCACTGTTCCTAGCCAGGATGCTGCACTATGTCAGAGAAGCGCATTGCTCTGGAGGTGTGAAGGACAAAATCTGACAGGAGTCCCAGGGGGGTGGGTTTGCAGGTTGGGAAAAGGGCAATTTCTCCAGGTGCCCTTGTTTCTAGGCAGCAGAGACTGGTCTGTGCTGGGTGCTGGACTCAGGGCAGGGCCTCATCCTGCTCTGAGCACCCAGGTCTGGGTGCTGAGTGAAGCCAGTTCTCTCACTGTGTCCCTAGCAGGGGTCTCTCCTCTCACAAGCAAGTTGACTGCAGGGTGGCTGAGCAGAGCAGAACAGGTTCTGTGCAAAGGTCAAGCCTAGGCCCCTTGTTGTACCACATCCCACACTGGGCTCACTTCTATGTATTTGGGATGTGTCCAGGCAGGATTTGGGGAGGCCGAGTCCTAAGACCTGTAGTACAACAGCATCTGGGTATCCGTCCGTCCTCATTTTTGCTTGGCATGTTCATGTCTCACTGGGAATTGTAAGGCTTCATCTGCTATGGGTCCCAAAGCAAACATTAACAAACAAGAATATGTTTGGCAGTGAACATTCCCTAATTATGTCCTCAGTGCATCGCTTGGGTTGGCCATTTGTAAAAGCTGTAATCCAGCTCCCATATGCTTCAATGTAGTCTGTAGGAAAATGCACCCAGGATCCTCACAGAAGTACTCAGAAATGTCCAAAGCCTCCCCTTTTAGCATGAAGATATCCAGAAACACAGATGAAAATGACTGGATCGTTAGCACCTCTGCTTAACATGCGGAAGGTCCTGGGTTCAATTCCCAGGGGGTTGGACTTGATTTCATGAGGTCCCTTCCAGCCCTATGATTTGATTGATCGATTGCCCAAATATTCTTACCTTGGCAAGGAATGTAAAAGAGGGCAGTGATATGTGATCTATTGTACCACTGCCTAACCACAGGGGAGAGTGCTCTGTAGAGGAGAAAACATCAGCAGCAGTAAGAGTTTCCTTTGTCAGGGAACTGTGCTTGTCCTAGCTCATATTTTTCCTTGTGTATGGAGTCAGTGATTTGCTCTTTGTGCAATCGTCGACTTTACTGCACAAGTTCACAATGCAGTCACCACTTCTGAATGTATAAAGGGAGAGTGCTACACTGTTGCTGTGTTGGTGCCCTATGATAGCAGAGCCTTTGTATTTCTTTAACAAAGGGGAATGGGTCTCTTGGCTGAGGCTCTGGTGTAGGACTCAGAAGATATGGGTTCAAAGATGGGCTTTTTTTGCGGACTTTCTGCAAGTCATTCAACCTCTCCATGGCTCAGTTCCCCACCTATATGCTGTAGGTAGTACTGCCCTAATTCACACTTGCATTTGACGAAGTGGGTTGGAGCCCATGAAAGCTAATGCCTGAAGAAATTCGTTAAGGGGACTCTTGGGGTATGTCCTCACATATCTTTTAAATTGAAATAACACTGGTTATTTTGATTTAGAAAAGATTAGGTCCACACCACGTTTTCTTGTTTCAAAGTGGCGAGCTCCATCATTTCGAAACGAGACATTATTTCAAAATAGCTTAAACCTACTTTAATTGGAATCGTCTGTTAAAGTGAAATGGTTATTTCAAAATAACCCTTATTTCGAATTAACACGTTTGCCCTTCTCCTTCCTAGGGTGCCTTCCTTTGTGTATATATTGGGTGGGGGCATGGCCCAGTGAGGAGGCCATGTTGCTGCACCTCCGATGCTGCCTCTCTCCTGATTCGAAATAGCAAGTCCTGTGTCTGGACTTGCTATTTTGATTTGAGGTTTTTTGCTTATTTTGATTTAAGTTAATTCGAATTAAGGGTTTTATTTTGATTTAAGAACTTAGTGTGGACATAGCCTTGTTATTTTTTTGTACACAAACTAACACGGCTACCCCTCTGACTAATTCATACTGGGTTGTGTGCCTCCAGTCTTTAATGTTTGTAAGGCACTCACTCATTACAGGGGTCAGGGCCATGTGTTGCTCTAGCTAGAGTGAGACATCATGAGACGACCCACTGCTGCATGGGCCCCTACATAAGAGGGAGCTTAAGTGGAGCGATGTCAGGTGCTCTGGGTGTGTGACTGTGGCTGTGTGCAGTAGGACCATCTCTGGGGGCTATAGTGTTGAGTGTGCTGGGGAAGTGCTTGTGTCTGGGTGGCATCTCTGTGCAGTGGGAAGGTGTGTGGGACCTGAGATTGACCAGATGTCCCAATTCATAGACCATCCCAGTACTAGGGGATTTGTTTTACATAGGCAATTATCACTCCACCCCCGCCCCCCAAAGAAAGCCCTGGTTTTTCACACTTGCTTTCTGGTCACTCTAGTGTGAGTGGTGTTTGTGGTGCCGGGAATGCCTGTGCCTGGGTGTATTTCATGGACATCTTCCCAGTGTCATGAGGTGTCAAGTTGCAGAAGGATAGCTGCCTTCCTTCATTTCACAAAAACAAACTAGGAGTTCTGTGGCACTTTTAAAGACTATCACATTTATTCATTGCTTTTGTGGGCTCAGTCTAGAGCTACCAGATACCAAAGTCTGGAAAGGAGAACAGGGAAGTAAAAAAAGGAGGATGCTGGAGGACACATGGAGAAAATGTAGTATTAATGTAACATTTTTCTGTTTTTAGGGGGCCCCGGACAGGGCCGGTGCAATGCAGTAAGCAAGGTAAGCATTGCAGGGGGGCGCTGACGTTTGAGGGATGCCAAAATGGGGACTGCGCCATTGTGCTGCACTGTGACATCACTCATCTGCCCGGGCATCTGCTGCGCTGCAGGGGGGCACCAGAAACCCTAGCGTCATTCCTGGCCCTGAACACTTACCCCTTAAAATAGGGTGTTCCAGCATATTTTAACCCCTGTGAGTAAAAAGCCAGACAAAATCATGTATTTTTTAAATGCTTGCTGGAGGGAGGAGGTGAAGGTAAAAAGGAGGACATGTCCTCCTTTGGCCTGACATCTGGTAACCCTCACAGACTCTCACTTCATCAGAGAAATGAAGAAGGCAAAGCAGTGTGTTAGCTGTAAATGTACAGCCCAGGGTGGCTCACAAGGTCCATGCTGGCCTATCTCGGCAAAGGAAACAAGCTGTTTGATTCCGGGTGGAAGAATGGGTGCGCCTGGGCTTGAAAATCCACAGGCCGGGGGCTGCAGCCAGCTGGGAGGGTCTCTTTGGGTGTGTCTCTGAAACCTCTCCCCAAAATCCCCCGTCCCCAAGCGAAGGGAGTGGGCAGAGCTTCCCACTGGAGGAGCAATGTCCGCTCAGACCGAGGGGGCTTGATTGGGTTCAGATATTGGTGGCGGCTGCTTTGCTGCGGGCTCGCTCGCCTTTGGGGTCCTGCCTGGGGGGATCCGATCCGCTCCGCTCCCCGCATCTTCTCTTGCGGCTCCCTGGGCCCGGCTCGCAGCTGCTCCCGGCCCGGCCTCCGGCCTCCCTGGAGGAGGCTGCCGGGCGCTGCACCGGCCGGCCTGGAGGCAGAGTCAAGGGGACGGAGCCCAGGCTGCAGCGAGGCGCTTTGTCCCGGACCCTTTGATTTCATGGCGCTGATTATTTTTATTCCTGCCCGCTCAAGGATGAAGCCCAAGAACTCAGAGCTTGGCCCTTTCAGCGGCTGCACAATGGCTCACCTCCAGCAAACCCGCCCGGAGCTGAGGCCGCCTTTTGCAGGGGGCTCTTGGAAACCTGCAACTTGCTTAAAGGGGGAGCGGGGCGGCGCCCGGGCACTGGGCAAAGCGCGTCTCCCTCGCCCCCCGGATCCGGTCGAGACCCCCGCCTCCCCAATCAAACCAGCTAGAGGCGACTTTTGGCCGGGCTGGGGGAGCGGGGCTTTGGGGAGAGGTTGCAGAGCCTGGACGGGGCGGGGGAAACTTTTATCCTCAAGCCCCCGGCGCTCCAAAGGAGGGTTTATCCCCCGCCGCTCAATGAAAACGAGAGGGGGAAAAAAATCGAGAATGGCAACGTTCAAGGTACAAAGACTGTCATGGCCCAGTGCGAGTTTGCAAAATTATATGTAAATGACCAAAGGTTTGCCCGTGGTGGCCCTCTGCTAATCCCACAGAGAAAATCTATTTAGCTAAGGCCAGTTTGGGGCTGATTTGGTTAACAGTGCCCGGCCCGGTGCATATATTAATCGTTTGTATGGCCGGAGTGAGGCCATACCTTTAATGCTTCGGGCAAAAGGGGATTCAGCATGGCTCAGTGCTCGCAGACTACAAAATCGTCAAAGGCTCGCTTCATTTTGTGCAGCAAGCCTGGTGAAAATGAGTGTAAGACATGTGTTTGCCATAATAGGCACCAGCCTTTCTGCCGCGGCTGAATACACGGGCTCCAGCCGACAGCGCCCTATGGCCGGGGAGCCGGCGGCCGTTTTAGGGGCCCAAAGGTGGCCTGGTGAAAGAAACTGGCCTTTTCTCAGCGAGCCCCCCTGCAGCACCGCCTCCCTCCTCTCAGCCTCCCCACCGGGCTTTCCTGGAGTTGCGGGTTCAAAGGAAGGAAGTCATTACACTTTTGCCGGCATTGTGGTGAAGAGCTTTGTGTCTGTGCATGAATACAGGAGCTGATGGTTCACACATTGTGGGCCAGCCCAGCCCCTGAGCTCAGCAAACATCCCGGGTCAGGGCTCCCGAAAGAGTTCATTTCCCCACGTCAGGAGAGCCGGGGGCGCAAACCCAGGGATTGCCCTAACACCCCCCTGAATTTCCCGCCCCCCCCAGTTATCAGCTAGTAAATGTTATCCCAATTTAGTGACCACCCCGACACCCCCCTGAATTTCCCAGCCCCCCCCCAGTTATCAGCTAGTAAGTGTTATCCCAATTTAGTGACCACCCGACAC
The DNA here is from genome assembly GCA_007922195.1 of Podocnemis expansa. Taxonomy (NCBI): domain Eukaryota; kingdom Metazoa; phylum Chordata; order Testudines; family Podocnemididae; genus Podocnemis; species Podocnemis expansa. Next base: position 5,169,077 of record ML681966.1, read on the forward strand.
CCCCCTGAATTTCCCAGCCGCCCCCAGTTGTCAGCTAGTAACAGTGTCAGACCAATTTAGGGGGCGCCCCAATGTCCCCCCTACACCCTCCCTAATTTCAAGTCCTGGGGGGATACTGTGCAAACCAGCCCCAGCGTCTGCCACTGACTGTGCCGGTCCCGTGTGACAGCGAGAGGGGAATTTAAACCGCTGAAAGCTTCACTGGCAAGGAAGGGCTGGCGGCTACCAGCCAAGCCTCTTGTTCGTCTCCAGTAAAACGATCCTTTGCCGGCCACTTTTGCGCACTGAGCCCGGAGACCTGCGCTTTAGGCTGGGCGGCTTGGTCGCCTCTCCGCTGCCGGTTGCCGGGGCTTTGGTGCCCCCGTAAGGACGCTACTGACAGGACCCCCGGCCCCGAGCCCGGGGAGGCGGCTGGCCGCGCCGCTCCTGGTGCAGGGATGCGGGGAGGATGCGATGCCAGACCGGACCTTGGCCGGCGCCTGCGGCTCCAGAGGGTTTTTGAGCGGCGCATTTGCCGCCCGCTAAGCTACTGCCTGGGGCACCACGGCGCGAAACCCGCCGGGCGCCTTAGGCCGGGTCTGATCCTGCTGTTCTCCAGGCCAGCGGGAAACCCCCGACCGCAAGCGAGGGGCAAAGCGCGCCCTGCTCGCAGCCTCTTCCTTCAGCCTGCGGCGGGCTCCCCCTCTGCTCCCCGCCCCGCTTCAGTCTGGGCAGCAGACGCGCCGCTGGGTCCCTCTGCGCCGTGCCCGGCGCTGCGGAGGCTCTGGCGCGCGGCGGCGCTGGCCGGGGACCGAGGCGCGCGTGGAGCTCGTGCCCCCGCCCCCGGGTGGAAAGGGACCAGGAGCCCCGAGGCCGGAGGCAGCGCTTTATTGCAGGGGGAGGGCGGGATCCCGCGGCGGCGGAGGCGTCGGGCTGGAAAAGCGCCACGAGCTGCGGTGGTTTTGCGGGGCCGGGCCGCGGCTGTGTCCCGCACGCCGGCTGCTGCCCCGCCGCGGGGACCCCCAAACCCGCCGCCTGCGCCCCGCGCTCCGGCTGCCGGAGGCGGGGGCGGCCCTAGAGCAGGGCGGGGGGCTGGCCGTGGGGCAGGCCGAAGGCGGCGGGGGCCGGGGGGCCGAGCAGGCCGAGGCAGCCTCTGTCCAGGGGGGCGGGCGCGGCCAGCGGCAGGAAGGGGGCGCCGGGGCTCCGGGCGGGGCCGGCCCAGGAGAAGGGGCCCCCGGCGCCCGGCGGGAAGACGGGCTCGGCCGGGCCCCGGGCCGGGCACTCGGCGGCGGGCGGCGGCGGGCGGAGAAAGTCCGGCTCGGGCAGCGCGCCCGCGGAGGCGAAGAGCGGCTCGGCGGCGAAGCGGGCCTTGGACTGCAGGAAAGCCAGCACCCGCGCGTACGGCGCCTCCCGCGGCTCCGGCCGCCCCTCCGTGCTCAGGTAATGGACCAGGTTCCGCAGGCACTCCCGGTAGCCGCACTGGAAATAGCCCGCGAACTCCGCCAGCAGCCCTGCGGGACACCGCCGTCAGCCCGGCCCCTCGTCCGCCCCGCAGCCCCCGGGGGGCCCTGCTAACCGGCCTGCGCCGCATCAGCCAGCTCCCCTGCACCCCTCCTGAATCCCCGCACCCCGGAGGCTGCTCCTAACAGGCTTACGCCCAATGACTCGGCGCCCCCCGCACCTTCCCGCGCCCCGGCTGGCTGCTAGTAACACCTACGCCAAATAGTCAGCACCCAACGCCCCCTGCACCTCCCCTGAACTTCCTGACACCCCCCAGTGGGCTGCTACTAACAGGGTTACACCAAATTACTCAGCACCCCAACACCCCCCGCAGCCCCTGAACGCCCCGATACCCCCCGTTGTCGGCTAGTAACAGCTACATCAAGTTGCTGAGCATCCCCAATGCCCCCTGCACCGCCCCTGAACTTCCTGACACGCCCCAGTTGTCAGCTAGTAACAGTTACACCGAATTAGAGAGCATCCTCACTCCCCCTGAATTTCCCTACACCCCCAGTTGTCTGCTACTAATAGAGTTATACCAAATCAGTCAGCACCCCAACACCTCCCCTACACCCCCTGAATTTCTCAACACCCCCGTTGTCTGCTGGTAAAAGTGTTATGCCAAATTAATGAGCACCTCCACACCTTCCGAACCCCCTCTACAGCTCCCCCAGTTTCAAATCCCGGGGAGAGCGCTGCCCTCGGCACTTCTGGTGTAGCCAAGCCCGTTCACACGGAGGATGGATCCCGGAGCGTTCGCAGTGGAAAACCTTCCCTCGTGTGCCAAAGAGCTGGGCGCGCCTACCCGCAGGGATTTCCCTAACACCCCCTAAATTTGCCCACATCTCCCAGCTGTCAGCTAGTAACAGCGTTATACCAAATTAGAGAGCACCCCAGCACCCCCCCCAATGTCCAGTCCTGCCGACAATCCCGCCTACCCTTCTCTCTGCCCCGGGGGAACTCGGCGGCGTGCAGGGCTCGCAGGTACTGGACCGTCATCTCCAGGATCTCCGCTTTCTCCAGCTTCCCGGAGCTCTGCAACACACACGCCGTCAGCCCGGCCCCGCCGCCAACCCCGCCGGGCAGGGCGCCCAGCCCGCGCCCTTGGGCGCCTCGGCGGGCCCCAGGGGGAGCTCGGAGCTCTCTGGAGGAAGGTACCTGCTTCGCCAGCGCCATCGGCACCGTCTTCCCCAGCTCGTTGAGGCAGCGGTTGATCCGGTCCCGCCTCCTCTTCTCGATCACTTTGTGGGACACTGGAGTCCTCTGCAAAACACAGGCCGGTGAGCCAGGGCCCCAATCGCCCCACCGCCTTTTCCTCCTCAGTCTGCCCACAGACTGCACCCAAACCGCTACCCCCAGCGCTGGAAGCTGGGGAGGCTAGGGGGGTATTGGGGCGGTCACTCTTACCGGCTGACAACTGGGGGCTGTTGGGGGGTAGGGGGCTGTAGGGTGCTCACCAAATTGGAATAACTGCTCCTAGCTGACAACTGGGGGTGTAGGAAACTCAGGGGTGTAGGGGAGGTGTTGGGGCGCTCACTAAAATTGCTATAACACTGTTACTAGCTGACACCTGGGGGCTGCAGGGAAATTCAAGGGGGATGGAGGGAAGGTGTCGGGGCGCTCACTAAATT
>ML681966.1:5172196-5209352 GCA_007922195.1 Podocnemis expansa
AAATTGGAATAACTGCTCCTAGCTGACACCTGGGCTGTAGGGAAATTGAGAGGGGTTTGGGGGAGGTGTTGGGGTGCTCACTACATGGCTATAAGACTGTTCCTAGCAGACACCTGGGGGTGTAGGGGAATTCAGAGGGGTGCTAGGGGAGTCCCCGGGACCAAACGCCCCCTCCCCAGCCGCACACACCCGCCCAAGCCCGGCCCCGCCGTGTGGACGCGGCGCTCGCTGGACCGTCGCTGGCGCACCAAGCCGCCGGGCTCCTCGGTCCCGGCCCCGGCCAGCTGCCCCGGGAGGCCCCCAGCGAAGCTGGGCTCCGGCTCCGTTTGGGGGCCCCCGGCGGGTTTGGAGCCCAGCCGCGCCCGGCGTGGCACTGGGGCGCAGGGTGGAGAAGCGGCGCCGGCCGGTGCGCAAGGAGCCGCGGCGGCCGCCCAACCTACTTTCCGCTCCTTGAGTTTGGAGGCCATCCCGGGCCCCGCTGTGTCTCCTGCAGCCCCTGGGGGGATTGCGGCGCCCGGCCTGCAAGGGCCGCTTATAAAGGGCTCATTCCTGGGGGGAGGCCGGGCATTCAGGGCTGGCCTGACTCGCCGGGATTAGGAGAGCCGTCGGGGGACCGGCTGCATTGAAGATCCGGTTTAAAGGAGTTAAAATGGGTTTTTTTTTCCCAGTCGCGGGGGCTGGCGGGGGGCAGCTCAGCTTTGTCCCTCCACGTGGCCCTTCGCAGGACACGTGATCGCCCCCACCCGGCATTTGCATGGCAAGAGGCCGAGCGGGGCAAGGGGAGCAGGGCAGGGCGCAGGGGCGCGCCAGCAGCGTGTGAACACAGGCTCCCTTCTTCGCTACCAGGCGCCTGGCCTCTCACACGATCGCCTGTTTACAAATCCCAGGCCCCCCTCCCCTCCCCGGCCGAGCATTTTAAAGCCTGTCCAGAGTCATTAAAGTAATTAAGTAAGCCCTTAATAGGCTGTTCCGCCCAGTTCAAGGGAGAGCCCTTGGAGACGGAGTGGCCCCGTTTGTTCTCAAGCTTTTCTCACACGACTTGGTGACACGGCTATCTTTATGAGAGATGGCAGCGAGGGGTTTTGTTTACACCGCTTTATGCGCTGGGACACCCCGGCAGGTGTGGGGCTGGGGGTAGCACACGAGCCTCCCCCCTCGGCAGGCCCAGGGAGGCTCCCGCCAGCCTTTGGCACACGACGGCCCTTTTTGTGTGGTGTGTGCCTGGGGGTTGTTGTTTTACCCCCTTCCTCCCCCCTTTGGAGAGGCTCAATTTGTAGCCTATTATCCTATAGGAAAATGTCCCATTGAAAACTCTGAATGGTTTCATTGGGCCTAAATTTTCATAATGCGGGTCAAAGAAAAGAGGGGCAAATAAAGAGGCGCTCGCAGCTGGCCCGAGAGTGCTTTATTCGGTGTCACCTGCGAGAGGGGTCGCCTACAGACCCCCTATTCATTTGCCTAATTTTGGTCAATTTAACAAACTTCAGGAGAAATTATTGTGGCATTGTTCGGGAGGGTAAAGCTTTCTGATCGAATTAACAGCATGTTTTGATCCGGTAAATGTCATTAGAAAGAAAGAAACAATCGCGTTTAAAGGGCTTGAGTTAAATGCGCCAAGTGGAGACGCCAAAGCGCACAGCTCACAAAGGGAGCAAGTAACTGCCACAGGGAACTTTTGTACACGCACATTGCTGCAGTTTTGACACAAAAAGGCATTATTTCATACTTGAATACGTTTAATCCAACAATTGTCTATTTTCCGCAAACATATTTTCACAGCATTGTTAACTTTTTTTTACGGCCTCTGTTCTGGCAGCCGCGTTGCTCGCCTCCGGAGCGCAGCGGACTCCTAGCTGGGGGGACGGCGGTGTTTGTCCCCGGGGGGGAGAAAGGGAGGATGGGCGAGCCGGGGAAGTTGCTCTCAGTCTTTTTAAAGGGTTTAAGGGGAAAATATCGAAAACACACAAACAGCAGCCAGAGGAAATTAGCTGAAAGGAGGCTGGGAACCCCCCCGTCTCCACAGCCTCTGAGCGCGTTTCCATGGCTCTTTCACGCTTCCCTGCCACCTCCTTTGCTCTTTTCCTAGGGACTCTCTTCCCCCCAAAGCAGCCCACTTTACACGTTTACTAACCGAACAGCAACTCCAGCGTGGATTTTGCCCGTGCTGTGCAGCAGGAAAGAAAAAGATCACTTTCAGTGAGCAGATGTGTGCTGGGGGCTGATCGTTTTTTCCACCGTCCGATCCTGCCCCTTTGGGAAACGTTGCCGTCCTCAGAGACGAATTTATTCCTGTCCAACCACCCCCTTCCTGTTTAAGGGGGCTGTATTATTTTTTCCCCTATTTTTTTTGACATTTAAACGTGGAAAACCTGAACTGTCTGCTAGTTCCGTAGAAATTACACGGGTAACACTAAGTGTAAGTCCAGATTGGTGTCCTAGCGTCTGGGCAGTGCTACAATACAGTCAGTACTGGTTCAGATAGGCTTTGTCTAATGGTCAGACACCAGGTTTGCACAGGCAGGCTCTGGAGTTGCTCAATATTCAAACATGGGAGTAATTCTGGACCCGCAACTTCGCAAAGTTTGTATGCCAGGCGAGAACCAGCCGCCGGGGTGTGTTTGCAGTAGATATCCTTTCAGGAGGCTTGTAGGGTTCAGTATATTCAGGCTCCTACAATGGGATTAAAAACTAACCGTTATCATCCAAATTAACTAACCGGTGAATAGCAAATGTGAGGGTTTTCCCCCCCCTTTTCTTTTTTCTTTCCTTCGCCAGCGGAGATGGAGTTGATCCTCTTACTGTCTGTGTTAACCAGCAGCTGCAGGCACCTGCGAGGCAACTTTTTACACCACTAGGCTTGTTTATTTTCTTCTTGTCTGCCGCAGGCTGTTAGCTCGGGATCTCACCCGAGCCAGGCCAGGATTTCCTCCAGGTTCAGTGTGACAGAAAAAGCTGGGAAGGGGTGGGAGGGTCCCCGGCAAAGTGGGGTTGTCACGGGTGGAGAAGTTGGAGAGCTGGAAATGTAATTGAGAGGGGTTTTCGTGTTGCCTGTCCTGATTTCCAGCGTTACCTCTCCGATCAGAGGAAGGAAGAAACCTTGAGCATAATTTATGAGCTTCTGAGGAAATCTCCTTGACTCTCCCTTACCCTTTTCAGCACTTCTAGAGAAGAGAAGCGTTTCACTGAACTCCCCAAAAGGGCCGCTTTCGTTTCCCCAAGGCAAGGCTGTGCTAGGTTGTCTGGCAAGCAACACTGGATATCGGTCCCCTCCAGCTCCAGTTTGTCGTTTATTTGCCTTCACCTCCTTGCTCATTTGTAACGATTCTCTTGCCTCCTTTTGGTGGTGTCGGCGAGGTCTTTAACAGGGCGTCCTCCACAAAAACCTGCACCCGCGACCCTGGTGTTTGATCGCACCTTGCCTTGAGCTTGCCAACAGTACCGAAGTGGGAGATTTAAAGCGATGCAACCAGAAGACTAGACAAGAACTGGTCCTTTTCTCTGGCCCTCCTTCTGAACCACAATAAACAAAAGTTCACACACACCATGAAGGGCCCAATCCCGAAGCTAATGACCAAATTCCCAATTATTTTACTGCTGGCAGGATCCTATATTCAGGGCTCCAACAAAAAGCTAAAATCAGCCTGTCTCACACCCCCCCACCCCCCACCCCCGATCAATGAGAGCCAGGGCCCAAGCATATTTTTTCCTGCCTGTAACAGGGCTCCCTTGGTAATGGGGGCTGCCATGAATTGGCAGGTAAAGTGTACCCTTCCTCCCCATGTGGGGGCCTGATGGGATCCATCCCCCAACACCAGGGCAGGAAACCTTCATTCGTCAGGGGGACTTTGGCTCTTGTTCAGAGCTTACATGGAGCTGAACCCAAGAGGGTTAGGGCTTATGAGCTAACCTTCATGGGTTCAGCTCCATGTAAGCTCTGAACAAGAGCCAAAGTTGGACAGTTTGCATAGGACCAGCTGGGCTCTATCCTGAGCATGCCAACATGTATGGGATTGGTGGGAGCTCAGCCCCTCAGAGGAACAACACCAGCCCTGACATGATTCTCAGCATGCTCCCAAACCATCCCCATAAAGGCCCATGAGCTCTGCCAGAGGACTGGGATTGGCTCAGGATTTGGGGCAGGTGTTTTGTTCCCCCAGTTCTTTGATGGAGCAGGTGCTGCAGGTTGTGGAGTGCTGTCAGCTCTTGCGGCTGCCACCAACAGAAGCTCGAGCAGTGCCGGATTTGCCATTAGGTACTGTAGGCACAGTGCCTCGGGCGGACGAATTTTTAGGGCCTACGAAGAAGGGAAAAAATTAAAACAGAAAAAATAAGGAAAATCATGTGGTTTACCATTAGAATAGTTTAAAGTGCATCATGTCAATCGACGTAATTCAACTGGCGTTTTTCCCCCTTTTTGCACATTTTGAAGTGAAAGTGCCTGGGACCTATGAACACCAAAATCCGGCCCTGAGCTCGGGGTCACTTGTTTGGTCCTTTGTAGACCTGGCACCAGTGCAGGGTGGTACTTGGCACAGGCACTTGGAAATCTGTCCAGCTCCCTGAACAGTAGCTGGTGATGGCAGCTGCCTGACACACCTGAGTGACTGTGCACGTGTAGCCTCTGTGGTTTACACTGCAGCACAGCGTGGTTTCAAAAAACAAAAACAACCCCCCCCGGCCCCACCACTAATCCGCAGTAGGCACAGCTGGCAAACTTCCACACTGATGTTGCTCCCATAGCACCCTGAAAGTCAGAGGCCTTGACCCCTTTCTCCTTTCCCCCCTTTCCAAACAGTAGGTGGGTGAAACAAACAAGGAGTCCTGTGGCACTAACAAATTTACTTCTCACATGAGCTGTCATGGATGTAATCCCACTTCATCACATGCATGAAATGTAGGCAGGTGAGGTTCCTACAGGACCAGCCTCTGAAAGCAGAACTAACTCAAGGAAGCAGCATTTGACAGTATCATCTACTGCCTGAGCAAATTCAAGCAGCAAAAGCTCATCCCCAAGCAGCAGGAGGAAAGCTGAGCTAGGGCTTTGGAGGTGAGAGGTTGCAGCCACAAGTACTGCATACCCCTTCTCCCTGACTGCTTGAACACTTCTAGCAGAGTGTGGTTGTACTGTATGGTTAGATGCTTAGATTTGTGTTGGGAAAAGCCTAGCTAATGTGGTGATCTCATGCAGCACAGGTAACAGCTTCAGCAGATAAGTTGGAGTACCTCAACCATTTGGTTCTCTCTGGGGCATAAGAAGTGTTGGCTCAAAACACAAACATCTGAAAGACAAAAGTGCTTCAGTTCTTAAGGCCATACTAGGTTCAGCTGTGAGCTTGTTGCACCTTATATGCGAAACAAGGTTGGATATGTCTGAGATCTTCAGGGGGACCTCCCAGAAAAAAATTACTTATCCTTCCCTTGGCATTCAAAAAGCCTCAGGTTGGTACTGTGAGGCGGGCAGAAGGGGCTATGCTGATGTTTGGGTGGGATTTAAAACTGTGGTCCTGTTCTTCTGTGGTTGCTAAATAGCCTATATGACACTTTTTTGCAATAGTGCATGTGTAGGGGAGTGTTGCTTTTTGGCAGCCTGGCCAAATCCATTTGGGATAATTACAATCTTCCTACAAAAATTACATCTACAGTTTCCTTTGGGTATGGTATTATTTTTCACTTGCTTTATCTGCTTCTGTTTTATAAATTGTCACATTCCACTCCAGAAGTAGCAGCATTTCAGTACTGAGTGAAGCTAACAGTGCAATTTCTAATCTATCATTTTGTAAAGTAGCTTGAGTCTTTAGGGTCAGAGGCCTTCTGTAAATGAAAGATCTGCATTGACTAATCATTGCATTATTCTTGTTTTATGTGAATGTAATTCTAGTGAAAAACTGGAATAATGTAGTGGTGAATCAAAGCCAGTGTTTTCATGATTATAAAACAATTTCTTTTTCATTTGTAAAATAGAAGTTACAAGGTAGATGAATGGCTGGTAACTTGCTATGGTCACAGATTCTGAAACACATGATTATTTCTTTAACAGGGACCCTGTCAGTTTAAACATCTCTTCAGTTTCAATGTTGATTTAAGCAAAAATGTTGCTAACTGGAGTGATGCATCCATCACTGCACCATTACTCTGCAGATTGGTTGTTATCTTGCAGCTGAAGTAGGTGATAAAAAAAGGATAATTAAGAGCTCTCCCATTGTACCTGTGAAAGATTCAGCACACACTAACTCAGGAGGCTTATATGGAAAAAACTATTCAGCTAGACAGGCCCCTTTGCTTGAGCACAGAGGTGAGCAGTGCCTGGGATCTCATTCATTCCTTGCTGAACTCTGATTACATTCAAGTTCCAAAGGGGTACTGTGTTAGTCTAGGTCAGCAAGACAAACAAAGAATCTGGTGGTACTTTGAAAGGCTAACAAATTTATTTATTTAGAAACTGTTGGCTGCAAAATATTTTGCTAAAGCATAATAGATTCATTCTCTGAGACTCTTTTGTTTCTAGCTATGTAATTTCTGCTGTTTCTTTTGGCTAGACATAAATCTCAAGTCTGAGGTCATAGAGCATATTTACTGGACAACGAATGAAAATGATGTAGTTTTAGACACAGATGTAAAGAAAGAGCTTCAAATGGTGCAGTTTGGTGTAGCTTCATTTAAATTGATAGAATGAGGCTGATTTACTCCAGGTGGAGAGCTGAGGCAGCTTTTTTCTCTGAATACTACTATATACAGAGATTAACACCTCAGTCAAGATGCCCTGGGTAAGTGTTTGTAAAGGATGTGTTCCCCAAAGCAATACAGAAATGCTAAAATAACACTGATTGCAATTTCATACTGAGTCAAGTCTCTGTATGGATGAGCTGCTATTTAAGCTACTACTCTTCTAATAAACAATGATGAAAGGTTACCACACAAAGTCTCACTGAACTTAATTGTTCATTTCTATGTAAACAGCCTCATCCCCAACCAAACCAATCCATCAACAACCTTTTATTATGTGTTTGAACTGCTGGACTGGTACTTCTCTGGCGCATGCTTCAATTTTATTAATACTTTAAAAGGAAGAATCTGTGTTGCCATAGTCAGCATTATTCATCATCTGGGTGCACTGCAAAAGCTCTGGTCTTTATCTGTTATTCTAGATAGTATTAGCATGCCCCTCAAAAAGATTACACGTACAGGGTTGACATTAATTCTGTATTGTAGGTTCATAAATTCTCCTTAGGGACCAAGAAGGGCTGCAGAGACAGGACGTAGTGACCAAGTGACTGAGAGAGGGTTCTCAAACTCAAATCATCAAGAGGGCCACAAGGACTAGTATGTTAGCCCAAGGGCCGCACCACTGAAACCTTTTCATACAATGATATTGCAAATATAAATAGCAATAGTGTCATTGTGGGCCACAAGAAATAATTTCAAGGGGTGCATGTAGCCCTTGGGCCATGAGTTTGAGACCCCTGGACTAAGAAATACATACAAGATATAGATCAGCTTATGGAAGATTGCATCTTGTTTCGGAACTGACTGACTTCTCTAATTTTGATGTGCTGCCATCACATCTGGAATACTGTGTCCAGTTTTGGGCTCAACACTAAAGAAAGGATGTTGACAAATTAGGAAGAATCCAGAGGAGGGCAACAAAAAATGATTAGGGGGTTGGAGCTCATGACTTACAAGGTGAGACTGAAGGAACTAGGCTTATTTAGTCTGCGGAAGAGAAGACTGAGGGGGGATTTGATAGCAACCTTCAACCAGGGGCATTGCTGCCTTGGGGAGAGACCCAGGACATGGCCCGCAGGCCCCGCCCCCTGGTCAGGGACAGGGCCGGAAGCCGCTGCATGCCACCGCGGGCAGCTGGGCCCTGCATCCCTGGCTGGGGCTGAAGTAGCTGCTGTTGCTGTGGGTGGCTGAGCCCTGGATCCCCAGCTGGGGACGGGGCTGCCACGGCCACAGGTGGCTGGGCCCCGGATCTCCGGCCCAATCAGGCCAGACACGGGGGGGGGGGCTGCCAGACCTGGGGCACCAGCACTGGGATTCAGGGCACGTACCTCGGGTGCCCAGCACCAGCAATGCCCCTGCCTTCAACTACTTGTAGGGGTGCCCCAAGGAGGAAAGAGATTACTGTTTTCAGTAGTAACAGAGGATAGAACAAGGAGCAATGGTTTCAAGTTGCAGCTGGGGTGATCGAGGCTGGATATTAGGAAAAACTTTCTGACTAGGAAGGTGGTGAAGCATTGGAATGGGCTACCTAGGGAGGTGGTGGAATCTCCATCTTTGGAAACAATTAAGGCCTGGTTAGGCAAAACCATGGCTGGGATGATTTAGGGGGAGTGGTTCTGCTTTTAGGAAGGGGTTGGACTAGATGACCTCATGAAGTCCCTTCCAACTCTGTGATTCTTTAATGACTAGCATTTAGGCTGTCAATTAAACACAGTTAACTCAAATGATTTATTCAAAACAAATTAACTCAATTTAAAAAATTAACTGTGTAATCACAGTTTTAGTTGCACAGTAATCACCGTTTTAGTTTTTGTCAAACAATGGAATACCCATTAAAATTTTATTTTAAATATTTTTGGATGTTTTGTACATTTTAAAATATATTGATTTCAATTACAATACAGAATATACAGTGCTCACATTATATTACTTTTGATTACAAACATTTGCACTGTAAAATGATAAACAAGACACATAGCATTTTTCAATTCACCTCATACAAATACTGCAGTGCAGTCTCTTGATCTTGAAAGTGTAGTTTGTCAAAGTATGTTGTTTGTTACATAACTGCACTCAAAACCAAAACAATGTAAAACTTTAGTGCCTAGAATTCCATTCAATCCTATTTCTTGTTCAACCAATCATTAAGACAGACAAGTTTGTTTACATTTACAGAGGATAAGGGTGCCCACTTCTTAGTTAGGTCCCCTCAAAGTAAGAACAAGTATTTGCATGGCACTGTTGTTGCCAGCATTGCAAGAATGTTCCAGTTATGCTAAACATTGATATGTTTTCTCATGCCATCAACCACCATTCCAGAGGGGACACTTCCATGCTGATGATGGGTTGTACTCAGTAATGATTTGAAGCAGTGAAGACTGATGCGTGTTCATTTTCATCATCTGAGTTGATGATTGATTTTCTTTTTTTGGTGATTCAGGTTCTGTAGTTGCTGTGTCACAGTGTTGCTCTTTTAAGATTTCTGACCTCTCAGAAGTGACCACACCTCTCAGATTTTTGGAAAAGTTTCAGATTCTTAAATCGGGTCAAGTGCTGTAGCTCTCTTCAGAAATCTCGCACTGGTACCTTCTTTGCATTTTGTTAAATCTACAGTGAAGTGGTCTTAAGTTTAACAACACGTGCTGGGTCTTCATCCAAGGTTGTCATAGCATGAAATATATGGCAGAATGTGGATAAAGCTACAGAGCAGGAGACGTACAGTTTTCTCACAAGAAAACGTTTAAGACCCGGTGGACAAAACCCTGGCTGGGATGATTTAGTGAGAGTAGCCTGCCTTTTAGCAGGGGGCTGGCCCAGGTGACCTCATGAGATCCCTTCTATAAGGAGTTCAGTCGCAAATGTAATTAATGCATTATTTTAATGAGCATGGAAGCATGTTGTCTGGAATGACGGCTGAAGCATGAAGGAGCATACCAATGTCTAACATAGCTGGCATGTAAATGCTTTGCAACATGGGCTAAAACAGCACCATATGAATTCCTGTTCTCACATTCAGGTGACATTGTAAATAAGAAGTGGACAGCCACATAGCCTATAAATGTAAAGAAACTTGTTTGTCTTAGCAATTAGCTGAAAAAGAAGTAGGATTGAGTGGACTTTCTCTTATTTTTTTAATACAGTTATGTAACAAAAATAATTCTACATTTAGAAGTTGCACTTCTATGATAGAGATTGCACTACAGTCCCTGCATGAGGTGAATTGTAAAATACTTTTTCTTTTGTTTTTTTTTCTTTTTACAATGCAAATATTTGTAACAAGAAAATACAAACTGAGCACCATGCACTTTGTATTCTGCATTATATATCTGAAAATACAGAAAAATCCAAAAGCATTGAAATAAATCTGTTTTAACAGTACAATTAAAACTGTGATTAATCATTTTTAATCATGTGATTAATTGTGATTAATTTTTTAAATTGTTTGACAACCCTACTTGCTGTGGAAAAGAAGCCTTTGAGAGAAGGCAGTAGAAACTGTCTCTTAAACTTTTATATGATTTTGAGTCATACAGTCCATAATTGTCATTAACTCCCCTTCAAGGATCTGAATGGTAGCCTGACAAACAGTGCAGTCTGACTGTTGTTTCTAGCTGAAGGGTCAATGCGCATGTAAAATCTATGGTCACTTTCTGGTTATGTGGGGATTACACGTTAAAAATTAATAGATTATTTTGAGTAGTAGACAAGGACTGGTTCCAGTCATGCCCCCCCAGCAAGCGCATTTCTAGTATTAGTCACATTGTCAGCTGTGCTCAGGGCAAGAGAAATCCTACTTTCTTTGGTGAGAAAGACACAGATCAGATCAATATAGCACACTGAGATGAGTTGTTTGCTGCTACTTCCTCCTGCAGTAAATGCTCAGTACTTTGGATGCTGTCTCACTGGATTTGGAGCCAAGTCAGACACCCATGGCCCCATTCTCTCCTTGTACACACATAGAAATGCTCAGTTATGTGAGCTGAGAGATGTAGATAGGTGCTGAACTCCTTCATGATGCAGCGGGGTATGCATTTTATGCTGACATCATTTGCATGCTAAATCTGGTCACTTTGTAGCCTTCCCCATTCTTGCTTACCTGTGCAGACCCAAGCAGGATTTAACCCTTTGTGTTTAATCTGAACATGTCTTGGAACATATATAATACTGAAACACAGCTGTCAGGATTATGCTGTTCATACGTATGTTTTGAATGTACAAAATGCTAATGTTCAATGTGGAACAGAAGCATTCTACGTGAGATATTGAAAACTAAAGAATTTGCATTCAGACATCAATCATCTTATCTAGACCAGCACTCTTGCAAAACTTTTTTTGCTTTGAGAAAAGTGTGTTTGTGCATTCAGCATGTTGCACTTTGTGTTGGGATCATGGGATAGGTATACAAACAGCAACCCAAATCTAAGGTCCTTCCTCATGAAAACTACCTTGAGAGTCTTTTAAGCATTATTCAGATACCTAGATCCAAAGGGGTAGCTGTGTTAGTCTAGTTCAGTAAAACAAACAAGGAGTCTTGTGGCACTTAAAATTTATTTTTTTGCATGAGCTTTCATGGGAGAAAATCCCACTTTGTCAGATGTTTTGAAGATGGGGGAACTTACTTTCCTACCATTCTGTAAGTCCCCCCATCTTCAGGTACCTGGTGACTGAGATGGTATCCTTGTCTTGCTAGATAGATTTCACTGTGAACTTAGTGTTAATAAAGACTAGGATTTGTCTCTCTACTAGGGCATACATACCCAGTATGGACAAGACCACCTTTAAAATTAATTAGCTCCAACCTGCTATACCTGCACCAGATGTGTCCGGTGTGGAGAAGGGCATTAAAAGGAGATTACTTCACATTTGATTAGGGAGAAGAGCAGAGCTCTCACTCTCCCTGTTATGGTTTGTTTGAGTCAGCTTATTGGTTAGTCATCTACTGATGGCAGGAGGGACTGACTGACTGACTCACCTAGGGAGATTGACCAAAGAAGTGGCTGTCAGAGAACATCCCCTCAGTAGAAAGGCAGGGTCCTGAAGGACCATTGGATGACCCCATTTTGAGTTCTTAGCTTTTTAAATATTTGGACTTTGATACCCTTAGAGGGATGGGATTCAAGTGTGCTTGAGCTAGGGGGTTAAAGAACAACTGCTTTGAACCTTGCAAGAGGAAGTGACTGTTGGAGCTCCATTACAGGTTAAATAGTATCATACTGAGCCACGCAGGTGGGCTTTGTCATAGGCTCACAAACTACACGGGCCCTCTCTCCAGTCACTCTTACAACATCTAAGCATCTCATCTTACATCTTCTGGGAGGTGACTACATCAAGGCTGCAGCTGGTGCCCAATAGGGCACTTGGGATCCTTTCCACTGTCCATTTTCCATAGAAAAGTAATTAATAAAGTCATGGTTCACACCACCTAACATATTAGTATTGTTGATCAGTGGGATACAAAAACAAATATTAATACAATGCAGTACTGCCATGCTGAATTGCAGTCGAGGATTAGGGCCCTGTTATGTTAGGCACTGTACAAATGCAGAATAAAGATGTGCCTTGGGCAGCTGCCAGCAGTGTAAGCAAAGAACTACTACTAGCAGGTTTAATATTTCCTAGCCTAACAACCCAGGATGAAACCCTATGGTTTCTTCTGTAACTTCAAGAAATAACAAGATTACTTGGCTATAACTATTTACTTGTAGAAGCATAGTCATAAAGATTTTAACAGTGATCCCCGGTACCAGGGTGTAGTTCTACTCTAATTCCCAAATTGGGACAAAAATATCTTATTTACTAGTCGTAGTTTTGTAAAATGTAATGGGCTGGATTCATATTTAGACCACTAGTAACTTGGAGCAATTCCACTAAACAGAATGATTTTACAGCAGTGTGATGTTAGAATACATGAGGGGAAAATCAGTCCTGTTTTATTTCAGTTTTTCCTGTAGTGCACTGTAACTTTATGCATAAAAGCTACAGTTCGGTGGGTTCCTTTAGACAAATGTATACTGCACGAATCAAATGACATTCAGTATGAATAGGACTGCAAAGGTATTTAAGTGCTGAACTATTAATTTCAGTAGAGGCAGGTGCCCAAATACCTGTGAAGATCTGGGCATGGGTGCCTATCCCCCTTTAAAACATGAGTGAAAAAATGTATCTGACTGAGGTGGAGAAGAGAACCCTGGAAAGGATTAATCTATTGAATCAAATTGGTAATGACCTGGATTAATGTGAATAGGTGCCCTAGAACTTGATGGGCCAAACAATTACTGGTAAACCTTTGGGCCACATCTCCATTAAACTGGGTTCAATGCCCCTGTCTACACTAACAAAACTCTTCCTGAATGTCTCACCATTGTTGATAGCTGTCTAGCTCCACAGGAATGCTGGGAGTTGCAGCATGGATGGGTGGGCTGCCCCCAGCATGTTAAGCACTGGCATGGGGCTTAGACATATAGCAAAAGAAGCACAAATAATAAAATATTCTTCTCCAGCCCCCCTCTGAAAGCATAATGGAGAATTCAGGTTAGGACAGGAAGACCACTGGTCAGTCTCTAAGTACTTCTGTGGGGAACAAATGGGCTATTCTTCCTAGCACGGAAAAGTATGATGCCATTCAATGACTGGAGATTGACGCTAGATAAATTCAGACTGGAAATAAGGTGTATATTCAAAACAGTGAAGGTAATCAACTATTGGAACAATTTACCAAGGGATGTGATTAATTGTCCATTACTACCCATATTTAAATCAAAATTAGAAACTTTTCTAAAAGATGCTCTAGGAATTATTTTGGGGAAACTCTATGGCCTGTGTTACACAGGAGGTTGGATGAGATGATCAGTGGTCCTTTCTGGCCATAGAATCTAGGAATCCATGTATTGCATGCTAATGGCTGGCTTTTGGCATGTTTATCTAGTCTCGGGTCTCAAACTCAAATCACCATGAAGGCCGCATGAGGATTAGTACAGGGCCACATGAGGAGTAGCACATTAGCCCTAGGGCCACACCACTGAAACCTTTTCCTACAATGATATTGCAAATATCAGTAAGGATAGTGTTATTGCGGACCATAGGAAATAGCTTAGGGGCTGCATGTGGCCCACGGGCTGCATGTTTGAGACCCCTGATCCAGTCCCAGTCTACAGTGGGAGCTGACACAATCTCAGGGGTCTGATAAGGTTGGTTATAACACCTGGTAGTGCAGGATGTGTCAAAGGGTCATTGCCCCATAGTGTCCTTTGCCCCAGCAGGGACTCCATGCACTATCTGTGGCATCTTCTAAGCCAGAGACTGTAGCCCACCTAATTCCTGTCTGCCACTGCTGAGATGGGGGCCCTCTAGTTTGCTATTCCTCTCATGAAGATTGAGCCTTCCTTGTTGCCAGTGGTAAGCATTCAGCGTATGTCCCTAATTTTAAGTCAAGTTCAGTGGTGACCCCCAGTTAACCAATGTTCTCTTTATTTAAGAAAAGGAAGAGAGAGCTAAATGAAAACACAAGAAAGCTTTTGCTCATATGCATATATTATCAGTGCTGAGGGGAGCTGAGCTATGAGCTGGAAAAACCGATGTTACAAAAGTGAAAGGTTGCTAGCACTAGACCTCATTCTGCTAGCAGAATCCCAGTTCCTGATTGCTCTGTGGCAGTGGTTTTCAAACTTAGAGTCAGGACTCAGTACTGGGTCACAGACCCTCAGGTACTGGGTCACAGTGCCCCCTGCTGCTGCTGCCAGAAGACTGGAATGCATTGCTCCAAGATGTCATTGTTAGGTTGCAGGCATAAATGATTTTTTTTCAACTGGGTCCTGAGAAAAAAAAGTTTGAGAACAACTGCTCTGTGGAGTCCCCAGCTTCCTTGCAATTCACCTGAACAGTTTTGCTTCCAGAAAGGTTAGGTTTTACCTCTTCAAACTAAGCTCTGACTTTTATTCAAAGACCATTTGGTGGTCATACTAGGTCTTGGACATCGCTCCCAGCCTCTTGCTCTGGCTGGGCTAAGGACAGTCCTATAGTATACAGAGCCAGATCAACGCAAGAGCTTTAGAAGCTGCAGCCCTGGGTCCCAGCCTAAAGGGGCCATGGGCTGCAGGGCATGAGGCCCGTGCATTGATCTGGACCCTGCCACCCTACTCAGGCCAACACAGCACTAGCAGGGCCTGAGGGGACCCATGAGCTATGTTCCCTCTAAGCTGTGCGCGTGTGCATGCGCACACAGGTTGTGAAGCCTGTGCACACAACAAAATAAAGCACGCACAAAAAATTTCAAGTGCTAATATTTTTGTGCTACTGTAAGAAGGCAGTTTCAAATAGCATGTTTCAAATGAGGTTTTGTAATTTATAAAATCATTTCCCTCGCCAGATCAAAATAAAATGTAGATATTATTTGCATCATACACACTTGCTTCATTGAACTCACATGTTTGACCACACTCACAGGAGTGCGCACAAATTTGGATGCTGGTTCTGAAGATTTGCACAAAAGAAATTTTTTGTGCACACAGACTAGGAAAAATTGGAGGGAACATTGCCCATGAGGGGCCCTGCTGGCACTGGATGTGGCGGGGCCCTGGGGCCAGAGGCTGCACTCTGCTTCCACCCTGCCCCTGAGCCAGCTGTTCTGCCCCTGGGGGCAGCTTGGGGCAGGCACGTGGCGCAGCCTCTGCTGCAGCCCTCTAGTAGGGCCAGCCCACAGCATTTTGATACCTGAGGCAGAGATCTCAAATGACGCCTGCATCTGCCCTTGTTTGGGCCAAAACTTTGAAAGGTCTCAATTCTGCCTTCTGCCCGTCTTACTCCTCTCATGGTACTGCTCTGCTACCTACCCCGATAAAGGAGATCTTTTTAAGTAACTTTCAAATGCCTGAACAGCAAATGTAACTTTTCTTGTATGCATAATAAACACTGACATTTTTATCTGTTTGAATAATCAAAGTGGTGCTTTCTGTGTCTTCTTGATTGCAAAGATTTGACCTGCTTCCTAAAGGTCCACAGTATGGGTCAGCTCATGCTCTGCTGAGATGGTTGCAAGGCCCAGCAGTTTCTCCTATGCATTGTGGCTGTGTCCACACCAGGGTTTTATTTTGAAACAACAGCTGCTGTTTCGAAATAAAGCCTGGTATGTCTGAACGACATTTCGTTATTTTGAAACGATGGGACCCCGTAATTTTGAAATGACGGCTGTTGTTTCAAAAGTGTTAAAACTCACGTGAAATCGAAATAGCCGTTGTTTCGAAATGGTTGTTTCAAAACAACAGCGTTTGGACACATTGTTTTGAAACAATGGCTATTTGATTCCAGCACGAGTTGACTTTCTTCCTCCCAGGGTGCTCAGGGGCCAGGAAGTGCCCTGCCAGCCTGGTCCCTTGTGCTGCCAGACACAGCACAGCGAGAATGGCTGAGGTTTGAGGCACTCGGGCACAGGGCCGACGCCAGGCACCAATCTGGAGCCACGATGAGACCCTCGCCCTCCTGCACATCTGGGCAAGGGAGGACATTAGAGCTCAGTTCCAGGCACAGCACTGGAACATTGATGTCTATCAGGACATTGCCAAGGCCCTGGCAGCAGACGGCTATGAGTGCACCGCTGAATAGGTGTGCTCGAAAGTAAAAGGCCTCCAGCAGGAGTATTCCCAGGCCAGAGATGCCAGGCAGCTCCACGGGGCAGCAGCTGTCACCAGCTGCCCCTTCTTTGATGAGCTCCATGCCTTCTTGGGCCAGGAGCCCAGTGGCCTGCCATCTTGGCCCCTGGACTCTGGTGAGCCCTGCACCCTGGCTGCATCCCCGGAGCTGGAGGGGGCCCCCTCAGAGGCCAAGGCACCCCTGGATGTGGGTGAGAGTAGCCAGTCCAGCAGTGTTCTACCTGCCAGCCCGGAGCTCATCCCAGAGGAGCACACCAGCAGCCCCGAGGAGGAGCTGGAGGAGGAGGAAGCGGCCCTGCAGGGGACATCAAGCTGGACATCAGGTGTCCCAGTTGGTGAGTGTTCCCCCACTAGGCAGGGAGGCCCAGGAGTGCAAGGCATGGGTCCCGAGGGGGCAGGCCCTGGGATGGTGGGGCTTGGGCCTGGGGTGGGTGCACAGACTCTCCCGTGGATGCAGGTGGCAGGGAGGCATGTGGAGACAGGGTCCCGTGTCCAAGCAGGATGGGGGTCCCTCAACACGGGAGTGGCAATAGGCAGACGTGGCAGCATGCAGGGCAGAGAGCCTGCAGCCAGCACTGGTGTCATATGGCCTCAGGAGATTTCCCAGTCACATGCTGCCGAGGACAGCTCACTACTGTGGGCCACGAGGCCACGTGCCCCCTGAGTGCAGTGTACACAGCACACAGATTGGGAATCCGGCTGGCTGTCAGGGCAGGGGTGTTTGCAGCTCACAGGCTGCACACACCAAGGCCAGTAGGCTGACAGTTCTCCCTTCTGCCCTGCAGCTTGTCTGCGCACCGGCCAGCCTTCTCCTGGGAGCCCGCCAATAACCGCAAGGTGCAGGAGGAGAGCCCACCAGACCTGGGACGAGATCCTGGCTAGCTTGCTTCACCTTGGCCAGCAAGACGAAGAGTTGTCCTGAGCCTGACACGTGGAGCAGGGCAGGTGCCAGGAAACCGTTGTCTGGCAGCTCCAGCATGCTGCTCATGCCAGTGACCACATCGTGGTGGCCCTGGAGCAACAGGCAACAGCCCTTGAGAACCAGGTGATGGCCCTCGAGAACCTACATGTTGCTGTGCAGCGCATTGGGATGCACCTTGCCCCCCAGGACCCAGAACCAGCTGCACCAAGGGACCCAGCTGCCCCTCGCCGCCAGCGCCCCTGGACCTGGGGTGGCTGTGGGGAAGGGCGTGGGGCTGCAGGCCATGCCCCAGGGGTGGCTATTCCCCAATAAGCCCCCCCAGCTGTCCCCAAGCCCCCACCCCACATCACCTCTCCCAGTTTAGTCCCCCCCAGTTCTGCCCCCACTCGACCCTTCCTGCTTCCCAAGCTCCACCTTCCCCAACCCCCTTTTTGGTATTAATAAAACAAGTTCACCCACGTTAACAGTTGTACTTGAGTGTTTTATTGGGTTGGGTTCAGGGTGTGGATGGGTTGGGCGGGGGCTGGCTGTGGCAGAACAGGGGAGTGGGTGGTTTGGTGGGGCTCACACGGGGATGCAGGTGGCATCAAGTATCCCCCCCGCAGTTTGGAAAGCCCAGGCGGCAAGACCGGCGATGGTGTCCTGCAGCGCTCCCTGGGTGACAAGGCATGATAGTAGGACCGTGCTGATGGCATGGGCGACCTGCAGCAGCACTTCCCTGACAGTAGACCTCCTGATGCCAAAGAGATGGGCAATGGACCTGTAGGACTCAGGAGTGGCCATCTTCCAAAGAGCTATAGCCACGCTCTTGTCCACGGGGATGGCTGCCCTCATACCCGTGTCCCTTCGGTTCAGGACTGGGCTGAGCTCGGCGATGAGGTGGGTGAAAGTCTCCCTGCTAACCTGGAGGTTCCTCCTCCAGTGCTTGTTGCTCCAGGTTCGCTGGACAAATCTGCTCCCACCAGTCTGTGCTGGTGCCCAAGATATGCTGTGGCACAGAAGGGGTATGGGGAGCTATTGTTGCTGTGAGGGCCACTGAGACGATGGTCTGGGGCTCAGCTCCAGGATCATTGGGTTCAGGGAAAGTGTGTCCCACAGCAGGGCAGCACACTGCAGACTAGCAGTAGGTCTACCAAGTGCTCAAGGATGGTATGGGAGCCGAGGAACATCCATAACTATCTCTCTTGCAAGCTCTTGGGGGTCACAATGGACAGGGAGGGGAGGTCTCTGCCTGCTTTTACACGATTGGCTGGAAACATGGCCACCAACATGGCCCAGCGAGCCAGCCATGTTGCCACACCTCCCACGCTGCCCCTCTCCTGAATCGAAATAGCACGTCCACACACAGGGCATGCTATTTCGATTTGAGGGTTTCCCTTATTTCAAATTAATTTTTTTAAATTTCAAAATAAGGATTTTATTTCAAAATAACTTATTTCGAATGTGGACATAGCCTGCGGAGTGTAGATGTGTGATTATTAACTTCAGCTTGGAGGACCTGCATTCTCCACTGGCAACTGTTAGAGGAAGTTTCAGAAGTATGTGCAGAGCAACAAAAGCATTTGGAAAGAGGGTAGAAATCTTATTTGTGCACTTTTATTCTAGAACAGCCTTTAGAGTTGATCCTGCTGAAATGTATCTTGAAAGGGCTTTCAGTTCATCGCTGAAATCGCTCGCATCAATATCGCACATGTCATTATGTGTCAGCACTGCCTACAGTGATCTGCATGGCTGGTGTAGGTCTTCTTCAGGTACAGTGAGGAGTTTTGGAATATCATACAACATCCCAAATATACTGCTGTGGTTCCTGAGCTGCATGAAATGTTCTTCAATTGACTGTATTACACAATCTAGCATATGGTTAAAGAATGCAACAACTGTTGTTTGGGGTCTCTTATGGGATTATCCTGTGGCTCATAATCAAAATATCTTGTTCTTTGGTGACTCTTGTATGCATGGATGGGTGGGGAAAAAGCTTCAGTGTGAAGTTCCTCAGCCAACTTCTGTGCTTCAAAATTTGCCATCGAACTGATGCAGAGA
Organism: Podocnemis expansa; assembly: GCA_007922195.1. NCBI lineage: Eukaryota > Metazoa > Chordata > Testudines > Podocnemididae > Podocnemis > Podocnemis expansa. The sequence continues at coordinate 5,191,526 of ML681966.1, forward strand.
AAAATACATAGATGCTTTGAATTGTATTAAGAAATTTGGCAGCCTCATTAAAAGCTGATGCTGCATCACTGACCAAAAAGTTCAATAAATCAGAACTGCATGGAACAAAAAAAGCTTAAAGGTTTATCTCTCAGATCAGTATCTACACTCCTCTGTTCTTTCCTCTCATGTTGGTACCATTATCGTACTCCTGACATCTCCCGTCCGCTAGCACGATTCCTGTTCTTCCACCTTTTTAAGAAGCACATTTTGTTGTACCAGCTCCTGTAGTATCATCAATGTCAATGTCTAGAAAATGGTGTCTGACAGTCACCATTGCAGGGACATTTTCACTAGGTTCTGTTGTTACAAAACGCACCATTAAAGTCATTTGTTCTGTATGGCTGATGTCAGGTACGCAATTCAGAATAACAGAATAATATCTTGCTGACTTTAGATCTGCCACAATCTTCTGTTTTTACTTTTTTTGCCAGTAACTGCATGATCTCATTTTGAATTGTTTTTCCAAGGTAGTGGTGTGTGTAGATTTCTTGTCTGGTGACTTTTCTTAGATGCTCCTGGAGTACAGCATCAAACTCAGCCAACAGTTCCACAATTTTAAGGAAGTTTCCATTGTTTGGCTGGCACATACAGCTGATCTGAAGTGCCACACAGTGCTAGGTTTTGGGTAGCAAACATTCTCACAATGGCAATGAGCCTTTTCAGAACATTTTGCCCAAAAAGAAAACAGGGGCATCACTGCCCCAGGGGATGACCCAGGTCATGGGCCGAGGCCCCACCCCCAGCCGGGGACAGGGTGGGGAGTGGCAGCGGCAGCCACAGGGTCGTCTGGCCTTTGAAGGGGCTGGAAGTGGTTGCCGCGGCCACAGGCGGTTGGACCCGGGGTCTCTGGCCTGATCCGGCCGGAGACTGGGAGAGGCAGGGCCCCGCCAGGACCTGGGGTGCTGGCGCCAGCATTTGGGGCATGGGCCCCATGTTCCAGGCCCCAGCGATGCACCTGAAAGAAACTCTGATGCAATCTTCTTCTGACGCTGATCATTTATGGTGACCTTGAACCTTAGTCTTGTCTCAAGCTCTTTTCAGCTATGGAATGCTCTCTGGTGATTTGCTACCTTCTCACAGCATGCCAGATTGCTAGCCAGATTTTTCCAGTCCTTTGTTCCTGTAGAACTCAATGTGGCTGGAACATTAGACTGGAAAAGTCTGCAACAAAAACAGTATGCAGCATTCTGGGTTTTTGAGTACATAAGCCAGGGCCTCTCCACTTTGTCATCATTGGGGATTTCATGCCAGTAATGCGTTGGATGGAAACTTCTATTTTCATTGTCTTTGGGGAACATGAAGTTTTTCACTTGCTGTGGCCCATGCAGTACATGGAAGTCCCTCAGGCTACTGCTCAAGTGAGTCCACAGTCCTGGTTCATCTAGATTTAAAGAACTAAACTCAACAGCAGCTGTTTCTTGCACCTCCACCACACTCTGAGCTACACTTTTCTTCAGGAATATTCATGGTTACATCCATTTGAGATGGAGATATGGATGGTGGAGTAGCTGCCAGGTCACCTGCACTCTGACTAACTGGAAGACCAGGCATCTCCTCACCACTCACATCCTCATTGGGGTCAAAGACTCACCGTGAACGTTTGTGTCTATGTATCTCAGGACAGCTTCTTCCTGCTTAGATAGAAAAGCTTCCTTTGCTTGCTTTCTTTTTCCAAAAGCTGCCCCAGAGAGGCATTTTTCTTCTTTCACTCATGACTGCTGTTCTGTGCCAACTATTGTGGCTCTCAACACTTGATTGAAGGGGACAAATAAGCAGGCTGGTAGCAGGGCCTGAGTGATGGAAGATATCAGCATCTGAAGGGTCCAACTGGCTCCTACTACTTCAGTTGACTCCCTGTTCTTCTCAAGTGAGTTCAGGGAAGCAGTAGGAAAAAGGAAGCTCCCTGAGAAGCTGGTGTTAATCAGTCCAGGCTCCTGGGGGTGCTAGAGAGGTATATAAGAGGCTCCTCCTTCTCTTCCTCCCTGCAGCTCCTCCTGCTTTCTGTTATTCCCTCTCACCTTCTCTCCTTTCTGCATGTTATGTCTCTTGTGCCTTCCTTCCTCCCATGCAGCACTCCACCATCTCTGCATCTAGAGCAGAGAGAATACAAATGCACCAGCAGCAATTTTCTACACCATGGATCTTAGTGGCACCCCCTGTCCCCCGACAGCCTGGCACCTGAAGTGGCCACCTCAGTTTGCCTCAGGGTAAGGCCAGCCCTGCCCTCCAGGGTCATGAGCGCTGTCAGGGCTCTGCACAGGGGCTTCTTTGGCAGGTCCCAGCAGGGCAGGCAACAGGACTCCAGGCCCTGGAGGGCTGTGCCAAAGGCCCCATCATGAGCCAGCCAGCCTCACCCCCAAGGGAAAGACCAGCCAGCCCAGGGTGGCCTGGGAGCAGTACAGAGCATGGCTTCTGGCCTCTGGTCCCAGACCTCCCAGCACCTGCCTGCCACCAGGCTGTAGTGCTGGGGGGGGCCTCAGGAAGGGTGACCAACAGTGGCGGGGAAGCAGAGGCCCCTTAGTCCATCTCTAGTTCTACAGACTGTGTGAAAAATTCATAGACTGCTTTTTAGTTTGATTTTCACAAGTGTCGTACTTAACAGAAAACACTTGATTCAGACAAAGAGACATCATCTGTGATATGAGCAAAGCTTTACTTCCTGCAGTGGAGAGAAAGGGCAGAATCTGGAAAGACTAGATGCATCGGGGAGCATGGACCAATTAAATGCTTCCCTTCAAATGAAAAGTTTTTTTTAAAAGAATGGGTGAAAGTTCCTGGTATTGCCAACCCCAAACATTCATGAATCACCAGTCAGGCCCCCAGCACTTATTTTTTGATATAATTATTTTGGAAGGGTTTATTGCTTTTTGGTCTTTCAGTTTTTAGGGTTCATGTTCAAGCCTTTTTCCACAACCATGTAAGCTAGAAACTCTTTTAAAGTAAAAGGTGTGGTTTCTTTTTCATGTAATCCTATTATTTAAAACACATATACCATTATCAAAATAAAATTATGATAAAATGAGATTCAACAACCCTAGGTCCATGTGGCCATTTTGTTTTTCATACATGGGTCAGCTGTTAGACTGGCTTATTGCAAAATACTGCATGTGTGTCCCTCTGAGCCCTCTAGCTGCTACAGGTATCACAAATGATTATTAAAAGCCAAAGGTGTACTGCTGCCTCCTGTCTACTGCTTATGCCCTATTCCTTCTCCCAGCTGTTCAGCCTGTGAGTTGTCTAAAAGACAACTTCTTTTCTTTCACTTTTCTTTTTCTTTATCAGAGAGGGCATGGCAGGGCTGGTCTTAGGGGGATGATGTGAGCAACTGACCATGGTGCCATGGCTGACAATGGGTCTCTGTGGTCACGGGGTAAGCAGTGTTGTACGTCTGTAGTACAAGACTGTGGAAGGGAGCTCAGGGCACTGGTGATGCTGAGGGTGGGAGGCAGGGCTGTTCAAATGGGAGTGTGGGGCCCAGGGCCAGTCAGCCTGTAGGAGGCCCCCTGCTGCCCCCTACCCATACTGGGGGGGTGCGGTGGGGCAGGCCAGCTGCACTCCCACCCTCCCTGAGCCAGCCACTCTGCCTCTGGTGGTGGAGCAGGCCGGTCTGGGGCCTAGGCTCTGCTCTCCAGCCCTGCCTCTGGGCCAGCCCTTTCCATCCCATGGCGGAATAGCCAGCCCAGGGGAGGGGCAAGAGACTGGAGCCCAGCCTCTCGGCTGGCCCGCTCTGCCCCTGGGCCAACTGTTTCCCATCCTGGGGGTGGGCTGGGGCAGGTCAGCTCGGAGCAGAGGCTGGTTCTGTGATCCCAGCTCCTGCCCCACTGCCCCGCTCTAGCGGGGTGTGGGCAGGGGACAGGATGGCCATGGGAGGCGATTGGCCCTGCGCTGCCCTGCTAACGGCACGATGGTGCAGGGGCCACAGAACCGCAGGGCCACGGGTCATCGTCCCTCACACTCCCCCAAGGACAGCCCTGGTGGCAGGAGGCAGCAGGGCCCAGAAGCCAGTGGGGAGCCTTGGGAGGCAGCAGGGGCCAGGGGAATAGATGAGAGAGCCCAAGGAGGCTGTAGGGGCAGCAAAATACAAGTTTGCCCAGGTGGGCATTTTCCCTGAAGCTAGTAATAGCCAAAAAGGGGTTAATAAGTCCAAGGAGAAGCCAGTTAGCCAGCCAAGTCACCCAGTTTCCCTCAGCTGTGGCCTAAGTCAGTGTTCTCAACCAGTGTGCCATGCAACACTGGCGCTCCTCAGACACAGCGAGGGTGTCCTGTGACCCACCTGGACCCCTCCACATCAGGAGTGAGTGGAAAGAGGGAGAAAACAATTTAATGCACCAGTCTTAGCCAAGCTTCTTCCAGGGCACGTGGTGGTAGACATTGGTGCACACCTGGAAGCTTTGTTGTGACTGAGGCATTTTAAAACTCCCACCGTTACCAGCTCTTTTTTGAGAATGTTTTTATCAGGTATTCTGTGTAAAGTAATTAATGCCTTTAGATGTTCCTTGGTCCACAAGGTCAAGAAATGCCAGCCTAAGTAATTCCCTGAAGGGGGCTGGCTCCCAGCCAAGAAGGAAGAGGCAGTCTAACAGGGCTGTAGTGAGGGTGTCTGTAGCTGCTCTCTGGAGATAAGGGGGAAGGAGGGAAACAGTAGGGGAGAAGGAATAAGGAAAGGCTCAGGGAAACAGTAGCAAGCAGTGGCATCACTGGTACTTGGCTCACAGGGCACTTGCCCTGAGTCTCAGTGCCAGTGCCCCAAATGTCTGTGGCAGCCCCTGCCTCTCCCAGCCCCATCCCAGGCTGGAGGTCTAGGGCCCAGCTGCCAGCGGTGGCGCCTGCCTCTCCTGTCCTCGTCTCCATCCCCAGGTGGGGATCCAGGGCCGGGCAGGCGATGGCAGGAGCCTGAAGCCAGATTGGACCCCAGTGGAGAATTGGGGCTATGAGGGAGGGGCCTGTGCCCTGGGTCTTTCCCCAGGGCAGCGACACTCCTGGCAGCAAGGTTTAAGACACTGCAGACCTGGGCTGCTGATCAGAGGACTCCAGAATTGGAACCTGGAATAGGGGACAGGCCCAGGTTCCCCAACTAGTCATTGGGAAAGTGGCACTATTGGGACAGTGAACAGGAAGACCATCTGTGGCAGTCTGTATGGAAACACTTTAATACCCTGGAAAGGGGAAAGCACATAATGGCCTGGCTGGAGACCCAAGTCATTAAAGTATAACACCTGGAGTCACATGCTGAGAGGCAACAGGGCATCCAGCCAGCAGCAGAAGGGGTGTTGACCTGGAAGACGCTAATCCCCATAAAAAGGAGCCAGAAGGAGGTCTCCAAAGGGTGAGTGGACTCTGACACTCCACATCACAAAATGGGAGGAAGTCAGAAAGAGGAAAGGTGCAGATTATGCAGGGGGTGGGCCTGGGAGATCCTGTGCTGTGCACCAGCTTGTTCCATGGCAGTGAAGGATAGAAATAAGGTTTTAATTACCAGGTAGCTTCAGTAGGATATTAATCCCCCCACGATACCATATGCCACTAGTTATTGATATACTAATATGCTTTACTCTGCCAACCCTGTGCTTCCTTCATCAAAGCCACCAGAGCAGATTGTTAACAGAAATTGCTGTGTGCAGGGGAAAGGAGAGGAATGGGACATAAGGTGATGTGGCTGGAGTATTCTTCATCCCAACTTGTTTCCACAAACGGTCTGTGGCAATGAGTGGCCAGTGCAAGGTCCAAATCAACCTAAATAAGGAGCACTGTAACTCCCCTCAGTCCTTGAGACAGTCCTACCGTAACTTTCTAGGGTGGGCTAGAATTCATTCACTTGCCCCCCTCCAGTGTCTAACAGACACAAACCCCTAGAGAAAGCAGCTGGGAAGCCAAGATTCAGTTTTAAGGGGACTCCCAGCTTAGACTTCTCAGAATTCCCATGCCACATTAAACTACTACTCAACACAAATATAACTATAATCTTTATTAACTTAACAAACCTTATCCTAAGAAACCAAAGTGAATTTAAAGAAAACAGTAAGAAACCCAAGAGTCCCAAAGTTCAGGTGGAGTCACCCTTATCTCAGCTGCAGTCTTTAAGTCCTTGACGCTTCTATGCAAAACCAAAGCAAACCTCTTCTTCTCTGGCTGCAGAAATCTTAAACTGGAATTCATGCAGTCCTTTCTTTCTTCTGTGCAACCAGCACCACATAGCCTGTCCACTGGTCAACCAGCTCTCAGTCTCACAACAGAAAACTCCCCTGCAAAATAGTCCAAAGCAGGGAAAAAACATCCTCCACTCCCCTCCTGCTCAGCTCCTTTCACTCAGTCACTGAGCAAGTACACTCTGCAACTCTCTCAGCTGCTCCTTCTCTTAAGCATCTGACTCCAGCAACAATAGAAAACTTCCAGAAGCATGCTCAATATGCTACCACACCCTCTTACCAGAAAGTTCTGGTTTCTAGGCCCAAAAGTCCACCCAGCAACATAACCCACCCTTAAGAGATCTCTAAAAGAGGTTGCTCCATTTTAGGCACATGGGTTAGACTAGCACCAGAGCAGAGGTGAAAGCTAGCCCATGGTCTCTCTGGTGTAGGTAATTTCATGCAATATGATGATACATTACTACTTAGAGGTAATAGTGATGTGGCAATGTCTGTTTCTGGTTCTTGTTGCTCAACTTCTGAAGCTGTTGGCTGAAACAATTGTTCTGTTTCTAATGTCTCATAGATTAAAACTGCAAATGAATCTTTCTAGGTTAGCAGAGTTCACCACTACATTCTAAAACAGGGGTCCCAAACTCCTGGCCCATGGCTGCATGTGGCCCATAAAGTTATTTGTTGTGGCCCACTATAACACTTAGCCTATGTTCACATGTAAACTCTTATTTCAAAATAAGTTATTTTGAAATGAGTTATTGTGAAATAAAATCCTTATTTTGAAATAACTTAATTTGAAATAAGAAAATGTTAATTCCAAATAAGGGAAACCCTCAAGCGAAATAGAATGTCCAGACACAGGACTTGGTATTTTGTTTCAGGAGAGAGGCAACACGGCCCCCTCCCTGGGAGATGCCCCCAGCCAGTATATAGAAAATGGAAGGCACCCTGGGAAGGAGAAGGGCAAAATGTTATTTTGAAATAACCGTTATTTTGAAACAACCATTTTGAAATAACTGCTATTTTGATTACAACCTAGATTTTATTGTTTCAAAACAATGGACATTATTTTGAAATGACGGGGTCCTTTCATTTTGAAATAAATGTCGTTTGAACATGACAATTTTTATTTCGAAACAAAAGTCATTGTTTTGAAATAAAAGCCTCATGTGGACATAGCCTCAGAATTTCTCCATAATTGATAATACAAAATTTAAAGTGTGATTAATTACTTCTTGTCTTCCTGATGATACTCCATTTTGAATGGAAGTAATTCTTTCTTTCTTACTCTTGGCATTTATATATTACTTTTCATTTTTTATTTTGACTATACTTTGTATCATTGTATGACAAGGCTTTGCTGGTACGGCCTTTGGGGTAATGTACTAGTCCTCATGCAGCCCTCATGGTGATTTGAGGTTGAGAGCCCTATCTAAAGTAACTCACTGTCTGTACTATGTACATCACTATGGCCATGATCCAGAAAGTATCCTGAAGTGTTATCCTGAATAGGGACAGACTGAAGTACATGTTTAACAGCTTTCCTGAACTGGGAACTACCTGGGCACTTGCATTGCTCTGTTTTACTCAGTGAATTAATAGGTAGCACCTGATTTCAGTTCTGGTATCATTAGCTGAAGCTTTTCTTATCTGGAAGTTGCTTTCGCATACCTCTCTATGCTGGTTTAACACAGGGCACCAGCCCCTATACTGCCTTGTATCTTGTGCAGTTGTTTACACCTTGTGCAGATATCAGTGACTGTATAAGCAGCAGGACATAAGAGCATCAAGGCCACAATCTGGCATGGGCATTTATAATGAACAAATACCCTCACTGTTCAACAGCAAAATACGGTGCTTCGTCCATGTACAGCTACTCACCATTATAATACAGTATATGTAGTTTCTCATCAGAAGTTCATAAAAGCCTGTTTAATGTAAAAAATTATTAACTATTGGCAGAAAAGTACTGAGGGAGCATTTTTCTTCTCTGAGTTATCCAGTTCATTTTGCCAATATTGGAAAAGGTAGGTCAGTGCTTTCCTTTGCCTCTGATTGGCTGTGTGCATAACTTGGGGCAAAACACTTCAAAGTCTATGTTTGATATGTAAAATGTGAATTAGTTTTTATCCATTCAGAAAAGGGTTATATTACTCCACAAATGATAAATATTTTTATTTTTATTACTAACAGGCAGAAAATCTTATGGATACAAGCAATTATTGGTCTTCTCAAAAATCTTTCCCATTAATGCTATTTAGAAAGTTTATTTTTAGACTTATCTAGGTAAACCACTGAAAAGAATGAGCATTTCACCTGAATATATGAAATCCTTGCTCTGTCTATGGAACCTACATAGTTTATAGACATCTTGGTAGAACAGGAGTTGGCTGCTGCCATCTAGTGATGAAATATGTGAAAACCATTTTCTAACTTAAAAAAAAAATGCTACGGGGGGGGGGTTCCAAGAGCTTTTGCACAAATGACTCCTGACAGGTTCAGCTCTAAAGTTATCTATAATAATCCCATTATTGCTCTCATAAAAGCTCTACATTTTATTTCAATAAAAAATCATGCTCCTATTTAAAAAAAAATTGGCAGACATCAGACTCTAGTACTCAGGGCAAAGAGCTGAGAAGTAGAAGCTTACTGGGACTATATCAGGGCTGGATTATTGCAGGGGCTTTCAGCCCCTGACCACAAGCTCCAGCTGGTAAAACTTCTGCGATAATCCCACCCTGCTCAGCAACAGCAGGGCTTGGGGAGCGCTCCTTCCCTGCTGGCAGTGGAGGAGGAGAGGGAGGGCAGAGGCTAGACTCTGCACTTCTACCCTGCCATGGGGCTGGCTGGTCCACCCCCAGGCTAGTGCCTGTTTGTTCAGCCTAAAGCCTGTGGCTGACTGGTGTGCAGTGTGGCCTGCATTCTGGCACAGTCTTCCAGGGCCTGCACCAGGGCTGTGCTTCATGCCAGCCACCCAGCCCTGGCTGCCAGGGTGCCCTGGCAACAGTGGGGCTGGGGTGGGAAAGCCCTTTGGCCCCAGAGCTCATCTGCAAGCTGCCAAGCTGCAGGGTGAGGCCCCAGGAGGGGGGGGGGCACAGTGTATGGCAGGCAGTTGATCTGGCCCTGACCTACATGAGTCACTGAACAGAACCCAAGAGCCTTCATTTCCTGCTCATCAGTAGTCTTTGATATCCACTGGGCATTAAAAAATGGGGAGTCAGACTTCTCAAGTGGGCTAGTGAGTCAACATGTTTCATGCTATGGTAAATTTTGATCCTCATGATCCAGGTGCAACTCCTTTTTGAGCAGAACTTTGCTCTTTGACATCAGTGGAGTTCACAATGTTTCTGTGCTAGTCTATCCAGCTGTGAAACTAAATATGAAGCAAACCTGGGTCTGAGTATTTGTTGTCTTAGGTTTGAGTGTCTCATTTTAATTAGGTAATAATCCTTTTAACATGCTATATATGGAAAACTGTGCTGCTTCCTAATGAGCATTGTTACTATGAGTTAGGAGTGATCATATGGAGCAGTGGACAAGGGGCCTGCCATTAGCAAAGGGGTAGGTAACTCCTGACGTGTGCTGACAGTGCCACGAGAGCCCATTTGAAGCAGCACACAGCACCCTCTGCAATGCCACAGAAATTGTGGCCCCTGCCACTGAAAGCCACTCTGGCCAGCTTCTTTCAGGGGCGCGGAGGGTCCGCACCAAGCCAATGTTATAGGCATGGTGCAGAAAGAAGGTGTCTGGAACAGCTTCTCTCCATGGTGTGCAGCTGCCGAGGAGCCACTCTGGGTAGCTTCTTTCCTCAGCATGCCTGGGGACTCCCCAAGAGAAGCTGCTCCAGGCAGCTTCTTTCCATGGCATCCCTAGGGACCCCTGTCCACAGGGCTGCTGCCAAGAGGAGCCACTGCAAGCAGCTTCTTTCCGTGAGTGGCTCCTTTCAGCAGCATGCCAAGGAAGCACCCCCCTCTCTGTCCCCCAGGCTCCAGCTACCGAATTTTCAGGCAGCTGCCACTTTTACTTCTGTGGAGGGAGCCACTGGCACTGGCTGACAGTTGACGAGAAGGGGCCAGCACAGGGGTCAGCAAAGGTTGCTGAGCCCTGTATTAGCAGCTCCTCAAAGCGCTAGGTTTAGTGCACTAACTGGGCAAAGAAAATAGACCTAAAAGGAAAAGATGTACAACATCTATGTATTTGTCCTGGAAAACAAACGGGGGTTGTTAGTAGCCTTGAATTAGTTTTTGGACATAGAATATACTCTAATGACTTTGTTTGAGCTCTTTCTGTAGTAACATAATAGAATATGATTTTCAGTTCAGGGAAATAGGTCCATCACACTAACTGATGAGATCCCTGCCTAGGTACTCCTGTCCTTTCATTGTTTTCAAGTAACTAAAAGCTGTTTATTCTTGAGGAGAGACATAGGTTTGGCTTCATCACATCTCTTTATTGAAGGGCAAAGTTACCAGTTCTTGGTATTTGATGTCACCAAAGATTCAATGTGGTGCAATCAAGCAATACCTTTGTTTAAAAATTAAAATATGTTTTAAAATTGCCTCTTGTAAAATCATCTTCCAAAAGCAGGAAGTTGAACAAAGCTGAACTTTATAAAAGTGTGAATAACTTGCAAAGCCCAGATTTCCAGGAGTGGGTGGTTGAGGTTTTGTGGCCTGCATTGTGCAGGAGGTCGGACCTAGATGATCATATTCGTCCCTTATGATGTTACCGTCTGAGTCTGAGTCTATGGAATAAGAAATAAAATATGTATTAAAATTAGTATTCATAAGCATGAGCTCCTTAGTGGAGGATGCTGATCCATGCTCACTTGAAGAGAGGGATGAGGTAAAAAGAATAAGGAGAAATGTCTTAAATTAGATACTTATCCTGTGTATGAAAATAGGATTGTAACCACTCCATCTTGGGGGTTTGTTCAAAATTTCAGTGTGATGGCTCTCTTTCTGAAATCTTTCAGTGTACTCACAATACCTCTGTCGTAGGAGTGCCAATGTTCTTGAATCTCCTCAAAAATTTAACTGAACTATCAGCTGGGCAAAGTGCAGCTGTATACTCAATTCTATGAGATATTTTTCTGCTTGTGAGAGCTTTTAAACCGCATCCGATCTATTCCAAAATCTGAGAGACCATTCTGGGCATCAGTGGGCAAAACCTTACTGACTTTGATGGCAACTGGAAACCCAGAAAAGCCCGACTTTTGCAGAAATCATCATATGGTCATGCAGGATACAGGGGTGAGGCAGTGACCTCAGGCTGAGGGTAGGGTGTTTTTATATGGACAGTCCCAGTATTAGAAGTTTATATTTATCTTTGTATAGGCCAGGGCTCAACAAATCCTTGGCACAAGGTTGCTGTGGCACCCACGACTTTGCTGCTGGTGCCTAGGCATGCTATGGCAAAAAAAGCCAGCAGCATTGACATATTCAGCACCTCCATCTCTTTCCCCCTTCCCCCACTGCTACCAAAAGTGCCACCACCAGTGGCTTTTTTTTTGGTGTTGGGGGAGGGGGTTTCTTTCACACAGCATGCTGCCACTTCCATGTGTTGGCAGCTGCAGCAGTTTTTTTCAGTGGGCGGGGGACAGGGGGATGGGAGGGTTCCTGTGCACTCTGCACCACTCCTGGAGGAACTGGCATTGGTGGTGTATTTTTTTGGTGGTAGGGGCCCCTTTACTACTGCACACCTAAGCACCTCAGTTTTTGAGTTGGCTCCCTCAGGATGCGGCAGATTTGTTGAGGTCTGATAGAGACAGCTATCACACCTCCCCCTCCCCAGTCCTTGGCTTTTTACCTTACTATCTGGCCACACTAGGTGGGCGCTGTTGAGCCCATCCAGCCAGGCCCCCTCATTCTTCCACTCTGGTCAGAACCCTATTGATTTTGGTGAAAACTAGAAAAACCTGATTTCCAGTAAAAGCAGACTTTTCCAGTTTTCTTACATGCTCAAAATCAGCAGAGTTCTAACCAGAGCTGTAACTATGTTGGGGCCAACGGGGCTTTGCTCTGGGCACGCTGGAGTGGCTCAATGGAGCTGCTCTATTAAAGAGTGGTTTCTGCGGCGCTGGCTCCAAGCACCGCTAGTGGCAAGGGGCGCGTTCCAATCAGAATGTGCCCTGGGCAGCAAAACAGTGTGTTACGGCTCTGGTTCTGATAAGAGTGTGGCGAGGGGCTGGCTGTACAGCTGGGCCTGCATAAGTATGAAATCTGTGACTCTTCAGTTAGCCAAGCAAAATGCTTGATGACATTTCTGTTTGCATCTAGCTAGAAATACAGCAATAACTCAGACATGGCATCTGATCAGTTCCACACTTCCAGGGAACATTTTAGGTATCCACAAGCAGAAAATTATTGACTGGTGAAAATGGAAAGCTTGATTTCTGCTAAAATCAGGCTGCAAAGTGTTCCTTTGGTGCTTCAGGCATCAGATGCTCATTGGCATCCATTGCTGCTGTTGCCTATACATCACCAGCACTTGCTCTCTAGAGCAGTGTTTCTCAACTGGCATGCTGCAAACATAGTGCAGGTGTTCTGCAAACCACCATGATTCCTCCCTGTTGGTGGGTGCTCTGTGCAGAGGGAGGAAGGAGCAATTTTAAAATGCTCCAGCTGCAGCAAAACTTCCAGGTGTTTGATGGTGGACATTAATGCATACCTGGAAGCTTTGCTGCATCTGGGCATTTTAAATTTCTCACCACTGTTACCAGCTTCTTCATCTGGTGTTCCACATAAAGTAACTAATGCATTTTTAGATGTTACCTGGCCCCCTAAAGGCTGAAAAACACTGCACTAGAGGGACATGTTCTTCACTGCTTACTGAGACCTAGCTGTATAGCCAGCTCGGGCCCTTGTTCCCAGCTTTGGCCAGTCTTCTCCTCCCCACGCTAGCCTGGCCTCCATTTTCACTTACAAAATTGGATAACAGCCTGCATGAGCAATGAAGTATACAATCTTTTAATGATTAGTTCCATCACAATATCTTTGCACACAGACAAAGGTCCAGGACCACCTTATTGCATTAAGTGGCAGCTACGTGCTCTCCCTATGGCCACACAACTGGGGAAACAGCAAGTCTGGGGTTTGACACCTGACCTGAGTTGCCTCTGCTTGAACTGGTCAGTCTTCCTCTTCCTCTGAGATAGTGTTTGGCAGTTACTTGCACTCAGACACTGCCACATTGCGCTTCCCTTTGTCATTGTTCTTGTCACCGATGTGCAAGGGCTAGCGTCAGCCTCCCCTGAAGAGTAAGAGTTTACTGTATTTGTGAGCCATTATGGAACGTTCTATACCTCTGACACAAGCAGTGAATGGTGCAAGAATAGTCTCTTTAAATGCAGCAGGACTCTGAGGGAGAAGAAGTTCAACTTCAACTGACTCCACTGAGAGCCCAGCACTGCAGGACAATCGGTCACCAAGGATCTGATCCTGCTGTGCTCATTGAAATTGGTGGCAAAGTTTCCATCAACTCTAATGATGTAGCAGGAGGGCCTGAATTAGAGACAGATACACCAGTATGGGTTTGTGGGAGTAACAGAGGCGAGAGGTAGGCCTGAGACTAAATGGGAGGGATGGCGAGAAAGATGTAGAAACTGAGGAAGACAGAAAACTTGGCATGGGTTAGATGAGAAGGGGAAAGAAACCCTAGAGTGGGGGAAGCTGAAGAAGAAAAAGAAGCTATAGGCAGATGCTTTCATTAACAAATGTTCAAATGCAAATTAGCTTTAATACTCCTAACCCATCCCTTTTGCTCCTGCCTGTGCTGGCAACACAATGTGGAAAAGTTGGATAAGAAATTTATACTTGTCAAGCAAATCTAACTGGCCTGACTAGTGCTTTATTAAACAACACTCCCACTCTACCACACCCAGAAGGAAAGAATACAAAATACATCAGATCAGGTACTGTAATAAACTCTTCTTGCAGCTGTACAGCTGTTAAATTGACAAGCAATGAAAAGCTCCTTCCCTGCAAAGAAAGAGGAAAGGATGTTAAATAATTGATGATTGGACTAGAATTTGGTTCTCAATCAATTTATTACTGTGGGCCTCATATGCAGCTCTGTTTTATGCGGGCCCCAACCACACAAATATATATACTACCTGTATGGCCCTAAGGATGTCATTTGGACTGCAGCTGTGTGCAGATTGAGCCACAAGGTTGAGAACCACTGGACTAGATTAAAAGAAAATCCTTTTTTTTCCCCTCTCCCACATGTGGGGAGGATGTGTAAAAATTGTATTTAAATAATTGGCTTACCTTGAAGCTGGTTTACTTGCCTCTGATAAGCACTGAAATCAGGTCCGAGGAGGCCATCAAACCATTGCAAAAGAACTGGAGGACTGAAGGTGCTGCCCAAGAACATGGTAGGATGGTTATCAGTACAAATTTCAACCAGGCTCCCCTGAATGACCAGCAGGCCCTCCCGACCAGGAAGTGCCAGGGGGAGTTATGGATGGGCATTTAAACAATGGCAATTTGGCAAAAATCCTGTTTCTGCAATGAAATTGGTTAAAAAACAAAAAACACTTTATTTTGTGTTTGTTTATTTTATTAGAGTTTCTGTGGCTCATCCTAGGAGGCTGAGAGATTGAGATTCCTTCTCCCTTCATGACATGACCCTGTACCATTAAAGTCAATGGAAAGATGGAGTACTTTAAAAAAGAAAATGTATGAAATGATCTTCAGCGAAATGTCAAATGTTTACTATCAATATTACTTTTGTGGAAACTTGAATAGTGTTTGCTCTCTTCAGATAGAAGTCCTGAATGTACTGAGATCTTCTAAACCAGGGGTGTCAAACTCATTTGCTACGGTGGGCCAGGTTTGATTTAAATATACTTCAAGTGGGCGCTGCATACCATAAAATAAAATACTATGGCACTCATGCAGCATCATGGAGTGTTGTGTGTGTGAAACTGTGCTCTGCAATACCTCTCACTCTTGCTCTTTGTTAGGGGGAGAGTGGGGTCTCACAGAGCAGAGTCTCACATACCCAGCACTCCATGATGTCATGAGACCAGATACTCTCACGACATTGTGGAGTGCTGAGCATGTGAGACCACATTTTTTTCTCTCTGTTAAGGAAAGAGTGTGGTCCTGCTGAGTCCAGTCAAGGGCTGGATGGAAGAGGTTTGTGGCCTGCATTTGGCCTATGGGCTAAATGTTTGACACCCCTGTTCTAAATCATGGTCCTGACCCAGCAAAGCACTTAAACATATGCTCTAATTAACTGGACTACTCATGTACTTAAAGCTAAGTATGCACTTAAGTGCCTCACTGTGTTTGAGCCTGTGTCAGCAAATCAATGACAGATAAACAGTTGCCATGTCTTGATAACTGTTTAACAGACATCAATCAGTTAAGAGCCTAGGTTAGGGTTTTCAGAGCAGCCTAATGGAGTTAGTATTTCATTTGGAGTTCAGTGCCTAATTCCCTTTAGTTCCTTTGAAAATACCTTCTCATCTTCTGAGGCACAAACATCTGACGAAACGGGATTTTCTCCCATGAAAGCTCATGTGATAAATGAATTTGTTAGTCTGTAAAAGTGCTACAGGACTCCTTGGTTGTTTTGGCAAATTCAGGTTACACTGGCTTTTAGTCTGTGTTAGAATAAAATCCTGGCCTTCTGAAGTCAGTGCCAAAACTTCTGTGGCCTTCAGGGAGCCCAAGGTTGAACCCCAGGTATCTATTTAGCATGGTTCAGGTTTGACCTGGAAATCTGTGAGCTTGACTGGTTCTTATCTGAAAGGACACTATGAATGATGGCTGATGGACTGGCTATCCTACAGAACACTTAGTTTCCTCTCTCAGCTCTGGTCTCCCCTCAGCTCCAGGGGCCATGTTAGGGTCAACTACTTCATTAGTTAGAGCAGCTCCTGATGGCCAGACCCTACAGTGCAAGAACTTAACTGACCTCTCTGACATGATCTGTTTCTTGAGAGGGCAGGCTGATTCCTCTGATGGGTGTCTTAGGTCTCTACAATAGGTAAATATAATTGCTGCTGCCCAGGTACTGGCAAACATTCAGCCCCCCATGGGTGTTAACACATCCTTGCTGGTTCAGTTTTACTTTGTGTTGAAGTTCATTTAAGGTATGTACTCTGATTTATAGAGGGACTGTGCTTGTAAAGCAATGTACGCATTAATCTCAGCAGCCAAAATGGTAAGAAAGGGACTAAAATTAACATCTCCACTTCCTCATTTACTCTTACCTTCTTTGGCCCATCAAACCCTTTGAGAAGCCCTTTAGAAGCATTAAAAGTTCTGTAAAAGACGTTTTCTATGTCAGTTCCAGCTCTTCTGAGGAAAAACTGAGCAGTACATCAGGTGAGTTCCATGGTACGGTACAGTCAGAATCCAGGAATTCCAACGAGTAACTACTGGCTCTGGGGGAAGTGCAATTTTTTTGTTCTTGAATTTGCCACCTTTGCAATATTGTGCCTGTATCAACACTTGCAGCTAGGCCACGTTAAACTGGTCAGATACATTAAAAAGATCTTTAATCAATTTGCCAAACTCACATTGCCAAAGCTCACTGACAAGAGAATTTATATATGCATTACATGTAAAATATGGACAGCTTTTGGCTTTAGATCTTGGAGAACAATTTTGAAAGATTTCATCATGTAAGTTGCATTGCTGCTTATGAAAGCAGATACTTTGTCAAAGTCGACACTATTTTGAAACAGTTTTAATTATTGCTTGAGAAACTAGTGTAGTTAACAGCATCCAAGTAAATACATATGGCAAGCATTGTTAGTTTCTCTGTCTGCACAGCTTCAGCCTTATCAGAAATGAAATCAAACAGAACATGGAACATATATTTTGTCTTGTTCATCAGTGGATTCATCAGAAATAATTGTAAAAGATTAATGTGAATTAACCAGCAACTTTATCTCCTCAAAATGTGTAGGAAAAGTCTTTGGAAGGTAGCTGTAGTGTAGCTTATTTGCACTTCAAAAGCAACCAGCATTTTGTACATCCCATTGAATGAATTTGCACAACTTTGGGGATAAAGTTTTACCAGTGGTACAACGCACTGCACCTCCACATACACCCATATGGTGTGATTGATTAACAGTCATGTTCACCCTTATTGTCTATTGTTTAATGCAAAGTATGTCATGTAAGATGTTTTTGGAACACTTATGATATGCTGAATCTTATTATTATAGTCATATGTTTATTGCAACATCTTATGTATGGTTATGACGCTTCACTGTGTAACATCCCCAAAGTGTGTTTGAAGCAGATTCAGAGAACTGAGGAGCAGTTTGTGCTTCACTAGGCATGAATAAAATAAACCAGCTTTTCCAAGAGCAGGGGCTAGGTATTGATAATGGGATACTCACTAAGGCTGTGTTCACACAGGGCTTTTATTTCGAAACAACACTGGTTGTTTCGAAATAAAAGTCCCTATGTCCAAACCTTTTCTTGTTTCAAAAGGAGGGAGCTCCTCATTTCGAAACAAGAGCCCTCCTTTCGAAACAGCTTAAACCCACTTTGCTGTCGAAAGGAGGCTTATTTCGAAAGCAGTGGTTTCCAAATAAGCCATTTGGACATCTTCAAGAAAGGCAAAAAGGACGATCCAGAGAATTACAGACCTGTCAGCCTCACCTCAATCCCTGGAAA
>ML681966.1:5209452-5254447 GCA_007922195.1 Podocnemis expansa
AAATAAGCCGTTTGGACATGTTATTTTGAAACAACCCTTGTTTCGAAATAACAAGGACCTTCCTCCCAGGGTGCATAGCACCCTGGGGGGGAAGGTCCCACCCCCCCTCAGCACCCTGGCCAGGGTGCTGAGTGGGGCGCAGGGGGTCAGAGGGTGTCCCAGCTGGCTTCCCCCCACTTCCCCTTGCTGGGAGTAGGGGGCGAGGGGAGCCTCAGCCCCCTTTGCCCCCCCTACCCTCAGCAAGGGGAAGGGGGATAAGCCGGCTGGGGCTGCCCCCAAGCCCGGGGCGCCCTGCCCCCCGGGCTTCCTCTGCCACCCCACACGGCTCCTGCCGGGTGCAGGGGGGCTTCCTCCGCCCCCCCCACGCAGCTTCTGCTGGGCGTGAGGGGCTTCCCCTGTGCCCCCCCATGCAGCCCCTGGAAGCCCCCCAGCGCCGAGCAGAAGCCACGCGGGGGGGCAGAGGAAGCGCCCCCACACCTGGCAGGGGCCGCGTGGGGAGGTGCAGGGGAAGCCCCCCTACCCGAGGCCAGACCCATGGGGGGGCAGGGGGATCCTCCCTGCCCCCTGCAGAGGTGGTGGGGGGAGCAGGGGGAGCCACCCTTTGCCCCTGGCCAGAGCCGCAGGGAGCAGGGGAATCCCAGGGGCGGGGCTTCCCTGGCTCAGCACAGGGCCTCCCTGGCCCTCCCCTCTCCTATTTCGAAATAGCATGTCACACTGGACATACTATTTCGATTCCCTCCTTTTCCCTTATTTCAAAAACACATTTTTGTTATTTCGAAATAAGGTGTTCCAAAATAAGGCTTTATTTCGAAACAGGCTTGTTCTGAAACAGCTTGTTTCGAAACAAGCACTTGTGTGTGAACATAGCTTAATTCAAGTAGGGAGATCAAACAAGGAGTCCCATGGCACTTTTAACAACTTGCAAATTTATCGCATGAGTCTTCTTGGATGAAAAATCCCACTTCATTAGATGCTTGAAAATGGGGAATTTATAGAATGGGAGGAAAATAAATGCAGGCAAATATAAGTTATAGAATTAGGTCAGACTGTTACAGCAAATCAACCAGTTGTTTAGATTCAAACAGTGGAAAACAGAATATAGAGGAAGGTGCTTTGATTTACTGTAACAATCTGACCTGATCTTATGACTTCCCTGCATTTATTTTCCTCCCTTTCTGTAAGTTCCCCCATCTTCAAGTGCTTGAAGTGGGATCTCTCCTTTGTTAATCTTTAAAAGTTCCACAGGACTCGTTGTTTATCTTGCTGAACTAGACTAATATGGCTACCCCTTTGGAACTAGTCAAATAGGGAGGAAGCCATACCAGTATCCTGTGTGTCATCTGAATCTAAAGGAGGCAAAGAAACACATAAAAAGGGAAAAAAGATCTTGTAATCTCTCTTCCACCTCCATCTGCAAACACCCCCAAACAACTGAAATGGGGAAGACCTGGCTGGAGTCAGACCAGCCAGCCTGTTGTGAGAATCATCTAACTTTGTAAGACTGCTAAAGCTGTTAAGCTTAGTTTGGAATATGTTGGGTTTTTGCTTAACCTTGACCAAATCTTTCCTCTGACATAAAATCACTTAAAATCTTTCTGTACTTAATAATGCGTATTACATTCTGTTTCTGCACTTCCTCCCCCTCTGACCTCAAAAGCAACCTCCAGGTCTCCTTTTTTCACTCTTTTCTTGGGGAAGTGGATGAGGGGCAGATTTGCAATGAGCTCTCTGAACATTTCTGCCTCAGTTTTCCAGTACATTTCTCCTCAAATTAGCCATCTTTTCACTGTTCATAATGGCCCTGGCTTTGAGAGTCTGGTCACTACAAGTGACACTGCTGGGGGAGCATGGAGAAAACACGCTGTTTCTATTCCAGAGCAGTTATGATAGCACTTTAACATGTATTTCGGATCTTGCCACTCCATGAGCTTTTTCTCAGTTTTGGAGAGGGGATGTCAGATGGTAAGTGGTATGTACATGAAAAGAGAGACTAGCATTTTTGACTATGCAGTACGTGCTTTTTCTGTTTATGGTTGTGCCTGGGAGATGGTGAGGCAATGGGAATTACATTCCCAGTCAGTCTTAGCCATCCTGCTTTGCTTTGGAGGTGCTTAGATGGGGTCAGAGGTATTAGCAAAATGCATCTGGGGGCAAGCTGGATAGCCCATTAGTTGATGCAGAATCTTGATGACGACTTTACTCTGAAGTGAATGACTAAGAGACAGAGAATTGTGCTATTCAAAAAGGCAGAGAGCAGACCAGCAAGATATACTATCAAAGATGGTCACCTCACCTGGATGGTCTATCCTCACCCCATCCAGAAGTGCTGAAGGAGTGGAAGTGGATTGCAAGGTATGCCAATAGAAATGACAGTGAATCTGTCCCACAGAGTGTCCAGGTCAAAATCCAGCAACTCTGATCTTAGATGCTGTTTTATCTCCCCTGTGGACATGCTGAAAGGGTACAAAAAAAAAAAATCTGCATTGACTGACTGAAGCCAAAATTGAGAACAGGGGAGTTTGAGAGGGAAGGCGAAAGAGAAGCCTTGAGAAGAAGGCAAAGAAGATCCCCCTGTTGAAGAAGCAAGGGAGAGGGTGAACCTTGGGTGAGTGAATTGTTGATTGTGTGTTTGTGTCTTTTAGGTGATCTCTGTTACTTCTCAGGTACTGTGTGAAGTGGGACTGATTGTGTGTCTGGTGGCTGTTTATACCATTGTTCCCTGCTCAGCCTTGATCTTCCTCAAACAGCCTTGTGATCTTTCTTCCCCTGTGTGCTTAATGAGGGGCAAGGGCTGAATTAGACAGAGCTGGGACCCACTGTTTTTCACACTACACTGGCCTTAAAAGTGCTGAGTGACCAGGGGACTGCAAAAAAGGGGAGTTTGAGAGGGAAGGTGAAAGAGAAAGAGAAGGAGGAGAAGCCTTGTGTAGGAGGTGAAGGAGATTCCCCCTGCTCACCTTGAGTGAGTGAATTGCTCACTGTGTGGCATATTTGAATAAAGAAAACATTCAAATGTGCAAAATTCAGCAGTTTTGTGAGATGATTGTTACAGGAAAAATGTTTGGTTTGCATTCTCAGTTTACATGAGGCAGCCATAGACCCTGCATGCCTGTAAAGGTTCTAAGACCGGGGTGGCCACACATAAGGAACTCAAGAGCTACACAAGTTGATTATTAAACCTTCATGAGCCGCACTGAGGCATATAGCCATATACTTTTACCTACTCCAAAATTACTAAGTTTAAAATTCTTTGCACAGTTTGCCCTCTTTTTATGATAAAATTAAATATTGATCCTACTAATGTTGGATTCTAATAATTACTTAAGGTTACCATGAAAACTAGGCCTACAGTAAAAATGACACCACTTCCCTGCCATCCGTGACTATGCTGTACTTCTCCCCACTGTCCCTGACCATGATGCCACTTCCCCACCGTTTGTGTCCATGCCACGCTTCTCCCTGCTGTCCACTTCTGTGAGCTGCACTTTTTCTTTCAAGAGCTGCATGCGGCTTGTGAGCTGCAGTTTGGCTACACCTGCTCTAAGACTATTGCTGTGTCATACAAGCCCTGTAGCAGGCATTTGTACAGGAAAAGATGTACAACAATGCTAACCGTAAGGTAGACAGCTCTGAACTGCTTTTCACAGGCTTGCATAGAGAAAGACAAATTTCTTGCTTCACTAAATGTGCATTTTCTTATGTAATCATTATGTTCTCAAGTAGCAAAGGAAGAGGAATTAAGCCTGACCCAAGAAGGCAGTATACCTAAGAGGAGAAATGAGAAAACAAAAACATTAACCAGAATAACTCGATAATTCTATGATTTATTGGACTAGGACAGAATCTGCCATAGGACATGGAAGCAGTATTTCCTGAATGATTTAAAAATGGATTGGAAGGGCACTGGAGACCCTGCTACAAAGAACAATTAAAGGCTCATAAAAGGGTGAGCTAAATTACTTAATAGGCCTATTCCACCTGTAATTTTTGATTAACTGTTTTGAATTGGCAGCAATAGCTGTAATATTTGGGCAGGAGTGTCATTTTCTTTAGTTCTCTTTTTCATTGCACTTAATGCTTCAGTGCTATTTTGGCATTCGGGGGGGGGGTAGATTAGCAATGTGGAATTTAGATTCCAGCCACATGGAGGTGAATTCTGTAATTAGCAATTTATCTTTAAGCATGCTAATGTTGTATATTCATAAGGAGAGCTCCCAGAATATGTACAGTTTGGCGAAATATGTTAGTCAATGGGAATGAAGCTCGTGCTTAAAGTTAAGCACCAGCTCTCTGAGTCTGAATTCAAAAAAGGAAACTAACAATCTTCCTTGTTCTGCAGTTCACTCCTCCTTAGAATCATGACATCATCATTTCAAGGTCAACTTCACCCAAATTGCCTTCCATCTTCAGATTCTCAAATAATTGCTTCCTGTTAATCAGAATCAAGTCTAAAATGAGTGCCTGCCTCATTATTTCCTTCTCTTTCTGAAACAAAAAGTTGTCCCCAATATGTTCCAATAAGTATTGGAAAATTTGTGTTTTTGCTATACTACTCTTCAAACAGATGTCTGGGTAGCCAAAGTCCCCTATTACTGCCAGGTCTTGTGTTCTGGATATTTATTTGTTCTGGAAATGCCTCCTCTTCCTGATCTGGTGATCAATAATAGACCCCTACCATGAAATGATTTTTTTTTTTAATTGTCTATTATTTTTCCTCCAGGTATGTCTACACTGATTGTGTTGCATCAGGCTCTACAGATTGATGCACTGGGATCAGTTGAGTGGTGAATAGAAACCCCATCATGTTGATCCTGAAAGTACTCTTTAGAAGCAGTAACTCCACCCCCTCAGAAAAGAGTAACACTGAGTTGACCAGAGGGCATTTCCCATCAGCGTAGCACAGTGAAGAGACCATGGTAAGGGAACATAAATAAGTCAATGGGAGATAGGTATTCTACAGTACGTAACTTATCTCCAGTTAATTCAGCATGGAAGTGTAGACCACATCCCAGAGATTCTCAAATGGTCTGTGTCTCACCTCCTTGTGGACCTCAGAATATGCGTACATATTTTTAATGTATAATGCAACACCACTTCCCTTCTGCCCATCTAAAGCAATATTCCAGTCATGACTTATTGCAACAAGTCAGTGATGCTAATTTGTCATAATTTAGCTTATATACTGATACTTCCAGTTCTTCCTGTTTTTGTTCCCCATCCTCCTTGCATCTACATGCACACACATAGGATGCTGAGCAGATTCCCCCACTGACTTCTCTTGTTGCCCCTATGAACCTATATTGCAAATATCCACCTGAATTGGATTAGTTTTTCATCCTCCATTAAATTCTTGGAAGAGAATATGTGCAAATAGGTCACGCAACAGACTCTGTACACATAATGTGTGGATTTATTTGTCTTTTGGCAGACAGTAAAAATTTTACCCCCTTCACCTAAGAATTAGAAAGGACCTTGACATAACCATAAGTTATTGTTAGTCAAGATAGTATGTCTGGGATAAGCAGTGATTTTTGGGAATTTGTGGCCTTTGGCCTTAGTTCTTGCAGTGGCCTTAGCAGGCATCAAAATAGCAGTCTGAATTCTTGGGTCTGATCCTATACTCACTGAAGTCACTGGCAAAGCTAACTTTGATTTTGGTGATACAGAATACCTTAGGGTTAGATGCACAAAAGGGATTTCCAGTATGTGTACACTTGGAGCTGAAAGGCGTAACTTCCATCTTGAGTAGCTATGCCTTCCCTGGCTCTAACTGAGCTAGTGCATTAAACCCAGCAGGGACGGGCTAGCTGCCCAGAGTACTCTCTCTTCAAGACATTAGACAAATCATTGGGTGTCTAGCCTTGAGCACCACATGTGCTTCTGTGGATACTCTCTCTCTCTTTTAGCATACTCGCTCAGATCTAGTGTGGGTATGCTTCCTCAGGAAAAAGAAAATACCTGTGTTGACCTGACCTTGCAGAAAGCTGCCTTAACTAGCTACAAGGATATTCTGAGGATGTATTCTTGCTCTCTGCATTGGGCTCACAGCCATGAACCAATTCATGGTGTTAAAGACTTAAACCAGGCCAGTCCTTTCTTGTGCCTCCCCTGCTCCCCCCTCCACCAATCTGAGGACACTCAAGCATTGTCACCATTGGTTCAAGTATGCTCACCCAGGATACTGAAGACCAGGATACATTTCTCCCACTCTGCCTGTTTTACAGTCAAGGAGGAAGACCATATTAACCTAAATGACCTGGTTTAGAGGGGAAGTGGAGACAGCTATAAAAATAGAAGAAATGGAAACTCAAGAATATTAATCAGAAGCTAGGAATTGTAGCAAATCGATAAGAGAAGAAAACAGAAACAACAAGTCATCTATGGTCAACACAACAAAAATCCTGTGGCACCTTAAAGACTAACATTTCTTTGGGCATAAGTTTTTGTGGGTTTCAACCAATGTTCCCTCTAAGCTGATGATGCAGCTGAGCAACTTATGGAAGCAGTTGAGCAAGTTCCCTACCCATTTCCTGTCCCGGGACCAGGCCCCTGAGCCACTGCCCAGCGGCACCCCAAGTGCATCCATAACTCACTCAGTTGCATCACCAGCTTAGAGAGGGAACATTGTATAGATGTCTTTTTGTTCAAGCTTTAGTAAATTAATAAAAACACAGTATTTCAGTTTAATGTTTTTATTAAAGAAATATGAAACAAATGATGCTGCCTATCAAGCCTCCTCTACCATCATCTACACCTCAGTTTTTGACGCCTGTCTTTGTCACATTTCCAGAATGCACATACAGAGTCAAGGTCAACTTTGAATCCAGCACTTAGATATGAGTTGATGCATATTAGCATGTCTAGATGAGAAACATCCAACCTGTTATGAGGCTCTGTTAATATTATTCATTAGATTGAGGCCTCATTCAGCATCTGCACCAGAGGCAGTGCTGGGGCGAGGAGGGACCCGGGGCACAGGCCTAGCCCCTGCCCCCAGCGGGCAGGGCCCACCCCCAGCCAGAAGACCCTGCCCCTGGCCAGGGATAGGGCCGGGGGGGCTGCGCTGCCGTGGGCAGCCAGGCCATGGCACGGCCCGGCCAGAAGTGGCTGCTGGAGATTGGGCCCTGCGCCTGTGGCTGCAGGCAGCCAGGCCCCCAATCCCCGGCCAGGGATGGGGCCACCGCAGCCAGGCCCCGGATCCCCAGTGGGGGATGGGGCCACCAAGGGTGGCCAGCTGGGCCCCGGATCCCTGGCTGGGGATCCAGGGCCTGGCCACCAGCAGCTGCAGAGGCCCCATCCCTAGCCGGAGATCGGGGACCTGGCTGCCCGCAGCCACGTTCACGGGCCTGGCCTCCAGCAGCCACTTCTGGCCCGGCCCTGATGCAGGCTAGCTGCCTGTGGTGGCGCGGCCTCCCCCTGGCCCTATCCTTGGCCAGGGGCGGGGCCTGCCGGGTGGCCAGCCGGGCCCCAGATCCCTGCCTGGGGACGGGGCCACTGCCGCCGCAGCCACGGCCGGCTGGGGATCGGGCTGGAGATCCGGGACACTGGTGTTGGGACCCGGGGCATGTGTCCCAGGGTGCCCAATGCCAGTGATGCCCCTGATCTGCACTAGACGCTTGAAACATACCACATATCAACCAGCTGGGCCAGGAATGGGAACTTATCTTCTGTCAGTGTATAGGTGACAACGTCTAAGAATGTGTTCAGTGTACCAGCCATTACCTTTTCCAGAACAAACATTGGTTGTCCATAATTTCAGCTCACCTTTAGAAGATGTGAAAAATACATAAAGAAAATGTGAGAAATTACAATGATAAGAGCTGATGATCACAGATAGCCAATACAATTCTATTAGTTTTTAGAGATTCCTAATGAATGTGCCAGTTCTGACTAGATCTCACTAATTGAGCTAAATTAAGTCACCCTGATTTACTTGAGCTAATGTTAATTAATCTCAATGACAGTTTTTCCACTTTACTGAAGAAGTTAGATCAGGCTGCCTTCTCTCTCGCTACAATCCCCATCTATCAGTTTTGTGGTGTTCTTTTCTGCAAGCTTTGAACTTTCCTTTGCCACCTTCCAACTGAAGACAGAGCTGTGCTAAAAATACATGCATGTTCTGGAGGAGACACCTTCTCCTAAAGCCATTGCTTATGGCACTTAGTAAAGATATCAGAATGGGAGGACATGTAGTTTGCCTATAATGTATTGTCAGGGCCATTCATTTAAATGTGAGCACAAGGTGGGGTGTGCCTCTTGGATACCACAGAGCCTATTATAGTGAGCCATTGAAAGATTCTGGCATGGAAAGTGCTGTAGAAATGCTGTGTGTTAAGTACCATAAGGTTCTATACCAGGAGTGACCAAACTTATGGAACTCAAGAGCCACACAAGTTGATTATCAAACCTTCGAGAGCTGCACTGAGGCATGTAGCCATATGCTTTTACCGACTCCAAAATTACTAAGTCTAAAATTCATTGCACACTTAAATTTTACCATAAAAAGAGGACAAATATCAATCCTACTAATGTCAGATTCTAATAATTACTTAAGTTACCATGAAAATTAGGCCTACACAGTAAAAAAACAGCTGCTGCTTGATGTAGAAGACTGCAGGCTAGTGGTGAGATTTTTAAAATCCTGACTTTTCCCCGCCATCCTGACCCCCACCAGAACTCCTAGGTTCGGGCTGCTTTCCTAAACTGATTTGCTGACGTTCTTCCAGAAGCCACATTTTTCATTCAAGAGCCACATGTGGCTCCCGAGCCACAGTTTGGCTATGCCAGTTCTATACAGTTCTTTGTGTTTATTCTGAATCTTGGGTGGAATTTGTGTGTTGTGTCTACCTATCTCACTGTTTCCCAACCAGTGTGCCACAGCACACAGGTGTGCCACAAAATTTTTTGAAAAACTATTCAAAGAGCTCTGGATTGGCTCATGAAAATATATGGCTTCATTTGGAAACTATATGGCAGTGTGCCTCAAATGAATTAAATGTAGCAAGTTGTGTCATGGCAGAAAAAATGTTGGGAACCACTGACCTATCTGGCAGCAATGACTTGAAAGGGAAACAATACATTTCCTTACACATCAACCCCCCCCCCCCCCGTAGCATGAGCTTATCCCCCGCATCTAATTTGCTCTCAGCCTGGGAGCCCCCACCCCAGCTCTGATCTCCCATTTCTGCTCCCAGCCCTGGACCTCCCACCGCTGCTCCCTGCTCTCCACTTCTGCTCCCAGCCTGAGAGCCCCGACCCCAGCTCTGATCCCTGCTTCTGCTCTGCGCCAGCCCTGATTCCAACTCTGATCCCCGCTTCTGCTCCTAGCCAGTTCCAATCCCCGCTTCTGCTCCCAGCCAGCCCCGACCCCAGTGCTGCTCTCTGCATCTGCTCCCATCCACCCCTGACCCCAGTGCTAATCCCTGCTTCTGCTCCCAGCCAGCCCTGACCCCAGCTCTGATCCCAGCTTTTGCTCCCCGCCAGCCCTGACCCCAGCTCTGATCCCTGCTTCTGCTCCCTGCCAGCCCTGACCCCACCTCCGATCTCCGCTTCTGCTCCCAGCCCGGGAGCCCCAACCGCTGCTGATAGCAGCTTCTGCTCCCAGCCAGCCCCGACCCCAGCTCTGATCCCCGCTTCTGCTCCCCACCAGCCCTGACCCCAACTCTGATCCCTGTTTCTGCTCCTCGCCAGCCCCGACCCCAGCTCCAATCTCCGCTTCTGCTCCCAGCCAGCCCTGACCCCAGCTCTGATCCCCACTTTAACTCCCAGCCCCGGAGCCCTGACCGCCACTGATCCCCCGCTTCTGCTCCCAGTCCCGGCCCCCAGACCGACCCCTTCCTTCCTCCCCCACTCACTTTCTTCTTACCCCACCCCTTTACCTGGCAAGGCCACCCAACTGTTGCCTACCTGACTCTAGTCCAGTGTCTGCTGCTCTCTCCCAGCCCTGCACATGCATCCAAAGCATGCTCAGGGCCAGAAATGTTTATCTGCCTATTCAAAGCCCAGTTCCACCCCGGCTTCCTGGTGCCCAGGAGAAAGGTTTCTGGGGCCAGGGATGGCCTGTGGCTGCCAGCCCTTTGCTGGGGTCAGTGCTTGCTGCGCCACTGCTCACTGGCGCAGCTTACAGGGAACATTGGTTGCAACCCACTTCTTCAGTGTCAGCCCATTTTGTTGCAGTCCATGCAAATTTATGTCCAAAGAAATCTGTTAGTCTTTAAGGTGCCACAGGACTCTTGTTGTTTTTGCTGTAAAACAGAACACCACAGCTACCCCTCTGGAACTTATGGCCCGCACAGTTCAGGACAATAAGAGGGCGTTTAAAGTGTCATGGGAACTAAAGGATTCCTAATAGTGGTACTGCTCAGTTACTAGCTGGAAGTGGTAGAATTATTAAAAATGCAGAAAAAAGGTAGAAGTGTTCAATAACCATTCTTCTATTGGAGGGGGGAACTAGATGCAGTTATCTGTTTTTTGTGACAGTTGTGATGTGACACAATAATGCTTTCAATTCCACTAGTGTCTCAGGAGGCTCCTAAGCATCAGCTACTAAAATAAGACTTTTTTCTTTTAACTCAGAAGTTCCAGATAACTTGCACAAAGGCTTTTTTAAGAGCTGGCTGAGTAGCTTGCTGGACTGTTATTAAAAATCAACATTAAGTATTGAGGCACTGGGGAAGTTCCTGATTAAAATGAAGAAAGCTAATGTTGTGCCAATATTTAAAAAGGGTAAATGGAATGAGGGTTATCAGTCTGACATCAATCCTGGACAAGATAATGGAGGAGCTGATATAGGACTCTAATTCTAATGAATTTGGGTTCATAGAAAATGGAGGCAAGGGAGGGGAGAGAAATTTACAAGGGTGGTTGATAAAGATAATATTGATGTAATGTACTTAGCCTTCTGTTAGGCTCTTGACTTGGTATCATGTGTTGTTTTGATTTGGAAAAAACCCCCTAAAATGGCACATGTTAAATGGATTAAAAGCTAGCTCATTGATTGTCTTGATTAATAATTACAAGGAGACTTGCCAAGTTGGATGTGTTCTAGAGTGGTTCCACAGGGACTAGTTCTTGGCCCTATGCAAACTTTTTTTTTTTTTTTTTTGTTTTGTTAGTGACCTGGGGGGAAAAAAAAACAAACAAACAAAAAAAAAAACCTTCACTGAAAGTTTGCAGATGACCCAAAAATTGGGGGAGTGGTAAATAAGGACAGCTCACTGATAGAGTGATCTGGATCATTGTTTGCTTGCACCCAGCTTACAGAATGTGTTGTGATATGGCTAAATGTAAATACATCTAGTAATAAAGAATGTAGGCCATACTTACAGGATGGGAGACTCCATCCGGGGAAGCAGTGACTCTGAAAAAGATTTGGGGGTCAAGGTGGATAGTCAGCTGAAATGATCTCCCAGAGTAATGCTGTGCCCAAAAAGGCTAACACAATCCATGGATGCATGAACAAGCTAATCCTGAGTAAGTATAAAGAGGTTAATTAACCTCTGTACCTGGAACTAACATGACTTCTGCCAGCATACTATGACCAGTTCTAGTGCCTACATTTCAAGAAGGCTGCTGATAAGTTTGGAGAGGGTTCAGAGAAAAGCCCTGAGAACAATTACACACCATATAGTGATAGCCTGAGCTCCTTGAGTCTATTTAGTTTAGCAAAAAAGTGACTTGATTTAGTCTTTGAATATCGACAGGGGGAACAAATATTTCATAATGAACTCTTCAGTCTAGCAAAGATATAATACACTTCAATGATGGGAAGCTGAAACTAGACAAAGTTAGACCAGAAGTAAGGTGTAAATTTTTAACTCAAGGTAGTTAACCACAGACCCAATTTATCAAGGGTCATAGTGCAATTCTTCATCACCAGCAACTTTTACACTAAGATTAGATGCGTTTCTAAAAGATGTGTGCTGCAGGAATTATTTTGGGAAGTTGTGTTTATATAGGTGGTCAGACTAGTCAAGGGTCTCCAAACTTTTGCCAGCAGATGGTGCAACACTCATAGGTTTCAATGGCAACTGCCCTTCAGAAAAAGCAAGGAGTCTTGTGGCACTTAAAGACTAACAGATTTATTTGTTGCATGAGCTTTCCTGGGAGAAAATCCCACTCCAGACACTTTGAAGAGGGGGATGAAAATAAATGCAGGGGAGTGTAAGACATGGGATCAGGTCATAATGGAACAGCAAATCAGAGCATTTGTAAGGATTCAGACTCTAGGAAACAGCACACAGATGGAAGGTGAAGTCAAATTACCTGTTATAACGTGAAAAGAATCCATAGTCACGATTCAGCCCTGCTTTCACACAATCTAATCTGCATATTAGTTGCATTTCTGCTGTTTCTCTTTTAAGAGGTGTTCTTCAGTCCTGTCCCAAAATGCTAAAGCTAGCTCTGCTTGTTAATGTTCAGCCCTCACTGAGGCTGGGGAAGAACAAGGAGCTGTTTTACCTAATCTGTTCATATGGCCCCGAGTCGTAGAACACCTGATTATTTCTCAGATGTTTAAAAACAAATGCACCAGTGAGATTTTTTCTTTAGTCTTTCCCAGACCTTGGTGAAAGACCTTGATTAGCGTGCATCTGATGCTTAAGACTGAACCAAGATCTCCTGAGTCAAAATTTCCAGCGTTGGCACAAACATTCTGTGTGACCCTCGGCAAAACTCTTTTGCTCAGTACCTCAGTTCCCCAGGGGTACTAGAACAATTTCTATAGTAGAGGTGCTAAGATCCATTGAACCAAACTGTGAACCCTGTATATAAAGGAATTCACTTCCAAATTGGGGGTGTGGTAGCACTCCTAGTTGTAGCATCTTTGCAGTTCCCTGTCTGCAAAAGGCAGAGTACTTCCTTTCTCCTGCCTTATTTAGGCTATAAGCTTTTGGGGCAGCAATTGTCTCATATTCTGTACTGCATCTAGCACAACAGAGCCCTGCTGTCTGCTGGGCCTCTAGAGACAACTGGAACAAGCAGGTGTGTCTGAAGAACTTATTATAGGGAAGAAAAGTCCAAGATGACTCTCCTTTACTTCTAAATTTGATACCACACAAACCAGAGTGTGACTTTCTAGTATCACTGCTGACTGGGGGTGCTGCAGAACAACCAGCTAGTGCAGGGAACACAATATAAGCTATTAGGAAGGGAAGTGGGCTTGGGGATGGGGGTAGGCAATTGGCCAGATGCCTGGCAATTTAAAAGGGCCCTGGGTGGAGGAGAGAATAAATACATATCCTCCTCTCCTTCATACTCTCTTCTCTCAAGACCCCCCCCAACACTCTCTGCCCCTTTCCTGGGCAAAGAGTAGTTATGCAAGATGCAGGTTCCTGGGTAGCTGCGGAGGTGGTGTCTGCTACTCAGCCCCCTGGTTTCTCCGTAATCTCCCTGAGGAGTCCAAGGGACTCAGGAAGCTGTGTAACAGATCCCTCCTCCTCCTCAGCTGCCCAGAAATCTGCATGGCACATCATAAACAAGGTCAAAACTTCCAGTGGAAGCCCATTTGGGCCTCAGCCATCCTGATTTAGGGAATGCATTGACTGTTCTGCTTTGGGGCCTGAGTTGCCGTTGGTGGCACTGCAGAGAAGCTGATGGAACAAGAAGCACAGTCATGGGAAGAGTGGTGAACTGAGGTTGGGAATGTGGCCCGAAGGACTGACCCCTCCTGTGGGAAAGAGTATGAACTGATGGTAACTTTCTGGAACTAAGATGGGATAACTTTGGGTATGTCTACACTTGCAAGTTGGTTTGAATTAAGGAGGCTTAATTTGAACTAACTTAGTACTGACCCTGCCAGCAGGTTTGAAAATTTGGGGATCTTGGGGGGCAATTACTGCACAAGTGGGGTACACTTTAATCTTTATTAAAATGGGTGTGGGTGTCAGTGGGTGATGGGGAGTGTATGTGTGGTGTTTGTCACGGTGTTTCTAATGAGGTATTGTGAGGTGCTTAACTTTGTGGAGTGGGACAGGTTAGGGGACAATGAGAATTCTCAGTTAACCTAATTTACAGTTATGAACCTACTCACAGTAACTTAAAAAATGTTCCAATAATACATAGGAAAGAGGGGGGTGCAATGCAAACAGTGTATGGCAGTGGCAGAGGGGAGAGGACACAAATGGGGGGAGCAGGACTACCAAGGTTAGAGGGGTTCAAAGAAGAGGAGGGCAAGTGGGCTGAGGATGCAGTTGGGGGCTTGGGGCAACAGGGGGAGCAGGAGGGGCTCAGCAGCTGGGAACAGAAGAGCAGGAGTGGGGAGCTGGCAGCAGCAGCAGGGAGAGACTCAAGGAAAAAAGGTGAATGGGGGGAGTAGGGACAGTGGGACGGAGACACGTGGGAGTTAGAGTGGGGGGACAGAGGCACAAGAGGGTTTGGGACACACGTGGGGGTTCGGGGCAACAGGGGAAGCAGGTGGGTGCCGCAGAGAGCCGGCAGTAGTGGGCTGGGCAGCTGCAGGAAACCGGCAGGAGTCGGGGCAGCCACGGGAAGCAGTAGAGGGCGAGAGGGAAAAAAAACCATGGGGAGCGGCAAGGGTAAACGGAAGCTGCAGGGAAGTGGCAAAGGGCAAGGGGGAAAAGCCATGAGAAATGGTAAGGGCAAAGGGAAGGTGAGGAAAGTTCAAGGGAAAGCAGTGACGGACAAGGAAACAAAATCAGGTAGGAACAGTTTATTTAGGGGGATTGCAAAAGGGGGAAGTAAGGCAACTCAATACAACTATGCAACTCTAAGGGTCACAGCCATGGGAAACAATCTCACAATCAGCAAACTAACTTAACGCAATTTCAAAAGGTAACAAATCAAGGGAAACAATCTTTCAAACCAACAAAAAACCAACTAACCGATACAACTCCAAGGGGCAACAAATCAAAGGGAACATCTTTCAAACTAGCAAACAAACTTAACACAACCCTAAGGCACCAAACCAAATGATACAATGTTCTGCGCTATATTAACACTTCTAAGGTTTACAAATTATACTTAATGTTGCAACTTATAATGGCACTTCTAAAGCAATAAGAGAAGAGAGATACAGCAATGGAGAGAAAGATACAACTCAATATAAGGCAGTGGCAAACATTTGAGGACCCAGCAACTTTTAGAGCAGTGGGAAAGGAGATGCAGTAATCGGAGACAAGTAAGGAAAGCAGAAAAAAACCACAAACAAGCCTGCTCTTAAGAGCTAGGGCTTGGTAGAGCTAAGGGAGAGAGCAATGGCAAGGCAGCAACACGAAAAGAAGGTAACTTTACTGAGGAAGGCTGCAGGGGCAGGCTCTTACCACTACCACCACCACCACCAGCAGCAGCATCACAGGCAAGAGAGACTCGTTACTCGGCCGGCAGTTGCAATCGTGGCATGCTTGAGGAAGAACTCGTGAGTGGAGCAGGTCAGTGCCTGGGTGATCAGGCCAGGCAGGATGTCAGGAACTGTCCTGCTTGAGCCCCCCAAACTCTGGGTTTTTAAGCTGTTTTTCCTGCCAGTTCCCTGATTACAGGGAATGTGGGGAACAAAGGTGATGTGAGTCATGTCTTCAGTATTACAAAGGACCTTGCAGTTAGGCAGTGCCCATCTACGCCAAGCCCAATGGAGACAATGGGGTGACAACAGCCATCTAGTTAAGTTTAAGGGGCCATCTGCTCCCCTTAACGTTTTTTACAGGCTTAAGTGATGGCCTGGGAGGGGTGGCCATCAGATCAATTCAATGAGCAACAAACAAGTACCTGTCTATGCTAGGCTTTCATAGTTCAAATTATGGAATTCCTTAATTCAAACTAATGAAAGTTTAGTTCGAACTAAGCCCTTAGTTCAATCGCTAGTTTGAACAAAGGACAATGTAGACAAGGATTAACCCTTAGTTTGAACTTAAGTTTGAACTAAGGGCAATTAGTTTGAATTAACAAAGTGAACTAATTGGAACTAATGTTAGTTTGAATTAGCCCACATTGTTAACTTGAACTAATACGTTCAAGTTTAGTTCGAACTAGCCTCGAACTTGTTAGTTTGAATTAAATTCAAACTAACTTTTCCTAGTGTAGACACAGCCTTTGAGAGAATCAGCTTCACCATCACATCACTTCAAAATGCTTATCTCTCAGGATACTTTCCTCTTCTATTTTTCAAACTCAAATTAGGTTATTTTGCTTTTCAGAAAAGAAATGGTAAACTATAAAGAACAATTTGCTATTATAGTATGACTTGATATATGTTTTACACTCCCCTGCATTTATTTTCCTCCCATTAAGTTCCCCATCTTCAAAGCTCATGCAATAAATAAATTTGTTAGTCTTGAAGTGCCACAGGACTCCTTGCTTATAAAGAAGTAGTAACCAAAATTGTAAGAGCCTCTGCAGAGTTGGTAAAGGGAATACTTTATGGATTATGCAAAGTGGAAGACTGGATGCAGAACTAGGGACATTTTGAAGTTCTTACGGGGGGAGATTTCTCTGTCTGTTCATTGTAACTTGATGTTTCTTAAGTAGAGGTGTGGTAACTAAATGTTTCTTGCTTCAGTTTCTTTGTTTTGCCATGACCTTTTTTATTAAGACCGTGGCCAATCCTCCAGTTCTAGCTGGAGAAAAATCTCTGAAGTTAGAAGTTCACCCTTGATTGATAGGAGTCACTTTTGTATTACTATCCTGGCCACTGAACCTCAAATGTCACCTCCTTTATATAAAGAAAAAAGAGCACTTGTAAGTTCTGGACTCCTTGGCAAAGACTAAGCCAATCATATAAAATTGGTTTGCAGTGGTGGTCTTGTATGTTGAAGAGTAGCAATAGCCCATGCTGAGATTCCTGTTGCAAAAGCACAGATGCTATTTTTAGCACTATATGAAAAAATACATCTTCCACAACCTTCACAAATGAGCCATTTTAATCTGAACACTTGTCTTAACTTGTGTAAAGCCTGGACAAAGTGCATGATTTTCTTTGCTGACATGTTTAGAACACCATGGTTTGCAGTAAAGCTTTTTAAAGAGACATTTGTGAAGATCAAAAAGTGACTGTCAAACAGTTTCATATGAAATTCTAAAAACACTTGGCCTGATTCTGCAAACCCATATTCACGTATATAAAGCTTTGATTTCAGATGGATTACTCAGGTAAGTAAATGCTTGGTGGATCAGGCCCTGCTTCCACACTGAAAAGTATGGGAAAGTTCACATTTAGAAATGTGATCCTCCCTCTGGGCTTTAGTTCAACAAAATACGGGAAGCAAATATTAATATACGTTGAAGTCCTTGAGTGTATTCTGTGAAATACTGGCCGTCATGCCCCCCAAAACCCTAGATATTCTGCTTTTTTAAATATATTGCTTTTAGAGCCAGTTCACAGCAACTCTGAATCTTTGTACACTGAACAAGAAAACTTGAACGGAAACTTTGTAATCTAAAAACCTTTATGAGGTTGTGTCGGGGTGTTCTAAACTAATTATCTCCACCAATCAGAATGAAGCAAATGCTGTTTTGCCCCCTCAAGGCACATCAACATTTGTGAATGGTTAACTTTGATCCCAGATAAAGGTAACATTCTTTCAGGAAACCTTTCACCTAGATAACTTCTCAACAACACCTGTCACACATTCTACCCTCTAAACACAGAGGAGTACTCTTAAAATATATGTGCTCATGACTTGCAAAAGATTTTTCACCTTGCATTATTTTCATTGTTTTAGCTGTTTGACGTCTGCAAATATACAAACTTAGATATGATATTAGAAGTTATTCTAAATTTTTCATTACACTAGAACATATGGTCAGAATATGGGCAAAAAGTGAACACTAAAGGAACACAGATCAAGGAGGCTTAGTTCCAAAACAATCAGAAAATGCTGATAAATGAATAAATCTGTAAATCTGACTTGGCACTCCTAGACTGGTGACAGAGAATCAACTCTAAGAGGACTAAACCAGGTCCAATGATATTTGATCCAGTGGAAGGACTTTTAAGTATAAAGGTTACTAAAGCTTTTCTGAAGCATGAAGGACAGATGGAACCACCCTATTCTGCACATCTGCAATGAAGCACTATTCAATACAAGTGGGACAATCTGGACCTAAGCGTTTAAGATCTGAAGGGTTGAAACGTTGCATAGATGTGTTTTCTGAACAGTATGGAGGGGGAGTCAGAGAGAGGGCACTGTTTAATGGCAAAGGTCCATTTCAATTTCATACTGCCAGGTCAGATGTGTGACCCATGAGTTTTCAAGAATGTCTTACATGAAGCTGAAATAAGACAGAACTCAGCTTCATAATCCATATACCTTCCCTAAGTTAGCAGTTTTCAAAGTACGCGTTACAGGAGTGCTTGAGAAGAGATGTCTGCATGCACCTATTAACTAGTTATTTAGCTAAGGTGCCAGCAGGTGGCACTCAAGAATATGCAGCAAAGTCACAGAGTTTACCAGAACTACTGCAATTTCTTGTGCACTGAAAATGGATTCCTCTGTATGGTTTTTCACATCGGCTCTTAATACTATTGACCTCCAGTTAGCTGAGGAGTACCAAAGGGGTAGCCATGTCAGTCTAGTTCAGCAAAACAAACAAGGAGTCCAGTGGTCAGGGGCATTGCTGGTGCCTGGCATACGGGGTCTGTGCCCCAAATCCTGGCGCCAGTGCCCCAGGTCCTGGCATAGCCCCTGCCTCTCCTACTCTCCGGCCGGAGATCTGGGGCCCAGCTGCCCATGGTGGCGGCAGCCTCTTCCGGCCCCTTCCTAGGCTGGGCTGCCCTGCAGCCGTGGCTCCAGCTACCTGCCCTGTCCCCGGCCAGGGATCCGGGGCCTGGCTGGCACAGCAGGTGCCAGAGGCTGGGTCGGGCCCAAGCACTGAATTGGGGCCGGGGCTGTGGCCTGTGGTCAGGGGGTGGGGTCTGGGCCGGAGCCCCAGGTCCTTCCCCAGGGCAGCAATGCTCCTGCCTGTGGCACTTTTCAAGACTAAAAAAAAATTTATTTATTGTATGAGCTTTGGTGGGTGAAACTGGATTTTCTCCCATGAAAGCTCATGCGATAAATAAATGTTAGTCTTGAAAAGTGCCTCCAGAGTCCAGGTTATTCAATTTAGCTGTCTGGGGCTGGGCCTGGGCTATTGTTCTCCATTTCCAGTCATAACACTCCATAGCAAATTCACCAATGGTACACACAGAGAAGTAATTTTAAGAGAGTTTTTGTCTATCTGCCTTCAGTATATTGCTGCATATAGAAACAAAGGTGACCTAGCACAGTGTGACCATGATGATCCACTGGTCATGGTTTTGAAATCTGGGTCAGTGAACAAGAAATTTAAGCACTATTAAAACAAACAAAAAAAAACCCCACACTAAAAGCTGCTCTTGCCTTCTGGGAATGTTTGTGGGACAGTTAACTGAGAAACAATTCTGCTTACACAACAGATGACATCTGTACTTTCTTCCCTTGAAGTTAATGTAAGAAAATAGTATAAACTGATGAGTTTTTCCACTTGATCAGAGAGCAAAAAGGAACTTTTGATGAAAGGGAATGAATTAAGAGCAAATAAAAAAGGAAATACTCCCTTTATGTGGTATAGTCAATCTGTAGAGTTTACTACCACAGATGACTGTCAGATACTAGGTGGATTTTTAAGTGTTGGATAGCTTTATGACTATTAGGATCTATTACTACAACATAAAGAAAATGTTAAGTTATGGCTAATCAACTCTTGCTTTAAGGCATAAGTGTGACATTTGATTACTTGTCCCTCTCCTGGCTCTTCAAATTCAGATATAATATTTGAATTCATCTGGTAGTGGTTTTGGTTTTAACACACACACTATGCACCGTTTTTGGGAATACTAGTTAGAAGTGCAAGTCAAATGACATCTGATTTTATATCTGAACTTATGATTTTTAGGACTATGGACAATGTACAAATGGTAGAGGAACCAACTAGGGATCTTGCACCGCTCGACCTGCTGCTCACAAACAGGGAAGAGCTGATCAGGGACGTAGAGGTAAATGGCAAGCTAGGCAGTAGTGACCATGACATGGTTGAGTTCAGGATCCTGATTAAAGGAAGGAAGGAAAGAAGCAAAACAAAAACCCTGGACTTCAGAAAAGCAGATTTTGGCTCCCTCAGGGAACTGATGGGCAGGATCCCTTGGGAGGCTAATCTGAAGGGGAAAGGAGTCCAAGAGAGTTGGTTATATTTTAAAGAAACCCTGCTAAGGGCACAGGAAGTTGCCATTCCAATTAGGAGAAAGAACAAACATGTGAGGCAGCCAGAATGGCTTAGCAGAGAACTCTGCTCTGAGCTTAAACATAAAAAGGAAGCTTACAGGAAGTGGAAGCTTGGTCAGATGACCAAGGAGGCATATAAAGATATTGCTAAGGACTGCAGAGATAAAATCAGAAAGGCCAAAGGACAAATGGAGTTGCAGCTAGCGAGGGATGTAAAGGATAACAAGAAGGGGTTCTACATGTATGTTAATGACAAGAAGAGGATCAGGGATGGTGTAGGCCCCTTGCTAATAGGGCAGGCATCCTTGTGACAGAGGATGAGGAAAAAGCTGAGGTGCTCAATGCATTTTTTGCTTCAGTTTTCACGAGCGGGGTCAGCTCCCAGCCCACTACCATGGGTGTGGCAGATGGGAGAGGAGAAGAAGAGAGGCCCTTGGTGACAGAAGGTCAGGTTAGGGACTGCTTAAAGAAGCTGGATGTGCACAAGCCCATGGGGCCGGACGAACTGCGTCCAAGAGTGCTAAGGGAATTGGCCGATGAGATAGCAGCACCGCTGGCCATTATCTTTCAAAACTCATGGAGAACAGGGGAGGTGCCAGAGGATTGGAAAAAAGCAAATGTAGTGCCTATTTTCAAGAAAGGGAAAAAGGAGGATCCGGGGAATTATAGACCAGTCAGCCTCACCTCAATCCCTGGAAAAATTATGGAGCAGATTCTCAAAGAATCCATCCTCAAACACTTAGAGGAAAATAAAGTGATCAGGAACAGTCAGCATGGATCTACCAAGGGTAAATCATGCCTGACCAATCTCATTTCCTTCTATGATCAGATGACTGGTTTTCTGGATGCAGGAAGAACTGTTGATGTGATATACCTTGATTTTAGCAAGGCTTTTGATACAGTTTCCCACAGCATTCTCATTGGCAAATTAAGGAAGTATGGGTTGGATAGGTGGACTATAAGGTGGATAGAAAACTGGCTAGATCAATGATTTCAGCGTGTAGGAATCAATGGTTCCATGTCTAGCTGGCAACCAGTCATGAGTGGTGTGCCCCAGGGGTCGGTCCTGGGGCCGGTTCTGTTCAACATTTTCATCAATGATCTGGATGATGGAATAGACTGCATTCTCAGTAAATTTGCGGATGACACCAAGCTGGGGGGAACAGTAGACACGTTGGAGGGCAAGGACAGGATTCAGGGAGACCTAGATAAATTGGAACAGTGGGCCAATAGAAATCTTATGAGCTTCAATAAGGACAAGTGTAAAATCCTGCATGTGGGATGAAAAAAACCCCATGCACCGCTACAGGCTGGGAAACATTCAGCTAAGTAGCAGCAGTGTAGAAAAGGACCTGGGGGTCATGGTGGATGGGAAGCTAGATATGAATCAGCAGTGTGCTCTTGCTGCCAAAAAGGCCAATGGCATACTGGGCTGCATCAAAAGAAGTATTACCAGCAGATCAAGGGATGTGATCCTTCCCCTCTATTCTGCACTGGTGAGGCCACATCTAGAATACTGTGTTCAGTTTTGGGCTCCCCACTACAAAAAGGGACAGGGACATGCTAGAGAGAGTTCAGAGGAGGGCAACCAAAATGATTAAAGGGCTGGAGCACAAGCCCTATGAGGAAAGACTGAAAGCATTAGGCTTATTTAGTCTGCAGAAGAGAAGATTGAGGGGGGATTTGATAGCAACCTTCAACTACTTGAAGGGATGCTCTAAGGAAGAGGGAGCTCGACTGTTCTCGGTAATAACAGAGGACCGAACGAGGAACAATGGTCTCAAGTTGCGGTTAGGGAGGTTGAGGCTGGATATTAGAAAACACTTTTTTACTAGGAGAGTGGTGAAGCCTTGGAATGAGCTCCCAAGGGAGGTGGTGGAGTCTCCATCTTTGGAGGTGTTTAAGGCCCGGCTGGACAAAACCATGACTGGGATGGTTTAGTGGAGTGGCCCTGCCTCTGGCAGGGGGTTGGACTAGATGACCTATGAGGTCCCTTCCAACCCTAGGATTCTATGTTAAATACAAGTTTTTCCCTGTCTACTCATGACTGAACTCTCTTCTCTGCTCATTCTTTCCCTACTTCTAGGATTATGAAATATGAAAACTCCTGATTTTAAGAAGGTGAGTGGGGAAAATCCCAACAACACTTCAGTAAACAAGCCTGCATGCTCCAAATGTGTATGGACATAAGCCATTTCCTCAGTAATTTAGTTATCCATAAAAGATCATGTAGTAAATTAAATCAGCTTTGCAAGACTCCTATATAATCATGCCATAAACAAAGCCTCAACATTTTGAGAATGTAAATGGATGTGCAGTGGCCCTTCTCAAAGCTAACTTTCCCCTCCTTACTCATCCCTTTAGCCTCTTTGCTGTCTTACTTACCTTTGCTGTCTTTGCAAAGGACTCCTGGTTGCCCTTATCTACTCCCCTCCTAGATTCTTCAGTGGGTGGCACAGGAGTTACTTGTTCGCTTTGCCTTCCATATTATCCACCTCTACTCATTGTTACTTGTGATCTATTTCAGATTAGTTTATAAACTCTTTAGGATAAGGAGCAAGCCATTCTGTTTGTAAAGTCCTTAAGCAGGCCTGTATTTTAAGAGGGAGTGGAGGAAGGGGATCTAATTTCAGGAAAGGCCTGCATCTGTTACCAAGAGCACAGGAATGCAATTTAATGGCCAAGCTGCTACAGGACAAACAGTGGCCTCTGCCTCTCTGCTCAGTAAGGATTGTTTTCCGACAGCCCTGCCAAAATTGCCTGCTGTCTGTATCACTTGCTGCTAACAAAATAGGGCCTCGATCTTGATGCCATTACCACAGTACAAATACTATTTTTAATTATTTCCTGGTTTGTAACCCCAGAATAAAGGGGAGAAGCAGGCAATACCCGAAGACAGGAAGATAAGGAAGAAGAGATGACAGCTAGTCTCACAAGTAAAGGAGAAGAGACAATGGAGGTAGCCATAGGTCTGCACCTTAGGAGGATAGATGACTTGTTGACGATTACAAGCGAAAACTGAAGATACAAAGGATCTGAGATTCACACCACCACCACAAAGAAGCAGTTCTGTGTAACTGAGGACTCCCTGCTGGGATGAACAGCTCAGCCAGGTCTGTCTCTAGAGTTGATCCACAGAATGGAAGTATGCTGTCTTCCCAGACTTAAGATGCAAACCTAAGTCTGAAGAGGATCAGGAAAGAATTAATTTTTCCCTTCTTGTGGTAACAAATGATACTGCTAATATCTCACTGCAACACACCAAGGAAGACACAAAAATGGAGGCTCTGGTGATTTTTCAGTGGGAGGTGAAACAAGATTAGAATGGTTGTTGGATGGCTCAGGCAATGGTGTTGTTGGTAGGGCTTAGTCCCTCCTTTGTCCATGAATGCATCCTACTTGCTAAACATGCCAGAGGACTGCTCTTAATGGGAAAGACTCCACCTCAATAGGCAAAGTAATGCACTTTTGGATTGGACGTTGACACAGCTGATTAAAGAGCTTTAAATTACAAATTTGGGTAGATGGTTGGGAGATGCTTTTGTAATCTCCACGTCCGATTCTAAATGCTGAGTGGGAAGACAATCAAGTGAAAGGAAGCAGCATTGGGGCTACAGATCCAGGATCTAATTCAGATACACATAGAGAGTGCTTTAATATTAATTGCCACAGAATTCCAAGTTGTAGTTGAGACTTTAATTTCCCATCTAGAGATTGGTAGACAAATGCTTCTAATAATAGGGCCCAAATATTCCTATATGTAACAGATGCACTTTTTTCCCCCCAACAAATAGCCACTGAATCAATATGAGGTGATGCCATTTTAGATTTAGTATTGGTAATTAGCAATGCCCTCACAGAAGAAATGGTTGTAGAGGAGAACCTTGGTTTGAGTGATCGTGAGTTAATTTCCTTTACACTAAATGGAAGGATACATAAAATAAGTTTGTAACTAGAGAACTTGATTTCCAAGGAGTAAACTTAAAAAAATTGAGGGAAATTATTTCAGGAAGTGGACTAGCCTAAAGAACACAGGAGTCTGAATGTAGAGTAGGTTGGGGATTAGTTTCTGCAACTTTGACTGAAAGTACCTGGAGCCTGCCTCCCAACCAAGGAGGAAAAGTTTATAGGGAAGGGTTGCAGACCAAACCAGATGAACAAACATCTCAATTCTCTTAAGACAAAGTGAAAGTCCTCCAAAGAATGGATGAAGTGATGGCTCAGCAAGGAAAGCTACTTCTTGGAGGTCAGAGTAGGAGAAAAAGTGAGAAATGTCAAAAGCAAAGCTATACTTTGCAACAGATATTTAAAACCCTTAGCAAAAGTTTATTTAGCAGTCTAAATAAAAGCAAATGAATAAGACTACTAGATGCAGAGAATGGGCTGGAGAATAGACTAGCTATCATCCAACACAAAGGTGTATTGTGCCTTGATTTTTTAATAATGGCAATGAGGAATTTGGGGTCAGTGCCAGGATGGCTAATGGGAACTGTGATATGACTTTAGAAATTACCATATCTGAAGTAAAAACCAAACTCAGACATCATAATGGGACCAGATTTGGGGGCAGGGCTGGATCAACACAGGAGATTTTGGGGCTGCAGCCCTGCAGGCACAGCATGGGCTGGGCTGGGGCACTGGTGCTGGGGGGAGGAGGGGCAGACCCTGGGGCCTGACCCATAGCAGTCTGTGGTGCTCCCAGCCTGCCTCATACTGGCTGGTCTGCCCCTGGGAGTGGGGCTGGCTGGCACATGGTCACTGTGCTCCAGGGACAGGGATAGGACCACCCTATGCACTGGCCAGCCCCAGGGTCATAACTATGGTGGGGCCAATGGGGTACAGCCCCGGGCAGCCCAAAGCAGTTCAATAGAGCTGCACTATTAAAGGGGCGGTTTTGCAGCGCCAGCTCTGAGCGCTGCTAATGGGAAGGGGCGAGTCCGATCGGAATGTGCCCCGGGCAGCAAAACACCGTGTTATGGCTCTGGCCAGCCCTGCCCCTGGCAGCATAGCAGCTCAACCAAGAGGAAGAACCCCAGAGCTTCTGGCTCCAGCCCTATGCCCAAGCCACTGTGGTGGGGGACCTGGGTCCACACTGGGGAGGGGTAGGGGCCCCAGGTTGGGAGGGTCCCCACAAAAATGGGTAGCCCAGGGCCCCTTAATCTGGCCCTGTTTTCAGGTCCTCTGTAATCTCTATCCAAGAATATTGAAGGAACTGGGACATGACACTCCAACCCAAGAGCAAGGATTTTTAATGAATCTTTAAATTAAGAGTTATATTCTGGAGTACTGCAAATATAGTACTACCTATATCTAAGAACAGAGGAAAAATGTTATCTAGGGAACTACGGGCTCATATAGTTGGCTCTCAGTTGTATGAATA
The DNA here is from genome assembly GCA_007922195.1 of Podocnemis expansa. Lineage (NCBI taxonomy): Eukaryota > Metazoa > Chordata > Testudines > Podocnemididae > Podocnemis > Podocnemis expansa. Next base: position 5,235,022 of record ML681966.1, read on the forward strand.
CATTTTGAAAGAGGGTAAAGACATACAAGTAAATGATAACTGGGGTAAACTTAACTTTTTTTTTTTTTTAAGTCCTGCCTGACCAAACTTGGCTCTTCCTTGACAACTAAGCTTCTAGACAGAGGAAATGTCCACTTAAATTTAATCTACCTGGATTTCAGTAAAGCATTTGAGACAGTAGCACATGGAAAACCATTGGCTAAATCGCAGAACATGAGGGTTAATACAAGAATTGAAAGGTAGGTAATAGCACCTTAAAGGAGAGACAACCATTGGTCATAAAAAAAATATGACCTGTTAGCCTTGAATGAGATTACTGATGGAGTTGCTCAGAGATTCATCTTGGGACCAGTTTTATTTAGTATTTTCATCAATGACCTTAGCACAAGAAGTGGGGGTGTGCTAGTAAGTTATCTGCAAATTTTGGGAGGTACTACCCATGGGACTTGGAGGTCAAAAATATCCTGCAAGAAGATCTAGATGATTTCAGAAACTTCAGAATGAAATGGGATGAAATTTAAAAACGCAAAGTGCAAGATTATGCAGTTAAGGATTATTGAGTTATTTGTTATAAGTTAGTGACTTACTAACTGGAAGTGAAATAGAGAAAGACCAGGGTGTACTGGCTGCTCACAGCTTCTTATGTCACATGGCTGTGAAGCGCCTAATGCATCAGGTAAAGTACTGTCTTTCCTGGGGAGGAGCAATACTGTCACAGTACCAGCACTGGTGAGACTTTATTTGGACTACTGTGAGCAATTTTGGTCTCCGATGTTTGGGAAATGAATTCAAACTAGAACAGAGCTGGAGAGGGACTATTAGGATCAGAGGAATGGAGAAACCCTGTGTGAAGATATTTAAGGGGCCTGGCTTGTTTAACCTAACCAAATGGAGGCTGAGAGGAGTTTTGATTTGCCTTCTAAAAAGACAAAGGGATAAATATAGGGAGGGAGAAGTTATTTAAGTTAAGCACCAGTATTGGTGCAAATCAAGTGGACAAACTGGCCATCAACAAATTTAGGTTTGAAGTTAGATTAAAGCAGTGTTTCTCAACATTTAGTGGAGCAGGGAATACCTAAAGGTATTATTAGTTTATGCAGAACACCTGATGAAAATATTCTCAAAAAAAGCAGCGCAGAGCTGGTATCGCTACTCCCTGCCCTGGCTGCGCTGCCTCCCAACCCCTCCCCGCTACTCCAGCACTGAGCTGAGAGCAGCGTGCCTGGCTGAGGGGGATGGGGCAGATTGGCAGCGCTGAACCGGGACACCTTTTTGGCTGGCTCACCTGGTCCCCAGCATGGGACAGCTGGCACAGGGGCCTGCCCCTCCCCTGGGCTGGCTGGCCCCACCCCCAGTGCTGGGGGGGGGGGTGAGTGGGGGCCTGTCACTAAGTGCGCTACCTCTGCTTGCTCAAACGCAGGGAAACTCCCGGTTTGAGCCATAAACCCAGCCCCTTGATTCAGGGCAAGGTGGCCCAATGGCCAGAGTCAATGTTCGCAGAGGCCCTTCAGTGCAGGGCAGTGCAGCCCACTGGCCAGAGTCAATGTTCACAGAGGCCCTTCAGTGCAGGGCAGTGCAGCCCACTGGCTGGAGTCAATGTTCACAGCAGCTAGGTGCCACAAGGGGAGCATGCCCAGGTAGGGGGGTTCAGGCCCTCCCACTCCACTGAACCCCAGCCCAGGGTCCTGGAGATACCATGGGGTTCAGTCCAGTCAGCAGGGATCCAGGCCATGACACACCAACTGAGGCCACCACAATACCACGGCTCACCCCTATGGGCACTGCCCTGGGCTACTGCCTACCTGGGGCTGGGACAGCATTCCTCCTTTTGGTTCCCAGTGTCTGTCCAGTTTCACCATGTCTCTGGCCTGGGTCCCAGTACCCTCATGGCAGAATACACCTCACTCATCAGCTTGTCTGGCTGTCAGCATCCTTGGCCTCTCAAGGGCATGCTCCTTTAAGGCAGGGGCTGAACCAGACCCTGGGTAGGAGCTTCCACCACACATCTGCTCCCTTTACCAGCCTGCCACAGGCTGAGGGGGACTGCAGCCTTTTATACCTGGGCAGCTGTTGGAGCATGCCCAGCAGGGCCTAAGGGGCGGGACTACCTCTTTCTTCAGGGCATATAGGCCTGCTTGAGTGCGGGGTGGCTCCACCCCATCACAGGGCCCCGCAGAGGGTAATTTGCCTGGGGCCCTGCACCCCCCTAGGGGCGGCCCTGCTCCCCACTCAGTCCTCCCAACAGGGAGCATCAGAGTGAGTCACGGAATATCTGCACTATGTCTGAGGAGCGCCACTGTGCATGTATGACTCAGTGAGGGTCACTGTTTTCTAGCTCCTGCCCCATGGAGGTTACATGATCTACCACTTCAGCTACATAAGCAAGTTCTCATAGCTCAAGTGTAAGAGGCCTATATTTGCAATGAAAAATGCGGGTTTTAGCTCTCCTCCCCAAACACAGACGTGGAGATGATTTACATAGTGTTTTTATCAAAAGAAGCAAGGTTTCCTGTGGCACTTAAAGACTAACAGATTTATTTATTGCATGAGCTTTCATGGGAGAAAATCCCACTTTGAATGGAAGCTCACGTGATAAATAAATCTATTAGGCTATGTCTACACTTGCCATGTCAGTTCGAATTACTCAGTTCGAATTGGTATTTGAACTAATAATTATTAGTTCGAATTGAGTGAATTTGAATTGACATGGCTAGACTAGAAACTCCAATTCGAACTGGCTTGTCTAGGCACTGGACTTGCCAATTCTAATAGAAGGGGGGCACCATGTTAGGTGTGGCAAAATGGCCATCTAAAATGACCACTGCCACAGCCAATCCCCTGCAAGAGGGGAAGGCTTCTCCCCAGGGAGCCGCCCCCCGGGAACACAACCTGGTGGGCGGCTTGTCCTGGGCTGGCTACCCACCGGCAAGACTCCCCGGTGGGCGCCTTGTCCCAGGCTGGCTGCCAGCTGGGAAGAAACCCCAGCAGGTGGCTTCTCCAATACTGGCTGCCCACCAGGAAAGCACCCCCAGTGGGTGGCTTCTGCCCTGCTGGCTGCCCGTTGGCAAGAGATACCAGCAGGTGGCTTCTCCAGCGCTGGCCACCCGCTGGAAACACAACCCCGGGGCTGTGTTCCTGGTGGGTGGCGAGTGCTGGAGAAGCCACCCGCCAGGTGTCTTGCCAGTGGCCGGCCAGCATGCCAGAAGCCACCTGCTAGGGTGTCTTGCTGGTGAGCGGCCAGCACGCCAGAAGCTGCCTGCCAGGGCTGCATTCCTGGCAGGCAGCCAGCCTGTCAGAAGCTGCCCACCAGTTATCTTGCCGGCGGGTGGCCAGCCAGGCAGAAGCTGCCCACTGGCGTGTCTTGAGGGTGCCTGGCCAGCATGGCTGAAGTGGGGGCTGGGGTCCCTATCCCCAGCTGGTGGGCAGGAACCCCATTGCTCCCCCCAGCCCCATGTGGCTGGGGGGATGAAGGCACCTTTGGGGCTGCTGCCCCTGGTGCTGAAGGGATGGTCTTCCTCCCAGGGTGCATGGCACCCTGGGAGGAATGTCATCCCTTGTCAGTTTGAACTCAGTGAGTTGGAATTGACATGGCCACGCTGGGTCAATTCGAACTACTCAGTTCGAATGGACCCTCACTTCGATGTCAAACGAGGTTTGACGAATTCAAAGTTAGCTTTCATCAATTCGAACTGAGGAGTGCCTCAGTTCAAACTGATGAAAGTGGGTATGTCCATGGTCTTAATAGAATTAGAACTGATGACAGTCAATTCGAATTCTCCTCTAAGTGTAACCAATGTTCCCTCTAAGCTGCGCTGGCGCGCTGCAGCGCAGCCAGCCGCAGCTGCCAGCGCAGGGAAGGCAGCCGGCAGCACACCGCCGGCAGACAGACTGCTTCAAGGGAGCTCCTGCGGAGCAGGGAGTTTTGAAAACTCCCGCCCAGAGAAGCTCTAACGGAGCATGCCCAGAAAATCTGGGCATGCTCCGTAGAGCTTCTCTGGCCCCAGGAGCTGTGGCTGGACCGTGCGGCTCCAGCCACAAGGTAAGTTTGTGGGGGCGGGGAGGCTGCTGGGGAGCCGGGAGTGGGCTGGGGTGGGGGGCAGCCAGGAGCAGGCCCGCTGGGGTGGCCGGGGGCGGGGGGGGTCTGCTGGGCAGCCGGGAGTGGGCCAGCGGGAGCGGGGGGGGCGGCCAGGAGCAGGCCCGCGGGGACGGGGGGGGCCGGCAGCGGGGCGCAGCTGGGGGCAGGGGGGGCGGCCGGGAGCAGGCCGCGGAGGTGGGGGGGGCAGAAACGGGCCCACGGGGGGGTAGCGCAGCAAGCAACATGAGTTGCTCAGCTGCCACCATCTCTTAGAGGGAACATTGGTGTAGACACACCTTTAGTCTTTAAGTGCCACAGGACTCCTTGTTTCTTTTGCTGAACCAGACTAACATGACTGCCCCTTTGGAACTTGGCGTAGTGTTTTTATATTTGTCTGTACACTAGGATTCAGTCAATATGAGCTCTAAGCCTTAGGCCCAACAAAAATTTAATGAAATGGTCTAAATTGATTGTGTGGTCCCTCTTAAATCAATTTGAGTGCCTAACGTTAACTTGATAAATTGAACTGAGCTAAATCAATAGATGGCATGCTCTAAAAGTGCTAGAGGAATATCCGCAGAAAGCAGAAGCCTTGATTGAAATAGATTTAGAAAACAATTTTGTCAAACTGGTGCAATTTCTTTGCAGACAAGCTTTTAGTTGTGGTGCAGAGGCATGTCAAGCTGCATCTGTGATGATAGCTCCACTGAAGTGGTGCAAGGATACTTCATAGTCTTAGAAGACAAAGAAATCAAAGCAGAAACTGAGCAACGGAGTGGATTTAGGATTTGAAAATCAGTATATCAGGAAAAGCTCTCCCTCACAAAGATAAGAATAAATATATAGCTTCCATGATTCTGGTATCCTAGCTATGCCTACTGTTAGCAACATCCTTGTGATACAGGGGAGTGCTATTCTCCCCACTTCATAGAAGGGGAACTAGGGCTAAGTGACTTGTACAAGGTCATACAAGAAGTACATGCAGAGGTACAAGTGAGGAGTCCTGTGGCACTTAGACTAACAAATTTATTTACTGCATGAGTTTTTTTGGCAGAAAATCCCACTTCGTCAGATGCTTTGATGACGAAATGGCATTTTCTCACATGAAAGCTCATGCGGTAAATAAATTTGTTAGTCTTTAAGTGTCACAGGACTCCTTGTTTGTTTTGCTAAACTACACTAACATGGCTACCCCTTTGGAACATGGCAAAAGTAGAAGTTTAATCCAGATTTCCTGAGGCTCAGGACTGTGCTTTGACCATTGGCTTAACATAATATGTGAAACTCAGTCACGTTTCAGGGGACTTTGCTATCTGCTTAGTTAATAGAACCAGTTGTATAAGAGCAAAGTCAAAAGTGTAGCTTGATTATATTACACCTAATAAAACCCTTTGGACTTCTAGCAAAAGGGTTTAAAGTGCATACTGAAACATGCAGGCAGAATAGCCAATGAGGGACAATCTCTGTATGCCAAAAAAATGACCACTAGACAGACTTCAGCTCTGGGCTCTATATATTGAGTTCATCCAAATATATCACTACGATAACAGATCCTTAAATTGAATACTTATTTTCCATGGATATCTTGGGTCTAACAGTAACAATGGAACATCATAAATATTTAACATTGCAACCGTACACTCACTAAGCATCACTGGAACCATGCACTCACTAAGCATCACTAAAATAAAAGGTCATGGGCTCCAACCCACTTTCGTCAGATGCATCTGACAAAGTGGGTTGGAGCCCACGAAAGCTTATGCCCGAAGAAATCTGTTAGTCTATAAGGTGCCACAGGACTCTTGCTGGTTTTGCTGTACACAAACTAACACAGCTACTCCTCTAGAATAAAATGTGCTGCAGTTGCCCCCATCCTGGTCCTCACTCAGCTCCAGGACAAGGGGTGGGTTAGAAAAGATGTGAGAACTCCCCCATGTGCTCAGATAATGCAGTAGAGTAATCTGTGGTGCGGTGCAGTGCAGTGCAGTGTACTGGAGCTTAATGCTTGTGTCTTTGGCTCAGTAGAAACAATTCCAACACCCAAGATATCAAAACCTCTCTGCCATCACCCCTGAGTTGACATCAGTGTTCAAGGAGGTATGGCTGCAGCACAATGCAATGGAGGACCACCAAAATAAGCAATGCTCATGTACAGGCTTAGCATGTCTGAATATTTTTATGGGTCTATAAACAGAAACAGCTGACGTGAAGGAACTTTCACAGAAAACAAGCAGGTTTCCATCAGAAATCTTCCTGGCTTCTTGGCAGGTTGGGATCCCAGGACTTTCTGTCTGCACAGGTTTAAAAGCCCTGTGACATGGCCACGGCTGACCCAAGTCAGCTGACTTGGGCCTGGGGACTTAGACTCTGGGGCTGAAAAGTTGCTGTTTGGCTGGTGTGGAAAGTTGCTGTGGGATATGGGTTTGGGCTTGGGTGGAAGCAAAAGCTCTGGGGTCTGGTGGAGAAGGGTTCACACTTTGGCTTTGGCTATAGCCTGCATATCTACACAGCAATTTCTCAGCTCCAGACCCTGAGCCATGCACATTTGTGTCAGCTGAACTAGACCAGCTATAGTATTTTTAGTCCCATGTAGACATAGCCAGTATCCCTGGGTCTAGGGGCTCCTCCAGCAACTAGGGGCAACCCAGAGACTTCCCAAGCTATCCCCACCCCCTGGGAGCAGCACAGTGAGTACCCAGGAATTAGGGGCAGCATGGGGAGCCAGTTGGTCAGTTTCCTTGTGGAAAAAAATTGAATGGGAACAGGGTGTATTCTTTTTCTAGTTTGCTTTTCCCAGAATACAAACTTTGTAATTTTCTTTCATAAGCAAATTTTTTTAAATGGTGGACTTTCCCATAGAATGGAAACCCTGAGGTTTTGGCTAACTTTAGTTAAGAGAACCATGACATCATTGCCACAGCTTCCTAAAGTGGTGCTAGAGCAACAGAATACTTGGATCAAAATCCTGCCTGAAAATGGGAGTTATAATTATGGGTTGCTACATGCACAGGACTGGAAGCTGAATGTGTGTCCAAGTGCATTAATCAAATCAAATCAAATCAAATCATAGGGCTGCAAGTTGTATAGAGAGCAGGGCTTAGTTGACTTTACAGCACAGACCTTTTCCCCATGTCAGTCCCTATGGAGGGTAACACACATCTGTGGCTTTGTGCAAGGGGAGCAGGTGAAGACTCGGTGAGTCAGAGGAAAGCTTGTGTGAATCAGACAAGAGGGTACACATATCATTTCCTTTTATCCAGCCCCATAGGGCTTAGCAGAAAAGCATGAAGATCCAATGTGTATTACTACTTCTCTGAAGGCCCACTGCAGGTTGAGGGGACAGCTGTGAGCAAGTGCACTCCCTAATTTTGTGGCGAATTTAAGAGCCTAGCAGGGTCTAGAGCTTGTCTTAAGGCATATATAGCCTTTGCCGCCCATTGATTCCTGAGGATCTACTAGGGATGAGGCTGGGCCCTGCATCTCTTTCCATGTGAGGGGTGGTCAACTCTGTTGGGCAGGAACTCTGCGCGCAGTCAGATCCTTGTAGAGATAACCCTAATAAAGAGGAGTCTCTCTCACAGGCATTATTGCAGGACAAGATGACCTTGCTCCTCAGAGGGAACTAGTACCCTTTAGCTAACTTACAAAATTGAGAAGGATTCCAAGATTGCATAAATTCTGGACTAGTGGTTGTGAGAATGAAATTGCATTAAAATTCCTCTAAGCTGTGATATGAAACTGTAATTATGAAATTGTCAGTATGGTGAAAAATCAGAGGCTAGACAAGGGACAAGAATTTCTAAACATGTTGGTAAATGAAGCTAATTCAATCAAATGTAAAGTGAATTAATCCACCAGTAACTAAAACATCTGACCTTTGTATGCATGAAATTCTCTTGCTGTCTCTCAATTTCATAACAAAATAACCCAAAACTAAACTATTGCTCTCTTCACACCAGTTTCCTCCTTACCAGTGAACAATTCAAGGCTCTTCCCACCCAGACCTCAGGGAACAATCAGTGAGTGCCAGTCCCTGAGCTCCTCAGAGATGTTTTTCTGCAGTGCCCCTACCACAGATGACACCACATTCACAAAAGACACCGTTTGCTGCTTTGCTAGTCAGTACATTACAGCTTATCAGTTTCTCTTGAACAAACACACCCTTCCCTTTCATCATAGCATGGAATTGATTTAGAGTAAAACAAGTTTAACAAAAAAACAGGGAGTGAGTGATACCATGTAAAAGAGATAAAGGCAGACATAGTTACAAGCAAATAAAAGTGAAAACCTGCATCTAAAAGGCTAAAACCTAATCTAGCAAGATAGTCTTTGTTCAAGATTATTTCTCTCACCTCTGTTCTTCTTTATATCTCTTTAAAGGCACAGAGAGATCACTTTGCATGGATTCTTTGTTTCCTAAGGCAGAAGCTCAAAGTTGAGTCTGTTTCTTATATCTGGAAAAGGATTTTGTCTTACAAGTCAGGAAGGCCTCCTGGGGACTCAGTTTCATGATGTTTCTGTGTGGTGTAGGGGCCATGTTAATTCTCTGTCTCTTGAGTTCAGGAACAGAATAACCCCTCTGGTTTAGCTCAATGGATTTGCTCAGGGGTAGTATATAAATTGAGGTAAACCCACATTTCTTTTTGTAGGACAAACCAGTTTATCATCTTAAAGACCAGAGAATCTGCTCTAGGTAAACATCATATTCTGGTAAATTCATCCACAGGAAATTCATAACTTCACAGAGAAGGTTAACATGCATTTTATTAATGACCAGCATGGTTGTTAGCTTTCATATGATACCTCCCAGGCTTTATTGTACAGTTATTCTTGTAGTTGTGCATAGGGCATGAATACAGTGGTGCCAATGGTCACAGACACTGTATGAATCTAAACAGAAACTTGTCTTGGCTCTGATATGGCTCTCCTGAATTCCATGACTCTGTTTTCTGTGGTCATGCCAGGAAGTGATGTCATGTTGGTCAAAGTGGAAAAGCATCACAACCAAATTGTCTGATGACAATCATCAACCTTGGGGAAACATGCCAAGCGATGTTTCAGATTAAATAATGCAACAGCTGCATTTTCAGATGCTGAGACTAAGATGGTGTTGTAGCCAGACCCTGCTGGATGCAGCAGATGGTAGAGCATGGCCCCCTAAAGCTGTATGATGCTGGCCTCATGCATAACTTAACCCAGCTGGTAGGGTTGTTTTAACATGTCAGTGCATGGTCCCCTAGCAAATATTCACTGACTGTAACTGGAGAACAGAGCACTTTGTCCATATCTCTTCCATGCCCCTCCATCTCTCCTTTTCTCAGAGAATGTACATAGGGAGTGATATGATTAAGCTGTGCTAGCTCTGTGCCCTCTGTGTACTGTTGGATGCCAAAGTGCACGTGCAGCTAAGGGAATGTAATCTATCTTTGCTTCTCTGAGCTGTCTGGATGGCAGATGACAACCAGAGTGGGACAGAAGCTGCTCTCATGAATGGCTGCTGCCTGCGCTTTGCTTTTGAATCATTTAATCATTGATCCTCCTTTAACTGAAATCAGGGGTTTGTCACCTACTTCAATGGAGGCTGAAGCAGGTCCTCTCTAGAAACAATAGGAATGGAAAAAATTCTCTGGGCAATAAAATTGTGGGTGTTTTTGGCAAATGAACCCACATGTATGACTAACATGGAATATAAAGATTACATCAGGTATGGTGGTGAATATACAAAAGACAAATCAAGAGTTAAGACCAAATTTTTCTAACCCTTCTGGCAGGTGGAGTTGGCAGCAAAAAGGGCCAGGTTCAACATCTAGGGATTGCTCTCAGTGATGTACAACGAAGCCAACTTGAGTCCCCACTCTGACACTACAGAACAATATAGACCAATGGGAGGCCATAGCCCTGCTCTGAAAATTTTGATGCCTTACAGTGCCTTGTTGAAGTAGGGCCCATTTGGGCAGGGCTGGCCCAAGGCTTTTTGCCGTCCTAGGCCAGCAGGAATTTTGGTGCCACCCCCCCCCCCGCCCCCTCAGTGGCCAGTGGTTCAGCACTCCCCGTGGGATCCAGTCTCAGCCAGGGAGCAGAGCCACAGACAGGGCTCCAGCCATGGGTGAGGAGTGGAACAGCCCAGCCCAGCCTTTGGCACCCCCTAATGTTTGGTGGCCTAGGCGACCGTCCAGGTCAGTGGTTGTCAAACCACAGGTTGCGACCCAGTACTAGGTCACAAACCCATGGTTACTGGGTTGTGGCACTCCAGCTCGGGGCGGGCGGCAGTGGGGGAGAGGAAATGGTGGGAGCCGAAGTTCTGAGCAGCTGGCATCCAGGGGTAGCCTCCCCCAGCGGGACCCATCTCACTGCCCCCAGTTGCCACAGACATGCTCTGCTGCCTGCCCCACTGCCACCCTGCAGGGGTGGGGAGGGCTCGGAGGTAGCTGGAGCCCTTGCCATGCATGCACGTGATGTCCTCCCTGCTCCCTCTGCCCTGCGGGTCTTGTCCATGCAGCAGTGGCAACAGGGATGAGCAGCGGACACAGGAGGAATGGTGCTAATCATGCAGGGAGTGGGGCGGGCATCAGATGCATGCGTGGCAATCTCCACCCCTAGAACACAGCTCGACCTAGCAGCACCACTGGGCAGCCGACATGCTGGAGGTAGAGGTCTGAGCCGAGCCACTCACTCTGCATCAGCATCCGCGAGAGAGCTACGGGTGCCAGAGTGAGGCAGCCCCTTACAACAGCAGCAGTCCAGCAATCTTCCCAGGGTGGCAGCGGGGCTGGGCAGCAGAGCACATCTGTGAGGTGAAAGCATCAGATGCAAAGCCACCCGTACTGCTTCCTTAGTGCCCAGTCCCAAGGGAGACAAACGAGGAAGGACACAACTAGGAGGGAGCTGCTTGGTTCTGGGAGTCCAGTGCCATGGGCTGAGACACTGGACTTAAACATGATGGTGGCACTGGTGACCAAGCTGGTACATTACTTTCACCTAGATTGTGCTAGGTTTTTCCTAAATAGAAAACAGGGGGGGCAAATCTGGCAGCTGTGGAAAATCCCAACTGTTTTCCCTGGAATGTTATCCTGCAGCTGTGAAGAGCACTAATTTAGGAGAAAGAAACAATACATGATGGACTTAGTTGCTTTAATATTAGATAATACTATTGTTACAGTTTATTGAAAACTCACTACAATCATGTTAGTAAAAACAGAATTATTTCTAAGGATTTTTTAAAGGGTTATTTATGTTTTTATATCACTGAGGTCTGTGATCAGCATAGTAAAGTACTTCCCTATCAACCTTAGAATGGATTAAAGACACTCGCTTCAGGTTTTTTTCTTTTAAACATAGCCACTAAGAAGCCACTTTGCTAAGCCCTTTTTTAACAAAACTATTCCCTTTAGAGTCTGAAATATGAGTACAAATATTGTTGACTGCCTTGGACAGAGAGCAAGACTACAAATATATAGGGTTGTATTGTGTGATCTGGTAAAACATATATCACCATATTCATCGTTCGTCAAAGGATTACAAGACACTAAAGAACCAAAATATATTTCAGGTGCATATTTCTGGTCAGAAATCCAGTGACATTTGTGATGTAATATTTTCAAAACAGGAAAAAAGCATTAAATGTTGGATTTAAATTATTTTTATAAGTAAATATTTATTTTCATAAGCTATTTTTTGAGGAATAAGTGGAAAAAACACCATATCACAAACAATTGAGCAGCCAATTTGAATAATTTTCTTTGGTTATTTTTAAGATGGATTCCTAGAAAGTTTGTGGTGTATAGAGATCTTAAAATAAACTTTAAATATTAATGGTGGTTTTATATAGATTGTAAAGGCGTGCAATTCAAACAAACACAGCTTTATTTTCTTGGTAGATGAAGTATATATAGTTTGACTAACCATCAGGGGTTCAAGTATGGGGGAATGCAGCCCACAAGCTTGAGGGGCCAGCATTCCAGGGCCCCCAAAACTAGAAAAAGCCAGCAACATGCATGTGCTGACCTGCCCTGGCTGCTGGCAGGTCCTATGTTATGCAGTATTTGCTAGTTTGTGACAATAATTGCTATAGATATAAATGCTATAGAAAACTATAAATATCTTTATGGAGCAACAACCAATGCATGTGGTACTGAGAAGCAATTGGAAATGCCTACCTGGGCTGGGAACTGCACATGCATGAAGGGGGCCTGGACAATATGGGAAGGGGGCCCAGAGATTAGGAGGGTTCTGGTGCCCATCAAATTATGCTTTAATTTTTGAGTCATGGTCATAAATAATTTTTTAAACTTGATCCTGAGAAAAAAAGTTTGACAATCACTGGTCTAGGCTGCCTCTGCAGAAGAACTGGCTCTGCATTTGGTCTGTTCACAAACAGCCTTCCGACATGCAAGTCATGCCCTGAGTGTCTGTATGTAACTGCAGCCTACCAGCTTAACTCTGATTCTCTTCAGTCTTGGTTATACTGCAGGGTAACCCCCACATTTCTGGATTTTCCACCAGAAATGTATGTCCTGTATTGTCCAGTCCTCTCCTGGACAGCGCAAACACTAAATTTGTTATTTCTTTAAGGAAATAACGTATCAGGTTTTTAAAAATCTTAAGTAGTTATCCAGACCAATCAACTTAAACCAACTGGATTAGCTAACACACACTTCTAACTACAATGAGGGAGATTTACAGTAAGAACAAGCACTGTGGCATAAAAGTCAGAAATGGTGGCAAGAAAAATGAAGATAAAAAGTTTACTTGTACCTAATATAACAAACTATATTAGATTCAAGGAAAATTTCTCACCACATACTTTCAGCCAGGTTGCTGACCAAACTCTTCATGTCAGGACCTTGCCCCCAAAGTCAGCGGTGATGCTAGAGACAGACAAGGAGAGAAAGTGGACGTGCCTTGTAATGTTTGCCCCTTTTTATAGTTTCGATCTCCTTGAAAAACATTTCCAGCTGGGAACTAGCAGACAGTGAGTCTGTATGGAAGGATGCTCTCTACTATTTTTTTTTCACCTGTTTGAGATTGCTTTTATTCCTTCCTAATGATGACTCTGTTTACAGCTTAAATGGGAATTACGGCAAACACACAGTCCTTTGTTCAAGAGAGGCCTGTTGACCAGTTATGTGCTAAGTGAGTTTTGAACTTGCATTTTTAACTGTGTACAAGAGGATCTTACAACTTCATGTACAATGTTGCCATACATATTTTATCAGGACAATACTGACCAGTCAATTATGAGGTTTCAAATGACCCCTTACAAGGCATACCTTGCACAAAGCTTTAAATGGGTGTCCTGGCTTAATGCGACTTAATAAAGTCGAATTAATGGTCCCACTGCACTAAGCGACTTTATTAAGTTGACTTAGTTAGTCCACATTGCCTTAAATCGAATTAATAAAGTTGACTTAATGGTAAAGTCGACTTTATAAGTGGACTTTATAAAGTCGACTTTACTGGACCCTAAAGTCGACTTTATTGCCCTGCAGTGTAGACAGGGCTCTGTTTAAGTTGACTTAAGGGTCCTTAAGTTGATTTAAATACATAGTGTAGACGTACCCATTGACTGCCACTGAGTTTCACCAGCACTGTAGATCAGGCCTGAGACCCATCTGGAGCCTAAAACATCAGTTTGGCTGGCACTGTTCTACGGTATATTCTAGTTGCTATCTGTTATGCACACTACTGTCCTGGGGGAGAAGGGAAGCTGATTGGGGCAACTGCCCTGAGCCCTGTGGTTCCATGGGCCCTGTGGTTCCATGGGCCCTATGCTGCCCCCCCCCCCCACTGTGCTGCCTGCTCCCCACTGCCTTTAGCTGCAAGCTGAAGGCAAGGGATGGAGTGGGGTGGGAGCATGGATCCTGGCCTCTAGGCCACCCCCAGGGTGAAACAGCCAGCCCCAGGGCAGAGTGGGAGAGCTGAGTCTGGCTTCTGGACTGACCTCTGCCTACCCCCGCCCACTGGGACACCCCTGGTTCTGCATAAGCTATTTACTCCATTTTGAAGTGTCAGTATGTTCCAGGTGAGAGATGTATTCCACATCAGCAAAGGATGAGATTTTTTAAAAAGAATAGATAGGCATCTAGGTGACTTATACATTGTGAATGAAGCCTAGTTTAATGAAGTAGCAAAGCAAGAATGTAATTATGAATTAAACACTGGGCAGCTGAGTGGAAATAACTTCCAAAGTCAGGAGGAGGAGGAAGAAAGGCTTGTTTTTCAATCTTCTCATCACAAAACCCCTCTCAGTTATTAGTCAGTTAAACTTTCTTGTTGCTTGCCTGTTCTTTTCCTGTCTAAAAAGCAGATTTCATGGCAAAACAAATCTCAAGACTTTGGCATTCTTCCAGACATACTTTGACTTGCAGTATCCTAACTGATCAGCAAACTCCTTTAATGTTGCCATTGGGGTTTTAACTACTGTAGAGATTTCTGTATGAACATCATCCACATCTGCCTTAAAGGGGACTTTTCCTTAGGAAAGAAAAAGCTGAGTTGTGTGGAAAGTGTATTCACTTGGTCTTTCAGTGAATGCACAGGTTTTGTTTGCTACTTAAAGCAGAAATAATAATTACATCATCTTAAGAAATCACTTCATACTATGAGTTTGTCTCAGTTGGAGTCTTACAAACAGGTAATTAAATTGAGTACGTCTATACTATGTATTTAAATCGACTTAAGAACCCTTAAGTCGACTTAAACAGAGCCCTGTCCACACTGCAGGGCAATAAAGTCGACTTTAGGGTCCAGTAAAGTCGACTTTATAAAGTCCATTTATAAAGCCGACTTTACCGTTAAGTCGACTTTATTAATTCAACTTAAGGCAATGTGGACTTAATAAAGTTGACTTAGCTTTTACAATGTAGACATAGCCATTCTGCCTTAAAATGCCTTTGTGTAGATTTCTTTAGGCTTTACATATCTAAGAGTATAGAATAGGTAATCTTCATGTTTAAGAATCTTTTTCCAGCAACACTTACTAATATGAACTATCAATTGAAATCAACAGGGCTACCCACGCTGAAACTATTTGCAAGAGTAACAGTGGTAGATGGGCCCCAAAAACGCTGCAGAATAGTACTTTTATATCCTTTATTCTCACAAAACAGCTCTTTTTGACAGCTATATATTAGCAAGTACATTTTGAAATTCATCAGATCAGATCCTTTTTCGTTTTTTTTCCAAAACAAACCAAAATACCCCAAACTTTGAACAACTAGTGAGGCTGTTGCCTGGTGGATACAATCCTTCAATCCCAGATTAGTTCAGTGTGACTGCACCTACATAACAGAACAAAAATTTGACCTGGTGGGTCTCCTTTGTCATTATATTTACATGATGAACAGATGTTACATCTGCAGGGGAAGTTGAAAAATGTCCACTCTAGATGCTCTTGAGGGTATACAAATACAAAACCAAAAACACAACTTCAAAAATTACTAACCATTTTTTAAAACATTGTCTATTTTTATCCAAGGCTACTTCTCGAGTTATATTTTCTGATTGATGTGGATTTGGGCTTTACTTGATTTAGTGATCATTCAAAATTTTAATCCTCACTCTCTTTTTGCCACTCATTATTTTGCTAACTGTTGCATTATTAATGTAAACAAATGAACCATTTCAAAAAAATGAGTTTAAATATAGCCTTAACAATGCAAAACAATGTTGTTGCCCATCTACCACTATTACTCTTGCAAATAGTTTCAGTGTGGGTAGCCCTGTTGATTTCAATTGATAGTTCATATCAATAAGTGTTGCTGGAAAAGAGTCTTAAACATGAAGATTACCTATTCCATACTCTTAGATATGTAAAGCCTAAAGAAATCTACACAAAGGCATTTTTACGCAGAATGGCTATGTTTACATTGTAAAAGCTAAGTCAACTTTATTAAGTCGACTTAATAAAGTCTACTTAAAGTCAACATTAAGTAGACCTTATTAAGTCAACGGAGTGAGTGCACACTGCATTAAGTCAACTTTATAAAGTCGACTTTATCCAGAAAAATTCTGTCGCCACTGTGGGAATTTGCAAGAAGTTTGTGTCTCCACAAAACTGATTGCAGTCAGATTTTTGGGTCATATGTTTAAGGATTATTATATTCTGCAGAGAGACAAGATCAAAGTGCATCTTCACTCAAAATGTTTGTGGACAAATTCAAGTTCCAAGGGCGTAGCTGTGTTGAGTTAGTTCAGCAAAACGAACAGGGAATCTAGTGGCATTTTAAAGACTAACAAATTTATGAGCTCTTGTGGGAGAAAATCCCACTTTATCTGATGAATTACAGATGAATGGGAGGGAATTACACACTTTCTCAGATGAATTATAGATAAATGGCAGGAAAATATATGCAGAGAAGTATGTTATAGGATCAGGTTAAACTGTTACAGTAAATCAACGCAGATGTTTAGATTCAAACAGTGGAGGACAGCATATTACAGGGAACTGAGGTAAAAGGAAAGCAACAGTGTCAAATCTGCACATGAATTCCAGTTCTGCAGTTTAAAGCTTTGATTTGTGATCCTTTTGGGGGGCTGTCTGTAACTGAGGAGAGATTTGCCTCCCAAGACCTCAGAGAGTGAAGGATGGTTATGATCAAGCTTAGCCTGGAACACGCCATTCAAGAGATCCACTTTCTGGACACTGCGGTGCAAATTAGTGATGGACACATAACCACCACCCTATACTGAAAACCTACTGACCACTGTAGTTACCTACATCCCTCGAACTTTCACCCAGGACACACCACACGATCCATTGTCTACAGCCAAGCCCTAAGATATAACCAAATTTGCTCTGATCTCTCAGATACAGACAGACACCTTCAGAATCTCTAACAAGCATTTTTAAAAGTACAGTACCCACCTGGAGAAGTGAAGAAACAATCTGATAGAGTCAGACAGGTACCCCAAAGTCGACTACTACAGGAGAAGCCCAAGAAAGAAAACAGAATGCCACTGGTCATTCCCTACAACCCCTGCATCAGACCTCTACAGCACATCATCAAGGCTCTACAGCCTATTCTACAGGACTATCCCTCACTCTCTCAAGCTTTGGGAGGCAGACCTCTCTTCACTTAAAGACAGCCCCCCAGCCTTAAGCAGATACTCGCCAGCAACTACAGACCTAACAACAGAACCATTAAAGCAGGCACATAACCCTGCAACAAACCACACTGCCAACTTTGCCCACATATCTGCACAAAAGACACTATTAAAGGATCTAATAAAACCAGATACTCCGTTAAAGAATTAGAAGTAACTTATCAAGGGCATCTCAAACCTCCTGTGTTTCCTTGTAATTCAATTCAATATTTCAAAGACTTTTCATACACAATATAAAACTCACCAATCTTTAAAGACCAATATTCAAAAAAAGTCTATCTTAAAAAGATTAATCCTGCCAGCCCTGACCACAGTATTTGCATGCCTTCTATAAAAGATTTCTAATACACTAAGCCCTGCACCAAGACCCAGAAAATTAATTCAGAATTTTTCTATTGACTTGGATCAAGCTATAGGAACAGTTCAGGTCTGTAGTTCAAAATCACAGTCACAATATTCAAATGGTACCATAGAGTGAGGAAAGAATAAATTATGGCCTTATGCTGCAGCCCCTATTCACAGCAGTAATACTTATTTTCTTACAATTAGACTCCTTAAAGGATTAATGCCATGACTAGGGCTGACAGGAACCCATGTCTGCATTTGAGCTATTAATACTGTAGACACAAAACGCAAGACAGATGAAACTATTAGTGTTGTGTACCAATATACTTTTATGCAGCTAGTTTAAAAAGACAATTTTTACTCAAAAATTAATTCTTTTATCTTATATTTATTATATAAAATTATCACACCCTTTTGCACTCAATAGTCTATAGAACTGGAGGAGCCTAGTGAACACAGTTAACTCTCTGCATTTAATGAAAGCTGGAGCAGTACTGTGACCTTTTTCATCATGTTGTAGCACCATAAAATGTAGTTCTTAGCATCACTGCTACCAAGCTTTTGGCTGCTAATGGTTATATGGAATCTTAAATTCTACAGCCACCTTGACAGGGGAATAAGAACCCCATTTACACTCCCTCTGTAGCCTAGACATTGGCTTTGGGTGCACAGAAGCAAGCAGGCACATACAAGTGGGCTGGAATAGATGAGGAATGGGGAAACTCTTGGCTCTAGCACTCCCTGTTAATATACTATCCAGTGCAGCTATGTCAGCATGGAGGGGTATGTTAGCTGTTACTAGTCTAGGTCAGAAGCAAATTACTACTACTCTATTATCCAGTGCAAGGCAGGGGGAAGCAGGAGGTGTCTGAGGCAGAATACATTCCAGGGCTTTTTCTGGGGTTGTGCATTTTTACACACCTCCCATTACTCAACATAAATGACACCACCATAGGACATAATCAAAACAGCTACTCAGTCAGGGGCTCATTCACCTGATCATCTACCAATGTGATATTTGTTATCATGTGCCAGCAATGTCCCGTGGCTTTATACATAGGCCAAACTGGATCGTCTCTGCACAAAAGAATAAATGGACACAAATCTGACATCAGGAATCACACCATTCAAAAGTCAACAGAAGGACCCTTCAGTCTTCCTGATCACTTCATTGATAATATGCTAATAGCTGTACTTAGACAAATGTATAACAAACCAAAGCGTCAAAGAGAAACTACAGATTTGAGATTCATATGCAGATTTGACATCATCACTTTAGCATTTGTGTTTCTTTTCTCATTCCAGGTAAATTTGCCATTCTTTTACCTCAGTTTCCTGTAATATGCTGTCCTCCACATTTTGGATCTAAACAACTGTATTGGTTTGCTGTAACAGTTTAACCTGATCCTATGACTTAAACTTCTCTGCATATATTTTCCTTCCATCCATCTGTAAATGTCAGGCAAAGTGGGATTTTTCTCCCATGAAAGCTCATCCAATAAATAAATTTGTTAGTCTTTAAGTACTGCAGGACTCCAGGTTTGTTTTGGTGGACAATTCAGTTACCCTATTGAAATCTACAATTATTACCCACTTTCATTTCTTCTCTGTCACCAAGGGTGTGTTCACACAGCATTCTTATTTCAAAACAACGAGGTTGTTTTGAAATAAGAAATGCCATGGCCACACGACGCACGGCCATTTCGAAACAAGCAAACCACTTGTTTCGAAATGGCTGCCGTTCTTTTGGAACGGCTTAAATCTGGTTTCCTGGCGAAACAAGGTTGTTTCGAAACAGCTCGTTTCGAAACAGCCCTGTGCGGACATGTTGTTTCGGAACAAAGTGTTCCGAAAGAACATGTGACCTTCCTCCCAGGGTGCTAAGCACCCTGGGAGGAAGGG
>ML681966.1:5254847-5427638 GCA_007922195.1 Podocnemis expansa
CTGTTTTTGTCTTTCGAAATAAGGTGTTTCGAAATAAAGAGTTATTTCGAAACAGCTTATTTCGAAACATCTTGTTTCGAAACAAGCCCTCCGTGTGTGAACATAGCCCAAAGGTCATGATTTGTGACTTTGGGAAAATGCAGCCAATTGGCATAAAAATAATAACCTCACCACACTTGAAAGGATATTCCAGAATGCACAATAAATGATGTGATCTTTTTGTACTTCATTTTTACCATGAATGTCAGATTGCAAATGTGTGAAAACCTGTGTACATCGAGCATTTGAGGAGCTGGAAGCAGCCTCCTTATTAAAGTTTTCATCTGCTAGTATTCTGCCATTCTCTAGGAAGTGCAAATTTTCAGCTCTCTATGTGCTCTTTGTTTGTAATGAAAGATGACAGAGCTCTCCCAGTCCTGCCCACCTCAAAAGTATGTGTATAAAAATGTCATTGTAGTTGAAACAAACATGACATTTGTATTCTATTATTTAAGAAAAAATCGGCAGTGTTGTATATGTAAATTAAATAAAGTGTAAATGAATATCCCAGAAGGAATATGTTGCTGTCTGAAGACAGTATTATCTAAATGATTTATTTGTACACACTTTTTCATGTAAATCACAAATCTAATTAATTTGTAATGAAAGGAGAGATGAAGTTTAATCTTGGTAAATCCCAGCACAAATTAAGCACTGATTGAGTGACTGGCAAGTGGTAACCTCTGGCCAGGCAATGCCAGCAGCAGTGCAGAACTAAGGGTGGCTTTGTATGGTATTGCCACCATTATTTGTCTTTTACTGCTGGTGGCAGCAGTGCCTTCAGAGCTCGATGGCTGGAGAGTAGTGGCTGCTAGCCAGGAACCTAGTGGTGCCAGAGCTATGAACTGGCAAGCCTAGAGTTGCACAAAGTAAAGACTGGATACTGGCTATTCAGTGATGATGTTGGTGAGCATAGGGGCCACTGTGCTTTCAGCTACTAGCCTCATCTTTCAATGTTAGGTTCTGTTTCACTGGAAGGGTCAATGTCAGACAAAGTATTATGCTTATCACCTAACTGTTCAAAAACTGTTTCAAGTCATGAGCTGTTCTTAATTTGTAATGAAAGAGCTTCTGGGGCTCAAGCAATTAAGGGCTGGGGCTCAAGCAACATTTTTACATTCAGAACTGATGCAGCAAGCCCAGAGGTGCAGGGGCTATGAACTGCCAAGCCTAGTGGTACAATCAAGGAGTCCTGGCATTTTTAAAGACTAACGAATTCATCTATCATATGAGCTTTTGTGGGAGAAAATCCCACTTCATCAGATGTTTTGAGGAGTCTGACAAAGTGGGATTTTCTCCCATGAAAGCTCATGTGATAAATTAAATTGTTAGTGTTTAAAAGTGCCACAGAACTCATTGTTTGTTCTGCTGAACTAGACTAACATGCCTATCCCTTTGGAACTTGACATCAAGCCTAGTGGTGTAACAGCCATCAGATTCCTCCATTCCTCCTGAACAGATGTCCCAGGGCTCCACGCTCCCCCCCACCTCCCCACCCCAGATAATTACCAAAAGTAGTTTTTTTCCTCTTCTATCATCACCCTCATTATCACATAAGAATGGGTTGAGTAGATTTGGTGCCTCAGCTGGTAAAATTATCATAATAGTCTGTGAGGCTGCTGGAGGCACACAGAGGTTGACTATAGTATTAGAAGTATGTTGCCTCTGGGCAGTACTGCCTTATTAATACATCATAATGCATCAGCAGTGGGCATAAGCTCATGCTTCTCCTGTGGCAGCTGAACATATGAACCCCTAAACTTTACCTTGCGGCAACAGAGATGATTTAAGAGGATATTTGGTCCTGCAATGAGTTCAGGGGCCGGGCTTAATGATCCCTCATGGTCCCTTCCAGTATCTATGATTCTATGAACAGTGCTAATAGACAACTCATGCTGACTCCTGTGTCAGTGTTTTTATTAATGGTGTTGTTATTAATCTAAGTAATGCTTATTAATCTGATTAATGCTAAGTTAGTGACTCCAAACCACAAGAAAGAAAGTTCAACCATGTGTCACTCTGCCTCCGACTGCATAGTAAAAAAGGTTGGAAGTGTGACTACTGTACATGCTGTACAGAAGTGTGTATATACTATAATTTCTTGGAATGGAAAGAGGCTGAGGAAGTGAGACTGCCCATCTTTTTGGTACATAGTATTGCAGCAGCTCAGTTTACCTCACAGGGGGAAACGCTGGACTCTGTGATGTCATTGAGAGTTTTGAAAACATCAGCCCAAGTGACTTGTCCAGGTCACACTGTAGGGCTAAGTCTACAATGGACAGGCTTTGCTGATACAGCTGTACCAAAACACTATACCCACAAAGTGCTCCTTGGGAGAATGCAACTTGCACCAGCAAACCTGCATTTGCCAGTCTAGCTTGTTCCAGTCCCTACCTGCCCTTGAACAGAAGAGTTCAGACTGGCAAAACTACAGTTTTGCTGGTATAACTTCATTGACATGAAGGGCTTTCACTAGCACAGCCATGTTGGCCACATCCCCAGACCAACAGAACTACTTCAGCAAAATTTTGTAACATAGACCTCACCCCTCCCATATTAATGGTTAAATCTTGAGTAGAATTAAGGAATCCTGATTTCCAGTCTTCTCTAACCAGTACGTACATTTTTGCTCTAATAACATTTAACACATGCATTCATCTAGTGAAGTGGGTTGCAGCCACTGTTCCCTCTAAGCTGTGCGCATGTGTGTGTGCACACAGGTCATGAAACCTGCGCACACAACAAAATAAAGTGCGCACAAACAAATTCAATAGTGTTAATATTGGTGCTCACAAAGAAACGTTTTTGAGCACACAAATCGTTTGCACACACAGTCTGCAAGTAATTAGAGGGAAGCCCATGAAAGCTTATATCCTAAGAAATTTTTTAGTCTTTAAGGTGCCAAAGGACTTTGCTTGGTTTTATTTAACATTTACAAGTTCAAGATTATATGGGGTATATCTTACAACTCTTCATAAAGGCAATATGGTCTAGTGGAAAGTGCACAGACTGGGAGTAAGCATATCTGTGTCCTGTTCCTACTTGATGCTAGTCTGCTGTGATACCTAGGCAAGTTGCTTCACTTTTGTATACATCTGTTTCCCCAATACATAAAATGGCAAAAATACTGTTTGCCTTCCTTTGAAATATGTGCCTGGACAGTACTATAGAAAAGCTAACTATCATTACAGAGGGTGGTAGTTAAGTTTCTGTAACTAAAAAAGGAGTCAATGAAAAGAATATATATTCGCCAGTTCAATTTCCATAAACAATTGTGTGTGTGTATCAATTTGACTTAGCTGGTAGCAGTGCTGGTCTGCAGAAGATATGAATCAGAAGAAAAGTTAGCCCCAGAGGTGTAAGCCACATACATGGTTTGGTTTCTACTCAGTGCTGATAACAGTGAAATACTAGCAAGGTGCTGCATTGTGAAGGATGCTGTCTTTCTGATGTAAGCATAAATTTAAACCTCTAGGGACTTTCTAGGTGCAGTTATAGATATAAAGACACTAAAAAGTGTCATAAGGAAAGTGAGGCACTGGCTTGGGGCACTGCAGGTTAGGGGAGCCAGGAGGTGGGGCAAGCCACCCAAGAAGCTGGACCCTGCGCTTCCACCCATCCCCTGAGCCAGCCACTCGTCCCCTGTGGGCAGAGAGCGCTAGCCCATGGGGTGGACTCTGGTCTCTCACCTCAACTCTGGGCTGGCCCTACCCACCCTTAGGGTGGTACAGTCAGCGCAGGGGAGGGGCAAGAGAGTGGAAACAGATTCTCTATAGACAGACTTCAGTCAAAATGAGCAAACAGCAATGAGTTGAAAACTTTGATAGAAAGTAAAGTGTGCTGGGTCCAATGTGAATAGTTTGAGAAGAAAAATGAGATTATCATTTTATGGGAATTTAACAATATTCAGTTAACTTTGCTGATATGCATGAAATGAAAACTGAGAAGGAAGAGTGAGAGAAATCAAATAACTGAGATGATGACAAAGCCAGTTATACAAGGAATGCAAAATTCCTTGTGTAAGTAGCGACGACTTTTAAAGCCACCACTACACATTAGGGAAAAGCTGACCACAAGACCCTTGTGGTTGGCCTGTCCCTCTGGCCCCTGGCCTCCAGGACTTCCAGGGCTGACTTCTGGGAGTGGCAAGTGAGTTCATGCTCACTGTGATCCGCTCCTGGAAGGGTGAACTGATGGCAGCCAAATTGCTGCCATTGGTGTAGAGATAATCAAAGGCTGTGTCCATGCGAGGGCTTTATTTAGAAACAAAAACCATTGTCTCGAAATAAAAGATGTCATGTCCAAACAATGTTTCTTTATTTCAAAATGACAGGAGCCCGTCATTTCAAAATAAGGTCTGTCATTTTGGAACAATAAAACCTTGGGTGGAATAGAAATAGCCCTTGATTCAAAATGGTTGTTTCAAAACAATGCCGTTGGGATGCGTGAGGCCAACCTCCCTCAGCACCCTGGCCAGGGTGCTGAGGGGAGGTGCAGGGGGGGGTTCAGGGGGGTGATGGATCCCCGAGCCAGCTCTCCCTACCACCGGGGCTTGGTGGCTGCCACCCAGGTGGGCGATGCCCGAGCCAGTTCTCCCCACCATCTGGGAGTGGTAGCTGCCGCCTGGGTGGCCGATGCCCAATGCGGCTCTCCCTATGGCCCAGGTGGGTGATGCCTGAGCAGGCTCTCCCCACCACCCTGGATCAGCAGCTGCTGCACCCTCAGTCGATGCTGGAGACTGCTCTCTGCACCACCCGCGTGGCCAGTCCTGGGCGGTGGGGAGAGCCGGCTCTGGCATTGCCTGCCAGAGTGGCAGCTGCCCGGTGGGGAGAGCTGGGTCTGGCCCCAGCCGCCCCACCAGCAGCCCTGAAGCCTGGGCTGTGGGGCCAGCAGGATCAGGGTGCCCTGCACCCCTGCCACTGACCCCATGGCAGGGGCTAAGCTGTAGATGTGTCCTGGTCCCCCAGGCCTGGTTCCTCCAGCCACTGGCCGCCTGCAAGCGGCCAGGGACGCAGCCGGTCCCCCTGGCTGCCTGCAAGCAGCCAGGAGGGTGCCATCTCCCCCAGCCCCTGGCAGGCTCTACAACCTCTGGTCAATTTCACAGAGGTTGCCAATTGTCAATTTCACAGAGGTCTGATCAATTTCACAGAGCCTGCCAGGGCCTGAGGGAGCTGGCACCCCCCCGGCCACTTGCAGGCAGCCAGGGGCTGGGGGGACTGGCTTCACCCTTGGCTGCTTGCAGGCAGCCAGGGGCTGGGGGACCAGGGAGCCCCAAGAGCTCTGCCCCTCCCACCCCACTAGCCGCAGAGGCTTTGGGGTGCCCTCAAGAGCTCACCCCCTGCTACCCCGCCAATGGCAGGGGGACCAGGGTGCCCCGAGAGCTCTGCCCCTGTCACCCGGCCAGCAGCCGCTGGGCAGCGGGGAAAGCTGGCTGCCTGACCCACTGTCCCCCTGGCTGCCTGCAAGCCAGGGCAGTGGGCAAAGCTGGCTCCATGCCCACCGCCCCCTGTGGAGTCCAGGCAGCGGCATGAGGGGGATCAGGAAGCCCTGCAGCCCCGCCGCTTGCCAGGCAGCAGGGGAGAGCTCACAGCCCCCACCGCCTCCCAGGTGGTGGGGGCATGGATCTTCTAGCCCCCTGCTAGCCCTTTTTCCCCACACAGCGTGAACACAGGGGCAGGCTAGGAGCCCGATTGGACTCAGAGCTGCTTGCAGTGTGCGGCAAGTTCCTCTGAGCCCCATCGGGCTCCTAGCCCCCCGCCCCTGTGTTCACACTGTGTGGGGAAAGAGGGCTAGCAGGGGGCTAGGAGATCTATGCCCCCACCGCCTGGGAAGTGGCGGGGAAGAGGGGCAGCTGGATCCTTTCCCCACCACCAGGAGAGCGGCAGGGAAGAGGGGCCTCCCCATCTGTGCCTGCCCCCCGGTGTTTTCTTCCCTGCCACTGGCTCTGGAGAGCCAATGGCAGAGGATTGGTTGGCAACATGGCCCTGCCAGGGGGCCATTTTGCCACACCTCCCATGCTGCCCCTCTCCTGAAGCGAAATAGCATGTCCAGACACAGGGCATGCTATTTCACTGTGATGATTTCCCTTATTTCGATTTAATATTTTCCTATTTTGCTTTAAGTTATTTTGAAATAAGGATTTGATTTTGAAATAACTAATTTTAAAATAGCTTATTTTGAAATAACAGTTTACGTGTGAACACAGCCAAAGAGAATGAGGGGTGAATGAGGGAGGTGCTGACAGGATGCCAAGTTAGGATCCTCTATGTGTTGAGATGTAGGCCTTGCTTTAACTGTACCTGGTGTGACAGGGGCAAACTAGATGGGTACAGGAGAGTAGTGGAAGGGGTACATATTAGCCCCAGGCTTAGTAAAGCCTTGTTTCCTGGGCTAGGTTAGCAAGGACTATGCCAGGATAATTGGTTCCAGGTGTCTCAATTAACAAACCTGCTGCACTGCTTAAAAGCCTCCTTCTCAGGCAGGGGGGGAGGGTGTGGGGGGTGGTAGCTGAAGGGAGTCCAGAGGGGAGGAGAGCTGCTGGAGGAGTAGTTGGAGAAGTTTTTGTTTGCAGTTTTGCCACAACATCCAAAAAGGTACAGAGGGAGTGGGAGATCTCTTACAAGCGAGGCCGTTAGCCCCTGCAACTTGAAGGAGGACTTGATTTGCTGCAAGAACTGAGGAAGGGAGTGGAGGTGGGGAAACCCCAGTCCAAACAAGGAGAGGACCACAGAGACTGAGGTTTCAAATTAGGAGGCTCTGAGTTCTTCTCAGCCCTAGAGGGTGGTACAGGAACCATGGGGCCATACTTTGGCAACCCAGGTAAGACAGTAGCCTCCTGGACTCAGTTTGAAGGCTGCTGCTCATAGGGTCCCTGAGTTGGGGCTTGGGGTAGGGGGTGGGACCACCTCCCCCCCTTTTTCTTAGTGGTGTAGTCCCACTAAGGGGTTGTGGAACAGGAAAGATGCCCCAGTGAGTGGGACCAACTGGACTTTGCCAGCCCACAATTTAAATGCGCAGGACCTCCAGGATGCAGACTAGGCCTCACTCCACCATGCTGGATAGCAAACTAGGGATATTGATTTAATGACCCATTAGAAGACTGGCATCTTTAGGAATGCAATATTCTGATAGATGTTGGCATTTTTCTTTTCTGCAACTTTAAGAGAGCTCTTGCTGAGTATGTAACAGCTACACCGTTGCCAATGTTGCCACTGATCTACCTATTTTTCTCAAGATAGACATTGGTTTGCAAAGTGCTTTGAGAGGGTATGAAAAGGGCTATGCAAAATTAATTTAATACTAAGTGAACGAAAGTGAAAATAAGTTTGCTGTTTTTGAAGTCCCTCTCATCTTTTGCAACTTCCTTGGATTGTAATGGAGATGACTCTCCACAGAGCCTTTGATTGACAGAACTGTTTTGAGGAAGTTTCCTAATATATCAAACTCAGCTGGTCAGTGCTGATGCAGTCCAGGGCATAACTTCCCCCTTCTTGTCAGTTAGCCACGTTTGGGAGACGGTGATTATCCATTGTCTAGCCTTTGGAGGAAGTTCCTCATTTTTGTGTCAGGAAGGTGGCCTTTCCAGGTCAAGGGCCTGTTTTGTAGCCTGAGATTTTTGCCATCACCTTAGTATCACAGAAAAGCAAAAATAAATAAATAAAAATATTAAGAAAATATAAATACCCATATGAGTAAGAAATGGTAAGGCGATTTAGCAGAGGTTTTATGGCAAAGCTAGAAAATGGCATAATATGCAATAATTAAGGGTAAAGAACTCATAAATCAATCATTTAAGTGTTTTAAAAATTAAATAAATAATTAAATAGATAAAAGAGCATTCAGCAAGAAACAAAATGGAGAGATCATAAAGGGGAAGTTACATATCTCCACTATCAGATTTAACAGGAAATTCTAAGTAGGTCAAGATGGAGGCAAGCCTCTGAACTTTTGAACTCACTCAGTCCCCCTCCCATCAAGTACCTTAAGGTGTCCACCCCCTGTCAGTGGGGCTCGTCAAAAGTATTGATTTTTGTCATGCACTGTCCATGCACTAAGCAAGTGGACAGTGAAGTCACCTTTTTTCTGTTGGATGAAGATGAACTCACACCTTTGTGACTGGTTGAGAAGAAACTGGGAGTGGCGAAACAGCGAATAAAAAGCTGCGCACGGAGCATCTCTACGGAGATCTCTCCCACTCCTTACTGGGTTCCACTGGCCTCTGGCTATGTTCCCGCTGCACTAGAAGCCACACCTCACTCAGTCCTAGAGAGAGTAAAATCGCCTCTAGTGGAAGCCTGGGAGCTAAGTTTTGGACTTTGTTTTCAGGACTGGGTCTTTCTGACTTAGTCTCTGGAGCAAAGCTTCTGACTTAGTCTCTGAGAGGTCTAAGGGATTTTGTCTCTGAGCGGTGACTCAGGACATTGTTCCTAAGCTGGGTCTCTGTGCCCAGTCTCGAAAGGGCTTTCCATAAACCAGCACTGCTGTCCCAGGGCTTCCAGCCACCGCACCTGCAAGCTGCCACTGTTGTGAGAGCTCCAGTTGCCCAGCGATCCAGTCTGCAAGCCACTGTCCGCCCTGAAGTTGCATCTAAGTTCCAGTCACCCTGCAGCTACCTTTGCCTGCTGCTGCTGCTGAACACTCTGAGCCGAACCAGAGTTCCGGTCGCCTAGCAACCAGCCCAGAGCAGAGCGAGAGGCCTGAGAGGAGACTCCACACCAATCCTTTACTCGTCTTTTTCTCCTGCTTTTTCATCAATTTTGGGGTAAGAAAAGGGGTCCCAAGGAGGGAGGAACACCCATAGAAAGCAGTATTAGGGGTAGCCCAAGCTTTATTGAGTGGTTTATAGGGTAAATTATTTAAAATCAGCGAAGCAAGTAACCCAGTGTTAGACCTTAGGGAGTGTGATTAAGAACTAAGATCTCCCCATTCAGCCAGTGACTGGCCATCACTCGCTGAATGTTCTTTTAAATACCTCATTGTCTTTGTGTTATAGGGATAAGTTAAGTATTGCCTTTATGCTTTTAATTGTATAAGTGCTGCTTATATGTGCTTAATTGTATAAGTGTTGCTGCTATGCTTTAATTGGATCTGTAGATTTTTAAGTGCCTTATTGTCCAGTTATAAGTTAAATAGTGCCTTTATAATTGTGATTGCCTAGAGTAACTTTGTTGCATTAAGCTTGATGTTAAGTAGGGACCCTTCTTAAAGAGACAGTAGCGCTTTATGCATTGCTTTCCATAGATATTATAATAAAGCCGCTTTTGCTCAAATCGAATTATTGTCTCTGAATTCCTTGTTGCTCGTGAGTCTGTGCTTGATCGGTGGGCTGTAGCCATAATCCCCAACTTGGGACATTTATCCCAGGGTTTGGATATTTGTCCATTTAAGCGAAATAACCTAATTTGGGTTACCTCCTGAGATTGTAATTACATCCAGACTGCTGGACAGTCTGAAAATTGATAAATTGAGTGATAAAGAAGTTTTAAGTAACTCTACTGACTTCAGAAAAATTACTCTAGATTTATACTAGTGTAACGTAGCAGAACATGGTTTAATCCCTACCTCTTTAGAGAAACTGCAGGACTTTATTTGCTGGGCTAGGAAGCTTTATTAATTCACCTTTAAAGGGAACAGAGCTGGATTCTGCTCCCTCCATCTCACTTCTAGCTTTGCAGCTGGAATTGTGAGAGAGGGAAGGCCTGATTCTCACTTACACTATTGGTGCAGTCCCAATTGCTTGGCCTCCTTTGTGAAAATTTGTTTGTGAATGTAAATGCTTTGCTTAAAGTAGGAATAGGTAGTGGGTATTTCCTAACTCTTGCACAATTCTGTATTGTGTACTGTTTGAATGTGTGTTTTCCAAAATAAAAAAGGCAATTTTGACCATGGACTTAATCCTCAGGTGTGTCAAAGTTGATTTCAGAACACTCGAGGGTGAGGGAACATTGCTCCTTTACTCTCTCTCTAGTCTTGCAGGGAGCCAGAGCCTCTATCGCTTACAAGTCAGGGGGGCCTCAGGACTGCTCTGGATTATATTGGCACTAGTGGCCTGGTCAAGGTTGTTTTGATGTTTCAGCATGCCCCCCCCCCCACATCAGCTTCATGCCACTTATCCAAAAGGATCACAAACTGCTCCCTTAGGACAGCTTTTGTGTGTAGTGCAAGATTGCATTACAGCAAAGTGTTGATACATTTAAAAATAACATCTCAAAACATCCATATACAGTGATTTATGAACTTACAGAAGCTGCTGCTGCTCAATTAATAGATCAGGTTCTGGCTATGTTAAAGACCAAATTTGTCTCTATATCACTGCGGCTGTGCTCTTGCAGGACAAAGCAAATCACAAAGCAGATGAAGCACGGGAGACCTGAAGACAAAATATTTTTGATTAAGGGGATCAAGAAATGGAACAAACTTCCAGAGATCAGGTACATCTGGAGTGTGACCTTCTTTAGAGAATGCTGCAGAACCTTCATCCTTAAAAATGCCTTTCTGGCATAAGACTGAAATTCACTATTTTGACACTTCCTTTTTCCCAATAAAATCATACCAACGAACCAAACAAAAGTTAATAAAATTTAAAGCTGGAACTTCAGCTCTGGAAAAGGAGACATGCCAGAGACTTCATGTAATCCACTAGAGACTCTTACTGCTTTTGTTTTTATATGGGAGCCTCTCAGATGCTATGGTGATGTGCACCACTATAAAACTCAAAGATGGGTAATTGCCTTTGGATGTGACACAGGTTAAGAGAAAGCTGTGATGCAGCCCACACCCGCAAGTCCATCTGCAATGAGAAAAAAAGGAGGAATACCCAGTAGGTGCATAAGGATGAGATAATTCCCAGATAGTGATAGTAAAAAGAGAAGGTAACTTCTGGCGAATCATCTTCTAATTGCTTTTAATGTCTCAGCTTGACTTTTCATGGCTGTGCATGTTATCACTGATATCCATGCAAAGCAGATGTGCTTTCTGTCATGCATGGGTTACATAAACATATCTGAAAAGCCTCCATTGGGTTACTTGGGAAAGAGGTTAAAACCATTTTTGTATTAATGCAGATGATTAAAAGTGCATTTGGTGAACAAGTTGACAAAGCTAATCATGGTGACTTCTCCCCTTCCTGTTCTGCTGAGCCAGGGGGTCATCAATGAAGAGCTAGATTGTAACTAGCCCATTCATGAGTGAAGAGGAGAGCAGCAGGGAGTAAAGATTCCCTACTCTTTGTGAAGCCACTTATAAGAGCTGGCCATAATTAGTCACACCACTTGTAGGCATAAGAGATGTGCCAGAGATTTTTTCCCCTGGGAACACTAGAGTGGTCAGTGGGCTTTAATAAGTGGAAAGTAGATGGAGGCATGACTTTATCCATCTGTTCTGACATGCAGAGCTGACTATCTGGTTGTGAGGCAGGATGTCACACATTTAAGGAAAATGTTTTGCCCATGCCCCAGGTTAAGTGGGAGCTCTAGGGGCAGGCTTCTCTAAGGCACAAGGCTTCTAATGTTTCCTTTGGGATGGTGACCCTGTGCACTGCCCCTTTGGATTGTGCTTAAGGGAACAATTGACCCTAAATCAGCAGAGCCCTTCCTGTTTATTACCTGTCCTCCCCAATCCCTGGAGGCCCTTCTTCTTCCATATAAGAATTTGCTTTTGTTTTCCCATTGTAAGATCCCAGTTAGGCCCTAATCCTGTTTGTGACAACTGTAAAGAGAATAATAATTAATCTGACAATGATAGATTTCAGATCACTGTCCTGATGCCACATCATCAAAAGAAGTCCATCACACCAATCAGAATGTGCCTTTGGGCCGTTATTGTTCCCAGTTATATTCTAATACTCAGACCTGTCTCACTGAATTTCCTGAATTAGTTATATTAGTGTTCTTGATGACAAAATGTTCTAAACATGTACTAGTATTATATCTAGAGCTCTTGGGTCATTTGTAGTCTTTAAGACCTAAAAGAAATGCATTTTGATTTCTCAATCAGCACGGCCAGTGCTAGGCAGTAAGCAGCCCTGTGTAACAGGGGGGCACTGGCATTTTGAGGGGCGTCAAAAGGGGACAGTGCCATGGCACTCCCTTGATGATGTCACTCATCTGCGCCGGCATCGCTCTGCTGCGGGGGGGCGCCATGATCCCCAGCGCCAGCCCTGTCAATCAGAGTTTAGTACAAGAAGACAAATCTTACTAGCTGGGAAGGAGTAAACGGTGGGGGAAAAGTTAGCTTTGCTAACTGACCATTTCATTGTGAGGGCTGTTGAGACATGGATCATATACTGCAAGCAAGCATGTGTACGTGGACATTGCTGCTTTGTTTACTGTCTGTTTGGGGAAGGAAACATAAAAAATGAAGACATTGAAATTGAGTAATATTGTGGTCTTTCCACTAGCAAAGCGTAATTCATAGTCAATAAGCCTTTCAGCAGACACTGTGTAAGCAGCAAGGAATGTTGATGCCTGTGTAAGGATTCAAAAATAGAACTGTCTGTACATGAAGTATGCAGGTGAGGAAGAAAAGAATTTAGAAGAAGAAAAAGTAGTGTGTCTTTTTTAGAAAGTGATGAGATGTAAAGGTTCAATCTGATTCCAAGCTTCTCCACAGTTCAGGGGTGTTTGGATCCCAGCTGTTAGTTTGACTTATTATAAGTATAGGGAACAGCTGGAGAGTTCTGATCTGGATCCTGATTTTTCCCAAGGTCTGGAGGTTTTCAGACCCAGAATTTTATATTGGCTTTATTTCTAATTTAAACTCACTTTTAAAAGATTTTGACTACTAAAATATTACTCATATTTTGGGGTAGATTTTTAATATTTTTTCAACAGAGTAACAACTATCTCTTTGACATTATGTACCCCTGAATCACACCCTGGACTCTATAATCTTTGTACAATACATGCTTTGTACCATTTGAAAACTAACAACTCACTATTGTTCTGTGATGTATGTATGCAGTGGGTATTAAGAGTTATGAATATATGCTTGAGTTATTACTAAATGTGTGTAAACCAGGTATGCTGGGAGAGCTGGTATATAGGTCTACACCGGACTAGGAATATATTTTTCCTACCTTGGAGTTCTGATCAAAGTAGGTGGAAAGACAATAAGAATGTAATGTATTTACATACTGCATAAACAGACCCATCAAATGACTAGGGGTGGAGACAGGGCTGCCAGAAAAAGGAAGGTCAAAGGGGCCATGGCCCCCCACTTTTGGAAGTGGGAGAGCCATGCCCACTCATTCTTAATATTGGTGTAGTTTGTGGGCCAAGGGGCCATGTTGCCACCCCCATCCCTAAACTGCAAGCCTCAGGCAGGTGTGGAATGGTGCTGGCAGGGAGTACACTTCATAGGTATGACTACACTTAAAAAATTAATTCCAAATAGTTATTTCAAAGTAATTATTTCAAATTAGCACTACTTTGAACTTATTATTTCAAATTAGGAGTCCAAGGAATATTGTCTAGGTCGAAATAAGGTAGGAATCAGTATTTTGAAGTAGCAAGTCTTCACTAGACTCTCTAATTCAAAATAGGGGAAGACAGGCAAAAGAATGGGGCCATTGTTTCAAGATAAGCCTATTCCATGGCTTAGAATGGCTTACTTTGAAATAATAATTTTGATTTAAGCTATTTTGAAATAAAAGCAGGTTTTATTATTTTGAAATAGCGCTTTGTTATTTCAAAATAAAGAAATGTTTAATTTGAAATAACAAAATGCATGCATGGACAGCAAAAAAGTTATTTCGAACTAAGCTTATTTCAAAATAACATCTAAGTGTAGACATGCCCATTGTGGGGAGCTGATAATCTGATCAGCTCTTACCACTGCCTATCTCTGGCTTTTTGCCTAGCCAGGGAGTGGGGCCTCAGGTGGAAGAGGAGGAGAAAGGACACAGAGGGGGTGGGACTTATGTGCCTTCCCACTTCTATCAAGGTTCAGATGCTCCTGGGTGGAGACAAACCTCATGCTAAGAAGTGGAGCATCTGTGTCCCAGCAAGAAAAAAAGGCTTGGTCCTGGGTTTTTCTTTTCAGAAGAATCTATTCCAAAGATTTATCCATCTAGAAAGTGGGGATGGACAAATCTCAAGTGATAAACAACTGAATCAACTGATTGTATACAACATTTCTGTATTATAAAAGTGTACACAGTGAAGTATTTTCAGAAAGCTAGTGAAACATGAGTGATTGATATCAGTATGAAATGTATGTATTAACATGTGTAAGGGATTATGGATACTTATTGATATTAGACTGCCCAGACAGGAGGGCGTGTCCCAGCAATCAGTCTGTCTCCTATGTAAGTTAAACATGGTAGAAATAGAAACAATGGATGACCCACTTACATTTAAATCATACAACGGGATAGGAAGCCCACAGGAAGGAAAGAACATCATGAGATCGTCCTGTCTCTTGAAATAAAGTCATTGAACTTTGAGAGATATGAGCAAAGACAGATACTGTCTTTGGCATCTGTCACTAGCCAGACACAAGGGAACAGTGCTCTTGCAAGCTGAAAGGTGGGCTCTTGCTTCAATCAAGGGGACAGGAGGCTGCAGTCTCTGGAAGCCAAACACAAGTGAGCAAGTTGCTTAGGCACAAATCTTTCACCTAAGAAGAGAAGCCAGCACCTTGTGCTTTTGTGGAAGGCCTTGACTGGGGAAAAGTCAGCCATAGCTGTGAAGAATGACTGGTGAGAGAAACCATTTTGAATGAAGCCTGTATCTTGTTACATAAAGTCTTTCAGATATGTGTTTTCACCTTTATTTGTTTGTAACCTTTTCTAACTTTATTCCTTTTCCTTGGCATCCATCCTTTTACCACCACCTGATTGTTTATACATTTGTGTATTTTTTTATTATGAACCAGCTCAATGAGGTGTTGAAATGAAAGGCTCATTTACAAGTGAAATACATTTGTGTCTGGCTAGGGATGGATGCCAAAGATGGCTTTTGTCTTTGCTTATACCAGCCAAAGCTCACTGACTTTGTTTCAAGGGACAGGTGACCTGCATGCTGGTAGGCAGGCTGTGAGTGGCCACAGTTGGGAGCTTCAGCGGTAAGAAATTGTGAGGCACTTTGGGTTACAGGACAGGGGGTGAAAAATACCCATTCTGTAAGAATGCTTTCTTAAAGAATGCTTTCCATTCATAGATTTCAAAGCATTGGACAAAGGCAGTTGGTATCATTATCTCAGTTTATAGATGACGAATCTAAGGCACAGCAGGTCAGGTTCAGCACACAACTGATAAACAGTGGACAAACTGTGAAGAGAACCCAGGGTTCCTGAATCACTATCCACAGAAGCAGTATTGGTTCTACTTTTGAGCTCTTGGTAAATTCTCAGAAGTTGATGATAATGGGAAATTGTATGCACTGTAGTATAATTTAAGGCCAGAGTACCTTCAGTAATGGGAGAACAAACAGGGAGTCCTGTGGCCATGGGTGTTGCTACCACTGGACCCGCAGAGCTCATGCCCTGCATTGCCCTGGCCCTGCCCCAGCTCAGGCTGCCTGCTGCTAGCTAGCAGTGGCAGGAGCTGGATCTAGGCTGGGGCCGCCTGCCTGGCAGTGCAGCAGCAGCAGCCAGATATGACTCTGGGCCACCTGCTGCTTGCTGGCAGTAGCAGGGGCTGGATCCAGCTCTGGGTCACTTGCCAGTTGCCAGCAGCAGCTGGGGCAGATTGAGCCCCCCCTGGGCTGCCTGCCGTTTGCTGGTGGCAGCTGGGGCCAGATCACGCCTGCCCAGCCTGCCTGCTGCTTGTTGGCGGTGGCTGGGGCTGGATTGGGCACTGGAGCCAGATTGGGCCCGCACGCCAGATCAGGCCCCGGGGGGGTGGCAGGAAGAGCCCAAGCCTGGGCCTGTGCCCTGACCCTTTTTTGGGGGTGCAGCAACACTCCTGTCTGTGGCACTTTTAAAGACAAACATATTTATTTTTCTCATGAGCTTTCATGGACAAGGTCCCAGTTGGTGAAATGCCAGCATGGAGAAGCTTACACGTCAAAAAAAAGTTACAGTACAGGAGGGAAAGATAAATCCTGTGATTACATTTTACTGCATCAGGTCAGATTTCTTAAGCAAATCAAACAAGCTGTGTAGATTCAAACACGACATATCAGAAAATGGTGAGGTTGAGAGAGGTGAGAATCACTGCTTGTAATTAAAAAAAAAAAAAGAGGAGTCCTGTGATACTTTTAAAGTCTCATGTTGGTAAGTGGGAAAGCCAGTTCGTATCCTTATTCAGACCAAAGTTGATGGTATTGACTTTGCATATGAATTCTAACTTTGAAGCCCTGATCTAGAGCAGGGGTGGCAAAACTTATGGAACTCAAGAGCCAGATGAGTTGATTATTAAAACTTTGAGAGCCACACAGAGGTATATAGCCATATACTTTTAGCTACTCCAAAACAACTAAGTTTAAAATTCATTGCACACTTTAATTTTATCGTAAAAAGAGGGCAAATATTGATCCTACTAATATTAGATTCTAATAATTACTTAAGGTTACCATGAAAACTAGGCCCATACAGTAAAATCTAAGCTGCCGCTCAATGTAGAAGACTGCAGGCTAGTGGTGAGTTTTTTAAAATCTGGGCAGTAACTTGTCAATGCAGTACATAAAAGCTCTCTCAGGTGCTGATCTTTAAGTATTGCATGATGTTGCGATTTCACAAATTCCATTGTGGAATACAATGCTTCACAGCAGCAAGTTGTGCCAAAAATTGAAAGTAATCTACATTCAGTTTTAAACAATCTATTTTCTTCATATTTTTGTCTCTTATTATTTGACATTATATTTAGAAGGAATTGTAAAACATGATTTTATTTTAATGAGTAAACTGCATTAGGACCTATGAGAAAATCTAAACATGCCGCACTTCTCCCAGCCAGCCCCATATATGCCACTGCTTCCCCACCATCTCTGACAATGCTGCACTTCTCCCACTGTCTCCAACCATGCTGCCACTTCCCCGCTGTCTCCAACCATGCTGTGCTTCTCCCCATCGTCTCTGACTATGCCGCCAGCACCGCTGCCCCACTGTCTCTGACAAGGCCGTGCTTCTCCTCACCATTTCCAACCATGCTGCCTCTTCCCTGCCATCTCTGACCATGCTGCACTTCTCCCCACTGTCCCCAACCATGTTGCCACTTCTCCCCACCATGTTCTTCTGCGAGCCACAGTTTTTCATTCACAGCTTATGAGCCGCAGTTGGGCCACGCCTGATCTAGAGTAAATGTGTTTGAAGATACTTAAAGATAAGTTCATTACTGATTTCCAGAGGGATAGCCATGTTAGTCTAGTTTAGCAAAACAAACAGGGAGTTCTGTGGCACTTAAAGACTAACAAATTTATCTATAATATGAGCTTACATGGGAGAAAAATCCCACTTTGTCAGACTCTTTGAAGATGATGGAATTTAGAGAATTGGAAGAAAATAAATGCAGGGCAGTGTAAATCATGGGGTCAGGTCACACTGTAACAGCAAATCAAAGCAGTTATTACAGTTCAAACATTGGGAAACAGCATGTCGAGAAAAGTGAGGTCAAATCACCTGTTGTAATGGGAAAAGAATCCATAGTCATGATTTTATCTTGCTTCCACACAGTCAAATTGGCATATCAATTCCAATTCTGTGCAAATATGGTGTAAGAAATAACAAGATTCAAAAGCTAGTAGGGGAACATTTCAATCTCCCTTCTCACTCCACTGATGATTTAATACCTGTGCTCAAGCAAATGGGTAACACATCAAAATTTCAAAGAGAAACCACAGAATTGGATAAATCTTTTTAAGATAGTTTTTTTTTTTCAAATATTGGTGTTTTTAAAATATTAGTCTTGAAGAAATGGTAAGTTTTATATAGTGTCTGAAAAATCTTTGAAATATTGAATTGAATTACAAGGAAGCACAGGAATTTTGAGATGCCCTTGATAAGCTACTTCTAATTCATGTGGGACTTTCTTTGCTTAAATATTACTGTTCTGTAATTTGAATTGCTTTTCTGCTATGTACATTCATCTGATGTTCATATAAATTAGACTATTTCCTACTTTGTGCACAGGATAGATAAATACAAAGGTTGTTTGAGCATGCTTTTCTTGCCATTTAACACAACTATTTTCTTATAAATTATAACACATGGACTAAACATGCTCCATTAAGTAGGTATAGATACTGTGCTAGAATATTCCATTTCAAATGCATCCATACTATGTAAATAAATCAAATGTGTTTATAAGACTTACAAATCAGAGAGGGCAGGACCGCTTTGAAGGAGGAAATGTTTTATAACACTACCAAATTATGTGTGACTTTTATAAAAAGAAAAAGTATGTGAGAAACATAATACAGTTTACTTAGCATCATATTTTCCCAGCAGATGTTTCTGTTAGCTGAAGGAGTGAGATAAAATCTTTTCTACCTGAACAATTAAAAATCCACATAAACACACATTGACTTGTATTCCCTGCTCCAGCCATTCTGTGTTCAGTAGAAGATTGGAAGGTGCAAGCATAAAGCAAAAATGTCACCCAGCCGCCTTTATGCAGAGGGGTAGCTGTGTTAGTCTGAGTACGGCAAAAACAACGAGAGTCCTGTGGCACCTTAAAGACTAACACATTTCTTTGTGCGTAAGTTTTTGTGGGCTCCAACCCATGTGACAAAGTAGGAAAGCTTGTGCCCATAGAAATATGTTAATCTTTAAGGTACCAAAGAACTTTCATTTTTGCTGGCCACCTTTATGGTTCCCTAACTCTAAGGCAACCAAAAGATGGACCCCCTGCTGTAAATTAAAGCATTTCTCCCCTTCTGATACACTTACACACTGGTCAGAAGTAACCTGGCCTTTTCATTGTAGACATCTTTGATTAGAAAACAGTGTTGTCAACCTGACCATTTAAAAATAATGATTTAGGCCCCCTAAAGTCATGAAACTCGCCTTAGAATCATGAGGGTTTTTTAATGTTTTCTTTAAGGTTGGATGAAATAGAAAGAATAGAAGAAAATAGAACACATGATTTACACTGGGGTAGGGAGGCGAGACCTCAGAGTTCTGCAAAAAATAAAATAGAAATACTTGATAATAATTCAGAGGTTCTTTTGAAGGAAATGTTTTCCTCAGTAGGAGGTTGGAACTCTTAAAGAGTCATTGGAAGGATGAACAGGCATGGTCAGTTGTCATCAAGAGAGGAAACTGAAAAATTATTTAGTAAGGTTTGAGTCTAAATTTGAAGTTACTTGCTCAAAAAAGAAAAGTTAATCTAATTCTAAATTATGTCTATGGAAAATTTTATATTGATTTCAACGGAATTAGGAGTACACTGTTTACTAATTTTTTGATCCAAATTCTTAGTGGTAATGAGCACCAGCACTTAGATTTGATGGTATATTACTAAAAGGCTATGTCCGCACTTCCATGGCTAAATCGATTCAACTTATATAGATTTAATAAAATCACAATAAAAATCATTAAATCGATTCAAGTCAGATTGATTTAACAGGTCCCCCCTAGAAAACCAAATCAAACTAGCAAGTCCAGTTCAGGACTTGCTAGTTCAATTTAGAAGAGGGGCACCATGGGAGGTGCGGCAACATGGTCCCCAAGATGGGCCATGCCACCTACCCTGTCCCCTGCCTGACTCTCACCTAGTGAGCTGGGTGGTGGGGAAAAGCATTCTCCCCATCTGGCTTTGGATGGACTGAGCCTGGCAGGGGAAAAAGCATCCCCCCCACCTGGCTGCAGCCCCGGGATCTCAGCCAGGTGCGGGGAAGGGACCCCACTCCTGGCTCTGGGCGCACTAGCTGGGCACAGTGACGGGACCCCCACATGCCTGGCTCCCTGTGTGCTAGCTGGGAGGTGGGGGAGAAGGCACCCCTGCACCCAGCCAAAGAAGCCCTGGCTGGGTGTGGGGAAGAGACCCCCTGTGCCTGGCTCCCAGCATGCTAGCTGGAAGTGCAGGGTCCCTTTCCCCACCATCCAGCCAGCACTGGGGGATCCGGGTGTGCAGAATCCCTTCTCCTGTTGCCCGGCCAGTGCTGGGGGAACCAGGCATGGGGGTCCCTTCTCCCACCACCCAGCTAGCACACGGGGAGTTGGGTGCAGGGCTCCCTTCGATCCTCCTCCCCCCCATGATGAGGGTGTTGAACCCTGGCCCTTGGCACCCTGGGAAGAAGGTCAGACCAAGGTCTAAACTGATATAACTGTGAAATCAATATAACATGTCCACACAGTGCTATATCAATATAACAATTTCAATATAATTGCCGTATCGATATTAAGCTCGGTTTTATTATATCAATATGACTTTCCTTATAGCGAAATGAGGGACCTGCTCTTTTCACTATAAGGAAACATAGTGTGGACCTACCAGAGGCATCACTGGTGCCTGGCACACGGGGCCCGTGGCCCGAATGCCAGCGCCAGTGCCCAGGTCCTGGCGGGACCCCACCTCTCCTGGTCTCTGGCCAGCTTGGGCTGGGGATCCGGGGCCCAGCCGCCCGCACCATGGCTGCCGCTCCCGGCCCTGTCCCTGGCCAGGGATCCGGGACCCAGCTGCCCGCGGCAGCAGCAGCTGCTTCTGGCCCCTTCAAAGGCCGGATGACCCCGTGGCCATGGTTGCAGTTCCCCGCCCTGTCCCTGGCTGGGGGCGTGGCCTGGGGCAGGGCCTGTGGGCAGGGGTGGGGCTTGGACCCATGTCCCGGGTCATTCTCTGGGGCAGCGATGTCCCTGGGACCTACCCTTCTTTAAATCGAAATAATCAGTGTTATTTCGATTTAAAGACTGCGTGTGGACACAGGGGTTAAAGTAAGCTGGAATGGCCTGGAATGCCATTCTCAGGCCCACTATTTTTAAAGGCTCAGCATTCCAGGTCCCCTAAAAATAGAAAATGGTGCTGGAATGCTGCATTCCAGGGCCCAGCATTGAAAAATAGCAGGGCCTGGAACTCAGCCTTCCAGTTCCATTTTCTATTTTTGAGGGCCCAAATGCAGGTCCCCTAAAAATAGCAGGCCCTGGAACAGCATTCTGCCATGCATTCCATCAGGCAGGGGAGTGGGGTGGGCTACCCTGTGCATGCACAGGCAGTGCTTGGGGGCAGAAGCCTCCAAGCAGGCTGCAGAGTTTCCTGGCCCAACACGCTGCCCATGAGTACAGGGGTGGCCCGGCTCACACTGGGGGGGGGGAGTATTGGGGGTGCCTAAGCTGGGGGTGGGTATTGGGGGCAGAGGGTAGATTTTGGGGGTGGGTATTGGGGGCTTGGTGGATATTGGGGACACAGGAGTGGGCACTGGGAATGGGTATTGGGGACTGGGGTGGATTTTGGAGACAGGGGAATGGATATTGGGGGCAGTAGCTGGGGTGCTTGAAGGGGGTCTGGACGTGCAGAAGAAGGGAGCCCGCCCAATTAGGAGTGTTCCAGAGCCCGCCAAATTATATTTTGACCCATGAGTGGATATACCTAGAATGAGGTAAAAATAATCTTGGACCAAGTAGATCATCAACTCTTGAACAACCAAAAAAAGCCTTAATGTAAGAGGAAAGGAATGTAGCAGCGATCAAAATAAAGGATATGTCAAGGTGACAAAATATAACTTTTTTTCTTTGATTTTAATGGATGTGTATTTGATGTTTATCTCTTTATGTATTTGCTGTGTAAGTTT
The DNA here is from genome assembly GCA_007922195.1 of Podocnemis expansa. Lineage (NCBI taxonomy): Eukaryota > Metazoa > Chordata > Testudines > Podocnemididae > Podocnemis > Podocnemis expansa. The sequence goes on from ML681966.1 coordinate 5,276,552, forward strand.
CATTCTACACTTCAAAAAAATCAATAAATGTTTTGAACTGAACAAATTATAGAAGGTAAGAATAAAAAATTGTGCCACTCTTCTGTGAGGGAAATCCATCCCTCTTCATACAGTTAAATTAACTATGTGCATGGAATTCAGAAGGGGTGAAGAAATAGAATTCATACTTATCCTTAATTTCTGGGAAAGTCACAGATATGTAGCCCTGCCTGTGCATAGCTTCTATAGAGGCTGGAATAGTAGCCACCATGGCCACTCCATATCTGCCACACAAGGGTACTAGAGCTGTGTAAACCTTTACAGTAACACCTCTCTGGATCACTGCATAACTCCTTTGCAGTGCTCTCACCAAAACTGGCACACAGCCCTTTCTGCATCTCACAAGGGACCCGAGGAGTACCTTGCTCAACTGACTCATTGTAGCCCCTCCCCTCAACAGCCAGGGGCACCACAGTATGTTGTGAGTGGTGTGAGGGGCCTGCACAGGCCCACTGCACATTATAAATTTAACCCTCCATGAATTTACTGACTGGGGGCAATATTAAAATAAAAATAAAGTTTACTGTGTACAGTATGCTATTTTCAGAGAAGGAAAGCAAACAGTGAAAATGTAAGCTAAGATAAATGTCTTCATGAGATTGTTATAGATATAAATGTTGAGCTTGCCCTTTATAAACTTGAAGACTTAATATAAGCATATGTTATACAGCTAGAACAGTGATATTCAGATTAAGGCTCATGAGCCACAAGTGGCTCTTTAATGTGTCTCTTTTGGCTCTTTGCAGCACATATTAAAACACTGATTTAATTATTAACCGGTCTAAATTATTAACCAATCAGGATGATTTACTATTTTATTAACCAATTAACTTATCAACTTGCATTAAGTTACTAACTTATTTGATGTGAGACTTATAGATATAGATATAGTACTATAGTAAATGAAACAATAAATTTGCATGACTCTTTTGGGTAATGTTGCTCCCTAATTTGGCTCCTGAACCAGTGAGTTCTGAATATCACTAATTTGGAAAATATTTCTTAAGAATTACAGAATTCCTCCTGATATAGATAAAGGGTCCAGTCCTGCAAGCTGTCTCACATTTACAGTTACAGAGTCCCATGAAAGTCTTTGCACTTTCAAAGCATGGACAACTTGTAGCATCATTCTCGGTGAGTAATAATAAGTCACTGTCTAAGGATGGAAATTAAATTGCATTATATTTATGATGAGGCACTCATTTCAGTGTTGATATAATAAAAGATTGATTCAATTCAGTAATAAAAGGCTTTAAAATAGATTTAATGTATATACAAATTCAAACACTATTGATTTTGTAATATGAATCAAGAAACAAAACAACCATAAAAATGAGGGGGAACTAGAGTGACTGCATTGTAGAACAGAAATGGATATTGTGTTTTCTTTTAAAAAAGCATGACACAATAAGTGAAAAAATGACAACTTACAGTGGTCACGGTCCCCTCCCCCCATTTAAAGAGCTATCACTGATTGTGCTGTCATTCCCGTTTGAAGTATAGGGAATAGATCTCAAACCAGTAAAACCTTTCCAAACAGCAGAATTTTTTTAAAGCATAAAATCCAAATATGCTATATACAGGGAGGGTGTAATTGGTGAAGATCTATGATAATGCGAAAACAATCTACATCCTTTTCCGATTTGATCATGTATGTTGAGAAGTGGTGACTTCATTGACCACAAGCTTCTTTGATATTGGGTCTGACTACACTCTTCAATTAATATAACTGCCAGGATGAGTTAATCTGAAGCTTCCCACCACCACCGCTACCACCTTTGACAAGGGAGCTGGTGAACCTGCTCCAAAGGAAAGGTGAGTGGTGTTTGGGGTGGGGGTGAGAAGGCAGAGCATCCAGAATGCAGAGAAAGACAGTCAAAAAGAAAGCCAAACAGTAGCTGGTGAGCACAGCATGATTCTGGGAAAAGCTAGAGATTTTTTGGATCTGGTCTTGACTAAAGGAGCTTGGAGGATGTAAGAAACTGCTCCTTTTGTTCTTGATTCCACCTGTGTTCTGAGAAGCAAAACTTTGCCATTCCTTGTAAATTTTTAAGATAGTATTAAGGAAAAGACCAAACTCCATCCATGTCTACTTCCAGCTGGAAGATCCCTAATGCCCTGCACTTTGACTAGCTGCTTGGGTTCAACCATTGTGGGGGTGAGAATTACAGATGTTCTTTCCCCTGGGTATGATTCTAGATGTGACCATGCTCCCATCGAAGTCAGCAAGGGTTTTGCAGCTGCCTTCAGTGAAAGCAGGGTGAGGAACTAATTTAGAACCCAGTTTTCAAATTTGGATGCTCCTTATTAGGCACCTAAATACACAGAGATTTAGGGCCATAAATTTCAAGACTGTATACCTAATCTTCCTTTCATTGCAATGGGAGCTATGAGTGTTCACCACCTCTAAAAATAAGGCCTGTTTATTTAGGTTACTTTAGGTATCTGACTGTGAAAACTGGATACTTACTTCTCAGAATTATCCATTTTCCTTCTTGATGTTCTGTAGCCAAGTCATTAGTAATCTAAATTGGACATATTATAAAGGGTGACATGCAACATCTGAGTTTACAGGCTGCTGGAAGAGCTATGTAGTTTAACCTAATGGCCTAATTATTACATGTTCAAACTGCATTTGTATATTGTTTCTACAACAGCTTCATAAAATCAACAGACATTTGATCACCTGAGGTCAGCCCTGTTTATTCTCACTGGAGTCCAAAGTTGGCTGATCTGTGCAGGATAAAGGAAGTGTTAATGCACCTGCCTTTAAAACATATTGGATTTCTCTCCTTTGTTATTCTTCAACATAAATATAAACTGTCTTCTGCTTATTATTTCAGTTATATTTAATTAAGGGATTGCAGGAATAAGAGGAATTATTGGGATTCAATTACCTGTGACTCCCCCAGAATATGAAATTCTTTATAAAACAAAAAACAAAGGCTACACTGTGATGTAACAACTCAGAAGTGCAAGTGGCCATCCCCTCTCCTGGCGTGGGGGCTGCACAGACTCCCACTTCTTGTCTTCCCTGAACTTTACCATCTCCCACTGAAGGTCAATGGGAGTCCCTGCTGATGCATCTTTCTACCAATCTCTATTTCACATTTAATGGGCAAGCCCTTTCTCCAAATTTTTTTTGAGCTGCTGCTTTCATTTACTTATAGAGATTTACACATGCAATTTGCATTGGGCTATATTGTTAACAGCACTGGGAAACAATATAGGACATTCTGCTGCATTGGGCATACTGTCTGATTTGACCAGAATTCTCCCAAAAGGATGTGAGTGTTCCTACTGAGACACACCATAAGGCTATGTCTACACAGGGGTCTCTTTTAAGTCAACTTAATAAGGTTGACTTTAATTTCTTCGTGCGATCTGGATGAACTACCAATTGCTATGCAGGAAGCTAACCTCCCTGTGGGGCAGGACCTGGGGGAGCTGCCCCTCACATCAGACTAAGTGGAGCTTCCTGAGTTACCTCCACCAGAGGAGACGGAGGTCACACTGGAGCTTCCCGACCTACTCCCTCCAAACGAAATGGACGGACTGTACTCCTTGCCCCAAAGTGAATACCCAGAGGACCTGGCCAAAGGGGCCGAACAGGTACTAAAGGGAGAGGGGGAAGGCAGTAGCCCAGGGGAATTGGGTCCCGAATACCCTGGACCGAGCCCCTAAAAGGGTCAGCATGTTGCGGCCGAATCCCCGCTGACCCTGTGGTTGAACCTGTGGCTACTATTAGGGCCCTGGGCTGGGACATAGTGTAGTAGGGCTGGCCTGTGTCCCCCTCCTCCTCTGCCCCTCTCCTCAGGTGGCAACCCCGTCTGGTACCACATGTTGTTTATCCCCCTTGTGCTTGACGATTTGTGGACTGTGCATCCAATGTGAAAGACATTTGAACTATTGATGGAGTACCTTATTTCCACATTATAGACTATTGGACGTTGTGTACTGTTTTTCCCCCAAACCCCTGAAAGGGACTAAAACTAAGAATTACATTGGTCCACCTGATGCAGGTGGACAGCCCACCTTTGGACAAGGCCAGGTGAACCTTGTCACAGATAGAGATCTATAAAATAAAGACTGTTTTGGAGAAATAAGGAAGCGTTATTTACTCTTTCTCATAGCACAAGAACTTGTGATCACCAAATGAAATTAATAGACAGGAGGCTTAAAAGAAACAGAAGGAATTATTTCTTCACACAGCACACAGTCAACTTGTGGAACTCTTTGCTAGAGGATCCTGTGAATGTCAAGACTATAACATCATTCAAAAAGAAATAGGTAAGTTCATGGATGGTCCATGGATACTCCATCAACGGCTGTTCACCAAATGGGCAGGGGTACAAAAGGACCGGTATGCTCTGAAATGGCCCTAGCCTCTGTTTGTCAGAAGATGGAAATGGGCAACAGGGGATGGATCTCTTGAGGTATATCTACACTGGAGGCTCTGTTAAGCCGACTTAACAAGGTCGACTTGAAGTTGACCTTGTTAATCCAACTTAGGGTATGTTTTCACTGATGGCGGCAAAATTGTTGCCATCAGCCCAACATTCCAGGCATGATTAGCAGTGAGTATGTACTCACTGCTGTGCTCCTGGAGTCAGCACTGAAAGCAGAGCTGTAACTAGCAAAGACGGCACCCGGGGCAAGGATCTGGCCTTAGCAGCGAGGAGTCCCCTGGCAGTGACCCCCAGCAGGGGCATTTCCTGCTGCTGGCAAGGACTCCTAGGGTTCCCTGCCACCTAGCAAGCACACTCAATGCCAGATGGAAGGACGCCTTTCGCCGCCGCCTGGCAAGCATAGTCAGTGCCAGCCGGGAGGGTGCCTTCGCTGGCCGTGCTTGCTGGGCTGTGGGGAGAGGCACCCTCTGGCCTGGTGCTGGTGGCACTTGCTGGGAGGTGGGAAGAGGAACCTTTCGGCCCAGTGCTGGTCATGCTTGCCGGGTGGTGTGGAGAGGCATCCTGTGGCCCAGTGTTGGCCGCACTTGCTGGGCAGGACAGCCAGAGCTGGATGGGAGTTCCATTCTTTTACTGCAGCTAGAGCTCAGCAGAAATTCCCTTCCCTTGCTCCCCTTAAAGTCACATTCCTCTTTGAGGCCAGGAAGGGTCTGGCACCCTTGCAGATTGGATGGGGCCTTGCCCCTTTCGCCCTGCTGTCGTTATGGCTCTGGCTGGAAGTCCTGGCCCCTAGAAGGTGTAGGGGAAAGCTGATCACAAGCCACTTGCGGTCACCTTCTGCGAGTGTGTCCTGGCAGCTTAGAAAGCCACTGGCAGTTGTGCAAGTCATTTTACGCACCTTGTGTAAATGCTGGTCAACTGCTGCCAAAAGGCCCTGTCAGTGTAGACTAGGGCTTAGAAAGTCCATGTTCAAAACTCCTGTCAACTGTTTGTGTTCACACTGGCAGGTGCTTGGTTGACCTTTCCTGGTGGCCAGGAACTCTGGAAGGGGGCTTGGAAGCCAATTAGGTTGACTTAAGGACTTTCCCCATCTACATTAGCTTAAGTCGACTTAATAAGGTCTACTTAAGCATTAAGTCAACCTTAAGAGGTTGTGTTATTAAGTTGACTTAAGGATGCACTTAAGTAGACTTAATAAAAGCCCTGTGTAGCTGTAGGAGTCTGTAGGTTGACTTAACCTTCCTTAAGTCAACCTAAGGCTCCAGCGTAGGTGTACCCTTGATGACTACCTGTTCTGTTCATTCCCTCTGAAGCGCCTGACATTTGCCACTGTTGGAAAACATGATATAGGGCTAGATGGACCATTGGTCTGATCCACTGTGGCCATTCTTATGTTTGTATGTTAAGCTTTGGGACTTAGACACCTAAGTCACTTAGGAGCTTTTGAAAATGTTACCCAGGATGTCCTACCAATTTTACCAGCTGGTTTGGGTATAATGGTGTTGTCCTCATGTAATTCCTACAGTTCTTTCTAATTTATATTCTAATAAGAACTTCTTTACTAAGAGTGATATTACCTGATTTTGTCCTTTCCCATATATTTCATATTGGTCTCCCTAATGTACTAGGTAGCATTAAGTAAAAATCTACTGCCAGTGTGAATGATTTTTTTTTTTCCAATTCATTTGGTAGTTCTGGAGCTTTGTGTCTCAAGATAGAGACTGCTTTTTGTCTCCCTAGAAATATTATCCAAGTTAATTAAAAGAAATTCTTTAATAATAGTACATATTCTAAATTAGTCATTCTTTGGCTCTTTTCTTTATCTCTTCAGAGAATCTCTTTTCTTGTTTATCTTGTGCAATTTGTTCCCTTTCAGCTAAACTAATTTTAATTTTGTAATCTGTTCCTCGATTATAACTAGAACCAAATGTGGGGAACAGTTATTTAAAACATAGCACGAAATTTTTTCTTCATTTTTCTTGAACTGGTTTTGAGTTATATGTTTTTTACTTCATATACCATTAAAATAAACCAGGGGCATAAAAATGTAAATGCCTGCCACATAGCTGTGTGTTTCTTTAAATTCATCAATAGCTGCTCCAAAGATCTGGAATTTAAATGTATTTTATTTGTACATATATAGCAGTAGTTTTTCAAGAGACCAACATTATCAAAGGACTTATGGCCGGATTGTTAGAAGGTGTAAATTAGCATAGCTTCATTTACTTCTGGCCTGTTACATCATCAATAACAATAAAGTTCTCTAATAATTGACTTTTCTCTGAAATATGTATCTGTACACCAACACCTGGACACAAATTGGCAGATATTCAGTGGAAAACTGGACTGCAGATATAGACAGAGATTGGATTATTCTTTTCTTGGCTATGATAGGAAAACAACGAACGTCTTAAAATTGACTGCATTTTCCCTGCATTCAGTTACAAAGAAGGAGCCTCTGTTAGAACATGCAGCATAGAAGCTGGTTGTTTTCTTAATGCCTGCTTCAAACAGCATGGTAGTACCATGCTAGGCACTCTCACTGCCGTTAGCATGCCTGCTGAGTATGCAGACTGAGTAGGCTCAAGAGAGCCTCTGCTGCTGTTAGCAGAGCTGACCTATAATCCTAATTCTACCTGCTGCACATGCATTCTCTCAGGTCCCAGGCCACTGCCTGATGAAGTCAACTGAAACTGTTCTGTTGACTTCAGCTGGGATTTGATCAGCCTCAGAGGGGAGGAAGGCTGTTACAGAGCGAGGCATCAACTAGTTAACCATTTAACTAACTAAAATGATCTTGTGGTTTTAGGCATGGGACTGGGATTCAAGACACTGCTGTTCAGTTACTGGCTCTGCCACACACTTGCTGTATGTTCTGAAATAAGTCTACTTTAGACTTATTGTTTCAGTTCCTGGTCTGTAAAATGGGGATGAAAATACTTCCCCGCCTCAGGGAGGTTTGTGAGGATAGGTTTATTAAACTCTGTGTATGGCTCAGATACTAAGAGTGGTGAGTGTTTTATTTGCAAAGAGTGAAGCTGAATGGAGGGAGCATTGCACAAATGGTACTTCATTAAACACTGCTCTGTCCAGGTGGTTGAGTTGGAACTGACACCTCCCTGTTTCCTGATGTCCTGTTAATAACAATTGCTTGAAGGTACTGGAGCCCTCTGACTCAAACTTTACTACTTAGGATATGTTGGGGCCAAATATCTAGAAGAGTTGAAGTCTTTACATCCTTTGATTTAGTTATTGGTGTTAGTTCTTTGATGAAAGGGTGAGGGGAATCTCTGAAGGTATTTGCATGAAAAGACTAGGGAAATGTATACTGAGCAGACTTAAAAATGGATGCAGAAAGATCAGTACTGACAAATTCTGCTAGTTGTTCCATAGCACCACAATCTTGCAAGTAAACCCCACAAACAGCCATACTTATGGAAAAGATCCTCACTTTCTTTCTTAATATGGAAGGAAAGTCTTGGTATTTCTTTTGCAGTGAAGAGAGTGTTCAGAAAGAATTTGTCCATCAGAATCTATTATTACTTTACTAATGCCATCAAAAGGGTCAGTAAAGCTCTAAAGCAGTGGTTTTCACACTTAGGGTCAGGACCCAGGACTGGATTGCAAACCTTCAGGTACTAGTTGTGGAACCCCCTGCTGCAGCCATCAAAACACTGGAATGCTTAGCTCAAAGATGTAATTGTTGGATTGTGGACAAAAATGATTATTTTCAACTGGGTCCTGAGGAAAAAAGTTCAAAAACGACTATTCTAAATCATCTTTAGACTAGAGTATTAATGAAATTCAGTCAAACAATCGCCCAGACATCACAACAGTTCTACGGGAGCCATTTATGAAAATTATTAAAAGAGTTTAAAATAGTTTTTTAGCATGATCATTTTTGAAATGCATATAGGATTATCATTTGTGCTAAAATCTAGTGCCCAAAGAGAAATGCACACTACGGATATGGAAAATCTCTGCTACTGTACTGTGATTAAGACATTATTAAATAGAATATGCTGCACTTATTTGTAATTTGTTTATATCCTGATCCAACTCCTACTAAAGTTGACTGGAGTCTTTCTGTTGGCTTTAATGGAGGTTGAACCTTTAGCTAACATCCTTATTTGCATACATTACTATAAACCTAAAAGAATGTTAGGAATGCAGTACTCTTTTCTTACTGGTTACTGCACGTACAAGAAAAAAGCACCACTCTCAACAGATGGAGCAGTGTGTTGAACCTGTCTACTCTTAGCTTCTCAACAAACAAACACAATTCATTTTAGTTTTCTTTACACGTTTTCTGTTTCTTTGTTCATATCAAATAATGACTTCTGGGTCAAGTATGTCCTAGCAATTAGTGATGGGCTGGTTAATGACCTATGGCTGGGTGAACTATGCCAGCTAATCAAAAATTGGCTAAAATCTGCTATCAGGTAATCCGTTTTCTGCCTGATTAGATTTCCTGAGACGGTCATATGGTACATAGTACTTTTCACTTTCTGTTCTAAGCTGTTGTGTGACATTGCTGGATGCTATTAAATAGCTGCTGTATTCCACCCTACAAATGATTGCATTATATTGGTGGGGAAAATAATTCCACTATATGGAACAATATCCTGCCTTCTACTGTATTAGTGCAAAATGGCGGAATGGGGTAATGAGCTTCTTGCCCTGGTGAAAGGAGCAGGGTGGGATCTCTCCTTAGTGCTTAAAGGAGTGCTAGAAGTTTGAGCCTGACTGGTGCTGGCCCATAAATTACAGCTCCATGGGGTATGATCTTAGGTGGCTGTGTTTCTTCTGGGCCCTAGCTAGCTAAAGATACCCTTCATGTCTCATGGGAAGCAGGAGTTACAGACTGTTCAGGTAGCATTTTGTTCCATAAGCCTCTAAACAGAAGAGAACACGTAACATACTAACTGAAAATTATCTTTTCAGCTCATATTTGAGAGCAAAAGTTATAACTGACAATTCTTATAGGAGATTGAGGCTGTATTAAGTAAGATGGGCTTGACAGGATTCACCTAGCATAATATTGCTTTCTTCTCTACTTCTGTTCACACAGCAAGCCCATTGTTCTGGGCTTGTCTTTCTACCATGAACAGGCATAGATACTGGGATCAGAAGTATTAGAAAGACAGGTAACAGCTAATGGGGGATGTTAGTGAAACTAAGATAATTATTGAAGGGGGGGGTAAAAATGGATAAAAGTGAATACAGAAAGAAAAGTTCCAAAATGGTAGGAAGTCATGCTAGTCAAGTTCAGCAAAACAAACAAGGAGTCCTGTGGTACTTTTAAAGACTAACAAATGTATTTATCGCATGAGCTTTCGTGGAAAAAAATCCCACTTCATTAGACTCTTGATGATGGGGAATTTACAGAATGAGAGGAAAATAAATGCAGGGAAGATCCTATGACTTACACTTCCCTGCACTTATTTTCCTTCTGTTCTGTAAATTCCCCATTTTCAAGCAGCTGACGAAGTAGAATTTTCTCCCACGGAAGGTCATGTAATAAATACATTTGTTAGTCTTTAAAAGTGTCACAGAATTCCTTGTTTACAAAAGGAAAAGAAACTCTAGATCTGGTTCACATCTTATGGAATGTGACATCTGTCATACTAATACTTGCAATTGATATTCAGGTATTAACTCTTTATAGTGTTGCCTATCATATTATCATTTAGACAAAAAGAGCAGGGTTAAGGTTGCATATTCAGTCTTACACATGTCTTCAGCCTTGTGTACGTTTCCATTTCCCCTAGTCTAAAGGGGCACCTTGGTGAGAAAATCTATAGGAGAAGAAGTAGGACATGAATAGTTTGACCAGCTCCCAGGTTTTCCACAATAGCTGGAAAGGTTTCCAGACCAATCTGAATCCATTCTGTAGACTAGTCAATTCACTGTGAAGCAAAGTTAGCAACTCATGCATGTACAGTCATCATATCTCAGGTACACACTTAAGAACCTCAGCAAAAATCTCTGGTGTGTATACTCAGCAGGTAATTTTCAGACGCTCATAACACAGTAGAGCCAAATCACCTTTCTCTACAAAAAGGCCTCAATGAGGGCTAATTTTTATGCTAAATTGTATCTTTCAAGCCTTTGCCATTTCAGCTCCTGGGCTATTTAAAAATGTCACATGAATTTTTGTAATACAGCATAAACCTCAAAACTAGCAGAGTCAGTCTTCCTCAAGTTTATCTCCTTACTCTACCACCCCACCCCACCCTACCCTCCCCGAAAATTGCCTTTGGGCAGACACCAAGTCTGGAAACTGTCAGCCCCAAATGTGAATATTGCAAAGTTAGGATTGTCTGCAGATAGTTTTTTTTAATGGAAGTCGTTTTGCAACCTGAACTGTAGCGATATTTGCTGTAGCCCTTTCAAAGTAGTAAGCTGGAAGTGTGAACATTATTTTGTCCTCCCCTTGCTTAAATGACCAGTCAAGCAAAATGTAGGGCTCTGTGACCTTGGGATAAAAGCACCACCTGCTGCTCTTGTTACATGGAAAGCAACGTGTGTCAGAAAGCAAACAGCAAGAACTGGCAAACTGCTTCTGCTCAGAGGAGAAACAAACAGTCCCTGGCATCAGGGGTGGTGATGCCCCAAAGCCCTGCCCCCTGTCCTACCCCAAGGCCCCATCTGGTCCAGGGGTCCAAAACAGGCCCAGCTCCAATCCACCTCCAGCTGCTTCCAGCCAGCGGCAGGTGACCCTGGTGGGCCTGATCCGGCCCCAGCTGCTACAGGCCAGTGGCAGGAGGCCTGAAGTTGGATCCGACTCTTGCTGCTGCCAGCAAGTGGCAGGTGGCCTGGGCGGGCCCTATCCAGCCCTAGCTGCTGCTGGCCAACAGCAGGTGTCCCAGAGCTGGAGCCGGCTCCTGCCACTGTACTGCCAGCCAGCAGCAGGCAGCCCCAGTCCCCATCCGGCTCTTGCCACAGCCAGCCAGCAGCCCCCCCCCACTGACTCTTGGGGCAGGGTGAGGGCCAGCCCAGGGAGATGCAGGGCACGAGCCTTGTGGGCCCAGCAGCAGCGACACCGCTGTCTGGCATTGCGTTGAGTTGCCTCAGTCAGAGCCACTTTTCTCTACAGGATCTTGTGCAAGACATGCAAAGCTACCTATCAGGCACTCTGCCTCCCATGGAGTTGCTTTTGTTAAGGCTGTTTGATTGATAACATTGGTTTGTTTAGTACACCTCCAAAGGGCTATTTCAGTCGTTCTCAACCTATTTACCACCCCACATGCAGTTCTCTGTGTCATGTGGGCTGCATTCACACTATAGATACATATATTACCTGTTGTAACAGGGGCTGACCTGATGGCTATAGGAGAGTGGTGAAGGGTGTGTATGTTAGCCCCAGGATTAGTATTTTAGCCCCAGGCTCGTTCCCTAGGTTAATTTAGCCAGGGTTATTTCAAGTTAATTAAGTTACCGGAACCCAATTAAGGAACCTGCTGCCAGGGGCATTGTTCCTCTGAAAAAAGCAATGGTGCTCCGCCCCCTGCCATGCGGCCCCATCCCAGGTCCAGATCAAGTGCCAGCAGCAAAGATCCCAGGCTCAGATCCAACTCCTGTTGTCTATTGCTGGCCAAGACGCAGTGGCTGGAGCTAGATGGGGCCTGCCTGGGCTGCCTGCAACTGTTCAGCTCAGGTCCAGCTTCTGCCACTGCTGGCGAGTGACTGGTGGCCCCAGCAGGCCTGATCCGGCCCCATCCGCTGCCTGCCAGCCAGTGGAAAACAGCCCAGGCTTGGATTCAGCTCCTGCCGCTGCTGGCCAGCAGCAAACAGCAGGAACTAGATCTGTACCCAGGCTGTTTGGTGCTGGCCAGCAGGCAGTGGCTGAGGGCAGACTGGGTCCTGCCAGGCTGCCTGCCTCTGGCCAGCAGTTGCAGGAGCTGGATCTGAGTCTGGACTGTGTGCCACTGGCCAGCAGGCATTAGCTGGAGCCAAATTGGCCCCACTGGAGTCACAAGCTGCTGGCCGGCAGTGGCAGGAATTGCATCCAAACCAGCCAGCAGCAGCAGCCGGGGCTCTGGTCCAGCTCCTGCTGCTGTCAGACAATGGCAGGTGGCCCTGGTGAGCCCAATCCAGGCCCAGCCTCCTCCGAGGCTGGGCTGGAGATGAGGGGGGACTGCAATCTCTCTGGTTCTATGGCAGCAACGCCCTTGCTTGCTGCACTGCTCAAAAGCCTCCTCCAAGTGGGCAGGGCCAAGGACAGTTTGTCACAGCAGCCTGGAGGAGGACCCTGCCACTCAGAGCAGTGGCTCCCAACCTTTTCTCTTCTGTGGCACGCCTTGATACCTTCAAATTTTTAGAGGCAAACCACTGTTAAAAAACTCATGAATATTCAAATTAACTTAAATTAATTATGAATATTTATGAACTATGGCACAGTGTTTCGGAAATGCTCCTATGTGGAGTAGTAGGGATAGCAAAGCAAGGATGGCAAATCAGGGGAGGTCAGGAGTCGTGTGCAGTGGCAGGAGTAAGTGTGGAGAGCAGAGCAGGGCAGGAGTGGCAAAAGAGGACAAGGGCAGCCATGGGGGGAACAGCACAAGAGTGCCAAGAGAGGAAGGGAGAACAAGAGTGGCTTTGTGGGGGGGTGGGGGGAACCTGGGGAGTGGGAAAGTAGACCAAGGGAGCATGGTGCAGCCCTCCCTTCCCCCTTCTCCACAGTGGCTCCCTGCCACCTAGGGCAAATCCTCACCCCACTGCTGCTCTCTCCCACCCCAGTGGGTCCTGTCCTCCCCCCCCCCCAGCCCTCTGCTGCCTGTGATGGACCCTCCCATCACTGCAGGGGTCAGAACTAGTCCTCCAGCCCCCCACTACATTCCCCCCCCACAGCCACCCGACCCCTCATCTACATACACCCCCAACCAAACAGCCACCCCACAACCCTAGCTACACACCTTCTGCTACACACACACTTACCTGCCCCACACAACCCCCAGAAGCTCTCCTCCCCAAAGCCCTTACCTGGGCCGTTTGCAAGCTGGCTGACACAAGCTGCTCCACCCTAAAGGGGGAGATTCACACACTCCCAGCCTCCTGCAGCTCTCTGCTGGCTGGGCTTGAAGTGGAGTGGGGTTTAAGGTGGAGCCACCGAAACACTGCTTTCCGGCTGCTCATGCTATTTTTAGGGGGACCCCAGGAACTCCACATTCTGGTGCCTTCCTCTATTTTTAGGGGGGCTGGAACGCTGCCTGCCTAAAAATAGGGGGTCCCAGAACTGTGTTCCAGTGCCTTCCCCCTTACTTTAACCCTTACCTTTTCCTAGCCCTGCACAGCACACGTGGCTGGGCTGAGCAGGGAGGGAACTTTAACTCTAGCTCTCAGGGATGCTCACGGCACACTTTGGGTGTTGCCGCGGCACACCAGTGTGCCCCAGCACACTGGTTGGGAACCACTGACTTAGAGGACTGAGCAAATGAGTTCAGGTGAAGTAACTCCACCCAAACAGGGGAAAGATTGCAAAAACTGAAAGACTCCAGGTAAGGATGCTATGAAAAACCCCTCCTGGTTCCAGACAGAAGACCAGGAGCAGTGGGGCAAAGGACCAGTGATCCAGGGAAGGCGGTAACTCTCCTGGACTCATTGTTGAAGGCTGCTACTCATAGGCTATGTCCACGCGTACATTGTTATTTCGAAATAAGTTATTTCAAAGTGAGTTATTTCAGAATAAAGTCCTTATTTTGAAATAAGTTAATTCGAATTAAGAAAATGTTAATTCGAATTAAGGGAAAAGCTCAAAGCAAAGTAGCATGTCCAAACACAGGACTTGCTATTTCGCTTTAGGAGAGGAGTACCATGGTAGGTGTGGCAACATGGGCCTCTCCCTGGGTCATGCCCGCACCCAGTAGAGGCTAGAAGGAAAGCACCCTGAGAAGAAGGGCAAAAGTGTTATTTCGAAATAACACATCCGAACAGCGTTATTTCGAAATAACAGCTGTTTTGATTTAAAGTAGGTGTAAGCTATTTTGAAATGACAGGGCCCGTTATTTTGAAATAAGAATACATTGTGTGGACCTAATCTCTTTTATTTCAAAATAACCAGTGTTATTTTGAAATAAAAGAGATGTGTGGACATACCCATAGGGTTCCTGGGCTAGGGCCCAGGGTAGAGTTCGTGACTGGGCCCCCCAGTACCCATCTGCCACTTGGCCATACCCATGGGTGGCCAAACAGAGAAGAAACCACCCAAAGAAGGCCAGTTGGGCTATAACTTGGACTAGTCCCAAAAGGGGGATCCCCACTTTGGGAGAAACCAAACTTTAACAGGCCTCAGAGAAGAAGCACAGGACCTGCAGAGGCTGACTAGGCCTCACTCTGCCACACTGTATACCTTTGAGGATGTTATATGGACTGCAGTTGTGTGCTGATTGGGCCACAAGTGACCCATGGGCCATGAGCTGAGAACCACTGGGCTATATACACACAGAATATTATCATGACCTGTTTTCTGGGGCTTGGAGTTGCAAATTGTACAGTCCAGTGTATTAATTTAAATACTTTAAATTATTTTAAATATGTTTATAATACTAAATACTTTTAAATGATAACAAGTACATTAATGGAAAATAAACAAAAATGAACAGAAAAGAATAACTCAAACATGATGGATTAGCAAAACTAAATTGCACAAAACTAACAGAAATAAATAAATATTAGCACTTTTTTTCCTCACCTCTCCTTTTTTGTCACTTCCTTCTAGGCTCCCCAATCCTAGTACTCAATGTTCCTGCTCTGTCCCATCATCCCTATTTTCCTGTTGGAGGGAGCCCACATACATTCTGCCTTCCTCTACATTCAGAGCTGTAACATGCTATTTCAGCACCCTTTGCAATTAGCGGCACTTGGGGCTGGCACTGCAAAACGCACCTTTTAATTGAGCAGCTCTACTGAGCTACTCTGAAGTGCCTAGGGCAAAGCCCCATTGGGTCTGCTGCAGTTACGGCCCTGCCTAAATTAGCCCCTATGAAAAGTGTATCTTTATAGTGCTCTTCATATCTAGAGTTCTGACATATACTTTTTAGAGGTGCTGTATGTGGTTTTTCTGAACTAGAGCTGACATCCAGAAAGAGGAATCTGTGCAGGACAAGGCAAAGGTACTTCATTGTAATTTGAAGATACTAGAGTCTGTTAGGTGGTCCCAATCCTGCTGCCATTTGTGCGGTCAGGGAATTGTATAGAGGCAGGAGCCATGATCACTGCCGTTAAGGAAATGCCAGACCTAAAGACGGCATTAAATAAATTGTATTCTAGCAGCATCAAGGGGCCCCTGCTGGGATGTCACCAAACTCCATTGTGCTAGACACCCCCAAAAACTTCCTGGGTATGCCTACATAGCCCACATCAGTGAGTCTCTAACGCAGGTTGACAGACTTGGGGCTAGCTGGGTTCACACTGCTGTTCTAAAAACAGCTGTGTGGATAGATTTTTGAAGCTGGGCTTCAAGCTGGACCTGAGGCTCTGAAGCCAGCTTGACCTGCGACTTCAAAGAGTAAATCTACACAGTTAGCTTTGAAGCATAGAGCAAGCCCCACTAGCCTGAATCTGTGCACCCAGGCTGAGAGATTCCTAGTTGCGTATTGTATAGATGAACTTCTTTTACCATGAAGCCAGCAAAAAGCTTGACATTGATTAGGTGGTAATGTGCAGAAATGATGACTGGCTATCATGCTGACCACTATCATCTCATTGTTTCATTGCCTCCTATTGATCTATCTGTATCGGTTATCTCTTGTCTTACATTTAGAGCTTGCCTGCACAATGCCATAATCTGTACTAGAGGGCTGTGACCTGTAGAGCACTCTAAGGTGTTGCTACCTAATTGCCCTACGTAGACCCTGCTGATGCAAACTGAAAATGAATCTCGTTCATACGAATATAGTCAACAGGACTATGTTAACAAGCACGAGTTAACTGTTAGTTAGGACTAACAGGGTGTACATGGCACAGTTAGAGAGCAACACTTTGGAGCACTCTATAGTTCACAGCTCCATAATCCAGCCTGTGGTGTGTAGACAAGCTCTTAGATTGTAAATTCTTTGGAACAGAGACTGTCTTTTGTTCAGTTTTTGAACAGCACCTAGCACAATGGGGTTCTGGTAACTGGGACTCTGAGGTACTATGATCATACAAATAACAACAAAACCAATGAACACAGTAAAGGTTTACTGCTACCCCAAAGAATTTATAGTCAAATGAAGACAAGATGCAACAAGTGAGTTAACAAATAATTTGAAGGAATGTGGGAGGAAGAAAGAGGAAAATGTTAATAAGAACATGCATTTTTATTAACCAAACAAACAAACAGATGTCTTTCCTGGCCACCCACCTACTTGTCATCAGTTGGCAGAAGAGGTTGTGGAAGTGGGACAGGATGGGGGCTGTATGGAGTGATAAGGCATGGAAAGACAAGAGGAGAAAATGAGACAGAGAACAGGCATGGTGAATGTGATGGAAAAATAGTGTGTGGTGCACTTGCAAGAAAATGAATTAGCAAATGATCAGTGATGCAATAACAAGGCAGTCAAACAAGTCTGCAGATAATCAACCAATAGAACAGCAATACAATGAGTTAAAATGGATGAAGAACAGAGTTGACTGGGCCAGTGAGAATTAAGGCTGCATGAGAACCATCAGGTAGCAGAGCTAGTGCTGTGGTGATGAGGGAACCTGACTTGGGAAAGTTCAACAGATGTCACTATGATGACATCACCAGAGCCTGACACTTGTTAGGCTCCTTGCTCTTGAAGCAGCCTGTTCATTTTGCTTCCCTTTGCTTGTGCTTCTGGGCAGTGCCTGACATGGCAGGGAAAATGATAGCTGGTTGGCCATGTTGTGGTGGAGGGAGCAGGAAAGCATTGCCTCTCTGCTCTGCTAGAGGTTCTCTTAGGGTCATTGCTTAAATAATAGTTCAGGAAGTACAACAAATACAGTTGAAAAGTACCAAGTTACACAATTTTTAGGATACTATGTCTGCAGTAGTGGTTAGAGTGACTGGTGCAGTTTCTTGCCCTTACAGGCAAATTCTTTGCCAGTAATAAAGCACTAATTCCAAGAAGTGTCATTCTGTAATCATCAGAAATGCTGTTTTCTCTCTCCAATATATGTTGCATTGCTGAAATTCTCATCCAACATGACAAAAATGGACTGGAACACGTGGGGCAGTCAGGGCAAGTGCTCAGACCTTCCAAGAATTTCTAATGCTTGGCTCCTGCTACTAAGTGTTTTATCACAAACCTGTCTGACCTGTGAAGATCAGTGTAAATGCTATTACAATGTTATGGCAGCATTTTTAGTTGTAGTCTCCCACCCCCGCTTCTTATTTTTGCTACTAGCATTATAAAACCAAAGGAGATCAAATAGAAATGATGTCATCCTAAAGTGTAAAACAAACAAGGAAAAATAAAGAAATTTGGAGTTAAGTCTGCCATCATGCCCTTTTGATCATTCTGTTGTGCTAGAGATAGTGTAAGGGTCACAGAACAGTATATGCTCTAATATCTCAAAGTCTCGTTTCTCTTCTCACTTATATTCGTGTATGTCAAGGATGACATCACTGAAGTAAATGTTACAAAATAAAAAACTTGCTCAACTTAAGAGAATAATCAGAATTTGGGTGATCAGATGTTATGATTTTATAGGGACAGTCTGGATATTTGGGGTTGTCTTACAGAGGCACTCCTTATCCCCCATCCTTTGTCCCAATTTTTCACACTTGTCATCTGGTCTCACTACACTCCATATGTCTAGAAATGACTGTGTACATTTGGCTGGCTTTAATGGTGAACTTGTGACTCCACTGAAGTCAATACAGCATTCCCATTGACTTCAGTGGAGCCAGGATTTCCTTCAAAGGCTGTCTGCATGGCAGCTGGAAGGTGATATTCCAGCTCAGATTAAGGTACCCACACTAGGTCCGCTCAAACTAACATGCTAAAAATAGGAATGTGGCACTGGCAGCACAGACATCAGCTTAGGCTAGCTGTCTGGGTACAATCCTGCCATAACCCTGGTTATGTTCTGGGGTGACTAGCCCAAGCAGTTGTTGTCACACTGCTATTTTTAGAGTGCTAGCTCAAGCAGAGTTAGTGTGGGTATGTCTTCTGGAGCTGGGAATCACACCTTACAGCTGTTGTGTAGACATACAACTAGGGCAGTGGTTTTCAAACTTAGGGTGGGGACCCATTTCTGGGTTGCAGACCCTCAGGTACTGGGTCACAGCATCACCTGCTGCCTCTGCCAAAAGACCGAAATGCATGGCTCACAGATATAATTGTTGGGTCATTGGCATAAATGATTTTTTTTCAACTGGTTCCCAAGAAAAAAAGTTTGAAAACCACTGAAATAGAGTATGGGACTCATTTTTTAAAAAACTTAAAAATGACATCTGATAGGGATAATATTTACGTCTGTAGCAATTTCATTACTTGCTCCTTCTGATTGACATCTTTAGGTAAAAGCCCTCCTGACATATTGGTGTGCTCACTGGTATTTATTACACTTTTGAAAGTCGGAGAATGGTTTGGGGCATTTGTAATGGAATAGAGAGATATCTATCTCAGCACTCATTATCTGTATCACTGGTTCAGAGTCAGAGTACATTCCTTCAGTATATTGTTATTATCTAGTCCTTACTGAGCATTGAAGTTCTATTTGTGGCACTGTGTAAGCACAGAAGAGAACAGTCATTGTCCAAAGGAATTTGGCACTTGACTCACACCCAGATGGTGATGGTAGAAAGTAAAACAGACCGTGAAAGAATCTGGCAGTAATCATCTGGGTTGAGGGTTATAACCATCTGCAGTGGAGCCAGCTCTTACACTTTCATCATGAGTCTCAGAACATTTGGTGTTTTTCTTAAAGAATCAGCCTTTGGTGCCATGTGATTCTGTGATTCAGCTTCACATTTTAAAAAAGTAACTTTTATGCAATCGTGATGGAGAAAAGCTTGAAAATGTGACCCCCATGTCCTATAAAGATTCAAAAAGCAAGCTGCGAGAAAGAATACCACATGTATATTTATAGAAATTTCATAATTTCTTTTTTTTTTTAAGCATGAATTTTGAATGCTTGCAGTTGCCAGTACAACATCTGACAGCCTATTTACTGTGGCAGCTTGCATGAAATGTGCTGAAGCCTGTGATCTCATCTAGGGCCTAGAGGTCATGTGCCATAGCTGCAAACACATTCCCAATTTTCTTAGCACAGTCTTTGGTTTCTGCCGTATCTCTCTCTTCATGGATCTCGTTTGGCCCATGCAGTGGTGACTGGGAAATATTGACTGAAGACTTCTCCTCCTGTTACTAGAGGTCACTGTCCCTGTTGGATCTTCCAGACATTGCTTGTTCTTCTCTTCCTGCTGTTCTTCCTTGCCCACTCTATGGGCTTCCCAGGAAGGAAGGAAGACTTGCCTCAGTGGTGGCTGCCTATCCATACCCTGGCCTGTATCTGGGACAGTAGAGACAGCCCCTCAGCAAGATGGAGAACCAGGACACCACGAGGTGTGGGAATGGAGCGGGCGAATCTTCACGGGGGCAAGAGGAAGGGGAGGCCCATGGGGGTTGGAGCATTATGGAGGGTTGAGAGAGGGCAAACCACAAGGAGAGGAAAGGGTAAGCCTCTGAGAAGGAGGAAAAGGGCACCCTGAGGAGCAAGTAAAAGCATTTTAGGGAAAGTGGAAGCCATAGAAAGATCATGAAAAAGAGTGAGGAGATAACCTCTGAAGGCACTGTAGGGCTTACTTGCTTACCTTCAACCACAGTGGAATGGAGAAAGCCATTTTTATACTTTCCTGTAAAACCATGCTAGCTAACTGGAGACAATCTGGGAATTTCCTTCTGGAGGAGTCCCTTAAGCAGATTGCAGCATCCTTAGAGTTACATGCTTTTGCAATATCCTTGCCATTCTGGGATTGCGGGGGGCAAGGTGAATGTTTTTTACTGCATATAAACTACTGTTCATTGTATTTGATGTTAGGCTATATTTTAAATGTGATCTATGTTGCTCAGCTATGATTAATTTTTTTGTTTCTTGTTTGCTTGAGAGTGTTCGTCTTATAACCAGGATGTCCTAAAGAAGCCACTGGAAACTGGAAACTCTCCTGAGACAAAGTAATTTTGGCAATGATGGCAAATAATCAGTATTTTAATGTTGACATTGCCTACTTGCATTGAGGTAAAATGACTTCATTAGTACTTTACTGAAAGATTGCTAATATGCCTTAGGTTTCTTGCTGTAAAGGCATTCCTTTTGAATTGGAAACATAACTTGAAGCTGGGCATCCAAAATCAGTTGCTGCTTCTGAAATATTGACTTTATTATCTGGATGAAGAGTCTAAATGTAAATTTCTCTTATTCATTCACACAAAGTAATGATGAGTGCATGCATGCATGGACCTAACTATGAATGATATGGTCAGATCTAGGTCATGGCTGTAGACAACAGGAGGATGAGAGGGACTAACTCCTCTGCCCCTGAAATAAGGGATTGCATTAACAAATAATGAAAACATTGAATTTAAAACAGAAGACTCTTTATCTCACTTTATTAGAAGTGGACCAGTTTAGTCATGGTTCAAAACTACTAAGTGAAGCAGTATTCAACAGCTGTTATTTTTTAATTCTAACCCCTCCCCAAATAAAAGTATGATCCTTGTCTTAATTGCTTTTTTATCATGGTTGTGGCAAAGGATTTTGGAGCCTTCTCCTTCTGCTATGCCTAGCAGCATCCCATATAAAATATATGAAGTGTATTTACTGATGTGGATATTAGTGTAGTCGTTGATTCAAAATAATTTTGTTTGCATAAGTAGTCCTTATTGTGAGGTGCACAACCAGGTGCCTAGCTTATTTACTTGTTTAAAATGAGAGTGGGAAAGCCTGTCAGAATTTAACATAGCCATAGCAAATTGGTGTTTAAACTAGAGCAAATATTGGCTGCAAATATTTGCCATGATTTCAGCTAGCTGTATTTTAAATATTTTTTTCATAATTAACAATAGATCTTAGCTTGCTCTTTCTGCTTTTGTAATATTGAAACCCTATGACAAACTATCATCATGTATTTGAGATACATTGCAAAAGACAGTGGTGTATGGGGAGGAGGATGTAGAATTTTGTGGCTTCCTTGATTTTTGCCCTCTTTGTATTTTAGGGGAAGAAATAAGAACTGTTACAGTTTTTAGGACCCTGCAATTGCGTTCCACATAAAACCAAAATGAGATTCATTTGAATGCATGTACAATACTCATAGAGCATCTCATTAGGAATAGGGTCTTTGGAAAATGTTTCAAATGGTGGTATATATACAGATGTCCACATAATAAAAACATCCATCCTAAATGGCAGTACCTGCCTTGGCACCCTTTTGGTAGTGTAAGTTAAAAGGCCACTGACTGAAATGCTAGGGAGATCCTCTTGCACCTGCTTTTAGTTTGTCTGGGCCAATCTGGAAGTACATTGGTGCGACAGACCTGGTACAACTGATTGAGTTGTGCCTTTTCTTTGTTAGAAGAGGTCTTCAGTTGCTAGGACTGTCAGTCTAGCACCTTTCACAGAGGCCTATGTTGGGAAGAATGACATTCAACATACTTATGAATGCTCTGGAAAAAAAGGGATAAACTGTGAGTTGGCAAAATGTGCAGATGATACAAAAATTACTCACGTTAGTTGAGTCCAAAGCAGAGTGCGAAGAGTTACAAAAGGATCTCACAAAATAGAGTGACTGGGCAACAAAATGGCAGATGAAATTCAGTATTGATAAATGCAAAGTATTGCATATTGGAAAACATAATTCCAGTTATATATAGAAAATGATGGGGTATAAATTAGCTGTTATCAATCAAGAAAGAGATCTTGGAGTCACTGTGGATAGTTCTTTGAAAACATCTGCTCAATGTGCAGACACAGTCAAAAAAGTCAAAAGAATGTTAGGAACCATTAAGACAGGGTTAGATAATAAGACATAAATATCATAAGGTCTCTATATAAACCCATGATATACCCACATATTGAGTACAGCATAGAGATCGGGTTGCCCCATCTGAGAAAAAATATATTAGAATTGGAAAAGGTACAGAGAAGATAAAAATTATTAGGGATATGAAACAGCTTCCATATGAAGAGAGATTAAAATGACTGGAAATTTTCATTTTGGAATTAAAGATTATTAAGAGAGGGTCTGTTAGAGATATATAAAATCTTGACTGGTGTGGAGACAGTGAATAAGGAAATGTTATTTACTCCTTCACATAACACAAGATCTAGGGATCATCCAATAAAATTAATAGACATCAGATTTAACTCAGAGGATGCACTTCTTGACACAACACAAAATCAACCTATGGAACTCATTGCCAAAGGATGTTATGAAAGCAAAAACTATAAAGAACTAGATAAGTTCATGGAAGACAGGGCCATCAATGGCCATTAGCCTGAATGGTCATGGATACAATGTCATGCTCTGAGCATCCAAAGCCTCTGTTTGCTGGTAGCTGGAAGTGGACAGCAGGGAATGGATCAGCTGACAATTGCCTGTTGGAAGACAGGATACTGAGCTAGATGGACCATTAGTCTAACCCAGTATGGCTCTTCTTATGCCCTTATTCGAGTTAGTTTAAAAAAAAGAAGTATTTCAGGTACTGTATCTACATCTGAAAAAAAATAAATTTTCCCTTCTAAGTTTGTTCAGTTGATAGTCATTTTAGGTGGTATTGGTAACAGTAAGTAAAAGAAAAAATTCAAACAAATGAAACTTTTAAGTATACTTTCCTAAGCCTCACAACATGTGAGAGATTTTTCATAGCAAATGTATATATAGATATATTGAGACAGAGATTAAATTACTTGCCAAAAGGTCACACTGAGACATCAGAAGAGCCAGAAAAAGAACTCAGGAAACTTCTGTTCTAACTGCCAGAAAACTTTGCCTAAGAAGTAATAGCAATGATTTTGGTAACCTCAGGTGTTTGTTTACTATTCTGTAACTTGATTTTTACTATTGTGCATATTCCTAACGAGTCAGTGCATCATGGTATCACAACATAGTAGCACTGCACATAGTTTTGGGCCTGACAAATATTTTGTAACTGAAAAGGAATCTTAAAGTGATGGGGTTTTTTTGTTTGTTTGATCTTAAGTTCTTTGTGTTGGTTGGCATAAAGCAAATTCAGTTGACTCCATATTACATTGTTAAATTTTAATACACATTTTAAAAGAAGCTGCTTTTCCTCTGGGTACCTGCAACTGTTAGCTTTTATGCACACGTTCCATAGTTGCTTGTCCACTCATTGAGTGCTGGTATATGTTAAACGCCCTGATGTCACCAGGGATTTCTCCAACTACCACAGCCTCTAGAACTTTCTCCCGCAAAGGGACCTTACACTGGGGAGGTGAATTTGTAGCCAAGGTAATGTTGTGCAGATTCCTTGAGGTACAGGGCGGTTGGACAGTGTGTACAATTCACTTGTCCATATTGCTCTGTTGCTCTTACCACATGTGGGTCCATGATCCCTGCCATTCAGTGACAGGGAGATCAGGCCACTGCTGTGGTTGACCTTGCAACGCCATGTAGATGAGTAAAGATGCATTTAAGGTGGGTGCTGACAATTACAGTTCATGGAGCACAATCACAGCAAAAAGATTTATTTTCTACTTCCTAATACTAGGTACTAATCACATTACCCTGTTTCATGTAATTGTTCAGGAGAACCAACAGAAACTTCCTCATACCTTGTTGAATAGGCAGTTTTGTTCTTGGAAACCGAATAGTATAGTGTTTCAGTTAATCATGCCAATTAAACCAGATGGATCTGTTTTCACCCAATTCAGTAAGATGAATAGGTGGTAACTAAAGTATGTGGAAAAGGTCTTAGCTATGTCTTCTGTTAATCCCTGCATTTGTTTGGTCTCTCCAAGGAAGATGGCCAACATGATTGTCCTGGAATTTCTTAGTTGGATGTGTATTCATTATACTGAGGCTTATCCAAAGCCCACTACAGATTCCCAGGGCTTTTCTTCAACATGTCAACCTGACTTATAATACAAGTGTTGTCCCTAACTTGACTCCTGACTATACACAAAACCCCTTAACTTGAGTTGGCTGGCCTGAAGTGAACAAGACTCAGTAGTACTGGCACAGGCTTGCATCACAGAAGTATTGCTAGTCTTTCCATGCCTTCCCGTAATTCCCTCCATGTGCCTAAAAAGACAGACAAGTTCTCCTGGAATGCACTAGGAAACAATTCATAGAGAAACTGAGGTTGCTGCAGCACAAAGCACCATGGGACGTAGCCCTAGAAGTCTTAGTACCACATGTGGAACTGCAGTGCTTATGTGAAAATGGCTGCTCAGGTGCTCATTTTGCAATGTGACCCTCAATTGAGAAAGGCTAACTTGAGAGGAGTAACTCAAATGTGGATCTTTCAAGCTGATAGCAAATGCTAGGCTCAGGAAGAAAGGTCGGTCTGCAAATTACTGTAGTGATGAGTCTGGTACAACTCAATAGATAGGTAGGTAGAATTCTAATGTTTTTACATTTAGTTTATGCTTTTGGTGCAGTTTTGGAATTTCTCTCTGTCTGTCTCTTTGTAGAAATGTGTCACCATTTGAAATGAGGCTTCTTATAACTTGCAAGGTTGGCCACCTATTCACTTTCAGAGAAAGGGACCCCCTAGACTTTCTCAGGGACTAAAGTATAATTTGGCAGGCCCCAGAACCCTCCTAATCAGTGGGCCCCCTTCCCATATTGTCCAGGCCCCCTTCCTGCATTTGCTGAGCTCAAAAACAACTGCAAAACTTTCTTGTTATGTTCAATACTAAGCTTGTCCATTAATGTTGAAATTTGAAAAGGCACATTTCAGGTATTCAGATGAAGTGAGCAGTAATCTCATCATTCCCCAGCGGCTGATCTCCATTTCACTTACAGTACTTGAGAAATATCTTTATTCAGTGAGTTTATGCTAAGACTGTGACTACCCCGCTTTAAATTGGCATAACTTATGTCACTCAGGTGTGTGAATTAGTCACCCCCTTAGCGCCCTAATTTATGCCAATTTAAACATCAGCTTTAGGAGAGCTTCTCTTGCAGACATAGCTACCACCACTTCCAGGGACTGGAATAAGCTGACAGGAGAACTTTAATGGGAGTTTGAAAGGGGTAGCCATGTTAGTCTAGTTCAGCAAAACAACCAAGAAGTCTTGTGGCACTTCTAAATGTAAGGGGACTGATAGCCCCTTACTGAGAGTGAATGGGCCTTTTGATTGGCCACTCCCGCTTGGAAGCAGGACTCTGAAACAGACAGCCCCAGGGCCAGTGGGAGAGGCCAGTATCCCAGGATGGGCTGATTGATTGAAAGTGCTCCCCTGCCCCTGAGCTAAAACTGCAGGCTGGACATGCCTGGGCAAGCCAGTGTGTGTGTGTGTGGGGCTGAGCTAAGGAGGAAGCACTAAGCAGCCAGCAGCTGGGAGCCAGAGG
Organism: Podocnemis expansa; assembly: GCA_007922195.1. NCBI lineage: Eukaryota > Metazoa > Chordata > Testudines > Podocnemididae > Podocnemis > Podocnemis expansa. The sequence continues at coordinate 5,302,487 of ML681966.1, forward strand.
ACCCAGGAAGGGAGGCCAGGCTGAGCTGATTTGGGCAGAGCAGACCCCACAGCAGCTGGACCAGCAGAGAGCCAAGTAGAGCTGAGCAGAGCAGGGCTGGAGGCAGTGACAGAGCCAGAGGTGCCTGAAGCTGGGGCAGGAGGCCAGAGAAGGAGCCCAAGGTGCTGAGCTCATCTGTGCAGCCCCACAGCAGGAGGGCCAGAGGAGCCACACAGAACCCAAGCAGCAGCTGGGAGCCGGAGTTGCAGCCATCTGGAGCTGGGTGTGGTGAGCAGCTGGGGAGCAGTGAAGGGGGGCTGACTCTGGGAAGAAGGGCCCTGCCCCTGGAGCTTGGGGACGTGTGGCCACAGCTGGAGCCTGCATCTGGCCCCCTGGATCATCCATTCGCAGCCAGGCCTGGGCAGAGGGCTTGCAACGTGGAGGACAGACTGAGACTGTTCCTCAGGCCCCAGAGACTCTGTTTGTAGTGCTCCCACACCAGGCAGCGGTGCTGGGGGTTTACTGTTCACCTTTTTCCACTTTTTTCTATTTTCTTATTGGGTTATTCTTTTTATCTCTGTATGCTTAAATAAATTGTATATAGTAACTGGAGGGCCAGAAGAGTGGTCAGTGTGGTCAGCACCCTGGAGTGGGGACACCCTAGCCCTGTCCTGAGAGACCACGATAAGAGTGGGGGTCGAGCACCAGGAATCCTGGGGCCCAGCCTTGTCGGGGTTACAGAGACTCCTCCAAACAGGAGATTGGGAGGTGAGCCTTTGAGGTCAGGCAGGCCTTGGGGTAAAGGAAGTGGGAGCAGGGACTCAGATCCTTTTGCTACCCACCTTCACCAGGGTGGTATACAAAGTCTGGGAAGTTCCCCACAAGAGCGGGTCCATCCCCCCGCTTACATAAAGACTAACAGGTTTATTTATTGCATGAGCTTTCAGGGGTGAAAAATCACACTGATGAAGTGGGATTTTCTCCCACGAAAGCTCATGCGATAAATAAACCTGTTAGTCTTTAAAAGTGCCACGGGACTCCTTGTTTGTTCTAATGGGAGTGGCTATATTAGAGAGCTCATGCCAGTGGAGCAGCTGTGTGGCACTGCATCAGCTGTGTTGCTGTAGGGTCTCTAGTGTAGCAATAATCTAAATCTCAAAGGAGAAAGAAGAGGCACTCAATAAACAAATAACATCCCTCAGGGACTGCAAGTGAACTGGTTTTGCTCACTACAACTGTAAAACAAAATAGGAGTAATAACAAAGGGATTTCTCCAAAATCTTTTCCCTATCAAGAAGCAACTAGTATCTTCCAAAGATTTACTCTTCCTGGATAGAGGTCCCATTTTTAAAAAATTCAGGTTTCATGGCCCTTCATCAAGTTCAGGTTTTTTGTTTTTGTTTTTTTAACTAATGAAAGTGATGGAACTAAGGAGAGGCAGGCACACTTTGGATTGGTGCTGTGCAAACCTCAGCACATAGTTCTGCCTATACTGTTTACTTGTGCCTGCCTACCCCATCCTGTGAGCGGCAGCCAATCTTGTCAAGTTGCAGGTTGGTTTTGTGCTGTGGCCAAACAGTTGCTGGCATTGAAAATTCCCTAAAATTCATTTTCACTTGCGACCTATGACAGGTTTATGTTTTGAAAAGTTCAGGGGCCTTAGTTCGCCATTTCTCACCATTTTTCCCCATTCAGCAAAAATCTTGACATGCATACAAACAGACAGCACTGCAAGATTTGTCACACATTTTTCACTTCACAAATATATTGCAAGAAGTAGAACAATTGTATCCATGTCAGGACGTGCAGCACTCTCTCAAGGCTATAACGTAGATTTTTACAAACTCAGTTGCAAATATTGCATTTACAGATGACCAGTAAGAAAGAGAAAAAAAAATCACAATAATTTAAATAACCAGTCTTCATCCATGGATGGACCAATCCATTTAAGTGGTTTTTAAGGCATCAAATGAATGTTTTAACATCAATCAAGTGCTTTCTTACATAACACTCATTCATTTTTTCTCTCTCACTGGGAATTTCCTCTACATGCAAATAGACACAGGTACATTGAAACAAAGAAATAAATCAACTTGTCTCTCAGGAGGGATCTTTAGTTTGTGAATGAGACAAGTTTTTGAGCTTGAACAGAACTGTTCTTCGGGTCTTGTGGAAACTTCAGTATTCTACCATATACCACTGCACTGGAAATCCACTTTGTGTAATCTGCCCATTGATATCCTTAATACTCCTCATTTCTGCACCAGCAGGCCAGAAGTTCATTTCTAATCTTCCTATGTCTGTCCTCTGGATCTGAGCATTGCTGATTTTATAGTGATATGGGTTTCAAGAACTGCATATTCCTTGCATATGAGCAGCATTAGTTAGTATCACTTCTAGAATATGCTTATGTGTGCCTTCTTGGTTAAAGGTTCCCAGCTCAAGTGATTAAATTCCTTAGCTTTCCATCTATGGGAGAATACAAAGAATGCTTTGACCATATGTTTTGTATTTACAGCCAGGAAGTATCTCCTTCCTTTCTGTTTTCACCTACTTTATGGCTATGTTCACACACAGGGAGTTATTTCGATACAAGTTGTTTTGATACAAGTTGTATCGAAATAACGCCTTATTTTGAAATAAGTTAATTCGAATTAACAGTTTGTTAATTTGAATTAAGGAAAAAAGCAGGAATCAAAATAGCATGTTCAGACAACAGTTATTTCAAAACGAGTCACCATTGTTTCGAAACATGTTCAGATGGCATTTTTTTGAAACAATCGTTTTGAAACAACGTTGTTTCGTCCCCACATGGGGTTTAAGTTGTTTCGAAACACCGCCGTTGTTTTGAAACAGTGGAACCTGTTGTTTCGAAACAACGGTGCATCGTGTGAACATGGCCTTTCTTATTTCAAAACAACCTCTGTTGTTTTGAAATAAGACTGCTGTGTGAACACATCCTTTATTATTTAGGTACAACAGAGCAGCTGTGTTCCCCTTCTCATTACCCAACTAAAGCCACCTTCAGAAGCAAACAAAATCCTTGGATTTAAGCAGGGTGGGATTCAGTAGTCGGACTATCATTGGAAGACTATTTCCCTAGTTCTGGTTTCCATACTTTAAAAAAAAGATGTTGACAAATTGGAATGGGTTCAGAAGAGAAGCTTGATTCAAGATTTGAGACTGAAGAACCTATCTTGCAGTGGGAGGCTAAAGAAGCTCAGTTTATTTAGTCTATTGAAGAGAAAATTAAAAGGTGATTTGATCATGGCCTATAAGTACCTACCTGTGAAGAAGATGTCTAATAGTAGATGGCCCTTTAATTCAGCAAAGTATAACAAGTTCCAATGGCTGGAAGATGAAGTTAGATAAATTCAGAGCAGGAATAAAGCACAAATGTCTGTGATTGAGTATTCTCTGTCAATTGGATGCCTTTCTTAAAGGCATGCTTTAGCTCAACTAGAAGTTATAGGCTTGATGCAGGAATTAGTTGGTGAAATTCTGTATCCTGTGTTACCTAGGAGTTCACACTAATCGTCCCCTCTGGCCATAAAATCTACAAGTCCATAAACTACTGAACATGAAAGTCAGTGATGTGACATTGTAATATACAGAAGAGCAAGGGGCTATCTGGATTAATTATACTATAGAAGTAATTCCTAGGATGTATTTTCTAACTCACCACACATCCTCATGCGCCCTCATATAAAGTACCCTCTGGGCAGCAACCTCTATTGACCCTGCCAGCAGGGTCAGAAATTTGAGGACCTTGGGGGGCAATCACTGCACGGGGGGGGTACGGGGTAATCTTTATTAAAACTGGTATGGGAGTGGGGTGAGTGGTGGGGTGTATATGTGGTGCTTGTCACGGTGTTTCTAAGGGGGTGTTGTGGTGTGCTTAACTCTGTGGAGTGGGGGGGGTGCAATGCAAATTAGTATGCCGCAGTAGCAGAGGAGAGAGAACGCAACCGGGGAGAAGCAGGATCAACAAGGTCAGAGGGGCTCAAAGAAGGGGAGGGCAAGTGGGCTGAGGACACAGGTGGGGGGCTCGGGGCAGCGGAGAGCGGGAGTGGGGAGTTGGCGGCAGTGGTGGAGAGGGGCTTAGGGGAGAGGGAAAGCGAGTGGGGGGTGAGTAGGAATGGCGGGATGGAGACACATGTGGGAGTTAGGGCAGGGAGACAGAGGCAGGCGAGGGGTTGGGACACAGGTGGGGGTTCGGGGAAGCAGGGGCTGAACAGGGGTTCAAGGGTTTGGGAGGGAGGCAGCAAGGGACTGAGTGGGAGGGAAGGGAGCAGCGGCAGGAGGAAAGGGGAAGAGAAGAAGAAGGAAAGGGAAGGAAGGGGGGCAGGAGCGGAGGCAAGTGGGGGTGGTCATGGGGAAGTGGCGGCTGGGGAGTGAGGGCGGTGAGGGGCTGGCGGCAAAGGGGGGGGCTTCAGGGGCCACAAGGGGCCGGCGGGAGCCTCAGGAAAGTGGCGGCAGTAACAGGGAGCCAGCTGGGCAGCCGCAGGAAAGCAGCAGCAGCCATGGGGAGCCGGTGGGAACCGCAGGAAAGTGGTGGCAGTAACAGGGAGCCGGGTGGGCAGCTGCAGAAAAGTGGCGGAAAAAGGGGAAAAACCAGGGGAAAAGCCACAACGGGCAGGGGTCAGAGAAGGGAGTAGAGATGGCTGGGGGAAGCCACGGGGAAAGGGGTTGTGGGCAGCGGAAGAAGGGGCTGGAGAGAAAAGAGAGGTACGCAGGGGCAGTTGGAAAATAAAGAGGGGACAAGGAAAGGTTTAAGAAGAAGAAGGAGTTTTATTCAAGTTGGGGAAGTTACAGAGGGGAGGGCAAAAGCAACTTAACAAACAACTCTAAAGGCTACAAACTAAAGGAAACAATCTTACCATCTAACTTAGTACTACTAAGGCTACTAATTAACTTTATACAATGTTGCAACTCACAATAATACCTTTAACACCAGTTTAAACAGTTCAGAAGGAAGAGATACACTAAGTAATACAGAGTAGCAGCTGGTAATTACAGATGCGGGAGCTCTTTTAGCACAAAATGAAGCAGCAAGTAAAAAGAGGAAAGGAGAAGGTAAAAGATACACATGAGCCTGTAGAGCTAGGAGAAAACAGTCCCAAAGCAGCAGCAGAAAAAGAAAGTAATTTTAATCTTTGAAGAAAACAGCAGGGCAGGCTCTTACCATTCCTAGCAGCAGCAGTAGCAGCATTACAGGCAGGAGAGAGAGACTCATACTCAGGCTGGCAATTCAAAACATGGGGTACGCTCGGGGAAGAACTCATTGAGCGGAGGAGGTCAGCTTCTGGTTGATCAGGCCAGGCAGGGTGTCTTGGGGACCTTCCTGCCTGAGCCCCCCAGGACCAGAGCTTTTAAGGTGGTTTTCCTGCCTTTCCTTGATTACAGGGAATGCAGAGAACAATGGTAGTATGAGTCATACCTTGCAGGACCTTGCAGTCAGGCAGAGCCAACCTACACCAAGCCCTGTCAGAACAATGGGCACTCAGGATGGTAATGGCCATCCAGTTAAGTTCAAGGGGGCCATCTGCTCCCCTTAACATTCCTTACATACTTAAGTGATGGCCCGGGAGGGGCGGCCATAAAATCAATACAATGAGTCACGAACATCTATGAATTTATTTTCTTTGCTGGCAATAGCTGAAGGCCAAAGCCTCACAATGCAAATATAATAGACTAGTAGTCTCTTGTGATCAGGTGGGTTTATTCTGCATTAGAAGAGCCCAGTGTAGCCCATGGATGGTGGAAATCCCACCCCTTATGCCCTGCTGGGCATGCTTGAGCATAAAAGGGAGCAGCTCAGCTCATTAAGGGCTTATCAGAGTGGAGAAAGGACGCATGCTGGAGGCTCCTGGCTAGGAGTCGTATCAGTCCCCACTTGAGAGTGGGAGTGGGAGCAACTCCAGGAACTTTGTGGAGGAACCAACACCTCTGGCAGGCCATCTTGAGGCAGACACCTAGGAGCATGTAGCTGCAGGCAAACTCCAATAACCCCGGGAGGAACTGACGGTGGCCATTGTGAGAGCACTGAGTGGAGAGAAGGGAGTGACAAGGGAGGACCTGGACAATGACCTGGGTAGGAAATAGCCCTAGGGGGTCCGAAAGGTAATCAAGTTTGGGATGGAATCCAATACAGCATGGTTTGGCTCAGATCCCTACTGACTTGGTGCTATAAGAACCTGGCACCAACAGGGCCTTAGGCTGGGGCTCAGTGGAGCAGGAGGGCCTGAGCCCCCCTACTTGGACAAGGTGCCACTGGAGAGCACCACCACACCCGTCATTATAGCCGCTAGACTGTGCAGCCCTGACCCCAGGGCTTATCATTGATTGGGGCCACTAGGCCATGTTACCCTGATGCTCAAGACAGTCAGGACAGTAACACAGCAAAGATAGTAACCCAGAGGGAGCACTGAAAACTAATCAAAGCCGCAGAGATGCCCATTTCACCTGTGCTCTTTTGACTGTCCTGACCAGGGGCTGGGTGACAGGATGGGCTTATCCTGCGACATCTCTACAGAGAGAAGTGTCTTCAAGTGTCTGATGAAATTGGATTTTCTCCCACAAAAGCTCATGCAATAAATAAATTTGTTAGTCTTTAAAAATGCCACAGGCCTCTGTGTTTGTTTCTGATAGATTAAACTAACAGGCTACCCCTCTGGACCTTGTCTACAGAGAGAAGTCCCTTCAGCAAAACAGATATTTATGTAAGGAAAACATTGAAGATGAGCCTTAGCCCTGAACTAGTCTGAGGTAAAAACTCAGACAACACTCTTGAAACACAATGAATACAAGACTAGAAAAGTCATGGGATGTGTTCACACAGCAGTCTTATTTCAAAACAACAGATTGTTTCGAAATAAGAAACGCCATGTTCACACGACATACCATTGTTTTGAAACAACTTAAACCCCATTTGGTGACGAAACAACGTTGTTTTGAAACGATTGTTTCGAAACAATCCCGTCGGAACATGTTATTTTGAAACAACGGTGACTCGTTTCGAAATAACTGTTGTCCGAACATGCTATTTCGCTTTGAGCTTTTTCCTTAATTCGAATTAACATTTTCTTAATTCGAATTAACTTATTTCAGAATAATGCCTTATTTCGATACAAGTTGTTTCGAAACAACTTGTATCGAAATAACCCCCTGTGTGTGAACATAGCCCTAATGATACATCTGTTTGCCTTCCACCTGAATCACAAACAAGGTTTCCTTGTTCACTTGCCAATGGGATCACAAAACGTAGGCAGGGATCCCCTACGTCACTCTCCTATATCATCTGAACCATAATTTGAATCAGGGCCTCTAGTCTGGTCTATTTACATGGTGACATGAGACTCCAGACTCGCTCTTTGCCATGTTAAACTGAAGTGCATCATAGTCATATGTAATATTGTAGTTCAACTGCTTTGTGTCATCCAGTATGTTGAAGCTGTGTAAGAAATGGTGAATAATATCCTTACCAGTTCCTCTCTATAACTTATTTCATATGACATTGTGATATTAATGCAGTATCACAACATGACATAGATTATAATGCTTACAATGCCATAACATTGTGATTCAGTATGAGATGATGTTTTGCAGACTGTAAATTTGGAATCCATAAATGTCCTGCAACTACTAATATGTGTTTATCCCCAGAAAATGAAGATAATATAAGAAAATTGAAGATGAATGGCAATTCTGTGGGCTTCTCCAGAAACAAACCTAGATGTCTGATAAACTCATTTATATTCTTTACTTCAATTTCTTTATCTGTGAGATGCTTGGTGCCTCCAGCATGGTCTGATCTCTTCCAGCGCACATAGGATGTTCTGAGTACTTTTCAGGATCAGGCCCCTATTTCCAAAACTCTGACTAAAGACATGGATGAAACTATGATGGATTTCTACAGCTGTTGTGCAATCACATAGACAGAGAACTATTTATATACTAATTTGTTGCTTATTTGTAAAATCTAACAATGGAGAAAAATACGCATTAAGTTGGTCAGTAAGTCTTCTGCCTTTAATCCCATATTTGACCTCCTGAAGAGACTATCAAATTTCCCTCCTTTTTGTGTCAAGTTGACTGGATCTTTCAAAAACTCCCTTCTGATCGTTAGTGTGACCATCATCTGTATTTTAAATATTACTTTTCCAAACATCTTCCTTTCAGTTATGGAGAGTGCCTGTCATAAAAATATTAACTTGTTTACTAAATTAGTGTAACATGGATTTTAATGACCTAAGGGTATCTATAAAGTTACAGAGGCAAAAGCAGAAAAAAAGAAATCACTTGTTTGGAAATAGGGAGCCATTAGTAGTGGAATTAGACCTTCCCCTTGATGGTCTAATAAGGAGTTATTCAACAGAGAAATTAAAAATATAGGAACAAACATAGTGGATGAGACCAATGGTCCATGTAGCCCAGTATCCTCTCTTCCAACAATGGCAAATGCCAGGTGCCTCAAAGAGAATGAACAGAAAGTTAATCATCAAGTAATCCATCCTGTTGGCCAGCCCCAGCCTCTGGCAAAGAACAATCCCTGCCTATCTTTGCCATTAATGGACCTCCTCCATGAATTTACCTAATTCTTTTTTAACCTGTTATAGTTTTGGCTTTCACAACATCCTCTGGCAAGGCATTCCATAGGTGACTGTGTATTTCCTGAAGGAATACTTCCTCCTGTTCATTTTAAGTCTACTGCCTATTAATAACATTTGGTGATTTTTTTTTCTCAAATGGGGCAACCAGATCTGTACACAGCATTAAAGATGTGGGCATAGCATGGATTTACCTAGAGACATTAAGATATTTTCTTTATTATCGCTCCCTTTCCTAATAACTTCCAATATTCCATTAGGTTTTTTTTTTTTTCTTTTCTGTTGCTGCACAGAGTGGATGTTTTCAGTGAACTAACCACAATGACTCCAAGATCTCTTTCATGAGTGCTGACTGCTAACTTAAACCCTATCATTTTGTATGCTTAGTTGAGATTATGTTTTCCAATGTGCATTACTTTGCTTTCATCAGCATTGTGAAATGTTATGATATGTAGCTAAGAAGCAAAACCCTCAAAGACAGCTGTGTCTGGAGTGCTGAGCATGACACTGGTTTGTTCCCTTTCCTTCTCTGCACTGTTTCCCTGCAGCTGGAGTAGGAGCTTCTTTGCAACAGTTTCTGGAATAGCTTTTGTGTGTCTCCTCCACACTCCATTTCCAAGTCTCAGCTGAAAACATGTATTTTATCTCCTCTCCTCCCCAGTTTAAAAATGTATCTGCCCTATGCACTGTGTGCAGAGACTGCGTCCCACCCTCCCACGTGGAGGGACCCAATTGTGGCTATGTCCAGTGCTACCTGCCTGGGACCAGGTTTAATCCTGTGGAGCATCTGGTGATGCTGTGTCTGGACAGTTCACAGGAGTGCCAGATTTAGGCACAAGACAAATAAGCCATAACTTGGGGCCCCTAAATAAGTCTGAGATAACTAAAAGGATTTAGCATAATTGAAATCGATAATGCAAATAACTATTTTTGCAAGATGTATGTTTTATTTAGTTTTCATTTCATCTTTGCCATTGGTGGCCTTAGCAGGTGGGCAGTGTGGGCAGCTGCCCAGGGCCTTGGGCGGGGGGGCTCCTTGCTGCCTCTCTGCTGCCTCTGTGGGTACTGAGGACCCAGCAGGGGGCTCTAGTGAGGTCTGGCAGAGAGGTGGGGAAGTGAGGTAGGGCTGTTCCTGGGCAGGGGGTAGGGCCCAGGGCCAATTAGCCTGTGGATGGTTCCCCCAGCCCCAACCAATGTTCCCTCTAAGAGCCTCAGGCAACTGAGCAACTCACGTTGTTCGCTGTGCACCCCCCCCCCGCACGGGCCCAATCCTGCCACGCCCCCTCCCCACAGGCCTGCTCCTCTGGTAAGCCCCCAGCCTGCCCAACCCCTCCCCACAAGCCTACCCTGCTGCTGGAGCGGCATAGCCCAGCCACACCTCCTGGGGCCAGAGAAGCACTAATGGAGCAAACTCAGAGATTCTGGGCATGTTCCATTAGAGCTTCTCTAGGCTGGAGTTTTAATAACTCCCAGCTCCAGAGGAGCTCTGAGCCGGGACTCTGGCTGCCCTGCACGGGGGGGCTGCATTGGGGTGCACGGCTGCGCACCTGCGCAGCTTAAAGGGAACTTTGGCCCCAACTCCCATGCTAGGGAGTAGGCCAGCCTAGAGGCCAGGATCTGCACTCCTGCCCCACCCCACCCTGCTGCCTTTGGCTTCTTGCTGAATGCTGCAGGGCCAGAGCAGGGGACAGCATGGCAGTGCAGGAACTGTGGTGTCCAGGATGGTTGCCCCACTCACCCTCCTCTACCCAGGAACAGGCCTAGAGTGGGAGGCTGACGGCGGTCCTGGCAAGGCCTGGTGAGGGTGCTGGGCAGCTGCAGGGCGGGGGGAGACAAAACTGGTGGGGGAACTGGGAGGCTGGGGGGGGGAGGGGGGGGGTCCTAGCGGGGGTAGGGGAGGTGGTGAGACCTGGTAGGCTGCTAAGAGCACTAGTGGGGGGGATCAAAGGTCAAGGGTGGGACACTGAGGGGCACATCCTTTACTTTTGCTGGGCCCTGGAATCACTAAGACCACCGGTCTTTGCCTATGTACATACCAGACCTCTCAAACTCAAATCACCACGAGGGCCATGTGAGGACTAGTACAGGGCCACATGAGGACTAGTACGTTAGCCCGAGGGACACACCATTGTAACCTTTCCATACAATGATATTGCAAATATTGGTAATGATGGTGTCGTTGCGGGCTGCAGGAAATAGCTTTGGGGCTGCATGTGGCCCACAGGCTGCGTGTTTGGGACCCCTTGTGTCAGGCAGGGGTGGTGCTGGGGTGGGGATCTGGGGCCTGGCTGCCAGCGGCCATGGCAGCCCCGTCCCCAGCCAGGGACTGGGGCCTGGCTGCCCACAGGCGCAGACCCCAGCCGCCTGTGGCCGCTTCTGGCGTGGCCCAGCCGCGGCCTAGCCGCCTGCGGCAGTGCGGCCCCCCTCGGCCCTATCCCTGGCCAGGGGATGGGGCCTGCCAGGCAGCCAGCCAGGCCCTGGATCCCTGGCTGGGGATGGGGCTGCCGCGGCTGGCCGGGGATCGGTCCCCGGATCCCCGGCCCGATTGAGCCGGAGATCTGGGGCACTGGTGTTGGGACCAGGGGCACATGCCCTGGGGTGCCAAATGCCAGCGATGCCCCTGGTGTCAGGGCCGGCTCTGCTGTGAGGCAAGAGACGGACATGGCTTCAGATGACAGTTCTTAGGGACATCTAGACCCCTGAAGATCAGGCTGGCTCCCGTGTCTTCAACTCTTTCCTAGCAGCTCAGGCACTGTCTGTTAGTCAACCTGCAGCTTAAGTCAGGTAGGCAAAGTGTACTTTAAATCCTCTGCAGGCAGATGCTGGAGATTTATGCACCTCAGAAAATCATTTTCAACCTCCGTGAATGAGACGGGGGGGGGCACCAAATCAAAGTTTGGCTTGGGGTGCCATAACCTCTTGAGCTGGCCCTGCCTGGTGTATATACACATGTATAAGGGTTTATTGTTTATTTACACACATATAAGGTCAGGTTTATCATTTATGTGGTCCTTTCTGGTATAATGTAATACAGTTATAATGTATAATGGCCCTTTCTGGTATAATGTAATACACTTGTAACTATGGCAGTGCTCAGGCACTGTCCAGAATCTAGCAGGGAATCTTAGAGGAACAATGTGGAAGCTATTAGTTCAGGGGTGCATCCCTCTTGTACCTAACTAGGCCAGCAAAGTTCATTCTTCACAGGCCAAAGTGAGGCTCAGTGGGGATCAAGGTTCTCTCTAATTACTTGTAGACAGTGTGCAGAAACAATTTCTTTGTGTGCGCAAAAACCTTTTTTTGTGAGTACCAATATTAGCACTATTGAGTTTTTTGTGCACACTTTTATTTTGTTGTGTGCACAGGTTTCATGACCTGTGTGTGTGCGCACATGTGCACAGCTTAGAGGGAACAGTGCTTGTAATGTATAATGGACCCTTTCTGGTATACTGGAATGCACGTGTAACGGATAATGGCCCTTTCTGGTATACTGTAAGCCACTTTATTTTGATAGCACGAGGCCTCCGATTCTCGACCCTAGGCCTCAGCCTGCCCTGGCTCAACCCCAGACACTTGCTAACGGACTTGGCGCAGCCCCGCCCCGCCCCCAACGGACGCGCCCCCCCCCTCGCTCGCCATTGGCCCGCTGCGGCGTCCCGGCTGCCCGCGGGCCCTAGCGCCGCCGGTCTCCGGCCGCGCGGGGGCGGGCGCGGCGGACACACGCACACGGCGCTTCTCCGGCGGCGGCTCCCGTCCTGTGGGCGGCTTAAATAGGCGGGCCGGGCGCCGGGCTCGCCGTGTCCGAGTGTCGTCGGCGCGGAGGGCGCTGCTGGTCCCCGCGGAAGCTGCCAGGCCGGGCGGTGAGTGCGGGCGGGGCGCCGCCCGCTTCCCTTCCGCAGGCGCAGAGCTGCCGGCGCCGCTTCTGCCCGAGGCCTCCTGGGCCGTTGCCGGGCGCCAGCGGCCGCCTCAGCCCGCTGGGGCTGCCGGAGCGCGGCGGCTCGGCTGGCGCTGGGCGCCGCGGGAGCTGCCCTGGGCGAACAAAAGAGCCTCAGCCCCGGCTGGGGCCGGCCGCGAGCCCTTTCCGCAGGGCGTGGGGCCGCGGCTCGGCAGCCAGCGGTGTGTCATGGAGATGGCGGCGCTGAGGGAGGACTGGCCGGGGATGCTGTTGAAGGGGGATCTCGGCGGCCGGTCGCTCTGACGGTGCCTCCCTCTCCCGTCCAAAGAGGCTCTGCTGGGTGACGGGGGATCTTTGCCATAGGAGGCAGGCCCCGTCCCGTGTTTAAAGGGACACTCGAACAGCTCTCTGAGCCAGTGGCTTTCCAACTCCTTTTCCTTGGGACCCAAGGGGGAGGGGGGGAGCGTGCTTGCGACCCAACAATTCCCTCTTTGAGCAATGCACTCCAGTTTGTAATGTTGTGATTAGCATTAGTAGGGTGTTGTCACGCCTCACTTAGGACACAATCTGTGCCTCTCCAGTTAAATGAAAACTGGACTGGCCAGTTTTCGTTCAATGTCTTGTATGTTAGAACAGTGATGTATGAGCCAGAGGCAGCCTTGGGCAATTGGGGGCCCTAGGCAAAGGCCCACTGTGGGGCCCCCTTTAGGCCCCCACAGCCCCCTTCTGTGGCTCCAGCTCCACACAGCCAGCCCCCCTCAATAGTCTCAGTTCCCCCCGCTGCAGCTCTCCCCACTGGCCCCCATCCCTCCTCGGCACATCTCCCCTATGGCCCCAGCTTGCCACTACTGGCCCCCAGCCCACCATCTGTGGGGCCCCCTGCAGCCATTACACCTTGCCTTCCCATGGCTCTGGCTCCCCAGGACTAGCTGCCTCTGCCTTGCAATGCCAGCACCTTGCCAGGGGCCCAACCATCTCTTCCCCCACCCCCAACAGCCTTTTCTTCCTGTGGTCAGCTCCCTCCATGACCCCAGCATCCTGCCTGGGGCCCCAAAAATGGCTCTGGTGCCCTGTTGGGGGCCCTAATGTCCCCTCCTTGCCAAAGGCAAGAGGCTGGGCAGCAGCACACAGACCTGGGCCGGTGGGCAGAGCAGCTCGGGGGTGGGGTGGGGTGGCGGGAGTCCTGCCTCTGGGACAGTGTGCTCTGCCCCATGCCCTCCACCCCAGCACCAGGACTACCGCAGTCTGATTGGCCTGGGCCTTGCCCCACCCCCACTGCCATGTGTTTTGCAGGGTGGGAGGCAGACACTGCTTTGGGGGTAGGCAAAGGGGCCCTAGGCAGCTGCCTGCTTCACCTACCCTGAAAGCCACCTATGATATGATCAGATGTTCTCTGTAGGGTTTCAGATCCAATCTGAGGCTGTTCTAGTCTTAAAACTTGTAAAAACCTTATTCCTAAACCTTCTGAACTGAGGTGGTTTTTTTCCAAGCCAAGTGGACTTTGTTTCTGATGGCTCACCTTCCTTTCAATAATTTGAATAGAAACTTTAGTCCAAAAGGATGGTCAAACTTGCTTGAAGTTTTATATTTAAAGGCAAAAGCTCTTAAACCAATTCCTTTCTTTGTTGAATGTTGGTGGAGGAACACGGCTTTAACAGGCATTTCTCAAGTATCTATAGTCCAGATGTTGCAATGATCCTGTAATTGTTCGAGCCAGAAAGTGAAAATGATTGCTCTCTAGTAGGCTGGCCTGACTGATTCATCTTTAAGTGGATGTAGCTTTCAAGCACTCTGTATGCAAGCTAAAACGACTGATAAAGTAAGAAATAAACACTGATAAACAGCAGCTAAACATCTTTTAAAAAGTGGTTTTAGTGACTCAGCTAATAATGCAGCTACGCATTTGAACTGGAGTGTTCCTTAGGTGTTAACATTTGTATGAACCTCCACAGCATTCATTAGAAGCATCAAAGGCACAGTTGTCTTATAGAATAAGGAAAATGAATTTTTAAGGGCAGCTTTTTAAGTTGAAGCAACCTGTTCTTAAACTTTCTATCTTTCCTTTTCAGAAATATCACTAGATGAATTAATTTATAAATCCATAAGACCAACTAATGTAGGTTAACTTCTTGTGGGATTTTGACCTGGTTTTTTAAGGTGCAAGCAAAGTACCTTCAAATTTCATTGTTCAACAGGCATGTATAATCACACAGTCAAAGCTGTATTTTACAGAATTTCAAAAGACGACCTATGGCCTACCAGGCATATTTGGAGAACAGTTGGGTAAAAAGGTGTCTGCAGTATGTGTCTGGGGGGGAGGGGTGGAGTCCATGATGCAGTAGTTGGCTCATGCGATAGGAAAGGTTAATGTCTAAAGTAACAGCAATTTCAAGTCCTATCTGTTTGTTCATACCTAATTTGGAAAACTGTCTGAAAATGGCTTTAGCAAACTTTCCTGTGGTTTACCCTGTTCGGGTAAAGTAGTTCCTAAACTTTGTTCTTAATTCATTTAAGCAATGCTGATGTATTGTAATCTGGCATGGGGCACACTCCTGAAGTGGTGTGGCAAGAAGTTTGCATATGGGTATGCATGCTTGTTTCCTCAGGAATGTATCAAGTACAGATGTACTTCTTCAAACCTCTCCTTGCAAACAGTAATAGTAGTACTGGTTGTCAAAATAGGTTTTTTTAAAATGTTCTGATTATGCACATTATGTGGCTTCGCCTAGAGCTGTCCTGTTGGCTTAGCAGGTGTCAGCTACCAGAGCTGTTACAATTTCTTACTGAAAAGTAGCACTTGCTTATTCTTAATTAAGGAAATGTTCAGACCCTATGTGGGTAGGGGGGGAAAAAAACCAAAGCTTGCTGTTTAATTAGTAGCTGCACATTCTTGTGTGTGCACAGCATGAGCATTCCTTGACAAGATCAGTGAATAAACTGAAATAGTTTGTACATTTGGAACTTACTTTGCAACAATAAACCAAGTATTGGGATGGATGTACGTCATGAATTTCATAAAACTCAGGAACTTTTTGCATTGATTTTGGAAACAAGTTGGTATTATTGCAAAATGAACTTTTTCTTTCTTCTAGTCATCTCTGGCAAATTATGCTGCTTTTGAATAAATTTACAAGTCTGCCTAGCCAGTTGAATGACAGGATATGATTACTAAGTGGAGAAGTTTCGCTTTAAACATCTGCTTCTAACAGCTTGTGCTGTTCTTTGGGGGAGAATGGAGGAGCACCTTGGTCTCCTTGGCAAACAACTTTAAACCTTGCAAAAGCACAAACTTTTTGTAGTATGGGTTTTGGGGGGGGGTGGCTTGACATGTTCATATAAAAGTGTAGTATTAATGACTAATCAATTAGTCATCTGCTATCCATGACTAACATTGAGAGGATGATAGTATTGGGCTAAAATCAATAATACTCAATGGATTTCTGTCCCTGCTCATAAGAACACTTCAGTGAAGCATGTGGCTGGCTCTGCTAGCTCTTCACTTATCTGTTTCTTAAACTTTATTTTCTCTACCTGTGTCCTACAAGAAGTATTCAGAGCATGAAACTATATTGCTTGAGAATCTAGGTCCATGGGCCTCTGGCTGTCTGCCATGTTCTAGTGTCCAGCTGTATTAAATCTTTCTAAAATGTAGTCAAAACAAATGATTTGCTTTATTGATGTATTGCATATAAGGGGTTGTAAAGCACTCACAAGCAAGTTCTGTAACTGAAAATGGGAAGAGATGTGATCTGCCTGGTTACAATGGGAGAGGTGCACCATGATGATTCCTCTTAAGTTCTGGTCCATAGTGTGGGGAAAACCTTCTGCACTGCTTTGATCTCTTCTTCAGACAACTGCTCTGGGGCAGGGAAGAGGCTTGCATTTTTCCAACCCAGTGTGAGCTGTCAAAGGAACACATCACAACACTGAGAAACTGTACCTTCATCTTCCACATTAAACGATGGGTGTCAGTTTTTCGTCAAATGACAAAGATTGTCCTGTTTGTTTTTTAAAATCTTTAATTAAAAACCTATGAGATGCTTTTCTTGTAATCAACATGTGCTAGTAGCTTGTCCATAAGTGGCTGAAAATAGCATCCATACTTCATTTACCAAAAAGTTCTTCTTGAAGCCAACATGCTCTCGGTGGCTAGCTTGCCCAGTAGTGACCTGCTCTGATAGCTTTAACGCCATGTTCTGCAAAATCTTCCACACAGTTCTCTAGAGAAGAAAGAAGGGCTTTCAGGACAATGCATTCGAACTTCCTGCATGAACTACAATCCCTACATCCAGTACCGTTAACATAACTGCCATGCTGTGTCAGACCAATGGTTCATCTAGCCCAGAGTCCATCTAGTTTTCTCTTCTGAAGTACTTTGCATTGACCTCTGTCAAAAGGTAGTGAACAGAACAAACAGTTGTGCAGTGATGTCCCATCATCCACTCTCTCTGCTTCTGGCAGTTAGAAATCAAGAACGTGGGTTTGCATCCCTGTCCGTCTTGGCTATAAGTTGTTTTGTTTTTCTTAAGTCACAGTGCTCCAAAAATGGAAGTTTGGCATCTGTACGTTAAACTGCACTAAATGACTAGTGGAATAGAATTTCTTCTGGCTAAACTCAAACTGCCTTAACACTTTCTGCAGATGACTTAAACTGTGGTCATGCCTTGGTCCTGGGGGAAGGGAATCAGTGAGTTGCTTTTACATACACAGGGAATTAGTAGAACCGATTTCTTGTAATTCTGTTTTGTGAGTGAGAGCAAGGGTTGTGCACCCAGTCCCTTCCAATAAGGCATTTACTGACTTCCTTGTTTTAGGTACTGCAGAAGCATTCAAGACTCATGTATCTGATGCATTGTGACTTTATTCTAAGGTAGTGGTTCCCAACCTTTAGGTAACATGGCACATTTCAATTAAACAATTCCACTGTGCCGCTCACTTGTTTTCTCAGCTGTATTGATTGCTCATAAATGTCATCTTTACTATGGCTGTTTGTAGTTTGCAACCTAGTGTGTACAACAAGCCAAAGAAGGATCAAATGCATTAATGTTTCAGTCCACTGGAAAAAATACATGTCCCTTCAATTTTGCCCCTTGGCCACCTGCATTTAAAATGTTCAGTTTTAGAATAAAAAAACCTGATACCTCACTTTTAATTTGATTAATTTCACAAGTTTTATTAGTTGTAGTTTTGGATGGATAGCATACTTTAAGGTGAAACAATGTTTGTTTTATGCTGGTTTTTCATTACCTTTGTACAAAACTCCACAGCATCCTTGGGTAGCTCTCATGGCACACTGATAGAAAAACCACTGTTCGAAGGAATGGATATTAAATGCCTGAATGCTTGTTCCTTGTGACATGACCTAAATTAACTTGCCTCTTTCCTAGATTGTAGGTGACTAAGTGTGCAGAAGAGGCTAGTTCCTGCACAGACTCACACTCTCTTTCAGATGTGCAATGACTTTGCAGGATCACCAGTATATATGTGTGGTATTTTCCTGGAACAGTCAGAACAGGTAAAATAGCATCATCTCATCAGTTATGCTGCTGGTGCCCCTGGAAAAGAACTTCTGTATGGGACCAGCAATAGGCTTCTACAGAGTGGTGCCCATTTTGGGTACTTTTTGTGAATGGACATGCAAACAGAAGCTTGGGTACTGCTGCATGCTTCTTCAGAAGAAAGTTATAAATATGCTGGTTCTCATTGAAACTGCGGTTTTAAACTTTACTTCTGTGACAGATTAAACGCTCATTTGTTTCCTGTTGATCATGGAGATGGGCACAACTTGGTGTTTTGTAGTCTATCTTGAAGTGTATTAGTTTCATTCTAAATTGTAAGGAGCAGTTGCATAATCTAAATGGAGTTCTATCAGCTCCACCAACAATAATCTAATTCTTAAAAGTGCCTTGGGCAGAGTCTTGCCATGTAATGCTATATTGTCCATGTTGAGGAAACTTGCGACCCTTCAAGTGGCCCCCAAGTTAGCTTTTAGACACAATTCTGACTGTGGACACAATTTTGAAAGAGCTGCCCTGCTGGCACTGACAGAGGTGTCGGGGCCCTGGGTCCAGAGGCTGAGCTACACAATCCCTCCCAGCCCCTGGTCTGGGTGGTCTGCCCCCACAGGCAGGGTAGGGTGGCCAATGCCTGTTTGTTCCACCCAGGGGGGTGGGGCCAGTAGGAGCATCCTCTTGCCCCAGGGCCCCCCAGAGATGGCCCACCCACAGGACAACATGCTGGGGAGTGGGTGGGGCCCCAGGTTGTGGAGGCCATGGTAGGGAGCAGCCTGGGGCCCCCAGGCCAGTTAATCTGTGCTAAGCACATGCAACATTTTAATTGAATTCTGTTTAGTCAATTTTTAGCCTGCTTCTGTGGTGGGGGTCCAAAGACCACTGATTAGCGTTGGATTAACCAGGTCATGGTACAGGAGATGGCACAGCTGCCCCTATACCTCCTGTCCTCTTTGGAATGAGGGTAGGGCTGGACTACTTTTAGCTCTTGTTACTGGTTTTAGCCCTTGGAGGCCAACCAGTGAATCTGTCTTGCTGTAGCTGTGCTGGTGTCCTCCTATAAAAAGGCACAGCTTACCTCAACAGAAGGAGTTTTTCGGTTAGTGAAGGAACACCATCAGTTTTTAAACAATGGTGTCTGTTGACAAAAGCGCTCTACCATGCGCATAGCTGGATCTACACTGGGGTTGGATTGGTGTAGTGGTCAAATGACAGGACAGGTCAACATAGCTACAGACTTCTAAGTATAGATGAGGTCTCAGTCCAAAGTGGGAGGGAAAAGTTCAGGAAAAAGTGCTCCCATGATTCCTATCTTCATTACTTAGATCAAATTTACGGCTCGTTCTCTGTATTAGAAAGCATATGCCATGAACAGTAAGTGGTGTCTGCAGCAGCACCTTCTCATGTGGTTTCCCACTTGGCTGGAATGTAGTTCTAGGCTTGTCATCTCTTTCAGGCTTGGGTACTACAAGATGATCCCCTGGGATTTATGTACAAAGGGGGGGGGGTTAATGATGAATTGACAATCCAGGTGCCTTGCAGTATACTTAATGTTATAGGAATGTCCCACTCAGACCTAAGTGTAATCCTATAATTTCTAGAGTGCTCAGGTCACTTCAGAAATGATGGGAGAGGGGAACACTTAGCAGATACCACTCAATTTGTAGGAGGTGGCAATGATCATTCAAACTGGAGCAGTGTATCAAGTTTCCATTGTACTAGTCAGTGAATTGTCATCTGGTGTAGGATTTTGGCAACTCCCTGTTAGCTCTCGTTAAATTTAAATGTTTGACTGTATACGCACTGCAGTTTATGCTCAGGGGTTTGAATTGCATCCCCTCCCCCCTCCACCAAGCGATACGAATTGTATTGACCTAAGGGCCAGTATAGACTGCACTTTTTAATGCAGGAGCTTCTTTCCCCAATTTGGCCGCTTCTGCTCGTGGAGGCTTGAGTAATTAAGTCATTGGTTTGGAGCATCTGCACTAGCTGCACTGCATGAGCGCAGCTGAGCTGCTGTGAGCTCTGCCCTGGCCTACACCAAGGGTGCTTTTTGGCGGCAGTTAACCGGCATTTACTCAAGGCATGTAAAATGCCTTGTGTAACTGCCGGTGACTTCCTAAGCCACCGGGACACACTAAGGATAGCAGATCACAAATCTCGTGCAGTCTGCTTTCCCCTTTGTCTCCTGGGGCCAGGACTTCTGGCATTGACTTTGGAAGCAAAGCAGCAAGTGCATCCGAGCGCAATTATCAGCAAGTAACGTCAGGCTGATGGCAGTGATTTTGCTGCCGTCAGTGTAGATGTACCCTCTGTAGTGTAGCCACAGCCTTTGGATGCAGTAATGAGAGACCATTGGTCCTTGGTTTTCTTTGTGCGGTAGAGAAGCTGACTGCTGCTCTCCTGTTTTCTTCCGTTGCACTCAAACATGTCTGGTTACCAGTAAACAATAGGGGAGCTTTTAGCCCTTTGTAAATAGATCATTGTAAACCATGAGTGGGAGGAGCAAAGAATGGCACTATCTTGCCAGCTTAGCTTACTGCCTCAAATGATACTGTTCTTGCTGTAAAGATCAGTCTTGGATGCTACATTCATTATTTGCATGTCAGAAATGGGCTTTCTTGGTCTGGGTGACGCAAGTTTTTCAGAAGAGGGATGTTATTCATAGTCAGTTCTGCATGTCAGTATTTGGAAATTGCTGCTGTTTGCCTAAAGGTAGGTAGGTTACTGACTGTCTCTTTGGAATAGAATAATATGAGAGAAGATCTAGCTTCTTTCTGTCAAAAATGCCAGTGCAGTAGTTGATCTTGACCAGGCTGCAGTAAAAACTTCTTAGTACGGGTGTCATTGTATGCTACTCAATATAAAGATGTTTAAAGTTTTCATACGTAAATCTTTCTCCAAGTGCATCTCTACACATTCCTGAGCTTGAGCATCACAAGCTCTTACACTCCAGCTAGTGATTGATTGTCTGCTTCCTTTAAGGTGTACTGCTATGCCTTATGTTCACCAAGGAATGGTGCTGCTACTCATATCATGTTTGACTAGCATCCTGCATGTTGCGTTACATTCTCTGCAGTTAAGATACTGTCAGAATAACAAGCATACATAGGTTTCCAGCTTGCTAAAAGAGCAGTGCTACTGGTGAGTCACTTGGTTTTTCCAGTGAAATTTAACCTTGATGGCAGTATGCTGGACTTGCCAAAGACCAATAGACAGAAGCTCATCTCTAAACACATGGATCAGCAAGCTTTTGCTTGGTTTGTTTAAGAACTGGACAAGAATCTATCAATTTTTTTTAAGGAGGGATTTGGAGGTGAGACTCATGGCTGCTCTGTTAAGGGTAGGTTTGGGGTCCAGACATCTGTGCACTGTGTGGAAGGTGTGCTGCAATCAGGAAAAGAGAACTGCAGCTTTTGCACAGAGCCCTGTACAGATACAGAATTTGGGCCTATGTCTAATATGCAAACATAGTTTACAGGTATAAAAGTGGATATTTGCAGGGCTCTACTTAAGCATGGGCTGACTGACTAGCTCTTCTCAGGTGGACCAAGTGTGGCTGACCTAGGATGTTGAAGAAAAGGATAAGGAGCTAAAGGTATGTCTGCACTGGGGCAGGGGGAGACACTGCAGCAATGAATCTCAGAGCCCAGGCCATCTAACTTAAGTCCATAGGCCTTGCATTAGGGGGCTAAAAATAGCAGTGTAGATGGTCCTGCTTAAACTGGAAGCTGGACTTTGAGGCCTAATTGTCCCACCCACCTGCTTACCAGCTGGGTTTAATTGCTCAGACTGAGCCAGTTGACCAAGGCTCTAAGAATTGAGCTGAGGGAAGGGTAGATTGCAGTATGTATGTACCCTTAATTTGCCTCTGTCATGAGAAGGCTATCAGAGGCCTGGTCATTGAAGCAGGAGGCAAGTGAGCTCTTGGCCAGATTCAGATAGGTGGGCTGGTACTGCATCTTCCTGTTTTTACTTAGAATTTTTCACATTGGTGACTTATCCCCTGGTGAATGTTTTCCAACACCTGTGTGGCCTGACCTTCACTGCAAACACATGTTCATTGATATTTTACCTTAAGCTAGTTCCTGAAATCAAGACAAAGCAGTTTGTACTTCTCACAAGTTGAGGTCACGCATCTTTTTGTAGTGACAAGAAGGCCAAAGAATCATAGCAAGAATAGCTTCACTGGTATTTGCCAAGCAGCCATATTATGGATTCTCTCAAAGCCACTTTACAGCCTTTGTTTACATTCCCTCTGTTTTTACCCCACAAACAAGCAGAAGTTAAAAATAAAACCTTGGGCTTTCTTGCCTCCAATGCTCTGTTTTAGCTCCTTGACTATACTATAACTCCTGTACATGAACAGGCTTTAAATGTTTACTCTAAATAGGTTAGTAATACATTAGTTGTAATATCTATAACTAACAGTTACATGATCCCTGAAGACCAGCAGCTAAACAAAAATTGCCATGTATGTAGGGTGCATGTAGGATACATTATGGCTATTTTTAAGACCAAAAGCTGCTCAAATTGCCCCCTGTAGAATAGGCAAAATGCTAATTATACTTTAAATATGTGTTCAACTCTTCAAGTGTGGTAACTATGTAAGAGGAAAGACTAACACCCTGAAGGAGATAGCACTATGAAGCTAGCAACAAAGCACATTCTGTAGTGCAGCTTGCTATCCAAATTCTGTTTTTTTTTTAATTGAGGGCTTTGTTTACCAGCTTTCACTACAGTGTGTTCTCATTTAATTATGACTACCCTTGATTCAACATAATCTAACAGTGTTTAATACTGCACAAAATAAACTGCCCTTCATTTTATTAAGCATAACTTTGTGAATCAGTGAGTGGCTTGACTGTTCTGACTTGCTCATTCTTCAACTTACCCCATCAGTGAAATGGAGTGCTATCTCCATGTATTCAGAGCTTCCATCAAGAATATCAGTCAAATTATATGTGGATTTTGCATCCTTCTGTACAACAGTAGCATCTAGAGCAGTGGTGTGCAGACTTCTTGGCCTGAGGGCCATGTTAATGTCCAGGGAGGGTGGATGGGTTAGGCTAGGAGGGGCAACCATGCTCTGTTCCAACCAGGGTGCCACAGGCCTATGTGTTGGGGGAGAGGGATAGTGCAGGGGGACAGTCACTACAGTCTGGGCAGGGTGTGACTGGGCCACAGGGGGGTGTTCATCATGTTTTGGCTAGTGCTGCCGCTGGTCCCAGGTAGTGAGGAAGGGAAGGGACTCGGAGGGGAGCAGCTGCTGTGCTGCTAGTCCCACGTGCTGGGAGAGGGGCTGAGTGGGGCATGAGCAGCTGCAGTGCTTTGGCCAGACCTAGCTGGCAGGCCAGATCCAGCCTATGAGCTGTAGATTACCAACCCCTGATCTAGAGGTCACAGCTGAGATAAAAGTGCTGTTGGTAAGACAGCTTCATGCCTTGCATCTATAACCTATAAAAAGGAAAAGAAAAGGGAGGGGGCAAAATGTGAAGAAGGCATATGCTCTCACTTTCTAGGTGAGGAAGCAGACAGTGACTTGCTGTAAGTCAGTCCTTCCAGAGCCAGGAGTTGAACTGAGCCCCTAGTGCAATTACCTAATCTCAAGACCATTCTTCTCCATCCTCCTGCTGGCATTGTGAAACACTGAACTATTTCTATGGCTCCTTGCAATCTCTGGCAACTTAGTTCTTATCCAAACACTTGTCTAGCTCACAAGATGTCTACACAGCTCTACTATTGCCCTGTTGAACTCATTGCAGCAACAGATTTCAACACTGTAAACTGGGACCATTCTTAGAGGTAATAATTTAATTGAAAGTGAACTACATGCTGCTAGCTAGTACCCAGCTCTAACACCCTGAAATTCAAGTCTAGTTCTATGTCTACTCCAGCTAACAGACACCTGCTTTATTTGGTGTTCAGTCTTGCACCACACTATGCAAACACATTAGTAGTAGTTTTTGCTTTAACTCTCATAACATGCAGTAAAGTTTAACAATTTTAAGCATCCCTCTATTTTGAAAATGACAGAATTTGCTCTGCAAAACATCGAAATGTCCGCTGCATTTTTCTCTTGAAACCTGTTGTGACCCTTCCTCTCATGGTAGAAAGCAGGAGTTGGCAACAAGCATTTATGAATGTTACTGCCAGTTGAGTTTCTGAAGAAACAGTGTGCTCTTGCCTGTCTGCCTTTTGTGTGGTGGCACAACTCCAGACTCTCAATACTGGCCCTCCCTCCCCTGAAGCAAATATGGCTTGTCTGCTAGTTACCTTTACCCTAGTGGGCAGGAGCTGTAGGCCTCAGCATGTGATTAATGTCCTGAGAGACCTTGGCTGTGCAAGAAAGCACCAGCTGAGCGGGTGGCAACCCCCCCCCCCCCCATCCACCATGGTCCCTTCTTGCTGGAGTGTGTTGTCAGTTACAATTTGAAAGTGCAGAGGGGGGGAGAAGGCTCCCCAGTGCTTTCTCCTGTGCATAAGTGGCAGATAAAATAGACTTCCTTGGCTTATTTAGATTTGCACAGTAGTGCGAGGCAAACCTCACGAAATATCACTTTGTCCTGCTGTGTGAACAAAGATTAACCAATCTTATGATGGGGAAATGAGATGCCTCTAACATATCTGGTGGCAGTCATAGGTGAGTTGTGACGGCAACTCACTTGAATTAGCCATGGAAAGTTCAGCATAAAGGTTTATCTTGCTGGACCTGCAAGATGGAAAATGCTGTTGTTGCCATGCTGCTATGGAATCGGTGCTTTGTTGCTAACATTCTGGTACTCTAATTTTAAGGCATAATGGTTTATTTAAGGAAAAAACAAAGAAGCCTCTTTTTAGTTTACCATATACCCTCAGGTTAAATTACTAATATTGCTGAAGTAGTCTTATAGCATGACTGTTTTGTAGATGATAATATATGTGCTGAAGGTGCAACCTGCTATAAGAAAATCTCCTTTGAGAAAAGTTCCAAAGGAGTAGCCATGTCAGTCTAGTTCAGCAGAACAAACAGTCCTCTGACACTTTTAAAGGCAAACACATTTATTTATTGCATAATTTTTTTAGTATTTAAAAAGTGCCATAGGACTCCTTGTTTGCTCTCCTTTTGAGAAGTAAAGTGGTAGATGTATCATATGCCAATAGGTGGTTTAGAATTAGGATATGGGCTCTGATCCATCTACTTCTAATAAACTGGGTCTCCTGTTGTCCAGAATTGTTGGTGGTTTGACTAACAGTTGCCTACCTGAAATTACTGAACCAGGGAATGTCTGTGGCTCTTCCTTATTTAGTACAGATAAGGGTATTGTTCGGTAACTGAACACTTGTAGGACAAAGTGTATGTCCTCTCCATTAAGGAGGGGAAAGTGAACAGGGATTTTGTCACCGTTTTTTATATAAAGGTCTCTCTCATATCAACAGACGCCAGCATAAGGAGCAATTGCAACAGACCACGATGCAAGCACATGAGTTGTTCAGACATCTCCGAATGCCGGAACTAGATGATGTCAGACAATATATGCGCACGCTCCCAACGAATACGTTGATGGGGTTTGGTGCATTTGCAGCTCTCACCACATACTGGTATGCCACAAGACCCAAAGCTCTGAAACCTCCCTGTGACCTAGCCATGCAATCTGTGGAAGTAGAGGTAAGCAAGTCATGTTTATCCAGCTTTGACTGTCGCAGGCACCTTTTTAAAACCTGGTGAAAACTACAAGGTGAAGGATTACCCACCTCTTGTAGGTTACATGTTTGTTTATACCTGGAATGTGCTCTGTTCTTGAATGTGTTCAGGGACAAGAATATGCTTTCTACATGAAGCATTTTTTTGACTTCTGGATTCTTCCCAGCCTTGATGAAATATCTTGAGCTCCTTGATCATGAGAGCCTCATTTCAAGGAACAATTTCCTGAATGTGTTTTGATTTTGATGAAAGCTATATGTCAGAGATGAACATGGAAGTTTTTTTTTTTCCCTTCCTTACCCACCTGGTTAATCTGTTTATCAAAGTAGTGGTCTTCGAGTCAGTAAGACTCAGTTGCATTTTCTCCCAGATTATTTTCAAAAGGGATAGCCACGTTAGTCTAATCCAGTAAATAAAAAAAAACAAAACAACAAGGAGTTGTGTGGCACTTTAAGACTAACAGATTTATTTTTTTGCATGAGCTTTCGTGGGAGGAGATCCCACTTCCTCAGATGCTTTGAAGATGGGTTCACCACGAAAGGTCATGCAAAAAATAAATCTGTTAGTCTTAAAGTGCCACACAACTCCTTGTTTTTTCCCAGATTATTGGCTATGTAAGTGTATAGCTCAAACATGTTAATAATCCTGGTATTGCAGTTAGCTTTTACTGGCTTACAACAAATGACATTAATCTTGGTCTTAAATATGCGTATTCTGTTAAAACTGTTCTTTTCCCCTTAAATTGTTCAGTAATACAAGATGTGGTCTGGCCTTCTTGGCACAGGGGTTCTCAAACTGGGGATCAGGACCCCTCAAGGAGATGAGGTTACTGTGGGTGGCTTGTGAGCTATCAGTTTCTGCACATGCTGGTAAGAGTGGTATGTTGTGTGGTCCTTCTTTGGTGGAATTATCATAGCCTGTAATATTTTCAAAGGGGGTCCGGGCCAAAAAATAAAAAAGCTAGAGAACATCTGACTTGGCAAGACAGGCTTATATAGGTGTGCCCTTAAAGTGCTAAATTAAATTGTTGTATGTACCTCTGTGTACACAGTTCCTCAAGCTCTTAAAACACAAGAATTAATTTTGTTCTGTGATGCTAGGTGCATGTTGGCAAGGGGCAGAAGCACTAGAAAACAGAATACTAGTTCAGTCTTGTTTGCTTAGTAATGGAAGTAGTAAATTCAGATATGGATGAGACTGACTAGGACAACTAGTTAAACTTCAGCATTTGATATTCCTCAGCTGCTATGTGAATCAAATTGTTAAAGCAGTAGTTACAGTAGGGGGCTTGCTGTAGCTTAGTTAAGGTAAGAATTTAGGGCAAGGAAAGGCAATTAGGATTCTAGAAGGGTATTTCTGATCTCTCCTCTCTAAGGCTATTTAAGGCCACCTCCTCTCCAGTTCTGGTTACAGTCTCCTCAGCCACAGAGTCTTTGGGGTGAGCTGTAGGGATGCATTAGTGGCAGTTCTTCCTTCCTCAAATCCTAGGGTGTTTTTTTTCCCCTCTGAACTGCTAGAGTAGTGTAAGGGAGAGTCCATGAGTCTGATTTCCCCTTGTTAGCCAAGAGACAGCCATTAATACTGAATTAGAAAAAGAGTGAAAATAAATTAACAACAAATCCAAGTCTCATTCTAACTGGATTTTTCTTGTCTAGTACAGAACAGCTTGTTCTGGACAAAGTAGATCAGAAGCAGTAACTAAACTAATGCTAGTGTGTGAGGCTGCTAAAGGTTACAACAATTACACTCTTATGAGTTGTAAAACAAGAGATTCAATGCTACACTTGCCCAAAGATGAGCCTCTTGTCTGCAGGATTCCTAGGTGTTTAAAAAATTATCCCTTTGGATTGTGTTGGCTGGCTTTGTTCAAAAGGAGAGAGAATGATTCAGTAGAAGTAATAAAACAAGTCTTTTATGTTCAAGAGATGCTTCAATAGCATGAATTAAAAACTGGACCATTATCCACTGATAGTCATCTCTCATACCATAGCAACAGGTACATTAAACTATTAGCATGTACTCCTACACTGGGAGAGGCTGTCGAAGCAGAAGTATAAATTTACTTTCTCGGAGTAATTTCACCTTTCAACTTTGTTTCCCTACTAAATGTTACAAGTAACAAAATTCCACCAGCGTTTTCAGGTGGCTTTCAGTGCTACTTAATATGTGCTGTTGAGTAGAGCTCTAAAAGCTGGGATTGGAGGTAGAGATTTAGGGCAGTGGCATGCACAAGCTGTTCTGGTTGCTAAGCAAATAGCCAATATCTCCATGTTCCAGGACTGCCAGTGAGAACCCATGCAACTGGAAAACTCTAGTCGCTTACAGGCTTTAGTATTGGAAACTAATGAAATACTGGATTTTTATAAAAACAAGGAGTCCTGTGGCACTTACAGACTAACAGATGTATTTTTCTCATGAGCTTTCAGGGGAGAAAATCTATGTGACTCCTTGGTTTTTTGAGAATCATCTGCCAGTGTGCTGCCCTTTTAGGCAAAATAAAGGTGAACTGTTCCTTGGCTCTTTAAGATGCAAACTCAAGCACCTCTTGATGTGGTTACAACCTTGTTTTATGGTGTCTGTGTGTTAAACTTAAATACAACCCTAGTCAACAGGAAACAAAGCACTGATTTTTTTTTTTTAATGGAAACTGCTTTCTTGCTATGTCAAACAGCAAATCTTGCTTTTTTTTCTGGATTAACTCAAAGTATGGGTGGCTTCTGACTCGTAGGTACTCAGGCACGCTGCATATTTAGAGGCCCTTTAAATCAGTACTCTTAACTGCCTGTTTCAAACACAGAATAGAAGCTGATGCATTGACTTCACAACATGACATCTCTTGCCTTAAGTGTGTGTCACTATAGTTAGTTCAGCTCAAATGCTGCATGAAAGCAGTTTGCCATTGTGCAGGATCTTTTTCCCATTTTGTGTTTGCTCTATAGTCAGAAATTGTTGTATTAATTTTAGTCTGTCTACATCCAGTTTGCAGCAAGCTGTGGTGTGACTCCACCCCAGACACTGCCTGCTGTGGACCTCTTGTGGGTAGCATGTGAGATGACACCATTTTAGTTTGTTGGGAGTAGATTAGACTTTTTGATCTACTCCCAGTTACAGCCAGCTAGTGTGTGGGGGTGGATTCGTACCATAGCTTGCTGAAAACTGACTGGGTAGGCCAGACTTTAGAATGAAATAGATATTTTTCCTAAATGAACTTTGGAATATAATCTTTCAAAATCTTAGCTTCCTGCTCAACTTACTTGAAGTCATGTTCTACAAATAACTTTTAGTACACTGTTTAGGTAACATAGGACTTTCCACTTGATCCGTGAAACAGACTTGGCTGTCCTATTTGGAATAGAAGTCATAAATTTGAATCCTGTTTTCCATGTCTGAAGCCTGTTGCATAAGCTGTTAAATCCCTCAAATTAGAAACTGCAGTTGCCGAGAAGAGACCTGTAGTTTTCAGTGAAATTGCATAAGCTTCAAGTGCAGTATTTGAAATGGAGCACTGTTCAGTGGCAAGCCTTGCTTTCCTTTCCTCTGTACAGGCAGACTTTAACGATTCACTTCTTGTGGAGTAAGAAAAAGGCTGTGTTTGCCAGTATGCTTCTACATTTGTGCATGTGATTCTATGATTTAGGTGCTGTAGGATTCATAAGTGTTGAGACAAGTCAGGTGACTTGGCCCATTGATGTAATTTCATTGGAGTGCTTGTTCTCAGCATAGTGAAGGAGTGATGCTGGAGCAGCACCTTAAATATACGGAGTTTGGCTTAGATCAGTAACTTATTCTACCATTAAAACTAACTGCTAGTATGTCTAATCATGTTTTTCTTCATTGAACTGTCGATGTAATAATTAGGTAATTGACTATCTCCTGCTGCAAGATTTGAGAGTACCCTAAACTTTTCAAGAAGAGACTAGGCTAACATATGAACCGTTCTGTGTGGTGTAGTCCAGATGCAATGTATGCCATGCAGGCCCTGATTCAACTAGCCCAAAACTTAACTAGGGATTAAAGCCTGGGTATCAGCTCAGAACATTGCTACTAACTAAGAAGAGCTTGCATAAGAGCTTATATGAAACGGTGTGGGTTTTTTTTGTTAATTAGTTAGGAGGTCCTTTCAGATAGATGAACAGAACTGATAGAGAGCATTGTGCATAATTCTAATATCTAAACCTTGAATTTCTTATTCTTAACCAGTAAAAACATGAAGCCTTTTTTTCATGCAGTAGAGAATAAACTGTGAACTTAAACCCAACCTCTAATTGCTATCCTTTACTCTGAGCAAAGGCTAACATGTTTTGGAAAAAAGAAGGCTCCTGTAATCTCCAAAGCATGTTAACTTAGCTGCCTGTAAAAAGTAGATGAGAACTACAGTTCTCAGTGGTTTTTAAAAAGGACTGTTAAGATAGCTACAGATGCTGGAATAGGGTTATGTAGCTTTTACCTGTTGCTCTGAGCTTACTTCCTGCTCTTGTGAGTTAATGCTAATGACATTAAAGTACTAAGTAATATCTCTTTAAAATATAATTTCCTGCTAGTTGATCAGTAAACAGTACTGTGAAATACATGGCTGCAAGCTTGCTTACAAATGTCTCAAACTTTAAATGCATTAATTCATTCTTCCAGAGGGGGCACAGTAGAAAGCTTGAAGGAGCTAGCTCTTATAAAAAGTGGATTTATCTTAAAAACTACACACAACCCTGAAGATGCAAGGCTCTTCAAGAACAAGTGTATGAGAGTCAATTCTGCCCTTTATAATCCTATGTTACTGCAGTCTTGCTGTTACTTTTTAATGGGGGGACTTATGGGAAAATGTTAATGAATTTCATAACTTACTCATCCCTATGGAAACATTTTTGGTGTCCAAACTAGCCACCAGTATATCTGTTCTCATTTCTGTCTTCCAATATGTCATGTTTGCCTCCCTAACTATGAACATTTTTTAGGGTGAGGAGCATGCTCGAAGATCATGTACGCTTACGAGCGATGAGCCATTGACTTATTACTACAGTGACGTGAGAACTGCCTATGAAGTCTTCCAAAGAGGCTTGGAGGTGTCAAGTAAGTTTATCAAAAGTAGTGTCTTCACTATCCATACTTTAACTTATGAGCTTATGAGAGAAATGAGGCTGCAGGATGAGATGTTATCTTGGTGGATAGACAAATAATGCTTAGCACAGTTGGAGGATGAAGGTAGCTTCTCAGGACTCCTGAAAACAGAACTGACTGGTGTTCTGATGTGATGCAGGGCTGGTCAAGATAAGCCCCAACTAGAGGGTACTCCATTCAGTTCCCCCCAAACAGGAATAAATGTGGGTTTAACTCTTATAGATGTCCATGAGGAATGAGGCCAGAGGCTGATAGTCTCTTAGGCTATGTCTACACTAGGAAAAGTTAGTTTGAATTTAATTTTGACTAATAAGTTGGAACTAAACTCAAAATTATTAGGTCGAATTAACAATGTTAGTTCTAACTAAGGGTTAATCTTTGTCTCCGTTGTCCTTTGTTTGAACTAACTGGCAGGTCTTACTAGTTCAAATTAAGCATTTCCTTAGTTCCGCCAGGATTTCCTTAGTTCCAGGTACAATGTTAGTTCAAACTAAGCCTCCTTAATGCAAACTAACTTGCAAGTGTAGACGTACCCTTAAAGCCTAAAACTGACAGGAGATGAGCTGAACTGAACAGCTAAGGTATCAAATAGTTGCAAGAAGAGCACAGAGGTATAGCCTGAACAAAACTGGAATAACTACTGCTTTTTTTCTCCCTCCCATAGATAATGGTCCCTGTTTGGGTGTTAGAAAACCAAATCAGCCCTATGAATGGATTTCCTATAAAGAGGTAAGCAACCAATCTAGTTCTCTAGCTTAAAAGTGTTCTTGGTTCTTCCTGCCCCCCTCCTCCATGATCGTTAGTACAATAACAGTGATGAATGAGATTGAAATTCTGTAGTATCTCAAATTTGTGCTGCTCTTCCTCTGCAAAAATATTGCAAGTAGGTAATTTCTAGCAATGTCAGTCCATTGATAGGACACTGCACTTCAGGGACAAGGCTACTGTAAAAAGGAAAATAAAGTGAAAAGCATTTTGTAGGACCCTGTGCACTTGAAATGTGTTTTTAAAAAAACCTAGATGATGGGATACCTCAAGCAGCTCCACAGCCTTTCAGATCTTATCTCTAAGTTAATCACTTCTCAGCTCTTCCTGAGAACTTTCTTCTGTGTGCCATTAAAATGGTAGGGTCCTGGAACTGCTGCTTTGAGCTTTTTACTAGTCAGGCTGGCTGTTGCAGGTGCAGGATTAATTCTACACTGGCACAACTCTGGGTTTCAACTCTTAAACTACTGTGAGGATGTCCAAAAAAGGACTGCGCACTCAGTAAGTTCACAGATGACACTAAGCTGGGGGGAACAGTAGACACATTGGAGGGCAAGGACAGGATTCAGGGAGACCTAGATAAATTGGAACAGTGGGCCAATAGAAATCTTATGAGGTTCAATAAGGACAAGTGTAAAATCCTGCACTTGGGACGGAAAAACCCCATGCACTGCTACAGGCTGGGGAACATTCAGCTAAGTAGCAGCAGTGTAGAAAAGACCTGGGGGTCATGGTGGATGGGAAGCTGGATATGAGTCAGCAGTGTGCTCTTGCGGCCAAAAAGGCCAATGGCATACTGGGCTGCATCAAAAGAAGTGTTACCAGCAGATCAAGGGATGTGATCCTTCCCCTCTATTCTGCACTGGTGAGGCCACATCTAGAATACTGTGTTCAGTTTTGGGCTCCCCACTATGAAAAGGGACAGGGACATGCTAGAGAGAGTTCAGAGGAGGGCAACCAAAATGATTAAAGGGCTGGAGCACAAGCCCTATGAGGAAAGACTGAAAGCATTAGGCTTATTTAGTCTGCAGAAGAGAAGATTGAGGGGGGATTTGATAGCAACCTTCAGCTACTTGAAGGGATGCTCCAAGGAAGATGGAGCTCGACTATTCTCAGTAGTAACGGAGGACAGAACGAGGAGCAATGGTCTCAAGTTACAGTTAGGGACGTTGAGGCTGGATATTAGAGAACACTTTTTTACTAGGAGAGTGGTGAAGCATTGGAATGAGCTGCCTAGGGAGGTGGTGGAATCTCCATCTTTGGAAGTGTTTAAGGCCCAGCTGGACAAAACCATGATTGGGATGGTTTAGTGGGAGTGGTCCTGCCTCTAGCAGGGGGTTGGACTAGATGACCTTCCAACCCTATGATTCTATGATTCTTGCAATTTCTATAGTGTCAAAAGCTATGGACGGGTCCTAATGTAAATTGTTTTGAACTGCAGTTAGTTTTAGACTACAGATTAAAAACTAGCTGCACCATCTTAAGTTTAGAGCTGAGACAGGTTCCTTGCTGCTCCAGTTGACACTTGTATTGGACTCCAGACTTGTAATGTTTTTAATGTGTGCTCATACTCATGAAACATCTTTTGAGATGCTAGAATTTTCAGTCTCTCCTTCATTAGGTTCTTGCAGAGGCAGAGCCATCTCTTGAAGACCTTTTAACAGACATCTTACCAGTATGGGACAGTGGCTCCTTATTACATCTGCTATATTTAATAAAATGATGTATGCTTGCATTTGTAGCAGCCTTAGCATAGATTAAAAGGTGATGATGGCAAGTCTGAACTTAGAGATACCAGTGGAGATGTGGCTGCAGGCAGACAGCTTTTTTAACAGAAAAGCAAGTTTGGAGAACTACTTTTAAGTTGTCAAAGGAACTCAGTTCCAAATACTAGAGAGAGGTTTGCATCATGCAGTGCCCATCTGAAGATTAAATCAGGTCGATGACATGCACCCTTCATGGCTGACTCAAGCAGAACGTACCAATTGAAATCATTCTGAAGTTGCATCCTTTGGGTGTAATGCAGATGTGCACAGATTCCCTCTTCAGTCATGTCAATCTAAGAGCTCTCAAGAAGTGTCTTGAAGTGATGAACTGTTAACAGCTATGCTCTACGATCCATCTGGAGCAGGCTGACTGCCATAGTGATTTGACCTCATGGCTAAAATAAGAAGGATATTGTAATGCTTACTTTTGGAAGTTTCCATGATTTAGGTAAGACCCACTAGCCCCTCTCCTTCCTGCCCTTCGAATTCCAATACTTGGTGTAAGACTCGACAAATCAGGATGTTTCGTGCGGTATTACTGAAGAGCTTGCTGTTTCTCTTTCAGGTGTCAGAGAGAGCAGAGTTTGTGGGTTCAGCCCTTCTCCACAGAGGCTTCAAGCCAGCCTCACAGCAATACATAGGAATCTTTGCACAAAACAGACCAGAGGTAACTAACTGAGGAACGTGCTAGTCACAGTTAAAATAAACTGACACGCTCAAGTTCTGAAACTGGATGGAGCATCAGCCTCCCAGTGAGGGAAATCCATTGGGGATGGAGTGGTATTCTGTAGGACCACAGATGATACACCTGGCAGCTATAAACTTGGAAGCCATATTTGGCATTTAGTGTGTAGTAGTTACTGCTTCCTCTGACAGACCCATTGGCACAGATTTTATCCCATGCTTCTGGACATGGCTCTGGTAACTCTAAAGATGTACATGCCTGTGTCTTTGAATCTAAAGATGTAGGGAATCCCAGAGGACCCAGTTTTCCTCTTGCTTTTCCAGTGAAGACTCTATTTTGGACTTCAGAGAAGAAACTTTTCCCTCACATCATCAAATTTAGTAAAACACTAAGTTTTGGTCCCTAGTTTGTTGCCCTCTAAAGTAAGACTACCCAGTTTTAGTAAGAATTAATATTTAGAATACTTAACCTATTCAGTATGGCATGGAAAACTGTAAACTCTACTGTCCTTGCTTGTCTTGAAAATGACCTTAGTATCTCAGGGGAATTTCTAAGCCCTCATAGGCAAACACTATATGCTGTGAGACATCCCCAAGTGTTAGTTCATGGTGCGACACCATGAATTACAACTGTATTAAATGCCTGCCACTTCTGTGTAGAATCTGCTCTCTTCTATTAAATGCAGTGTCTTGGGTCTTACCTTCTAGTGAGCTGGAAGTAATCCAGGGTTGTCTTCCAAAGAGTCTGTTCAACTGGTAGATATGTATGAAGTTTTCAAGACTTCTAGATGTGGAACACTTTGGCTGTCTCTGAACCCATGTTTAAGGCTGTTTTTTAAATTTGGAAGGTGGTTCTTTTGGTTGCTTTCCTGTGTGGCCTTTATAGGTGAAAATATGGCTGGGGGGGGGACACCCCTCAGGGTAAAGTGGCTGGGACGCCTCCCACCTAATAAAACCAGTTTGATAGGAAAGGAGTATAATGTGTAAAATAAGGTTCCACAGACTCTTTGGCTCTAGTCTTCTGGACTCTCCTAGAGTAGGAGCTGGAATGGCAGAGGAGTTGGAGTAGTGCTTGCCTGGTACTATTAGCAGCTTTCCTGTTTCTCACTAGCAGACCATCTTTTGGGTCTAGAGAAAGAATGGTCCGTGGCTGGGGAACCTTCAAGTGCATTAGTCACAGCTGCAACTATGCTCTGTTTTTGCATTATAGATGTACCCAGACTAGCCTCTGGCTAGCTGGGGTACCAGAATGGTGAGTGGAGATGGCTGCACCAGCTAACGCTTCTCAGCCTTGCCCATGGGTTTTTTCACAGCATATGAATTCCACTTCTCTGCTTTTGGTAGCTCCCAATGTCTTTTTGATAAACTGGATGCAAGGCCTACCTTGGAGCCGTGTAACTTGGCCCTCAGGTTTCTTGAATTAGGTCGTCATGAGCTGGAAAAGGTTCACTTAAGCTGCAATTTTTAAATACTGGTGTCTACTAAATCTCTCACTGTTCTGTGAAGCTTCCCTCTCAAATTTTTAGGAAGCTGACATAGCCTTCTGAGTCAGATGTTTTCAAAACATTGTTACCAGTTTATGGGAATATGGAATATAAATCCCTAATAAATAGCTAGTGGGGAAAAACCCTTGCTCAAACTGAGTTTGTTGCCAGTGAATGAGTTTTATTCTAGATTCCATCTTCACTCTTTTTTTTTCCTAACTTAAACATGTTTTTATTTTTGCCAGCTACTGTAGTCTCACTATCTTGCAATAGCCTGACAACTTAATCTTCAGAGTATATCTCAACAGAAATTTAAAATTTTCAAAGATGAAATCTTTTTAAATTAAACATTTCTGTTGAAATGCCCATGTGAGCTATCCTTATTATTCAGAGCAAAGAACTAGTGTCAGGACTCAAGGTTATAATTTAAAATTCGACTGTAATTCTAGGGTGTGATGCAGAAACTCTCCAGCATTATCTGTCTGAAACATGAAGATGCATGGATTCTGCTGGTGCAACACCATCTCAAAATCCACTGTAACGGTTGCCTTGTAAATAGAAACTATAAAATGGAGACCACTTTCAGAAAAGCTTGAATAGTGGGTATAAAGTTTGTAACAGAGTCAAAAAATATTCAGGCACCTTTTATCAAGATGGCTTGATAGTAGAAAATAGACTGGGCTTGTAAGACTGTGAACAACTTGTGGTCATCTGTCAGGTATCATACTGAACTGCAGAAACGGCATGTTTTTGGAACATGAGCATGGAAGATGTTGCAACTTATTCATCACCTGCAAACCCCCCACCCCCAAAAGAAGTCATGGTGGTTGGCTGGTTCAGCTTGGAAATATATTGTGCCTTTAGTATAAAACTGAAAGCTTTCCTAGACCATCTTAATAAACATACCAGAAACTAGAGGAATGGCAAGCTTGGCAGCATATTTAATAAAAAAATTTTTAGGTGGCTAACAAGTTACACATGCTTTGTACCAGTTATTCAAGCAATGAAGTAACTGATTAGCTTCCTCTGAAAACAGGTTTTTCCCAATATCATCGTCCTTGTAAAAGCTTATAGCCCTTCAGGTTTATTAATCCAGTTTCAGATAGATGCCTGCTGCTTTCACCACTCACGAGAATTGGTGAATGTTGCAGATCTTTCCTACGATATAGTATAGTCCTACAAAATAATAGAATTTGTGACAGCCCTCAAATACAAGGAAGACTGGCTTGTGTCTTTGTTTCTAGGCGCACAAAAAAAGCCAATGAGGCTTTCAACTGAGGTATAGTCACAAACCCTAAAGTTGGTGTAGTTGCATGGGTATTGCATACAACAACTTGTACTTCTTAAGGAAAAAACTGTCACAGTTCTGTTGTAGGCTTCCTCTCGGTGCATGACTGTCTTGTACAGGAGGCTTTAGAACCTCATCTACTTAAACTACTTAGCTGTTGTGCTTGCTGGGATATGTAACTATACTTGTTGTTCAGCAAACACTTCCCATTTCAACTTGAAATCATGTCTAGCACTCTGCAGGCACACAGATAACTGTCAAGCAAAGGACGTGTATCTAATGCTGTACATTCTGCAGAGTGGCTCCCTACTGACTAGGGATTCTCTGATCATTTGAATACTATGTCCATAAAGTATGCAATCTAAATATCTGAAGTAAGATGCTGCATTTCAAAGGGAAAAAGTGACCACATGGTATTGGATTGTTGGTTGTACACACAAAAAACTAGCTATAGATTAGCTTGCATCAGTTTGCCAAACATTTAAGACAAACAGACACACCTGGTCACTGAGTGCACCAACAAGCACTGAAGTTTGAAGCATTTCAGTGGTGGTCCATGTAGAGGCCTGCTCTGCTGAGGATTGAAGTAAATCTAATGAAGGCACTGAAAAAGTAGAAATCATGTGCTCATGCCTATAAATCCACACTCCTATGGACAGGTAGAATGAGAGAGAAGAAACTGTCTGTGGGCACAAGAATAAAATGAATGCAAGTAGGATATGAAGGAGAGTCCAACTGGTGGACATGGACTTAAGTTTTTGTTCTTCTCAGAAGGGCACAGCTGATTCTTGAGTAGTGTGTTGTTTTTTTTTTTGAGGGGTTTTTTGCTTAGAACTAGGATCTGCTCCCCTGTAACTACTCCTGGTAGGCCAACTTACTTGTCAGTATCTAACCACCTATGTTGTGCCCTTCTGTGTAAGCAAAGAACAAGCATCTGTTGTTGTGCAGATACATCCAAGTCTGCTTTACAGGAAAAGCTTCCTTACTGGAATGCTATGTTCGGGTTTCCTCAGTTCAGAAGTCTTGGTGCTCTGCTCTTTGGACCAGTAAACTTATACTGACTTCTGCTTTTCTTTCTCCACAGTGGGTTATCATTGAACAGGGATGCTACACATACTCCCTGGTGATAGTGCCACTTTATGATACGCTGGGAGTTGATGCAATCAGCTATATTGTGAACAAAGGTATGACTTTCAGTAGTTCAGTGACTAAACAGCAGATGATAGTCAATCATGTCTGGTAAAACAAACAGTCCTGTGCACTTAAAGACTAGCAAATTTATTTATTGCATGAGCTTTCGGGGGAGAAAATCCTACTTTGTTAGACCAGGCATGGCCAAACTGAGCCGCATGTGGCTCTTCAAAGAAAAAATGCAGCTTGCAGGCAAGGAGCTGCGTCCGGTTGGGGGAGTTAAAGTCTCTGGTCTGTCAGGCAGCTCTGCAGCCAGCAGCTCAGAGGAGGGTCAGGGAGGAAGAGCGAGCTGGCAGCGGAGAGCTCAGAGGAGGGGGGGGGGGGCACAGAGCAGCAGGGGCACAGAGCCCTGAGAGAAGGGGCTGGGAGGAAGGAGCATGGAGCAGCAGCCCACAGCTCAGAGAAGCAGTGAGGGGAGGGGGAACAGCAGCTCCAGCTTGGAGGAGGATGAGGGAGGAGTAGCTGGCAGCTCAGGGAAGCAATAGGGGTTGGGGAGTCTCAAAACAGAAAGGCACTTCAGGGAATGGAGACAGTGAGGGAGAGAACTGAGGGGATTAGGGAGAAGACAAGCTCTAAAGGACTTAGACTAACATTATTTTCTGTTTCATAGATTCCAGTGTGAATTTTATTTTGAAAAGCTTTATTTATTTTGGTGTGCTTTGTATTGGTCTGGTTGGTTTGAGAGGGTTGGTTGGCTTGTTTGTTTTTTGTTTTTATCTTGTATCACATGCCAAAGCAGCCTCAGTCCTATCCGCAGCACTTTACAAACTTAGGGGTACCTCATGCACTCCCTTGACAAGTGTGGTAGTCAGGAAAACAGGTTAAAAATTCTTCCATTGTAGCAGAGGGAGAAGGAATAAGCCAATAAAGAATCTTACTCCTTCTTGCCAACTCTACAGAAACCTGTAGCTTAAGCTGTGGACAGTTTAAACAAACAAGGAGTTTTGTGGAACTTTTAAAGACTAACCCATTCATTTATCACATTTCTCCCATGAGAGTTCATGCAATAAATAAATGGATTGTTCTTTAAAAGAAAGTGCTGCAGGACTCCTTGTTTTGCTAAACGAGGCTAACACAGCTACCTCTTTCGAGCTCTGGATAGTTGAGGCTTTTCAGAGACCCTGAGGAACTGGGACTAGGGATGAGCTGTTTTCCGTAGCATCCTCCCCCTTCAGAATTATTTTATGCAGAATCCTATTCCACAAAACCAAGCCGGTTTTGAAAGACAAGTGTTGGGCTATGTATGGAGTCAGAAAATGTTTCCCAGGACAGTTGAGTTGTCATGGGAGACAGGTGCAATGTTCTTTCTGAGGTGGTGATGCAGCTGAGCAAGTTATGGATGCACTTGGGGAGCCAATGAGCAGGGGCCCAGCACCAGGTCAGGGAACCAGGAGACAACTTGATCAGCTGCATCATTAGCTTAGAGGGAGCATTGCAGGGAAGGGAAGCATGGTCAGAGATGGGAAGAAGTGAGCAGTGGTCAGGGACAGCAGAGAAGCAGTGGCCTGGTACGAAACAGCACCAGGGTGCAGAGGGAAGCACGGCATGATTGGGGAAGCCGTGGCATGTTTAGGTTTTCTCGTAGGCCCTAATTCAGCTTACTGCTTTGTTAAAATTGTGCTTTACAAGTCCTAAACATGACATGGAATAGTAAAACAAAAATACAGCAGAGTTTAAAACTGAATGTAGATGACTTTCAACTTACTGCTGTGAAGCATTGTATTCCATAATGAAATTTTTTAATCAAAACATTGTGCAATACTTGGAGATGAGCACCTGTGAGAGCTTTTATGTACTGCATTGACTGCCCAGATTTGAAAAAACAAAACTAAACAAAAATCTTGTCAGTACCTTGCAGTGTTCTTCATCCAGTAACAGTGAAGTGTTTACTGTATAGACCTAGTTTTCATGGTAACCTTAAGTAACTATTAGAATCTGACATTAGTAGGATGAATATTTGCCCCATTTTTAAGATAAAATTGAAGTGTGCAATAAAGTTTAAGCTTAGTAGTTTTTGAATAAGTAAAAATATGTGGTTATATGCCTTAGTGTGGCTCTCGAAGGTTTAATAATCGACTTGTGCGGCTCTTGAGTTCCATAAGTTTGGCCACCCCTGCATTAGACTCTTTGAAGATGGGGGAACTTACAGAAAAGGAGGAAATAAAGGCAGGGAAGTATAAGTCATGGGAACAGGTCACACTGTAACAGCAAATCAAAACAGTTGTAAAGATTCGAACACTGGGGAACAGCATACAGAGGAAGAGGTCAAATCACCTGTTGTAATAAGAAGAAAATCCAGTGTCCCTATTGAATCCTGGAGCAATGCAACTGAACTTGCAAGTTTAAAAAAAAAAAAAAAAATACTCCTTGTTTGTTTTTACTGAGCTAAACTAACATGTCTGCCCCTTTTGGAGCTTGGCAACATGTCTGGTAAAAAATATGGTTGTTTCTTTATTCAAAATAGCTGTGGTACAAGCCTGTCTGTGATGATCTAGTCTCATAACTAGATAAATTTGTTGTGCTAATAGCAGTTTTCTCCTAATTCAGCTGACATAGCACTGGTTTTCTGTGACAAATATGATAAGGCCAAGCTTCTGCTGGATAATGTTGAA
Source organism: Podocnemis expansa (assembly GCA_007922195.1). Taxonomy (NCBI): domain Eukaryota; kingdom Metazoa; phylum Chordata; order Testudines; family Podocnemididae; genus Podocnemis; species Podocnemis expansa. Next base: position 5,343,066 of record ML681966.1, read on the forward strand.
AAGGGAATAACTCCAGTCCTCAACACTATTGTTGTCATGGAATCCTTTGACAATCTTCTTGTAGAGTGTGGGAAGAAGTATGGGGTGGAAATTCTCAGCATGAGAGAAATGGAGGTAAGTGATATCTTCTCTATTTCCTGTACAACAATGGGTATAGAGGAGATACTAGATGGAAGCACTAATGTGCCTTAAAGGGGTTGGAAGCTGAGGATTCGCACTAGTTTATCTTGTTTGTCTGGCTGGTTACAAAATGTTGCTCTTTGACCCAAGGGAGTAAAGGATAAAGGTTGACTTCTATTTACTTGTTAAAAGGGGTCTACTGCGTCACACATTCACTAGTGGCATTTCACAATGTTTAAATGAGTCTAGAAAATGATTGCCCCAATGGATATAGTAATTAGTGAAATTGGTTCAAAGGTAACACTAAACTCTCTTACCATTAATATTTACATCTACACCAGCTGTTGAAACAATTCTATCCCTTTTTCTTAATGCTGTTTCATAAAGTGCTTGCTTCAGTAAAACTTAAATGATATTTAACGTGGCCACAAATGATAGGCCATGGAAGTCTTAACTGCATTTTTCCAATGCATTATTCTTTATATTAAAACAAACCTTGATCTAAACAGCCTAAAATGTTTAGTCTTAACAAGCAAAACAGTGAAGAGACTAAATCTTAAAGGCAGGGTCAGCTGCAAGGAAACTTCAGTACTTATTTTCTTACACCTCGAGGTAAGGATCATGATGAAACTGATGCATAAAATTATTTCACATTTAAAACCTTTAATCTCAATAAATTGCAATGTTGATGTTAACTACTATCATTCCGAATTAGGATTGTGTTTTATAATCCTGAAACCTTTTAAGATCATTAACACTGAAATTGAGCTCTCAAATAGGCTTGATTTTCAGCCATTGTTACCTCTACCCTTGGTGAGAAGGGAAAACTGCAGGTTCCACTTATTTCCTGTGGATATTATAGCTTAGTGTCAACCTCTTCAGCCTATGGGTGCTGAAATGACAAGAGGCCCCAATTCACATGGAGGTGCAGATTCCAGGCCTTTTTCTTCTCCGTTTACAGTGGGAAGGGAGCAGAAACCACCTGCAAGTTCCTTTCCCAGGCTTTGGCATAGAGTGTGGTTGGAGTGTCCTCTGCTTATCTGGTATATGGCCTGTACTTCAGGGTAGGGATTCTCAACCAATGTTCCCTCTAAGGTTTGGTGGCTTGTGTGCAAAATTTTCAACCTGTGTGCAGAACGTTTTCTGAATAAAATTTTTGAGCAAATTCACGTGATGGAAATTAAGTATAGAACAATGAAAAATTAATACATTAAAATTTTTTATTAATTTGAATGTATTCTATGCTTATGTGATCATCAGTTCTTCAGTACTGTTCATCTGCCTTTGTCGGTTTTCCAAAATGAATAAGCACATAAAGTGAAAGCAGCTAACTTGCCTCTTGTTTTTCATTTTGCACAGCAGCCCATTTTACAATTTAAAAAAAATTGTCCAAAATTTTCTAGTCAGTTCAAATGTGTCTCTTTGTTTGTTTTTTACTTAATTGGTCACTATTAGTAATTTTAATCATGGTATACTTTATTTTCCTTCATTTTCTTAGTGTTTGGTATATATTTTTTCCCCAATTTAGCCCTTCTAAGAAGCAAGAGGCCAAAAGTTAAAAAACCCAACACAGGACTTGAACCCATGACCCTGACATTATAAGTCGGCTGAGCTACGGTGAAACTAGCTACCTTTTTAAAAAAAAAAACTGTACTCCACTGCCCCTTTATTTCCCCCCCCCCCCCCTTCCCTATAAACTGCTCTTTGGTTGTTTTTTGTTTTTTGTTTTTTTCAACATTCTACTTATCAGAAATAAAAAGCTGGACAATCACCTATTTTTAGAATGCCTGGCGGAGGAAGGACAGAAAGGTAAAAAGGAGCCCTTGGATAGCTCAGGAATAGCAACTGCAGCCCCCCCCCCCCCCCCAGCTGATCCTCAGCTGAGTTTCAGGCCTGCCCTCCCCCTTCCAATCCTCAGCCACTTTGCCAGCCTGACACCCCCCCACCGAGCCCCAGGCTGATCCTGAGCTGCTCTGCTGGCATGGCCCTGCCTGGTCCTGGCCCCGCTGTCATAGAATCATAGGGTTGGAAGGGACCCCACGAGGTCATCTAGTCCAACCCCCTGCCAAAAAAAAGCAGGACCACTCCCATTAGATCATCCCAGTCAGTGTTTTGTCCAGCTGGGACTTGAACACCTCCAGAGATGGAGATTCCACCACCTCCCTAGGCAACTTATTCCAATGCTTCACCACTCGCCTAGTAAGGAAGTTTTTCCTAATATCCAGCCTGGACCGCCCCAGCTGTAACTTGAAGCCATTGCTTCTCGTTCTGCCCTCTGTTACTACCGAGAACAGTCGAGCTCCCTCCTCCTTGGAGCAACCCTTCAAGTAGTTGAAGGTTGCTATCAAATCCCCCCTCAGTCTTCTCTTCTGCAGGCTAAATAAGCCTAGTTCCTTCAGTCTTTCTTCATAGGGCTTGTGCTCCAGCCCTCTGATCATTTTGGTTGCCCTCCTCTGGACTCTCTCTAATTTGTCCATGTCCTTTTTGTAGTGGGGAGCCCAAAACTGGACGCAGTATTCCAGATGTGGCCTCACTAGTGCAGAATAGAGGGGAATGATCACATCCATCGATCTGCTGGCAACACTTCTTCTGATGCAGCACTTCTTCTGTCCCTCCGCTGATCCTCTGCTGCTTTGCCAGCCTGGCCCTAACCCCCCCAGCTGCTCTGCTGGCCTGGCCCGGCCCCAGCCCTAGCCCTAGCCCTGACTTCGGCTGATCCTCAGTCACTTTGCTGGCCTTGCCCTGCCTGGTCCCAGCACCCCTGCCCCTGCCGATCCTCAGCTGCTTTTCCAGCCTGGCTCTGTCCAGCCCTGGCCCTGCTCCACAGCCCTACCCCCCCCCCACCTTCGCTTTGCCTGGTGCCAGCACCCCTCCCTGCTGCTCAGCTGGCCCGGCCCGGCCCCGCTCCAAGCCCCCCCCAGCCCCGGCCTATCCTCTGCTGCTTTTCCGGCCTGGCCCTGCCCAGCCCCGGTCCCCCCGCCCCGGCCGCTCCACTGCTTTGTCTGCCTTGCCCTGGCCCTGGCCCTGGCCCTGGCCCTGCTCCTTCCCCAGCCGATTGTCAGCTGTTCTGCTGGCCTACCCAGCCAATCGTGAGCTGTGCTTCTGGCTTGGCCCTCCCTGTGCGTGGGAGGTTTTTAGGTGCGCAGCTGCACACCTTAGAGGGAACGTAGTTCTCAACCCCCTTCAGCGTAACGACACAGCTTGGGAGGCTTCTCAGTCATGCATGAGGCACTGAGGCTTCCCCACCACCAAGGACCCCTCCCCCAGTAGCATGATTTTGGCAGTGGGTAAAACTGAAGTGGCCCATGCATGTCCCTGACATGCTCCACTACCTGCCACCTTCCCCTCCACTTGGGGGGGTATCGAGGGTCCTATTGTCTCCTTGGTAGAGAAGACGTTCCTTTCTAGAACCTCTGCCCCGGCAGAATCCCATAAGAGCCCAACTCAACAAACAAAGGCTTACTCGAAACAATTTCAAGAGTTTTATGTGAGAGGGTAGCAGACAGTATGGAGATCCCTACACAAAACAACTCCACTGCCCACCACATTCTATATAGAATTTTGCAATCCTCCGTCTACCAAGGTCGCTCTGCCTATGGATCGTGGTATAATAGAGCTAGCAAACATCATCTGGCAGACACCGGCATCTTCTGCACCAACCAACAAGAAAACAGATAAAGTATTTTGTCACTCCCAAAGGCAATGAACCTTTATTTATGCATCCCCTGCCAAAGGCAGTTTCAGTGGCAAGAGGCTTCAGAGGTAGCTGCTGCACTGCAAAACTGCAGCTGCTCCAGGCATTTTCAGTAATGGCACTTGACAGTGACCTTGCAGCTGCAGCACAGCTGCAGCCTCTCAATTTCTGTAGCAGCTTTTAAAAGCTGCTGAAGCCTGCTGTTGCAGCCCTCCAGCAGGGTCTGGGGAGGGGATTTCCGGCAGCAGGCTGCTAGCTGGCAACACACTCAGCTGCTGTGCAGTGCACTTTTGTATCAAACACAACATTTCAGACCTGCTGTTTTAGGGGACTGCTCAGCTAGTGCAAGCTGGAGCAGTCCCCAGGCTAGTGAAACTTCAGCTATAGCAGAGAAAATGAGGAATTGCACCCCTCCCACTTTATTTGCTATGTAGCTTCCTCTGCTTGGAGCTCCCCTAATGTGAAGCTCCTATCTTGCTTTCCCTGGAGTTCCCACAGCATGGTGGGTAATGGAGCATCTGCTGTATTATAGTGTTAGCAGGGAAGGATTAGCAGTTAAGTGCTTTTGGCTCACAACTGTTGCATGGGAAAACAGTAAGAGGCAGCTGGGGAGGAAGTGCTTTGTAGTGAGAGGCTGTCCAAAAGTCCCAGGACACAACTTGGGCTGTTTCTAATTCATAATCAATACTCCATCTGTAACCCTTGAAGCCCATAGCATGGGCACTATGAAACTAAAACAAAGGACTTCTCTTCAAGGTGCTATTGGCATGATATTGGACACTAAGTGCAGAAGTGGCTTTAAAACGTCAGCAGTGGCATCTAACTTTTACAAGTCGACCATATTGATCACACATATATCATGGTCCATGAGCTTAGAATGGGAGTGTGAACAGGTTACTATAAAGCTGAGAATTTAGGCAACGTGCCTATCTCATCCGCCAAGTATAAATTGGAAACAATGCTTAATAATATTCTGCAAATCTTGGGTTCCTTAGCACTTCATAAATAAGAAAATGTTTCTCCATTTGTCTGCTGCTAGCCATGCTCTCAAAGAGACATGTTTGAGTCAATGTTGGCTTAGCTTCTTCACAAACCTTAAAGTTATGTTAAACATTATTCCTTTATGGTCAAAAGTAACCAGCTTGATGTCTAAATGACAGGTTTTTATAGAAATGAATAGTGATAGGAAATTTTAAAACAAATGCAGTTATCCTACTCACATCTGTCTCCTAAATTTTAGGAGTTGGGGAGAGCTCACAGACAAAAACCTGTGGTAAGTATCAAACTATCAAAAAGGTAACTGATTTTAAACTAATTATGAGTTCAGTCTTGGATAAAACTAGATTACAAATCTGTCACCTTCCATGGCTCAAAATAAAATTACTTTGTTGGTTTTATCCTGAAATATTTTTTATAGCCTCCAGGTCCAGAAAATCTAGCAGTCATCTGTTTTACAAGTGGAACTACAGGTATGCTTAATTATGCTGCACTTTATGGACCATATTTATTCAGAATGCTCCTTAACACGTGCTGCTCTATGATTTCCTTGCTGCCGCACCATTTCATTTGTTAGGGCAGAAAGCAGACAGTAAATGCTTGCTGTAGAACTTTCTGGGTCAGCCAGTGGAAAATTGAAGTACTTGACAAAATTCCCAGAGACTAAAGTGTTCTCAAAGTAGGGTATCCAAATTGGCTTGCCACTACTACAAAAGATGAAGAGTTCTCTGTAGCTCAAGCTTGTCTCATTCAGTGACTAACTCAACCTCCATGTGTCTCAAACCTATGAGACTTGTAAGAGAATTTGTAGGATTGAACTTGGGAATTAAGACTCAACAGAAGTTTAACACTGAAATTCTTTATTAAAAAAAAACCCCTTGCTTCTGAGGCTGACTTACCAAATATGGAAGATATTAAAGGCTGCGTTTTTCTTTATTCCCCAACCAACTGAGCACCTATAACTTACTGTAGAACTGGCACTTTCAAATCTGTTAGCAATTCTTTCCTTTCATTAGGTTTTACTTAATTCAAACATTTAGGTTTGTTTTAAATGTTGGGCATCTACTCATAAAGCCCTTTCTATACTTCCCTAGAGGTAAGCAAATAAAGGGAGTCTGTCTCAATTTGATATTTTAAAGTGTGTTTAAACCCTTCCTGCTGCATTTTAATGTGTATTTTCTCTTTAGGGGACCCCAAAGGAGCTATGATCACTCATCAAAATATAGTGAGCAATGTTTCAGCTTTTGTGAAAGCTACAGAGGTAAACATCAGGGTTAAATCATTTAAACAGTTTCTAGACTTACAGGTTTTGAGAGAGATTTTCAATACAGATTAACTCGCTCTTTTGCTAAATTGCTTAGGCTCCTAAAGCTTGATAAGGTTGGGTTTAAGTAGTATCTTCCAAAGCATCGCCTGTGTAAGACTGCTGTTCTGAAATTGCAGCACTATACACTGAATTCCTAATTGTTCCATCCTCTAAAGCACCAAAATAGCAAATCAGTCTTCCTTGCTTAATCACTAGTCTGTTTTTGCTGTAGTTGATTTGACAGCTTGTTACTATTTGGTGACTTCCCAGGCAAGAGACTGGCCCAGGGCTGTAGGCTTGAGTCCAAAGATCTGATTGCATGGGTAAGGCTTGTGCTCTTCCTTCAGAGATGGTTTCTTCAACTCTGCATTGATGTGTTGAAGTTATTGCAATGTCTGACTTAAACTAGATCCAAAGGGGCAGCAGTGTTAGTCTAGTTCAGTAAAACAAACAAGGAGTCCTGTGGTGTTTAAAGACTAGCAAATATATTGCATGAGCATTCATGGGAGAAAATCCCACTTTATCAGATGCTTTGAAGAATAAAAGGTGTCTGAAGTAGGATTTCCTCCCATGAAAACTCGTGCAATAAACATATTGGTTAGTCTTTAAGTGTCATAGGGATCCTCGTTTGTGTGACTTAAAACTCATGTGAAGATGAAGCACATGTCTTGGAGCTATTTAAACAAGATCTAGTTAATAGTGTGGATAATCAGAGTACACCTGAAACTTCCCCATCTGAAGACATGTCTCCATTTGCAAAAATGACTATTTAGCTGTTTGACTTCAGCTAAACACATGCAAGCTAGTCCCAGTTCAACTCTGCGTCTTTTTAATGTAGAGGGCTTGGGGTAATGCTTCTCAGCCTAGGCTCCTATGCTTTCCTGGTAAAGACAGATCCTGAAAGGGTTAGATGTAGTGTCTTCCCATGTTGCTTTTATCACTGCTGCTCTGTTGCTTGACAGCTTGTTGTATTACTAATTTAATGAGATTTTTTTCCACTGGCTTTCTGAAACTGATCATGTAATAGCTTTCCCTAATTTTCCAAGTCCAGTTTGGAGACAACTGTGCCTCTGGCCAGTGAGTTAAAAATAACTTTAGCCATCATGTTTCTTGGGCCAAGCCCTGAGAGAAGCAAGTATGTGAGTCTGCAAGAAACATAACTGTGTTTATACTTAGATCTGCAAACACTTTGCTGTAGGGTGCAGGCTGACTGAAGCCCAAATTTGCTGACTAGTAAAGCAGACGGGGTCAGGACCATGTAAATATTGATGAAATTTAATAGCAGCAACCTTGGTACTTTAAATAACGAACCAGGATACAGGACTTCTTTCAGCGGAAAAATCTCTTGGGTTATTTAAGTGTTCTTTATTTAGTCTTATCCCACTGAAGTTTGTGATAAACTAGTCCCACAAAAGCTCATGTGATAAACAAATCTTAGTCTTTAATGCCATGGGACTCCTTGTGCTTCTTGCTTTACTAGACTAACGTGGCTGGGTGCTTTAGAACTTAGTTTCAACATGTATCACTCATGAAAACCCCATCTCGAGGTTTTGGAGATGTACAGTTCTCATCCTTCATGATGTAAAAGGCTTACAGTTGTGCAGCAAACTCTGCTGGTAGCCGATCCCCAAAGCTTGTCAAGGAGTGACTTTTTTTTCCTTGTGGTCTGTCAAATAGAGACAGCAAGTAATGCAGATCTACTAAATATTCATAATGCAGGAGAGAAGGTAGGGCTCTGAGAAGGTTGTCACAGAATTAGAGAAATGTAGGACTGAAAGGAACCTTGAGAGGTCATCTGGTACCCCTTGTTGAGGTGAGATGCCTAGACTAACCTGTTCTTAAACCTCCAGTTATGGGGGATCCACAGCTTCCCTTGGCAACCTCTTCTAGAACTTCACTATCTTATAGCTAGATTAAATATCAAGAAAAAGTTTCTCCCTTGTTGCAGACTAAACCTATTACTCCTTGTCCTACCTTCGGTGGACAAGGAAAACAATTGATCATGTCACCTTCCTAACTTATTTGAAACTCATCAGTTTCCCCATTAGTGGTCTTCAAGACCTAAAATATCATAAATCTACACTGAAACACCTATATTCATTAGATGGAAGTAACTGCATGTTCTGGGGTGACTTAGCTAGGTAGTGAGGCAATTTAAACTGTGGTTTTATTTGTCCTCTATTTGTTTCATTTCTTCTGAAATGACACTAAATGAACAAGGTCATGTCTGCTTTTGGTCAAAAATTATACTCCTTTTTTGGAAGGACAGACCATTAGGGGCTTTCTGGTAAAGTAAACATTTGTTTATATATCATGGAAAAAATCTTCCATTTAAGTATCAACCTGCAGTCTGCAAGTTGAAACTAGAGGTCTTGGGTTGACAAGAATGGACACCTGCTGCAGACTGTCCCAGTGGGGTGGTGGTGGAAATGTGGAGCCTGGACTTTTGCTCTGAGCCAGCCCCTACCCCCACCCCCAGGGCAGGGAACAGCCAGCCCAGAAGCTGGGCTCCTGTCTCCTGCCCCCACTCCAAACAGCTTCTCCACCTTAGGAAGGTGGGGAAGACTGGCCCAGAGGCAGGCAGGAAAGCAGAGCCCAGCCATCTCCCGGGGCAGAGTGGCTGGATCAGGGGAGGGCAGGAGCACGGGGCCCTGCCCCTGAGCTGGCTGGCCCTGCCCCCACCCCCAGGCCCCACACTCCTGCTAGTGATGGACCTGATTGCAGGTTGTGCTTTGGAACTGTGGCTTGTACACCACTTCTGTTTACTGTGTGTTAGCTAGCTATTGGTACTGCACTGTATTTATGGTAAGGCTTAGGGGGGAAAGAATTTGAGTGGGATAAAATGTCTCTTCCTGCCAAGATGCTTAGCTTTAATCTTGCTGTTTTCAATACAGCTAGTCCTCACTTAGTGACCTACTCGTTTAGTGACCCCTCAGAGTTATGACCGGCTCTCTGATGAGTTGGTATTATGGCGATGTATGAGAACTCGCATCAACTCTCTCAGATTACCTATATTTACAGTACACTATGCAAACTAAGTTCAGTACATTAGAGCTTAAAACATTTAAAATATATATTAAAAATGTTATAAATGATGCAAAGGTGACATTAAAACTATCTACCGATGGTTGAAAAACCCACTACCAGTAAAGTACATTATGCCTGAAATACCAGTAAGGGCTGCTCCTTGTTTAGTGATCAATTCGTTTATCAACCGGGTTTCAGGAACGGAACCCGGTCACTAAGTGAGGACTACCTGTATGTGCATAAGCTTCTGAGTAACTGATGAATTATCTTAATTGTAATGATCACAAATGACTTCTGTGCTTCTGGGATAAGAAAATCAATCATTCTGAATTATTGTACATATCTCAACACTAACAACCACAAGACAGAGCTCAAATCTGGCAAATACTTGTGGCTTTTAAAAAGCACATCCCTGTGCTATTGTGGATGTTCTTTTGTCAATTGTATGTAAAGGCTGAGAATGCGTTGCAAATAAAATAAATTGGAGTCTAGTTTGTGCCCTAGGTTTGTGAAGTGTGGCCATATAATTTGCATTACAAATTTATAATTTACTGTGAAAATAATTAAGCTTCTCTATCTTTCTTCTATCCTGCTTGGCATTTTCACTTGCAGAGAGTAATCCTTCCTGATACTGAAGATGTTTTGATTTCATTCTTGCCCCTGGCTCATATGTTTGAAAGAATTGTGGAGGTAAGTATTAGCATGTACTACAGAGTTATTCAGAAATCTTGCTTTTTTTACAGTGTATCTGTCTTCAATCCCAGTGACATGCACATTTCCTTTTTGCCTCTTGCACACATGTTTGAAAGACTGAATCAGGTAAGTGGCAGAAGGAAACATTGTCTGGATAATCGGAGTAATAAAGTGAAATGCCTAATAACTACAAGCTTTAGTTTTACAGGAAAGAGGATAGTTTCCAGAAGAAGTCTAAGAAAACTGTATAAAGGATTTTTGCATCTTTCAAAATACTTGCCCTAGCTGGGAGTTATTCTCCAGTGCAACTGGTACTTCATTGAAATGCCTTGCTCTTCATTTGTAATGATTCTGACCTGGCCTTAATAGTCTGCCAAATAGTTATGCTCTCAAATTATACAAATTTAGTTTAAATTCAGTGGGGAAACACTGCCAAGAATCCCATTTCCATGATGTGGGGACGGGATTTTCTTTTATGGCCTCATAATGAACAAGTGCTTCATTTCTTTGCAGAAGTGAAAGTCTGGTTTTTTTATTGGTCTTTAAAAATGGTTCATGAAACTTGAAAGGCCGTGCTGTTTAGTAGTTTGGCAAAGTCAGAGCCCCTTGTGTTGGGGTAAGGGGTTTGACAGATGTGTTCATCAAACTAGGCTGAATTATGGACTTTACTGAGTTCTTGATTACACAAAAGCTAACAAGTGGATACAATCTTGCTAAATCACCTGGACAGTTATGCACTGAAAGTCCTGTGACTCTTGGTAATGCAAGTTCCCAAAGATCAGAAGTGACTATGTAATATAGAGTTATGATGTGTATGGCAGAAACCATAGCCTTTAAGAAGGATGCAATCAGATGATGCTGGCTCCATAAATCTCGAGCAAGAGAAGAGATTCTCTAGATCAGTGTTTCACACTTTCTTGATACCAGGTACAGGCTTCCTATACTGTGTCAGGAAGATCTCAGGGACTGGTGCCAGTCCATGGATGAATCATGAAAAACACTGTTCTAGATTATATGTAGTCTTCAGATTTGAGCACAGGGGTGGAAACTGGAATGTCTAGATCAGGGATTCTTAACCATGCATGACACAATGGATGCCCTCCTTCTCTGCTACTGCAGTCTGGTTCTTCCCCTCCACGGAGGTTTTTGCCTGGTGGCAGTCCTTTCAACATCAGCTAAATTTAAATCATGCCCACCACTGAAAGCTTCAGAACTGCCAATTTTGGCAGTAGGAGCAGTCCTCAACACCACAAAAGCCATGGGCACTTTCAGTGGAAGCTTGTGATGAAGTGCCCCCTTTGCTGCAGAAAGCTGCTGCCATTCAGCAGTACATTCTTAAAGGAGCAACAGCCTGCCACACACACTCCGCACCACCATGAATTTCCTCCAGTGGCCGGCTGCTACATGGTGACACTGAGCCACTGTCCTGTGATACATTTGTTCACAACACAGTGGTTGAGAACAACTGGTCTGAATCGAGACTATGGATTCTTTTCCCATTATAAAGGGTAACTTGATTTCAGGCTTCCCATGGTTTGAACCTGTAAACTGCTCTGATTTGCTGTTCCTGTATGACCTGATCCTATGTTTTACACCCCCCTTGCATTTAGTTTCATTCCTTTCTGTAAGTTCACCTATCTTTGAAGCATCTGAGGAAGTGGGATCTTCTCCCACGAAAGTTCATGCAAAAAATAAATCTTTTAGTCTTAAAGTGCCACACAACTCCTTGTTTTTTTCACTGGACTAGACTAACATGGCTATCCCTTTTAAAATTGAGAACAACTAGTCTAGGTCCTACTCCTTATGTCCCTAATTGGCGTTAATCAGGGCCGGTGCAACACAGCAAGCAAGGTAAGCATTGCAGGGGGGTGCCAAAATGAGGACTCTGCTGCTAGGCTGTTGCTCTGCACTTGCTGATGTCACTTGTCTGCCTGGGCATAATCAATCTGTAGTCTTCTGTACTGCAGTGGGGTGCCAGAAACCATAGTGCCAGAGCTGGCCTTAATACTCTGCCCTTACAACACCCTATATCTAATTAAACTTCTTTATCCCCAGTAGGTAGGTAGGTAGGTATTGTTGTGAGGCAGGGGAATTGCTTGGAACTTAATGTGCTAGTAAATTAGGCATTGGGAGGAGTTAAACTTTAGAGCTAAAGCTATCCAGTGCTACAGTTTGAGGTGCAGTGATTTGGAATGCATAAAACATACCATCTTTTTACCTCAACGCCACCACCATAAGGAAAGCCAGTATACTTGATTTTGCAGATGAGGCCAAGCAACTTAGTGAGTATTGTACAGATTCTGTGGCTGACCCCAGAGTAGAACTGAAACCTTTGCATTCAGTTTTCCACTGTGATCACAACTCTTAACCCTCCTTAGTGAAGCAAGATGGATGTGGATACTAGGTGGACCAAATAAATGATGACCTCAATCTTGGATAGATAGGTCATACCATACAGAACTATGGTATTATAATGGAGGCAGGGTGACCAGACATCCCAGTCTTACTGGGACTGTCTTGATATTAGGATCTTTGTCTTATATCCAACTACACGCTCCCACCCAAGAAATGGCCTGATTGTTTTTAGACTTGCTATCTGGCCTTCCTGAGTAGGAGGTATATGAATAGTCTGCTGTGTAACACTGACTTGGTGTGTCAAGCTGTTTTTAAAATGAGGGTAGGTGAGCATTACAAAGGCAATTAAGTTTGACATACCCAAGTCTTATTTCAAATTTCTGAGTTGAATTATACGTGGTTCTTTTTACTGCTTTCAAATCACTGTTGCAGTTTAAAAACCATTAAGGCATTTCCCTTTGGTATTGCATTGCAATATTAGAGTGCAATAGCTAGGAGTGCTGATGCTGTAATGAGAGGAGAAGACATGGAACTGATTCAGCATGAAGAGGCTACTGCCACTGTAGAATTGACTAGTGGTTACTGAAGTTCAGTTGTGCCAGTGCTTTTATAGTCTCACTTAACAGGTAGCAGTCACCTTGCTAGAGCCGGATATCTGAGCTGGCTCTCCCTGTGGAACACTGACTGATTTTAGCAATCTGTAACAGCTTTTAGAATCATGAATATTCTGAAGATTTAGGAAACGGCAGCTTCCTAGCTACATCTGGTTAACTGTCGAACTGTCTTTCTACTATGATTCTATACTGTATGTATTTGAGTGCTGTGTAGTCCTGGTTTTGTAAGAAACCGACAGTACTCTGCTTAAAAGCTGTTTTAACAGACACATTGATGGCTTACTAGGCTCTTTCTAAATGCATTCAAAGCACTGGCTTTCAATTTCCAGTGCCTCCTTTGTCTAAGGAAACATAATTTAGTGCTCTGAAATTTTGTAGTTCAGATCTGTATCCCAAATTTCACTGAGTGGCAGTTGGATTTCCACTTGAACAGTGCATCCAGCATATGTGTTAGACTGAAACCTGCCTGCCTCCCATTTTTTGGTAGAGAAACAGAGGTGTGAGTCTACTTATGTATACAGTATTTCTATCTCCAGCACTTCAGCAGCCGGAAAGCTTTTCCAGAATATCACTGTTACCACCCTTAAACATAAAATCTATGTAAGCTACCCAGGTAGCCATTCAACACAATCTTGTGCTGGGGGAATGCAGACTTGAACTTGTTCCTGCCAGTGTCAGAGTAGAACTTGAATGAGACATGAAGCAGCTCACTGGGCTACTTAACACCTGACTAATATCTAGCTCCACTATACACACCCACCCCTGAATGATTAACAAGAGTACCTTGACACACAGTTATTCAGACTGGGAAACATGAAGGCATCGTTCCAGTCCAACAGCTGCCCTTGGCCCTGCAGTCTTTAAAATTCCGTGCTCACTTGGGAGGCAGTACATAGACAAGTCATGGAAAGAAAGTGGCTTCTTGCCATCCCTTATAGGTATATCCCCTGAAATAACTAATCATAAGCAAATGGTTGACAAGACAGGTTAGCTATGTTAATATACTGTAATCATTGTATGAGGCAGTGATAGTTGCAACATCTGCTGGCTCCAGAATAGTGTAGGGAATGGCTGAAAGCCTGGCTTTTAGGTGAAACCACAATGAAGTAAAAAACTTATTGGGTTGCTTGCAACAAACTAGAAGAAACTGGCAAATACTTGTGCTCTTAAGAACTAGTGTCTAATTTAAGGGTGCAACAGCAGCATCAGGAGTGTTACATTCTTAATGTCAATACTTTACTCCTTCCCTCACAGCCTGAACACTAACTGGGGCCATGTTTACGATGGTGGCAGCAAAGTCACCATCGTCAGTCATATTTCCAGATTGACCTAGCGATCCATTAGGACACACTAAGTCAGTCTGGAAATTGACTTAATACTCTCTCAAGTGGTGCAGTTCAATTAAGATGTCACAGTGAAGGGGAGTTAGGAAGTTGTGCAACTCCCATCAAGCGACTCTGCGTAACTTGTGTAACTCTTGTTGACTGCCACTGAATTTTCTTGGCAGTGTAGACTGAACTAGGTCTCTGTTCCTTCTCTTTGCCTTCTCCTTCCTTACATCATGGGGTGCTGCTTTTAACTGGAAGGGCCCTGGCAGCCAGTAGCAGATGCATACAACTGAGTATGCAGCAACTTGACTATCGGCCATCCAGCAGGAGTACTTGGAGAAGAGGGTCCAGTGTGGGGAAAGAATTGGCAGCAGATAGTGGGATTCTGCATTTGCACTAGGGTACAGGAAACTTCATGAGTGGAAGCAAGAGGACTTTCAGTTTGTGAGGGGAGAAGCCATCCCACCCCCTACCCCCGAGAGGATGACCTGATATTTCTGAAAAATGGGTGTCCTATTTTTTGGCGCTTGTCTTAGTGCTCAGTCCCTATTGAAAAGCTGGTCCTGAGGCTTCTAAACATCAGCAGTCTCCTTCCACCAGGGGAGGGGCGGAGTGTCTGTAAACCAATCAACCTGGCACGCTGAGTGCACTGCCACCGTATGCAGCTGACTTGGTGACTGGCCAAACTGATGTGCGGGGGACAAATGCCCTATAAAGTAGCAGAACATGGGTGGAGGGTGAGCGATGTTGAGCCTCAGATACTATAGTGCAGGAGTGTGGGGAGAAGAGAACAAATACAAATCTGAGGATGAGGAAAGAAAGCGCAGAAACAGCCAAGGAGGAGTCACTTAAATGGCGGGGGGGGAGGGCGCCATACAGATGCTGGTAAACCATCACAGGGGTTTGGGATTAGAGAAGTTAAACTGAGTTCAGTGTTGTCCTATACTTCTTCCCGCTTCTGGTCCAAAAGAAGAGTGAGCATGTCTTCTCTCCCCCTTATCCCCCTTTGAGAAAAGCACCACTTCCTCTGTTGCCAGAATTGTCCCAGGCATACTAGACACCTGCCATATCCACCTCCTTCCAATCCTCCCCTCTTCCACAGGTGGATGGAAAACCAAAATCCAAAGGAATAAAGCAAATGGTGCAGACTGACTCCATTATTGTCAGTTAGATTGAATGTGCAGACATGGGAATTTCTTACCCTACAGTAGGGAACCAAAGTAAATGGAAACAGTTGTCCTACTTCATTTATTTTTAATAGATGGTTCTAAAGCTGCTGCAGTCACAAGGACTGCTTGGCCACTGCCTGCTTTTCCGTATGCACCATCACTTGCCTACCTGGCCAGTGCTCTCCAGCCACTGTGGTTCGTCTGTTGCTAAGCTCCCCCACACTTTATCCCATGGTCTTAAGGTCTCTGGACTGCCCCTGCAGCTGCCATGTGTCCATAGATGCTTGCTTTCCTGTCCTACCTCAAACTAGCTACCTGGAACTGAAATGTTGCTCCAAAAGCCTCTTGCCACTGCCACAACTTCAGTCTCACTTGACAGTTGGGGTGATTTAAAGTGGACTTTGTATCGGTGGAGTGGTAGCTGCCATGTCTAGGTAAAATACTGGATCATCAGTTTAATCTTGTCTAATGTCTTGAACTATAGCTCCTGTATTAAAAGCAGTTTACTGTCTTAACAGTGTGTGATTTTCTGCCATGGAGCTCGGATAGGATTCTTCCAGGGGGACATCAGACTGCTTATGGATGATTTAAAAACACTGCAGCCAACTGTATTTCCTGTAGTGCCAAGGTTGCTGAACAGGATGTTTGACAAAGTAAGTTTAGTAGCATTAATCTAAAACTTGATCAAATTAAACTGCAAACCACTTTCAGAAGATTGTGCCAATAGTGGGGTAGAACTGGCTAGCTACCAAAACTAGGGATGAGTCAACATCTAAAGTATGTGCCTCTATGTACAGTATTACTAACCTAGCTTTCTAAGGATTGACACTATAGTTAAAAGTTAGTAGATACCATAAAGTGACAACACACTTGGTGGATGCTGGGCTAAGTTGGACTGGGGTTTTTGTCACCAGCAGAGCTGTACTTGGCTGTGTGGCTTTGAGCAAGTCACCAAAGCAGGGTAGATCAAAATATATTAAGGACCTACTGGTCAAGGTCAGCAGGGTATATGAGTACTTGGTGCAAATCACACTTAAATATGGCAGATTCACCCCAGCTTGCCATGAATTAAATAGTAATGTAGACAAGCTCTAAAGTTTCCCATCTGAGATAAGATACTTTTCTGTAAAGGTTAATGTTCACTTAAACAAACAAATGGAAAAAAAAACTTATTTGCTTTGCCATAAGTATGAAAGAACACGGTCTGTAAATTTCTTAATAAAAGATTTGATTCCATGCATGCTAGATCTTTGGACAAGCCACCACTTCACTGAAAAGGTGGATCCTGGACTTTGCTTCCAAGAGGAAAGAAGCAGAACTTAAAAGTGGCATAATTAGAAAGAACAGTCTGTGGGATAAACTGATTTTCCACAAAATACAGGTATGTTTGAAATGGCGTCTGGTCACCCATAATTCTCAGGCTATAAACATTTGGAGGATTGCTTTTTACTAGTTCTCATGCAAAGGAACATTATGAAATAGAAAAAATTAGTCTTGTTTGCACTTTTTCTAAAGAAAAACAAACTTAGTTTTTGTGGGTTACAACCCACTCTTTCAGATGTGTACCTGATGTTCATATATCCAAAGTGGGTTGTAACCCACAAAATTGTGTTCTAATAAACTTTGTAAGTGGCACAATCCTTATTTGTTTTGCTGAAGTAAGATAACACAGCTACCACCCCCCCGGAAATTACAAAATAGATTTAGCTAAAATAGCTGTTTTCAGACTGTGGGTTGGGACCTCAAAGTATAGGGTTGCCAGGACTGGTGTTAGGCTGAAGCCTGAGCCCTACTGCCCTGTCCTGAAGCCCAGATCAGCAGTGGTGGGCAAGGTTACACTGCCCTTTTTCCCCCCCCCCCTCTATTCACTATACCCCCACCCCTCCCACCTGGAGACCCAGTTGGAAAAAAAAAAAGATCTATGCCTGTGACACAACAACTGCATCTTTGAGCAACACATTCCAGTCTTCTGGCGGCAGCACCAGAGGTGCTGTGACCCAGTGCTTGAGATTCTGTGACCCAGTAGTGGGTCCCAACCCTAAGTTTGAAAGCCCCTGCTTTAAGGTATGAAACTTCCTATCAGTGTCCTAACTAAATGTTTAGCAGCATCATAGATATGTTTAGTGGCCTTGAAATCTGTCTCCCAAAAACACTTCTTAATCTAGCTGTAGGTATCAGACTATAACAGCTCTTTTCATGAATGAGTCATTAGCTGGGACTCTCTTCAGTCTGAGTAAAGGATATCTGGGCCAATCAAGTGCAAGAATCATAGGTATATGTCTGTGAAACACTAAGTCGTTTGTACTTGCAGCAGGAGCACTGCTACAAATAAATATTCAGAGGGGCCCTGGCTGCTGGGGCCCTGATCCCTTTCCTAACTCCCCTGGTACAGCTGCGGTCCCCACTGCCCTAGGCCAACCACCTCCCCTGCACTCTTTCCGCACCAGGCCAGTGTGCCTGCCCCTGGATTGCCCCCCACCCAGTCTCCCTTACCTGGATGCCAGAGGAGAGCGTGGCCCTGGCAGCAGCTGAGGCCCCAGGCATGATCTGGCTCTGAGCATGCTCAGAGCAGGGTCAGGCCAGGGCAGGAGGTTTTTAAAAACTCCCAGCCCAGCCTGGCGCAGTTCTCCCCGGCCGCAAGACTGTCTTCCAGCCAGGTTGAGGCCAGCTCTGCCAGCTGCCTGAGCAGTGTTCCTGTGTGGGTGTGTGATGGTGACCCCTCACACAGTTAACAGGCCTGCTACTCAGGGGCTGGTCCTGAGTTTCAGGGGGGCTGAGGCCCCTGGACCCCCCCAGCAATGCCACTGACTTACAGTATTGGAGGTCCATTTTAGTCCCAGATGACCTGCGCCGCTGATTGATTAGACATGTTACAATAAAGAAAGGAACAATCAGAGCACTTTCATCCTCCCGTCATTCCTACAGCACAATTGCTGCAAAGCCAGACTTCAAGGGAGGCTCATGGCACATGACTCGAATTTTGAGTCTGTATGCCAGAGATGCAGTAATAGCATGGTGTTATCTTTGTGGGTAATGATTGCAGAAAATGGCTACAAATAAGAGTTTAGTGCATGAGGATAAAGAACTAACCTTTCCTTGACATACATTCTTTTATGCCAGTTTACCTTTTAAAACTAGACATAGCTGCCTAGCACTTTGGTTTCTCTCATGACTCTTCCAGGGTGAAAGGAGAACATCTGAAATTCTCACTAAAATGCTGTTAAAACTAGCATACTTTCTCTCTTTTAAGGCAAGTCTTGGGGGAAAGGTAAGACTAATGATCACTGGAGCAGCTCCTGTGTCTGCAACTGTGTTGACCTTCCTAAGAGCAGCTCTTGGTTGTCAGGTGAGTTCAGGTTTCAGGGTCTAAATTGCATGCATGCATGTCTGAGTATAAAACACTGGCTACAAATATATTTGTCAGGAGTTTGCCACATCAGCTCATAAGAATTTTGCTGTTTTTTGGTCAGTTAGCTCTAAAGGAATACATTGCAATAATGGAGCACTCCTATTAGACTAATTGGACTGGAAAATGCCTAAACACTAATCTTGAGAATTGTACCTGAAGGCTGAGGCAGAAGGACATTTATTTAGAAACTACACTGCCCAGAATTCACAACTCATTGGATCTTTCTGATAATCCCACTGCTTTCTCTGTGTTACTATTAATAGCAGTATCTTTGTACTATGAAAAGACTCTGGCCTGCGATTCCACTCTTTTTTTTTTTTTAATATCCCATTCCATATCAAAGGTGATCAGTTTCCAAGTGATTCTTCTAAATAACAGCCCTTGCATCTAAAATTCTGGCTGGGTTTCTTTGTTTTTGGTATATACGCTAACTAAACCTCTCTACACTTCAGGTCGAGCTGGGTAACTAATGTTGTTAATGCTGAAGTATCCCAGTTTAACTCTGGGAGTATTTGGAAGACTAGCAGTTTAAGGAAGTGGGGTTTGTGTTTTTAGTTTGATGGGAATCTTGGGTGGGCATAGAGGTGTGTATTACCACTTCTTGGTAGTGGAAACAATGAGGTATTCAGTGTAGCAGAGGCAAGTGTAATACAAACAGGTGGCTAGAGGCTGAAACTAGACAAATTCAGGCAGGAAGTAGGCACATTTATAACATAACACCTAACAGTTGTCATGGAGGATTCCTTATCACAGACTACTTTTTAAACAAATTGAAGATTTTTCTAAAAGGTATGCTCTAAGAGTTTTGGGGCTGTTTATGGCCTCTGCAATACAGGAGGTCAGGCTGGAGGGATCTCAGTGGTCCCTTCTGGCCTTGGAATGTAGGAAGAAATGCCACAGAGTACAAATACACTTGCCAGTGTGGCAGGAGTAGAGTGCCCTCAGCTTAGGTGACACTGTAGTTGGCTGGTAAAAAAAAACAAAACAAAAACATTTTTAACTAGCAACACAAACAGTTGGGCTCAGTGCCTTTCTGCTCCAGAACTGCAGCTTGTCAGCAGCCAGTGTGGGAGGGAGGGAGCACAGAAGGAAAATGCATGATTCCTGAGGCTATGACTTTAGGGATCCTGTCTCAAAAAAACCATGATGGCTCCTTTCAAGGTCTCTTAAACTTAGTAGAACTCTAGCACTATTGCTCTAAACAATCTGATTCCCCCCCCTGCCCCCCATCCCACAACAATTCTAAACACCTAGTTCATGCCCACTAAATAGTTTTTTGTTGAGTAATCACTTTTTTTATTCAGAAAAACTCCTGGAAAAAACTTTGCCAAACCTAACTTGCTCAAGTGGTGGTCCCTAAGTTTGCTTCACACATTTGCAATGGGGCTCGTGCAGCAAGACCAGAGATTTGATGCAAGTAGTGTGCATCATTCCAGGAAGGACTGGAACCTTTACCTTGCTTTTCTTAATCCCCTCTTGTATCTGGCCTGGTCCTTCCTTCATTGCTTCAACTGTGGAAGTCCATTTGAGAAATGGATTCTACCCTTCTGTGACTGCAAGTCAAAGCATGCCTCCAATGGTGGAACAGGAGCCTTCCCTCTTCATTGGACATACAGTATCCTGTTCTTCAGTCAAGCTTTTCTGGAGGGGGAATCAAGCCTAGACAGAACCAGAGGAGATGTTGGCATGTCCTCCTCCTCATTACAACTACCCAGGGGACTATAGGTACACTATCCCTGTGAAATGGAGGTGGCCAGATGATCCATTATGTTGGCCTTGCTGTGTTCTTTGGGATTTATGTAGAGATCTAGACCTATGCAAAATTCTCACCAATCCTCCTCTCCCAGACACTACCAACCAGCTCTTTCAGAGAAAGAAGTCACACTAGATCTACTAGTTCTGCCAGGTGTCCTCATCTTCCTCACTTTATCAGACAATTGCTTCATCTTTCCTTCCCTGCCTGGTGATCGTACACAGTACCACAAACTGTTGGAAGAGTTAGCCAAACTCCAGATGCCTCTTGAGGTGGTCCAGGATACATACATGGCCTAGGGGACATCCTACAATCTCAGTGGTGTGACCCTCTCACTCAATGCCACTTTAGAATCCATGGGCCTCTGGGGCATTCCCCTGCCTCCTGTACCCCTACCTGGGAAAGGGCTTTCATGTGAGGTAAAGGCCTGGAGTTCTTATTTACTCACCCAGTGTTCAACTATTTAGTGACACACACAGCTACAGAGAGCTCATGATACAGCACCAAGCCTGCTCAACCTGAGAGGCACTAAATGCCTTGATCTTTTGGAGTAGAGTATTCCTCAGCTAGTTTCCAATTAAGTTGCTAACTAGCAAGTGGTTTTTCTGGAATTCAGAAACAAACTTCCCCAAGAGGACAAGCTCTTGTTGGCTGGTGCCTAAGATAACTTCAAGCAGCAGTGGACACAGCTGACTTTGCATCTAGAGCGATTGTCATGATCAAAATCTTCACTCAGTGGGGTACAGAGTTTTTGATCTGTTCCCTCCAAACATCCTCTCTTCTAGTCCAGAGTGGCATTAGACTAAGACCCCAGGGGTGATGACCAATGTTCCCTCTAAGGTTTGGCGGCTTGTGTGCAAAATTTTCAACCCGTGTGCAAAACTTTTTCTGAATAAAATTTGTGTGCAAACTCGTGCAATAAAAATTATTGAAAAATCTAGACCAATGAAAAATTAATATAAACTATTTAAAGTTTTTATTACTAAAATCACCCAATTTATTTAAAATTTACCCAAATTGCTATACAATCAAAAGAAACTAATCCATGGCTTTCAAACAACCCAAGACCAAAGTTATATTCAATCAGGATCCTAGGTGTGTCAATTCTGCCTAATACCCTCATCTCCTGTGTTCTACATGCAGAGTTACAGTTCACACGGAAGCCAGCTAATTATCACTGACAGCATTTAAGATAGAATCCTAGGGTTGGAAGGGACCTCATAGGTCATCTAGTCCAACCCCCTGCCAGAGGCAGGACCACTCCCACTAAACCATCCCAGTCAGGGTTTTGTCCAGCTGGGCCTTAAACACCTCCAAAGATGGAGACTCCACCACCTTCCTCGGCAGCTCATTCCAAGACTTCACCACTCTCCTGGTAAAAAAAAAAAAAAAAAAGTTTCTTTCTAATATCCAGCCTAGACCTCCCTAACTGCAACTTGAGACCATTGCTCCTCGTTCTGTCCTCCGTTACTACCGAGAACAGTTGGGCTCCATCTTCCTTAGAGCATCCCTTCAAGTAGTTGAAGGTTGCTATCAAATCCCCCCTCAATCTTCTCTTCTGCAGACTAAATAAGCCTAATGCTTCCAGTCTTTCCTCATAGGGCTTGTGCTCTAGCCCTTTAATCATTTTGGTTGCCCTCCTCTGAACTCTCTCTAGCATGTCCCTGTCCTTTTTGTAGTGGGGAGCCCAAAACTGAACACAGTATTCTAGATGTGGCCTCACCAGTGCAGAATAGAGGGGAAGGATCACATCCCTTGATCTGCTGGTGATACTTCTTTTGATGCAGCCCAGTATGCCATTGGCCTTTTTGGCAGCAAGAGCACACTGCTGACTCATATCCAGCTTCCCATCCACCATGACCCCCAGGTCCTTTTCTATACTGCTGCTACTTAGCTGAATGTTTCCCAGCCTGTAGCAGTGCATGGGGTTTTTTTGTCCCAAATGCAGGATTTTACCCTTATCCTTATTGAACCTCATAAGATTTCTATTGGCCCACTGTTCCAATTTATTTAGGTCTCCCTGAATCCTGTCCTTGCCCTCCAACGTGTCTACTGGTCCCCCCAGCTTGGTGTCATCCGCAAACTTACTGAGAGTGCAGTCTAGTCCATCATCCAGATCATTGATGAAAATGTTGAACAGAACTGGCCCCAGGACCGACCCCTGGGGCACACCAGTCGTGACTGGTTGCCAGCTAGACATGGAACCATTGATTCCTACACGCTGAAACCATTGATCTAGTCAGTTCTCTATCCACCTTATAGTCCACCTATCCATCCCATACTTCCTTAATTTGCCAATGAGAATGCTGTGGGAAACTCTATCAAAAGCCTTGCTAAAATCAAGGTATAGCACATCAACGGTGCTTCCCGCATCTATGAGGAAATGACTTTTTCTGGAAGGAAATGAGATTGGTCAGGCATGATTTACCCTTGGTAAATCCATGCTGACTGTTCCTGATCACTTTATTTTCCTCTAAGTGTGTGAGGATGGATACACAAGGAGTCGTGTGGCACTTAAAGACTAAGATTTATTTTTCGCATGCGCTTTTGTGGGAGACTCCTTGTTTTGTTTTGTTTTTTCCTGGAATGGACTAACATGGCTACCCCTTTGGAAATTGGCAGCATTTAAGATGTCTTGATGGTCCCAGAGGGGTAAATTCTATTGAAATTTTAAAAATCAAAAAAGATTCCAGGCATCTCTTTTCAAGAAAATGCTGCTACAAGAAGGATGCTAAACACAGCTGAAATCAAAACAATGGGCTTCTAGCTGCTTTAAGATAAGGCTACAGTATTTCTTAAAAGCCTATTTTCAGTCCCTTGTATCTTTACCTGCCCCATCATTTTGGGGCTATATTTCAACTTAAGAGAAAATCTCTACCAAAATACCACATCCCTTTAATGCATTATGGTTTCTTCTGATGGACAGATTAGGGTGCATAGTGAAGAGAATAATCCATGGCTCCTTTGATTCCTAGTCTTTTGGCTGTTACTATATTTAAAACAAGTACTTATCTGATATCTCCATTACATCTCTCTAAGATTTCTGTGAATTGTTCTTCAAAGCATCTGATGAAATGGGGTTTTCTCTCATGAAAGCTCATGCAATCAATATATTTGTTAGTCTTTAAGTACCACAAGACTCCTTGTTTGTTTTTGTAATGAATTGTTGTAATTTACAGGATTCTGGAGAAAACATGTTCCAGGTTCTTTGAAAGCAGGGGGTTAGCATGCTCAAACACTCTCACTGTTCAGTCACTCCACTTAAGTAACATCCACACTAGCTTTCAGGAAATATACAATTGAGTTTTAGATTTTTCACCTCCACAGCTTTATCTAGTTACAGAAGGGATATTTTGGCACTATGCACTCCCTGTTTCCCACTTGAGGAGTTTCAAACTTCAGGATATGAATGGCACTTACTCTTTGCCATGCCTCTTGTTTAAAAAGCTGAAGAATTGCCCCAATTCCGACTCCCTAAGGTCCCTGCCCCCATTCCAGTCCTCCTAAACCCCACCCCCAGCTTCCCAGCTTCTCTTTCAGCCCTCCCTAGCCCACCATCCTGACCCCTTCTCCACCCTCCCCATACATCCTCCCTGCCCCCACGCTTTCCGTGCCAGCTGCCTGACCAACCCAGCCCCTCCCCCCAGCCCTCTTTACTGGCCAGAGAGCTGGGTGGGGGGCAGGAGGCTACGGTGCTGGCCAGCAAGGAGGAGCCCGGGCTGGGGCTGGCCACGCGAACGGCCAGGCCCCGGCTGGAAGAGGCGGAGCCTCCACAGGTTCAGGGGAAGTGAGGGGCGGGGAGGGAGGAGTGGCAGAGCTGACCCGAGCCCCCAGACCCTCCCTTCCTCCAGCCGAGGGGCTGGGCTGAGGCTTGTGCCCGGACACAGCACTCCGGCGCGTCTCCCCTCAGCTACACTGCCACCCTGAACTGCCCCATGCGCGGGGGCAGGAAAATCCTGTGCGGCAGGATTTTTTTAAGCTCGCGGCCGCGCTGCCACGCGCCTTAGAGGGAACAGTGGTGATGGCCTTTTGTTATCCTAAGTAGACCATCTCAAATAGGCCTTTCCTCCCCAATACCTGCTGTCCAGGTTCTCCAAAAAGTCACAACAGGACCAGGGGATCCTCATTGCACCCAGTTGGCTTAGACGATTTTCTTTTGTGGACTTGCTAGAAATGTTGTCTCATCTATTTCAGCTCTTTCTCGATCCAACTCAAAAAGGCAGAATCAAACATCCCAACCTGGCCTTCTCTCATGTCACAGGCTTATATTTGGATTGGGGGGCAGAGACAAACATTTTATGTTCAGAAGCTACCTGAACTATCCTCAGTCACAGGAGAAGGAAAAAAGGTGTTTCTGTACCTGGTCACAACAGAAACAGAATGAGCAGGTACAGCATGGATCAGTTAACACATGGGTATCAGGAGACAAGCTGCCGCGACCACGTGTAAAACAGAGCATGTAAACAGAACCATGGTGAAATGTGTTTCTGGTTTTAGATACCACATGTTTAATTGGTAGCTTTGGGGACATGATGCTAGTGTGTGTTAACTGATTTCATGGGTAAAACGATTGTGGGTAAACAGATCTATGCTGTATTTTGCTTTTAAAGGCTATTGTCACTCAGTTTTGGGGCTTCCTCTTAACTTCAAGGTCCACCTGGCAGAAATAAATACCCCCCATTATCCTGTGGGAGGGTGCTCTATATTTACTTGCCCTTCCATAACGTGGTTCCCGAAAAATATCGTCCTCACCTTACCATTGAGCAATGAAATGTACACAATAATGGCACCTCCAGCCTATTGCTCTGAGCTCTTATCAGACAACCCTTTGAATTGAGGGCCGCATGGTCTGTCACACCATTCCATAAAAGCTGCTGTTTTAGGTACCACCTTAGCCAGACAGGTGAGCAAACTGTCTACTCATGGCTGACCTGTTATACACTAAATTTCACAAAGTCGTCTATCATTTCTACCCAAAACTCATCCTAAGCTAATCTTCAGTTTTCTCATGAACCAACCTTTCCAATTGAATTTTGTGGAAGGAATACCAATGCTTACAGCAAAAACAAGCCACTCTCCCTCTACATTGGACTGGCCTTGACCTGTTTGTCTTCAAGAACAAAACTAACTATGGAAACTGACCTCTTGTCATTGTAGCAGCAGCATTGCATTAATCAGTCCAGAGAGACTGTGGCCCTTTCAATACATTATTCACTTTCTAGTTAGCAGTTATTTCTCCCCCCACATGGGCTGAGGAGCCCACTCTACAAGAGGCTAAGTAACCCCTATAGAATCTTTTTGAGACCTTTATAATACCAGGCATTTACTAGGTAACTACTAATGCCCCATCCACACCTTTTACAAAGCACTGCACCCTACTTCAGGCTTTTGGTAGACTTGGCTGTGGTATCAGTTTTTTGATCTACACTGACTGCATTCTCACCTCCCCCCTCTTCCCCCGAATACTACTTATCAGTCCCCACATGTGGAAACCAGCATGGGAGGATAATTACCTGTAACTGGAGGTTCTTCAAGATGTGTGGTCCCTATCTGTATTCCATTGCCCACTTTCCTTCGGTTATTTCCAGTTACATTAAAAAAAAAAAAAAAAAAAGAAATGGAGGGGTTGGTCCATACTGCCCCTTATGTCCTCTGTTCAGAGCACAAGGAAAACAGTTGTATGTCCAATCTATACTATCAGTACATTTACATTACTCAGCATTTTTGAGAACTTTTTTTCAGGATAAGTATTTTGAAATAATTCTCAAAATAACTTTTTTTAAAAATGCTATTTCGAGTCAACAGTCCATTGTCCCGAAATACTATAGCTTTTTTTATTTAGGAAAAAAGTCTACACTGGACTTT
Organism: Podocnemis expansa; assembly: GCA_007922195.1. Taxonomy (NCBI): domain Eukaryota; kingdom Metazoa; phylum Chordata; order Testudines; family Podocnemididae; genus Podocnemis; species Podocnemis expansa. Next base: position 5,369,395 of record ML681966.1, read on the forward strand.
CTTGGGGGGGGCTGCAGTGTTTCAGGGTAACGAGCAGTCCCCGGACTGTCCTCCCAAAATAGCATTTTTGAAAAAAGTTATTTTGAGAATTTTTTCAAAATTTTTTCAAGAAATGCTCCTTAATGTAGACATAGCCTATTAGTTAATCTCCAGTCTCATGCATACCCATCTCTCAGATTGAATACAAATAAGACCACATTTCAAAGAATCTCCAGTTACTAGAGGTAAGTAACCTCCATTTCAGAAATGGACTGAACATGGAGGAAAATAGTTTTAGTCCAAAATCATCTTGTGCAGGGTCTGTAATGCTGGTCAACAGTGCTGTCTGTTTTTAAAATAGTTACTTCCTGCGTCTTGGTGTCAAACTTATTTTATTAATACTATAATGCACCTGCATATTCTGAAGAGCTCCATTTTAAGCACAAAGTATGGTATGCTGTGCTTAAGTTAAGTGAACTGTAGAAGTACTTCCCTACTTGTGACACTTTAGTTTTAAAACTCTCTTGTAGATGCTATTGAGCAATATTATAATTTGGCAGCATCCCTCTTGTAACTTGTCATTTTTAATATGCTATAGTTAACTCAAAGTCAAAACTGCGCAGAGCTAAAGAAAAACTTCCCAATTCTTGGAAATTGAAACTATAATTTGACAGATACTGACAGGTCCCTTTTAACAAATTTTTTTTTTTCAATTGAATAGTTCTATGAAGGCTATGGACAAACTGAATGCACAGCTGGATGCTCCCTGACAGTACCTGGAGACTGGACAGCTGGTATGACTTCTCTAATCTTCTTTAAGTGAATTAATTAATAATGTTCCAGATGTTATGGTCATCACTTGCACAGTCACTTAACTGTCCTTAAAGCTGTACCTAAGTATTGTAATTGTAATTGCGTGATTTCTCAAGTGCAGTGGTTGAAGTCTTTGTTTGAAACAAGCCACTACCTACATAGGAATGTGATGGTTCAGGCTTGTAACAGACTTCTCTGTGGCTTTAAAAGTTGAAAATGTCATTAATTTCTGTATATTGCCTAGTTCCTATAAATTGTCTAGAGAACTTGACTGGCTACAGTCATAACACTTGAAACACTGGGACAATATTCAAGCAAGGAATTCTGTGGTTACACACTTACTCCAGCAGAGGAATCTGTGCTACCTTGGTACACTACTTGTTTCTCTCAAAGCAGACAACCATTTTTCCTGTTCTCTGACTTAGTTACCTCTAGACATCTAGTGAACTAAAATTAAATAGCCTTAAATCTGAAGTTACAGTGACTTCAGTGTCAAGTGTCTCAGCTTGCCTCTGAAAGGTGCATTCTACACATCCTGAGAGGGGACCTGTTGCACTTTGTGTTAGGATATGTTTGATGTAAAAATTCATGTTCCAATAAAATACAAGTCAAGACCAGATTAAGACACTGCAGCTCATTTTATAGCCAGAACTCTCAATTGCATTTTCACTGTGAAATCATGCATTGTTAGGCCATTCTTTGAAAAACACACAACCCAGACAGCTACTTTGTGGTAGCAATGCTTTTGGAGATTCTTCATGAACTAAATGCGTACTTTTTGTGCAAAGCGGACCTTACTTTTGGCTGTTAGCCAGCCTGGGCTGTGAAGAGACAGATTGCCTTGAATTGCCTGGCATCATATTAAATCTGTCTGACCTAAGATGTTTACTGACTCCTGTTTGGTGTTATAAATAAAATAAAAATGTAGTGCAGAGTGGTGAGCCAACTGATGGAATACCAGCTTCCCATTTATATTTTTAGACTACTTATTCTGAAAACTCTCTTTTTTAAATTGAAAGGGCATGGTAAATAACCTGAACATAAATGCACTACTTAAGGCTATCATCTGTTGTATTAATAGGTCATGTTGGAGCTCCAATGCCTTGCTGTCTTATAAAGCTTGTTGATGTAGAAGAAATGAATTACCTTGCTGTCAAAGGAGAGGGTGAGGTGAGTAATACTTCAGGGTCTATGCAATCTTCCGTGGAAACCTCCTAAAGGGTTCCTTATGCAATCTGTCTCACTCTCTGAGTTAATATCAAATAGCCTTATTTGAAGTTAGGGGTGTTAACAGGTGCTTGACAATACTAGATCTCTTAGTCTACTTCAGACAGCAAAGAGTGAAACTTGCAGGGTAAAGGTGATGGAGCTCTCCCAGGGGGTCTAAGTCAGCCTATCTTAACAGAGCAGTTCAAGGGTCATAAGAACAGCCATGCTGTCTTTTTTTTAAAAAATAGTCTGTTTAAGCCAGTATCCTGTCTTCTGACAGTGGCCAATACCAGGTGTTCAAGAGGGAATGACAAGTAATCATCAAGAGATCATCTTGTCAGTCATTCCCAACCTCTGGCTAATGGCAATCTCTGCCTGTCCTGGCTAATAGCCATTGATGGACCTAGTCTCAACATATCTAGTTCTTTTTAACCTCATTATCTGTTGGCATTCAGAACATCTTTGGGCAAAGGGTTCCACAAGTTGATTTGTGCTGTGTAAAGAACAACCTCCAGATCTGCATGACTTATTCAGGATGCGGGCATACCATTGATTTTATAGAGAGGCAATATGGCACTTTCTGTCTGTCCTTTTCCTAATGGTTCCCACATAGTTAGCTTTTTTTGACTGCTGCACATGGAGAGGATGTCTTCAGAGGACTAGGAAGTATGACTCTGATACCATGCAAGAGAAATAACTTGGGCCTATTATTTTATATGTATAATCAGAATAGTTTCTCAGTGTGCATTTCTTTACATTTATCAATATTGAATTTCATATGCCATTGCACTGTCCGCCTTGGACTTAACTATCTTAAGTAGTTTTTTGTATCCTCTTCAGATTTTGCCACCTCACTGTTTACCCCTTTTTCCAGATCATGAATTAGTGTATTGAACAGTGCTGGTCCCAGTACAGACCCCTGGGGCACACTAGTATTTACTTCTCTCCATTCTGAAAACCTGACCTTTTTGTTCCCTGTCTTTAACCACTTTACTGTACAGGAGAGGACCTTCCCTTTTATCCTGTGACTGCTTACTTTGCTTAAGAGCCTTTGAGGGACCTTGTCAAGTACCTTCTGGAAAAACTAATTACACAATATCAACTAGATCACCCTCATCCACAGTTTTGTTGATCCCTGTCAAAGAATCCTAGTAGATTTGAGGCATGACTTCCCTTTACAAAAACCATTTTGATTTCCCTCCAGTCCCCCAAACATGTTCATATGTCTGATAAATTTGTTCTTTATTATAGTTTCTGCCAATTTGTCTAGTAGTGAAGTTAGGCTTACCAGACTGAAATTGCTAGAATCATCTCTGGAATCTTTTTTTTTTTTTTTTAAATTGACATATTAACTATTCTTTAAACATCTGCTACAAAAGCTGATTTAAATGATAGGATAAATACCACAGTTAGTAGTTCAGCAATTTCACATTTGAGTTCTTTCAGGACTCTTGGGTGGATATGATCTGGTCCTGGTGACTTAGTACTGTTAATTTATAAATTTGTTTCCAGACCACCTCTGACATCAGACAGTCTGGGACAGTTCCTCAGATTTGTCACCTAAAAAGAATGGCTCAGGTTTGGGAATTGTCCTCAAATTTTCAGCCATGAAGACTGACTGACTGATTCAAAGAATTCAGTTAGTTTCTCTACAATAGTCTTGAGTACTCATTTTAGCATCTTGTTCATCCAGTGGCTGCATTGGTTGTTTAGCAGGCTTCCTGCTTGGTTTTTTTTTTTTTTTTTTTTTGGACTCTTTGGCTAGCTGTTCTTCAGATTCTATTGAATCTTCTTAATTAGATTTTTAAACATCACTTGCCAGAATTTTCTATTTTTCTCAATAGGATTTAACTTCCACTTTTTAAAGGATGCTCTTTTGCATCTAACCACTACTTTTGCTTCCTTTAGCTTCAGTGGCGCTTTTTTTACTTTGGGGTATATGTTAAACTGCGCTTTTGTTATGGTGGTTTTTTTTTTAAAGTTTCCATGGAGCTGCAGGGATTCCACTTCTGGCACTATACTACTTCAATTTGTGTCTTAATTTCCTCACTTCTTTTTGTGTAGTTCCCCTTTCTGAAATGAAATGCTACTCTGCAGGGCTGCTCTTGACTCCTCCCTTCACCTTCCCCCCCCCCCCATGTTAAACTTGATTATGTTAGGGTCACTATTAGCAAGTGGCCCTTTTGGGCCAGATCCTGTATACGATTTAGAGGCAATTCTTGATTTTTAGCCCTTTTCTTGTGGTTTCCAGGACTAACGGCTCCAAGAAGTAGTGATTTAAGGTGTCAAATTTTATATCTGCATCCTGTCCTGAAGTGACATGTTCTCAGTCAATATGGGGATAGTTGAAAGAGTCCCATTATGAAGTTATTGTTTTTTTTAATTATATAGCCTCTAATCTCTGTGAATGTCTCTCTCTCACCATCCTGATCTGGTAATTGGCATCATATCCCTGCTATTATATTGTTCAAGTACAGAATTACTGTCTAGTCCAGGGGTGGCCAAACTTATAGAACTCAAGAGCCACGCAAGTTCACTATTAGACCTTCGAAAGCCACACTGAGGCATACAGTTATACTTTTACCTACTCCAAAATTACTAAGTTTAAAATTCATTGCACACTTTAATTTTATTGTAAAAAGAGGACAAATATTGATCCTACTAATGTCAGATTCTAATAATTAAGGTTACCATGAAAATTAGGCCTATAGAGTAAGAACATAGCTGCTGCTTAATGTAGAAGACTGCAGGCTAGTGGCGAGTGTTTGTGTGTTTAAAATCCCGACCATGCCACACTTCTCCCCACTGTCCAACCCCCTCCTGAATTCCTAGGCTGGGGCTGCTTTCCTAAATTGATTTGCTGACATTCTTTTGGGAGCCACAATTTTTCATTCAAGCGCCGCGTGTGGCTCTGGAGCCACAGTTTGGCCACGGTTGCTATAGACAGTTTAAGGCATTATTTGGTCCATTTTAAGTTTTTTGTTTTTGTTTCATTGGCTTCTATGCTTGCTTTCACATATAATGCCACTCCTGCACCAGTATGACCTATTGTCCTTCCCGTGTATTTTGTACCTCGGCATTATTGGTGTCCTCTTGATTATCCTCATTCCACCAAATCTCTATGATGCCTACTATACAGTAGAATAGTGAGCCAACAGCTTGGACTGAGGGCCTCATCTGTGGCAGAAATTATATGGCAGGCCATACAGTGGGGGTGAGGGAGGGGAGGAGTGACTGCCACACTCTAGTGAGTATTTGTGAATATGGACCCACAAGGTAAGAGAGTTGGCTGCCATGCTTCAATCAGGGTGCTGCTACTGGGCGCATGCAGTGGGAGGTAGTGGGCAGGAGGGAGTGACTGGCCTGCCCTATCTAGAGGGCTTGATAAAAAGCTCCTGCATGCCATAGTTTGCCCATTCATACAGTAGAAACTCAAAGATGCAAACACAAGAGTCACAAAGTGACTGATCAGCTGAAAACCATGTTGAACTGGATGTAAGCAATCAGGCAGCAGCGGAAGGAGGAAAAAATGCAAATACCCATCCTATACTGTACCTGTATTCCAGTGGTTTTCAACCAGTGTGCCTTGAACTGTGAGTGTGCCATGAAATTTTGTACACAGATGGTGAAAAATCAATGTAGAACATTGTTTCATCTTAAACAGTATACTAGCCAACCAAAATTACAACTCAACTCATGAATTAATCAAATTTAAAAGCTAAGTATCGGTCTTCCAATTCTAAAATATGAAAATTGTAAATGCTGGTGACCAAAAGGCAAAATTGAGGTGTGTTTTTTCTGGTGGATATGAAACATGAATGCATTTGATCCTCCTTTAGCTCATCGTATGCACTACATTGCAAACCAGTCTAAGACTGTAACCATAATAAATGTGACATTTTATGAGCAGTAAGTTCTGCTGAAAAAAAATGGGTGTGCCATGTAATTGTTTGCTTCTCACTGAAGTGTGCTGTGTTACTGAAAAGTTTGGGGGCCATTGCTGTATTGACATCTTAGGCATGCAGAACACAAGCCAAGGGTTCTGTTTCGCCCCCACTACCCCACCCTACTAGGAGGGGCAAGTTGTTTTCTACACCACCCTGTCAGAGTCAGTCCAGAGCCTGAGAAGGAAGCTGCCACAGGGGGATTGATTTGTTGCTGCTGTTAGAGCCAAATTCTAGCCTGGAGCAGGAGTGGAGGAGCTCTGCTCTGGAGGTGTTTTTAAAGGGCCAGTGCCTGTGCACTAATGCAACTCAAACTTTGCCTGTGGCTGCAGTCTTGAATCCTGCCAGGACTTCTGGAAGTGCAAGGGGCTGAGGGGGAGGGTGCTGATAGTAAGTTGGCACCAGCCCCTTGTTACATGCTGCCTCTGGAGCCTGACGAGAACTGCACAGAGTGGAATGAGCTCTGGAGAGAGGCCAGCTGAAGGCTGGGGCCTGTAGTACCAGTGGTGTGGGGAGGTCACCCTTCCCCAGGTCAGCCCAACGGCAAGAAATAGGAATGGGGCAGGGAACTGCTTGCATACCAGGCAGTTTTGTCAGGTGGCACCTTTGCAGAAATCTTTCCTAGCCTCAGCTGGAAGACACTGACTGTAGAGTACTGTACCATAATATTTGCGATTTTGAACACCGTGCCTAGGGAGCGGAGTTTTGGCTCTTTCAGGGTCTAGTGTAAAATGATCCTCATTTAACACAAGGCACTCAACTTCATCTTGGTATTGAGACTTCTAGCTTTGTATGCAAGTACTTAAATTGACACAATTTAACTGTCTGCCATTGTGAATTGGGACTCTTTTTTTCTTTGGATTACTTCTCAATAGATCCTATCCATATGCTTTCATCTTTAATCCTTCCTTTATAGAATCTTCATTAATAATTCTCCATGGTATCTGAATCACATGCTCCTCCACAAGTGTTTGCTTTTTCCCAGTCCTTGGTTTAAAAACTGCTCTACAGCCTTTTTTTTTTTTTTTTAACTTTTACATGCTGGCAACCCAGTTTGATTGTGATTTAAGGTGGAGCCCATCCTTCCTCTAGAGTTTCTCCTTTCCAGAAAGGTTCCCCATATAAATCCCTCCTTCCTACACTCTCTCTCATCCATGCATTGAGCCTCTGCAGTTCTACCTGTCTGGCCCTGCATGAGGAACTGGAAGCATATCATAGAATGCTACCATGGAGGTCCTGGACTTCAATTTCATACCTAGGACCTCTCTCTTCCATCTTTCCCTCTGTCATTGGTACCTGCATGTACCATGACCAACAGCTCTTCCCCAACACCTACATGTACATCTGTGTAAAACATCTCGGATCTTTTGCACTTAGCCTGCAAGTCACCATGGGGCTTGCCTGGTCATCATGAACCTAGATACCCTATGTTTCTAATTATTGAGTCTCCCATTACTATTACCTGTCTTTTCCTAATAATGGGAGTTCCCTCTCCAAGAAAGGTATCCTCAGTGTGAGAAGATACCATGACATCATTTGGAAAGAAGATCCCAACTATGGGATCACTCCCTCAGATCCAGTCTGATATTCCTTTCTCTGAGCTTTTATCCTCACTAGTACAGAGGCTGTTGCACTAGAGGTGGGAACCTTCTGCTGAGTCCTGGAAAGTCATCTTTGTATCTTTATCTTTGTCTTCTGTATCTTCTCCAGTTCATGCACAGGCTTTGGAGACAAGGTTACTGGTCTCTGAGGGCTCAGAGCTTGCATACCAGGTAGTGCATATACACTACCTGCCATTAGGGCAGTTATTAGTATGTGTTGGATTCGGTGCAGTAAACTGGATAGCCTCCACTTTGTTGCTGGACTTCTGCCCACCTTCACTCTTTATTTCTGCGTCTTGCTGTTTCAGTTGGGGGTGGGGAGAGTGCTATTGTCTTTTAATATTCACGAAGTGCATTTACCCTCTTAATCCTCTGTTTGCTGGTCACTTGTGCCTGGGGTTTTTAAACACTGACTTTCTAAGTAGCCCCACTCCTTGGTTGAGAGTTGACAGGTGCCAGAATGTTTGGAGAGCCGTCTCATTAAAAAGTTCCCAGTCTGGCCTACCAGGCCATTTAGATCAGCGTGTGGTTCCCCAAACTAACACGCTACATGATATACTTCAGTCAAGCAACAAACTCTCACAGTACAGATGACAAACTCTCACCCCAAGATTCACATAGTCACTCCTCCTTTACTTGGAGTTGGGTTGACAATTTGTAGCTATAATTTATAAAACTTACCCATTTTGGTACTTCTAGTAACAAAAGGGAAACAGGAGCATCCTCTGAGAATTGTTTTTTTCTTCCATAAACTGTTTGATTACTAACTTTCTTGATTTAACCAACTCATCTTAGGTGTGCGTGAAAGGGCCAAATGTATTTCAAGGCTACTTGAAAGATCCAGAAAAAACAGCAGAAGCTCTAGACAAAGATGGTTGGCTCCACACAGGAGACATTGGAAAATGGCTACCAGTAAGCTGGCTTTTATTCCCTAATGCTTTTGTAAAATGAACTGCATCAACTGCAATGTTAGTGGAGTTGCCCAGGGGTCTTTAACCTCCAAGTGTGTAATATGGAGGCAACCTTCCATAGGGCTGGGGCTCCCTTCATATTTGCAAAGATGCTTTGAGCAATCCTGTTGCAAAAATACCATAAGTGAAGTTTGACGTTTGAAACATAAACAAAGGTGCTAGCTACTTTTATATTATTAAAGATAAACACAGCAGTACACCACTCTGCCAACTGTATGATGCTGTTCAGAACAATTCAGCAGAAAGCCTCAAGAATTGTCATTTATTCCAAATTTGAGAGAAACTTGTATTATTGACTTATACTTTCAGCTATTGAAGCTTTTTTATTGCACCCCACCAGTCCAAGTGTCCTACATGTATTTACCTTTAGCATTATGTATGTTCAGTCCTATGGCTAATAATTTCAAAACCATTCTGTCCTTAATTAAGAAACCGCTTGCAACTTGTCAAGATGAGTTTAGGTTTGTGTTTTCCTGGATGAAAACATTGACCATCAAATACAAGGGGAAGGGAAACAAATCAGTGTATATCTAGTACTTATACCTGATACTGAAGCTGTCCTGTGTACTAAAGAAAAGATTAGTTGTTGGAGTCAGCAGATGGATTTTTGGTAGTGTAAGCACTGAAACTGTCCTAGGTTCTGCATAAATATGCAGGGACAAATGACACTCCTCATTCTTTTTTCATCTTCCTTTGGTATCAAATAAGGCTTCAATGAACAAAACACTTGCTCCATTATCTAGTCTAATGATTTGAATGGCTTGTCTTCTTTCCTTAGATTGGTATTTAAACAATGAGGACCATGTGGCCTCTTAAGTAGTCAGCAGAAATCAGAACAGTCTGTAAACCAAGAGTAAATTGAGGCAAAAATCATTCATTCTAAGCCTGTAATTGGAATAAACATTGATAGGATTACTAGCTGGTTCTTAGGCTACACTAAATATTGACCTTATTAGTATTTAATCTTCCATAAGTTTGTAAAGCTCATAAGTCTGTCTTTTGTAAATAGAAATAAAATTTTTGTACCCACAGAATGGTACCTTAAAGATTATTGACCGGAAAAAGCACATATTCAAACTTGCACAGGGAGAGTACATAGCACCAGAGAAAATAGAAAATGTGTATATGAGAAGTGAACCTGTTGCTCAGGTGTTCGTCTATGGAGAAAGCTTGCAGGTAGGTGTCCTTAAATGAGAGGCAACTGCTAGGTATGGTTTCTAATGTAATCTCCTCCCTTTTTATAAAAAAGGTGGCACTTAGTTAGAAGATTCTAACTAGTCCTGTGTACTACATTTGACTCTAAATTCAGTTTTGATGCCCTAACTGTGTCACTTGCATAACTTCAGATCTAAGAGATTTTGCCTCATCCATGTTTCTTAATTAGAACAACTTTTTCTGTTGGTGAGAGACGCTTTCAAGTTTACATGGAGCTTTGGATCTGGGAAATGTGCTGTCAGTTAAATACGAAGTGGAACAGATTGTTTAGCATGATTCCAGGAACCATTTGAAGTGAAGTGGCCAGTTAATACCCTGGTATCATGGGAGGGAAGTACTGTGGGTTATAATTTTTTGTTTGTAATGAGCCATCAATCCAGTGCCTCTGTTCAGTCCTTGATTTTTAGTGTCTAGCCAAGATATGAATTTAAACTCTCAGGCTCATCTTTTGAAGGTGTGCTGGTTTCCTTTTGACAGTGAGAACTGAGGCCAGATATAGCGATCATATTGTGAAAAGTGTTTACTCACAGCTGAGGTTTTCTTTCTTTTCTATAATTTTTGAGTGCTCCATTCATTTGAGAATACAGAGACTTGTCTTGTCCCAACAACTACATGGGTAGAACATCTAGGGCACTGGATGAAGTACACCACATTTGATAGGTATGCATAGGATCCAGGGATTCTGAAAGGTGGGCAGAAGTTTTGATCATCACAGTAGTGGAGATGGGTCTGCAGGTTTTGCATCTGTTCTGGCAGGATCTGGTGTTGCTTTGAGTTGGCGACCTGGTCTGTGGGGTGCTTGCTTCTAGACAGCTTAGAGGTTGGTTTGGTTCTTGAAATCCAGAAGAGGTAGCTGAGGAGGGATTTGTCAGGATGTGGTCCCCATACACACAAGCTGTCATTGCTTGGTGCTTTGGGTTCCAGAGTAGGGTGGTAGTTGACAAGCAGGAGGATGCAGTTGGATGGGTGTGGGTTTTTTTGTTTGTTTTGTTTGAAGCAGGTTTTCTTAGTGTACTTAATCTAAATCAGATTACACAGTGGAACCACAGCTACCTAGTTTTGGGCACTAATGAAATGCTGCTTAAGTTGCAGACCTTTTCTGAAGGGGGGGAAAAAGCCTTATAAACAGATTGTTGTATTAGCTCTGTAAATATTTCATCTGGGAAACATGGACTATGAATAGTACCCTTCAGACATGCTGCCCTTAATTGCTTGTAGCTTCTAAATATAGAAAGCTGGACATGAAAGTCATGATTAATATAAAATATTGACATCTTGCAAAAAAAAATCTGAGATGCAAAGGTTTTTAGCTGAGTTATTGAAAGTGTTGATTTTCTTATAGACTAACAGTCAGTGAGCACTGGGAGCTTCCAGGAACTTCTGTCAAATGTGTGCATTCAGCAAATTTTGTGCTTCCTTTATTTTGTAGAGCTTTTTAATAGCTATTGTGGTACCAGATGCAGAGACTTTGCCTCGCTGGGCTAAGAAGAGGGGAATTGAAGGCTCATATGAAGAACTGTGCAAAAACAAGGTAGGTGCCATGAAATGTAAAGACCATCATTGTTTTCTTCAATTCTCTATAACCCGTAGAATACAATGTATAGTGTAATCTCTTTTGAATTTTGGTAGGACTTCAAAAAACATATTCTAGAAGATATGTTGAAGGTGGGGAAAGAAGCTGGTTTGAAGTCCTTTGAACAGGTGAGAGGAAACTCATCTTGTGTAATTGGAATTGAATTCAACTTTTTGCTTGTTACCTAGCTCACTCAACATATAACAATACTGCATAATCTGACTATGCAAAAACTGCTTTTAACTCACATTCTTCATCTTAAGTGATCTGCTAAATAACATTCTAGCTGTACACTGTCACACAGTGGTATGCACTTGGAGTGAAAGTGAATCTAGGTTAATAGCTGTCCTTTTTTCCAGGTCAAAGGCATTGCCATACACCCTGAGATGTTTTCAGTAGAAAATGGCTTGTTGACACCAACATTGAAGACAAAGAGACGAGAACTACAAATACACTTCAAGTCACAGATAGATGAACTCTATAATAACATCAGGATGTAACTGAGAAAAGTGGGTTGAAGAGATGGCAAACATCCAGTATCTACTGTTGGCCTTCATATTTGTAATGACTACAGCAAACCTAGAGAAGAAAACTGTGCAATCTTTAACTTGTACACAAATGGGTACATGCCATAGGAATATGGAAGAAAATGGAACATTGCCTTACTGTCAAGTTTGTGTTGCAGACCATTTTTATGGCGATCTACAATTTCCAAAATTAGCCTTAAACTGTAAATGTGACTGATTAAGTTATTTAAGATTTCCTCAGCCAAAAGCGTGACTTTTGTTAACCAAGGAGCTAAGGTTTCTTGTTGCTAGCATGTTAATTGTCTGCAGTATACTTTGCAACTGTTAATCCCAAAGGATTTGACATATTGGAGAAATCTCACTATTGTATTGCAGGGTAAAAAGTTAATAATCTATCAGAAAACTCTAGCTGGTAACACTGCTTTTTGCATTAGCTCTAAAAGTGGATTAGGCAGTTGACTCCCTTTTATGAACACAGAAACTTACTCTTGTGTAAGCTAGAAGCTGAATTCTGATCAAAGGAGAACACCCTGTGCAAGACATGAATGATACAATATTGGCTCTCTAAATTAGTCTGCCTAATTCTTCTGCACCAGGAATGTGGATGCAACTAATTCATCAACATGACAAAAACTGTTTAACACAAGCTTTAGACATAACTGTGTAAATATAGTCAAACTTTGGAATAAGCTGAAGTTTAAAGAAGGAAACCATTCAAGAGATTGGGCTGTGCTAATGGCCAGGTAAATGTACACCTTGCACTAGCCACTTCTGCAAACGGGCGCCAGCTGTACCTTTTCTGCTTTGTTCCATTAACATGCTAGGTGCTCTGTACACAGAATAGCTTTTGTCATACTCCTTCAGCTGTCTGATCAATATGAGTAATTGAATCTTTGAAATGGCTATGAGCAGAAAGCAGAAATTTTTATTTCTATGACTCACTTTGTGAACAATTGGAAGTTTTCAGACAAGCTAGCAGATATTCATACAAGGTAACTAGATTTTTTTTTTTCCCCCTGAACAAATTCCCACATAGGGTAAATCTTATAAATAAAATCTTGGTCTACCCTTCATTTGGAAAATTGGCAGATTTAGGCCTTGTTATAAATATTTACCACTAGCATTAATTACTGTTCTTTGGACATATGGATACATGTAACAGACAAGCACAAGGTTTGCACTAAGATTTGTGATTTTTGTAATGCATTATTCAGTGTAATTTCATGTGTACCCTAACTGCACACATCCAAATCAATATGCTTGAAACATCAAGCAACTTGTTGCATTGGAGTTGAAATGTTTGCTTAGTGTTGGCTATTTCTATGTTTTATAAACCAAAACAATTTCCAAAAACAATGAAGGAAACCAAAATAAATATTTCTGCATTTCATCTGAGTGGAGCACTTCTTTCTCAAGGTAAGAAGATGTCAGCATGTTATCAGCTAGCTGAACAGAAAATTAAACTATAAATCAGTCAACAGCTCTAACTAAATAGCTGGGTGTCAAGAAAATTTCCATTCTTGCAGTATTTCTCTCATACAGAAGAAGTGGTAATTGTTTGTTTAAACTTCTCTGCCAAAACTGTCACCCAAGAATAATATCTTAGTCATCTTAGACTACTGGTGGCTACTTATAGACTCTTGATTGGTCTTAATGTTATAGGTATGTTAATCATAGTATGCTGTTTAAACATACATTTTATGTCTAAGTATCTGACGTCATTTCCAAAGGAAGCACAAAAGATGTGCAGCTATCTTCTCATATCTCAACTTCTTTGCAAATAGCTGATGCTCATATTCTGGAGGCATGAATACTGATTACAGATTTTATTCTTAAATATAAACCTTATGCAATAATGGCTGTCAGGTACATGAGGCTGAAGTTTCACATACCTGTTATTGATAAAGTGACTCTTGTTCTGTATGACACTTCATAACACTTTAAATCATCTATATCACCTTTTGTTTTAAGGGTAATGAGGGGCTTGTGACCTTTTTACTAAGTACTTGACTTTTTTTTCCCCCCTTGATTTGTCAATCTAGATTCTGAACCAGGGGTGTAAAACTCATTCAGTGTGGGGGGCCACACTGGAAGGCAGGAGACCTGTTGCAGGCTGTGTGGCCACACTGGTTCCCCAACCCTCCCGCCCCCCCATGTTGAAGAGTAGCATGGGCTCCTCTGTACCCTGCAGGCTCTGCAACACCTTCCCTTTCCTCTGCCCTGTGGATTCCCTTTCCATTTCCTCTACCTCCTGGTGGCAGACCCCAAAAAAAAAAAAAAATCAGTCTTCATCACAGGCAGCCAGGCTGGGCTCCCGCATCTCCCCTTCCTGGCCAACTCATGGTCAGTCAGTCATAGTGCTGGTCTTTGATTGGCTTGTTCCTACATGGGCCCCAGCCACTCTTCCTTTTTTTTATTTCTGATTTGTTCAATGTGCTGTCAATCAAATTAGCATGCTGGCTGACAGTGAACAGTTGGGGTAGGGGATAGTGTGGTGGCTCTCCAGAGGCAGTCTAGTCTGTTGTGACTGAGATGCTGGTTGGTTGGCAGGCCCCAGCAGAGCTGAGCTGCAGTTGGTTTGAGTGCTTCCTTTGTTCCCCTGTGAAGTGACCTGGGATCATCTGAGTCAGAAGCATGCCCTGCTGTGCCAGGAGCTTATCTTTGGAGTTCAAGGTTACAGACATCTTCCAGGCACAGCCCAGGCATTTGCTCTGTGGGTTGGATCAGCGCCCTTGGTGGGCCTGATCTGGCCCCCAGGCCTTGAGTTTGACATGCTTGTTTTAAACTAAGTGTGGCATAGAGACCACACTCCGCAGTGAGTGATACAAGAAGCAATGATCAGGTGTCTAGTGCAGCCATTCCTGCTATAGCTGTGATGAGTACCTTAGTGATGGTCACTTATCTGCAGACACAGGGACAGAGGGAAGAGGTTTGATGGGACTACTGGAAATGTCACACTACTTGTCTTGCACAGTGCTGTTGACCAGATGGTGATGGTGCTACTGCTACCATCTGGGAGTATCTCAGAACTCCTGCACTTCGTCACACTCTGGTTCAATATGCACAACAGATACAGGGAGTCCAGTGTGGGGCTTAGCAGTGGTGTTTCAGTGCCTTTCTTCAGTCTGGCCCAAATGGAGTGACGCTTAATGCCTGAGTGAGATCAGGGAATGCAGGACAGCCTCCTTCTCCTCTTCCTCCTCCTTAGTCCAAAAGAGATCCTATCAGGATGCAAATAGCAGGAAGTCTGCCTCACTTGTTCAGGTTTGCAAATTATAGATCTGTTTGCAACACAAAGTGCTATTAAATACCTGACATCCATAAAAGGACAACTGCCTCACTTAAAAGGTGTTGAAGGTGCAACCTTTCATCTTAAAGGAGAACCTTTGCAAAATGTCACCTCCTAATCTTCATACAGTCTGAAATGAACTCTGAAGGGGCTACACCTAGATGCTGCAGGAACTGAAACTACTGCATTTGGTGCCAGCTGGTGTGGTGAGGGAAATGTCATGTCATGAAACAGGGATTTGTGCTCCATGACCCTCCTGACTGTCTGGGGATTGAGGTGTAGAGTTCAAGGTACACCTGGGCCCATATCTTATTGATCAAAAGAAGCCTAAGCCCATCTCTTGCCACATGGCCTGTTATGTCAGTAAAGGATGTCAGGTGCCAGCCTGAGTGTCTTGGCTTCACTGGCATAAAGAAGGGGTTGGTGCTAGACCATGGGACAAGGCAGTCTCAGCTTTTGGACTGACTCCCTTTCCAGCCCAAAATACCCTAAATCTTCATGTAAGGTTCAGTGAAAAGCTTTCACTTTTTTCTTCACCCTTTATCAGATTAGAATTGTTGGAGAAGATAGTGGTCTATTGATATTAAGCGTTTACACTGTTGCCAGTGATAAAGATTCTATTGCTTTTAATTATGCTGGGGTATTTTTGACCACTGTCAAGGGTGTTTGGTACAAGTGATTAATAATGTTTCCCTACTTCATGGTTCTGGACACCTGATTTAAGCCAAGTGCTTCCTTTGAATCAAGGTGACTCATTGTTTTAACAGTGCTTTCCTTGCCTGATTGAATTGTTTGAATAATGCAACTAAAACTGCACACAGCTATTCTAATGACTAGTTTCCTACATCTCGTTTTTGCATTACTAACATTCATTAAGTTCTAAGCAGACCAGATTTTGCCTTCATTGTCTCATTTCCTGGGATGAGAAGGGGATAGTAGAAATGTAAAATAAAATGAACAAGCTTCCTAATTGTTGAGCAGGATTTTTCTTTTCCCATGAGTAAAAACCCAGTCCTTCCTCCTATTCCTCCATCACCCTTCTGCCCCTAAGTTAAGCTGTTAGGCTGCTACTCCAGAAGTTTGCTTAGTTTCCACATAA
The DNA here is from genome assembly GCA_007922195.1 of Podocnemis expansa. Lineage (NCBI taxonomy): Eukaryota > Metazoa > Chordata > Testudines > Podocnemididae > Podocnemis > Podocnemis expansa. The sequence continues at coordinate 5,385,615 of ML681966.1, forward strand.
AATTTAAATCATTCAGAGAGAAACAGAGCTCCACAATGCAACTGGCCTACATTAATAATCAAGCTCAAATTCCATTAAAAATAAAGTGGGTGGTGCAGTGATACCTTTAAGGTAAATTACATGCTTGGATTCAACAGCTGTAGTCTAACATATACTAACTGACCTGGTATGCAGCAAGTGGTGATAATGCATCTGAATTGGAATAGACCAGTAGTTCTCAACTGGGTGTATGAAGAGATCATCCTGGGCGTATACCAACTCCCCAGTTTTACAAGCTACCCGAAGCATTAATGAAGTCAGTACAAAGTCAAATTTCATATAGGCAAAATAATCCTTTTCAGCCAGAGCAGCAGTACCCCTTCTGTGTTTTTTGTAAGCAACTCCTTTGTGAGATGAAACTCAGGGTATACAAGACAATTCTGATTCCTGCAGGAGTACTGTGATTTTGCAAGGCAGAGAGCTAATGGAGTAGACATTTTACTTTTACACTGACTCCCTCTCCCCCCCCCCGCAAAGAACACTTTGCTTGGCTTTGATATTCCCAAATACCAGTTATGAAGTGGCTCTTCCCTTAATCCTATTTGTTGATAAATTACTCCATTTTTGTCACAGCTGAACATGGTCCATGGCTGCATAGATCTCCATTTGCTTTTTAAAGACCAAACACAAATTATGGCAGGAGTCTCAAACTCAAATGGCCATCAGGGCTGTGTGAGGACTAAATGTTAGTCCAAGGGCTGCACCAGTGAAACCTTTCCATACAACAGTATAGCAAATAGCGGTAACAAGTGTCATTGTGAGCTGCAGGAAATAGCTTTAGGGGCTGCATGTGGCCTGTGGGCTTGTGTGTTTGAGACTCCTGAATTATGGTGAGAGGAACCTTTACATTCTACCACTTTTGTTTGCACCAGCCTGGCCATTTTCAGGCAGGCAGCTGCCTGTACTTTGTGACAGTTGAGCTGCAGGGTATGGTATTCACGCTGTGCTGCAGGAATGCCCTAGAACAGGCGTGGTCAAACTATGGTTTCCGAGCTGCAGCTCTTGAAAGAAAAAGCAGTGCAAGGAGAAGCACAGCATGGTCAGAGATGGTGGGGAAGCAGCAGCATGGGCAGGGAGAAAAAGGGGCATGGTCGGAGATGGTGAGGAGAACCGCAGCATGGTTGGGGATGGCAGGGAAGTGGCAGCATTTTTACTGTAGGCCTGGTTTTCATGGTAACCTTAAGTAATTATTAGAATCTGACATTAGTAGGATCAGTATCTGCCTTTTTACAATAAAATTAGTGTGCAATGAATTGTAAACTTGTACTTTTTACCTACTCTAAAATTACTCTGGTTCATGAAGATTTAATAATCAACTTCTGTGGCTCTTGAGTTGCCTTAAGTTTGGCCACCCCTGTGCTGGTTAGAACAGCAGTTTCAAGCCCAGGGTCGGGGCATGTTTAAGAACCGTTGCTCTTGGGCCAGTCCTGTGGGGTTTGCGACACTTTCCCCAGGGGGGTCAGACAGCTGCCTCCCAGCAGTCCTTTCCAAGCTGATCACCCTGCTCACTGGGCTGGAGCATGCCAACCTGGCAGGCAGACACCTCCCTCTGGCGCTGTGTCAGCAGGACTAAAGGGGAGGGACTGCCCCAAGAGCACTGGCTGTGGTGTTCATTGCAGTTAGGCAGAGGATGAGAAATGGTGGGTTAATTACCAGTAACTACTCTTTCAAGATGGGCCTCTCAGATTCATTCAGTAATAGGTGTATCTGTGGCACAGATACATGAGTGGTCAGAAACCTTTTGCCCTATCCTGTTAGGAAAGGGCTGGCAGCCACCACACCCTCGCCACCCTGTGACTATATATGTGGCCACTGCCCAGCCCCATCTCAGTCCCTAAAAGTAACCAACTCAAAGTTGTGGAGATGGTTGGAGGGTGGTAAATGAATCCAAGCAACCCATCTCGAAGAAGGACAGTTACTGGCAAGTAACCCCCCCCATTGTTCTTCGAGTGCTGCTTGGATACATTCAGTAATAGGTGACCGCTAGCACAGTGACTCCCCACAAAAGGTCAGTGACCTGGGCAACGAAGGTCCATAGGAAATACCTAAGGTATAGTCATAAGGACCATGGCCCAGGTAAGGGGAAAACTGTGAAGTAGAACAGTCTGACCTATGAGGGAAGAATAAAAGGCTGATATAGTTCAAGAGCTCCCTGACCTACAGATGGCAGGAGCAACAGCGGACTAAAGTCATGTTATCATAGGAAAAACGCAGTTACCTAATCATGAGCACTGAGGTGTCTTTAAAGCTGGATATGAGTGGTATAAAGACCATGACCCAGGTAAGGAAACCCCTGAGATAGAGGGTAAGAGAGGCTTTTGTCACTCAAAAGTCCCTAGCCTGCAGACACAAGGAGCAGTGTCACCTTATTGTAAGGCGTTGAATGCAGATGGAGTTACCAATCATGATTGGGAAGTCGTCTCTAACAGCAAACCTGAGCAGTTGGTCGTACACATCCATCAAGGCAAAAGAGCCAGAGCCATTCTTGGGCCTTAGGTCTATAATAAGTTTAACTTGCAATGGGGAATTAGTGTGACCCAGAGAAAAACGGTCTAGGAAGAGCAAGAAGGAAAGAAAGGGAGAGAGGAAGTAGGACCTTTATTGGCCCACCAAGGCAAGCCACAAGGAGGCATTAAGCATTAGGCGACCACCTATTAAAACAAAAATACCTTGGCAGCTGACCTGAATCGGAATGAGACCAAGGGTATGCTCTTAGGGGCACACAGTTAGGTGTTATTTGCCACAGGTGCCAAGGCAAGGACTTGGGGCCACAACAGTAAGGCCACAGTGTAAGACGGAGTCTATAACATGAGATCTGTGTCCTCATGGGGCCCATAAATTTATTTTCTGTGGTCCGCAACAGCGCAATCATTACCAGCAGTTGCAAGATTGCCATATGCACAGAGCCTGGTGCTGCTGCCCCCTGGTCAGTGCACCAGCCCTGGTGGTGAGCTGAGTCTGATACCCTTGGTGAAAAGGGTTGAAACTCCACTCCTGTGGGGGAGGGAGGAGAAGACCTTAAGGGTCCAAGTACAAAGGAGAAGGGGAGGGTAACACTATCAATTGGAAATGGAGTGAGGACATGTCACTGTGGTAGGGTGCATGCTTGTTTCCCCCCACCCTTCACTTTTCTCACTTTTTTTCTTTTTTTTTTTTTTTTAGATGCAGCCACTAGGAAGGGAAGTGGATATCCAGCCCTGGGAACGACTCTTGAAAGGTGGTAAAGTATAGTAGAATGTCAGCTACCCGTCCATGAGGTACCGGGAGAGGAAAGAACAGCAGCAGCATTGACCACGGCACCACAAGTACGTTCAGAACGAGGGGACTGTTAAATGGTGCCATGAAAATGAGAAAAGCTCCTGTAAAGGGGAGCACTGCTTCAGCCAGTTGAGGATTAATGACTTTCAAATGTCCTGCAAAATAGTGACAGAATGGGCAGTGTTAAACCAGGAGGACCCCCTGGGCCACAAGTTGGCATCTGAGAGAGAAACAAGTCCCACCTGAAATTTGACAGGGATTCATCCCACGTCAGGGAGGGTCACTTAAAGGACTACCCCAGAATGTCTGCGAGGGAACTGATAACCTCCTGGCATCATTGAATCTGCTTTGGCAGATCTAGCTTGTAGGTGCATCTCCTCACCTATAGAACAGCCCTCTGAAGGCCCCTGGGTGCCCTGCTTTAATTCCCCGAGTCCTTCTGGGGACTAGGAAAAAGGGGGTCAGTGTTGTGAGGGGTCCAGCTCATCCTAATCTGCTCTAGTAATACATAACCTGTGCCTGACCCAGTGGTTTGGGTTTGTATAATTGGTAAAGCGAAGAACAGTTGAATCCACAAAGGGGTTAAGGATTTCCCCTCTGAGGGAGGGAAGGAGAAGAGAGGTCAAGAAAGCAAACTCCATGGCTTAGAGATGTGCTCTAACCTGCCAGCCCCAGGGACTGGGGAAACCTAAGGAGAGCAAGAGCAGGAGGGGAATAACCATGCAGAGGGTTGACAACCCCTGAGGCCTCGAATCAGAAGGTACGTGGCATGTACACCTGGGGAATTACCCATTAATGGACGTTAGCTACTGGCTTGACAATCTCTCCACTGGGGTCCTGAAGCCAAACATAGCTGAGCTGTCAGGTCTAATGAGACTGAGGTTGGCGAGTTGGACTGGTCTGAGAAGGTGAGGGAGGGGAGGGCACTAGCCCCCAGCCACCCACCCACAGGTTGATCAGGGGTGTTTGTGTCATTTCCCTCATCACCTAATCTTAAAACTCATAACAAGTGGCGACCATTCAAGGCCCAAAACAAATGAGTGCCCGGCACCTAGGAATCACCAGCTGCATAAAAGAAAGGGGTATCTTCTGATGGGGAGGACCAACCTTCATGAGAGCAACATGAAGGGAGTCACCCTAAGAGAGAGAGCTCCCACCTGAACCTGAAGGGGAAGCACCTTCCCTGGAAGGGGAGGGGGGTTTAGAAACCATTGGGAGATGACTCCCATATGGTCTTTTTGGGGGGGGGGGGGTTGCAGGAAACCAGGCTTACAGCCCTCACAGATAACCTGGTCATGTTCTCTTAAAGGGGCAGGGGAGGGAGGGGGGAATGGTCCCTCCGACACCAAGCCAAGAGAACTTGACCATGGAACCCATCAACTAAGAGGAAATAGGTAGAAATGCCAATAGACCTGGTGGAGCAGCTCTTGGAGGGCATAGGCATTGAGCAAACCTTAAGGACTAGGGGGTCAGACAAAGGGCTGCAAAGACCGTAGGTCCAAGTACTTTATCTGCCCCCGGGGGTCCTGAAGGCTACAGAGCACGGTGTCTGTCTCAGTCACAAAGAGAGAGTCACCTTTGAAAGGCAGTTTCAGCATAACCTGGTGAGAGGTAGAGGGCACCCTTGCCTCTCTAATCCAGACTGCCTGCCGAAGGGTCATAGCTGAGGCCATGGTCCAGGAGGCTGTATCTATGGCATCCCACGCTGATAACAGGAGATCTTGGGATGCAATTTTGCCCTCCTCTAGGAAGTCATCATAGTCTCCCTATTCTGCAGGAGGAGGTGTCTAAATTTATTCATGGACTCCCAGATGTCCATCATATATCTAGCTACCAGGGCCTAGTTATTGGCCACGTGTAGCTGGAAGGTGGAGGAGGAATAGACCTTCTTCTTCGAGTGATGTCCCGTGCTGCTCCACTGAAGGTGTTGCAGCGTCCGGACACCACTCAATGGTGATTTTCAAAGCAGGGATACAGCAGGCTGCGCTCGTGCCTAACGAGCACGCGGCGCTGCCCGAGCGGCTCAGCGCGAGCGCGCCCGCTGTCCCTCAGTTCCTTTTCAACCGTCCGCACAGCCACGGTCTTCTGCGGTCTCTCTCTTCTCTTTGCGTTTTTCGGTCCCCTCCTGCAAAAAGAAGATAGCTTTCAGTCATCATTTTGTTACTTTACTTACCTTTTTTGCGAATCTTTAAAAAAAAAAAAAAAAAAAAAAAAACTGCCGAAGCGGAGTCGGAGCCTAACTGCACTCCACAGGCATGCCGGTATCACCCGGCTTTAAGAAGTGTTCACAGTGCAATGAGGCTATACCTTTATCTGATGGCCATGCACTATGTATTAGATGCCTGGGGGAGGAACATGTTCCCCAGAAGTGTCAACACTGCGCAAACCTCAGCTCCAGAGCGAAGAAGGACAGAGAGCTTCGCTTAAAAATTCTCCTCATGGAAAAGTTGCTCTGCCCCACGGCGCCAGCCTGCCCTCAGCCAAAGTCGGCTGATTCCTCTCAGAAGGAAGCGACCAAACCCTCAAACCCGAACACCCCAGAGGCTACAGGATCCTCGGGTGATTCGCGGTCTTTATCTTCCCGCGTCTCCAAGCGGAGCCGGGAGAAACAGTCAACAGCAACTAAGCGCAGCCTGCTCGCTGCTTCATCAGAACCGAGGTCCAAACAACCAGACTCGGTTCCGCTTAATCCTCATAGCCCATCGGCTCCCCTGGTGCCGGTAAATGCCGCACCGCAGCTGCATACCGACAGCATGCCCGCACCGTCGGCACCGGCTGTTCCGGCCATGGAGCAAAGCCTCTCCACTTCCAAGCCAGCTCTACCAGCACCGCAAACAGTGAACCTGCCTCATGACAGGGGTTCACCTCCTCGTAAAAGACCACATAAGACTCATTACATTTCTCCCAGCCCTGGCTATAGCCATCGATCGTCCCTGTCACTATCACCTGGGCGATCCAGTCGCTGGTGTAGTTCCTGTCAGGCATCACATTACTCATCTAATTACTCTTCTCCTCATCATAGCTGCTGCCGTTCACTCCCTCCCTCCCACGGCTATACTCCTGACAGGCACAAGCACCGTCATTATTCACGGTGTTCATCCAGACACCGTCATTCTCACTCTCACTATGACACCGGGTCATCTCCTCCTCCAGCCAAGCTCCCAAACAAAACCTTTCAGGAGGACAAGCACACCTCCCCTGCTGGGAGTGTTAATACCTTTATCACTTCACCTCAGCGAGATCACTCAATTGAAACAATTAAGTCTAATGACTCCATTCATCACTCCCCAGCAACTTCTCAGCTACAGGAGGAAATGTTCATTCAACGCCCAATTAACCCTCCGGACGACTTGAAACAATTTAGCGAACTGTTTAAAAGAGTTGCACAGGACCTGGACATCCCTCTTCAAGAAGTTGCTGAATCCCAACATAAATTACTTAAAATATTACATTCATCAGCCCCTGTCAAGATTGCAATCCCTATGAATGAAGCAATTCTGGAACCGGCCAATCTGATATGGCGAACTCCGGCTACAATTTCCCCAATTAACAAAAGATATGATAGGAAGTATTATATCCCTCCTACGGATATGGAGTTTCTTTTTTCTCACCCTGCTCCTAATTCCCTGGTAATAGATGCTGCTAACCAACGAAGTAAGCAGCCTTCATTTAAAACCAATCCCTCTGATAAAGGCTGGAAGCAGGTGGACACTTTAGGGAAACGGGTATATTCATCTCCACACTGCTTATTAGACTAATTAATTATGCAGCGCTTTTGTCCAATTATAATTATAACCTATTTGACAAATTATCTAAACTTACCCCGACATGTCAGACTCTAAAAAAGAGCACTGTAAGACCCTCATAGCGGAGGGCCACCTAATAGCACGTACCTTCCTCCAGATGTCACTGGACGCTGCTGATACGGCAGCACGTCTCACAGCTACAGCAGTGGTCCTTCGCCATGCGTCCTGGCTTCACACAGCTGCTCTGCCCAGGGAGCTGCACAATAAAATTGAAGACTTACCCTTCGAGAAAACTCAACTATTTTCTTCCAAAACGGACGAGGTATTGCATTCAATGAAAGACTCCAGGGCGACCTTACGTACCCTTGGTATCTTTCCTCCATATAGTAGACGATCTAACATTCGCTCCCAACCTTTTCAGCGCCGATATCAATACTCGTCCCTATCAGATCTGAAGCCGTTGGACCAACAACGCACGTCTAAAAATAGGTTTTATCGACGTAAACAGAGGCCTCAACACACCTCCTCTAATCCAACCTCGCAAGCTCCTCAAACCAAGCCTCATTTCTGAAGCATTGGTCGAGGGTCTGACCATTTCTCACCTTCCAGCAATGTCCATTCACTATCATCTTTTGAGTTTCGGCTAGCTCACTACTATTTGGCCTGGTCGAGCATTACTACTGATCAATGGGTCCTGGAAATCATACAATTTGGTTACTCTATCCCATTCGTCTCCCCACCCCCTCCACATTCCCCTTCCCCGTCCCTCTTCAGGGACACCTATCACATACAAGCTCTTCAGCAGGAAATTGAACATCTCCTACAACTGGGAGCTATTGAGCCGATACCCCCACCTTTTCATTTCTTGGGGTTTTATTCACGTTATTTTGTGGTACGCAAAAAGTCAGGCGGGTGGCGACCAATACTAGACCTAAGACCCTTGAACAGATTTGTTAAATGTGAAAAATTTAAAATGGTTACCCTTAATACTATCATTCCCTTATTGCACGAAGGTGATTGGTTTTCAGCCCTCGACCTTAAAGATGCTTATTTTCATATCACTATTCATCCCTCTCATAGGCGCTTTCTGAGGTTCATTGCCAATGGCCAACACTTCCAATACAAGGTTCTACCCTTCGGCCTATCGACCGCACCTCGCACCTTCTCCAAAGTCCTAACAGTGGCCATATCCTACCTCCACGCTCGCGGTATCAAGATTTATCCGTACCTTGACGATTGTTTGATCGTGGCCTCATCGCACGACCACTGCCTTCGGGCTTTGCAGACTACAACAACTCTCTTTCATCAACTCGGCCTGAAAATAAATGTAGAAAAGTCAATCATGACTCCAACTCAGACTATAGAATTCATAGGCGCCATGTTAGATTCGAAGAATTCCCAAGCATACTTACCTCAAATGCGCCAATTAATGATCCGCGAACTGATCGACCTCGTTATTACTGCTCCATTAGTCACTGTACGAACGTTGATGAAACTCTTAGGCCATATGGCAGCGTGCACAACCGTTGTTCCCAATGCACGCTTAAACATGCGCCACCTACAGGCATGGTTCGCCATGGTCTACAGGCCACAATTCCACCCATTTCAGAAAATGGTGACAGTCCCCAACTCAGTCAAGGCATCACTCCTATGGTGGCGAGATCCACGAAACCTCTTAATCAGTGTACCATTTCTACAACCCCAGCCAGTACATACCATAACAACAGATGCTTCCTTGAAAGTCTGGGGGGCTCACATGGCCAACCTAGCGGCACAAGGCAGATGGTCTCGGCTAGAGGCATCCCTACACATAAACATATTAGAGCTCAGAGCCATCAGACATGCCTGCATTCAATTTCTCCCTGCCATTTCTGGGAAAGCCGTCACCGTCATGTCCGACAATATGGCATGCGTATATTACATAAATCGCCAAGGTGGGGCCAGGTCCCCTTCCCTTTGTGCAGAGGCAGTCAAACTCTGGAGGTGGCGTATTCACAACCAGGTTCACATCTCTGCGGTCTACCTACCAGGTGTGTGAAACACCACCGCAGATGCCCTCAGCAGGTTGTTTCCTGCAACTCACGAATGGCAGCTCAACAACTCCGTCTTACGTGCCCTTTTTCGCAGATGGGGATATCCAGTAATCGACCTGTTCGCAACGGCAGCGACTACGAAATGCCCAAACTTTTGCTCCAGGGCCCAGAACGAACCACGAACATTGGGCGATGCCTTCCTGATCAGCTGGGCGAGGCATCTTCTGTATGCTTTTCCACCGACCCCTTTAATACCCAGGGTCATTCAGAAAATCAAACACGACCGGGCGTCAGTGATATTAATCGCTCCAGCATGGCCACGCCAGTTTTGGTTCCCACACCTACTCGATCTATCGGTACGCAGACCAATACGCCTCCCACTAATACAGGACTTATTATATCAGACCAAGCCTCTAGCGCACCACCCAGACACCTCCAGGCTACACCTCACGGCGTGGTATCTAATTGGTTCCGGGTAGGTGAGGACTCCTGCTCCCACCAAGTCAAGGACATCCTACTCAATAGCAGAAGATCATCCACTAGAAGTTCATATTCTTACAAGTGGCGACGCTTCAGCACATGGTGTATAGCCAATGACATTTGTCCTGACCAAACTACTATACCCCAGATATTGGACTATCTCCTCCACTTAAAACATTTGTCTCTTTCTAATAGTTCCTTACGGGTTCACCTCTCTGCCATATCAGCACTCCACCCTTCGAGCAATTCCTCACTTTTTGCTCATCCCATGGTTAAAAGGTTCCTAACAGGCTTGAAGAACACTTTTCCGCCTATTCGTCATCTAGCAACCCCATGGAACCTCATCCTTGTTCTTACAGCACTCACGAAATTGCCATTTGAGCCGCTGGCAACCTGTTATCTTTACTACCTCTCCATGAAGGTATCCTTCTTGGTCGCCATCACATCCGCAAGGCGAGTGGGTGAGCTGAACGCGTTACGCTGCGACCCCCCCCCCACTGTTTTTCATAAAGACAAGGTATCACTACATTTGGACCCCTGCTTTTTGCCTAAGGTAGTCTCAACATTTCATGTTAATCAACCTATTCACCTTCCTACATTTTGCCCAAAACCGCATACTTCATCATTGCAAGCTTCATTGCATACCCTTGACGTGCGGAGGGCGCTTGCCTTTTATATTGATCGAACAGCTCCTTTTCGAAAATCAAATAAACTATTTGTATCATTTGCAGAACGACAAAAAGGGGAACCCATTTCCAATCAGAGACTTTCAAAGTGGATTAGGGACTGTATTCACACGTCCTACAGGATTACGAACACCCAGCCTCCGCCGGGCATTCGCTCGCACTCCACTCGGGCTATGGCAGCAACTACAGCCTTCTTACATAATGTTCATGTTCAAGATATCTGTAGAGCAGCGACGTGGTCCAATCCACACACCTTCATACCTCATTACGCTCTAGACTTATCAGCAGCTACAGATACAGTAATGGGTCGTGAGATCTTGTCTTCAGCCAGGACATCCCACCACCTTCTGGCATAACTGCTACATAGTCACCTTCAGTGGAGCAGCATGGGACATCACTCGAAGAAGAAGAGTTGGTTGCTCACCTGTGTAACTCTGTTCTTCGAGATGTGTGTCCCGTGATGCTCCACCACCCTCCCTTCCTCCCCTCTTGTCCTGTTTCTTACAGATGCTAACCTGCTGGGAAGAAGGAACTGAGGGACAGTGGGCGCGCTCGCGCTGAGCCGCTCGGGCAGTGCCGCGTGCTCGTTAGGCGCGAGCGCAGCCTGCTGTATCCCTGCTTTGAAAATCACTGTTGAGTGGTGTCCAGACGCTGCAACACCTTCAGTGGAGCATCACAGGACACACATCTCGAAGAACAGAGTTACACAGGTGAGCAACCAACTCTTCTGCCCCAGGAGATCTAACTCCCTTGCATCTGGGGATGTCAGGAGGGGGTCACGAGAGACCTGTCCTTGGCCTAGTGCTGTTTCCACCACCCCTTGAGATGGTGCTGGGTGGTGGGTAGAGAAGGGAGACTCCATCCCTGGGACCAAATATTTAAGGCCTGCTGTGTCGGATACTGGGGGAATGGAGCCCAGAGCTTGCCAGCGTGACACGGCGAGGTCCCATATGCTGGGGTTGAGGGGTACTGAGATGGGCGCAGCAGACGTAAATACTGGCCCGAATAAAGTGTCAGTGTGTCCTATAAGGGACTGAACCTCCAACCCCATGTGAGCAGTAACACAGCGAAGGAGGTTGAAATGCACCATAAGGTCCCCAGTGTAGGAGCAGGACTTGGGGTTTAAGCCCTATCCAGTGCTGGAGGAACTGGTGCCGAGCTGGGGGAAGTGGTACAATGGGACCATTCATGGGGCTGATATCTGTAAGGAGACAGTGCCGAAGGCCGTTGGCATGGCTGTTTGCTCTCCCTTGAGACACCCTCCTCTGAACTCGGAGACCGGGAGACCTCTCAGGACTGCGACTGCGGTGCCTGCAAGACAGCATAATACAGTGCCAAGGAGAGGACTCAGCAGTACCAGGGCTCTCTTGCATAGGAGATTCCAATAATGGAGAACTCAGAACCAAGATTGGAGTTGGTGATAGGTGCCGCTTGCGGGACAACCAGGCATTGGGAGCGAGGGCCAGTTTACCCCTTCTTTTGGGGGATACCAGGGTCGGAGGTGTTGGCAGGAGGAGGAGTGTACTAGCTGCCTCAAAGGCCTCTAGCGTGGCAGGGACTGGCACTGACTCCTGCCGGTCCTGCGGAGACCCCTGCGAAGGGGGTTGAAATCAGTGCTGATGCCTCAGTACCGACACCGGTACCAAGCTGATTGTCTTTCGCTCTGTGGTAGAGCAGCACCGGAAGGGCTCCAGTGCCAAACTAGCACGCAGTGCTGGAGGATGCCCCAAAGCTCAGGGTTGGCTGCCACACTTGCCCTGAGGCCAGCACACGGCTCCTTTGCTACCTGTCTTTAATTGTCCGAGGTTTGAAAGACTGAGAAATGGGGAAAGTGGTGACTAAGTGGCTTTTGCCCAGGCACCGGAGGCACTTTTCTTGTGGGGATCATCCCACAGGAAGGCCTTGCCACAGGCCACGCAAGGTTTAAACCCTGGCATGGTGGGCAGCGAGTAGGAGCGATGTTTCTGCTCAGAGGCTGGATGCTCAGTAAGAGAAGCACTCTTCTGTGGAACGATGTCTACTAAAAGGCGTTCTCAGTCGAGCTGGAGGCTCATAAAGGGCAGAGACAGCTGCTTGAGAAGTCACGAGGAATGGGCTGTTCCACAAACTGTCACTGAGGGGGAAAAAATGGTACTGAGGAGGGGCTGGGCGGCGGCCACACATATAGCCATGGGGTGGCGTGGGGGCGGTGGCTGCCAGCCCTTTCCTGACAGGCTAGGACAAAACGTTTGTGACCAGTTGTGTGTTGCGGCACGGATGCACCTATTACTGAATGTATCCGAGCAGTGCTTGAAGAAGAACTGAAAGACGCTGGGCCTCGTTACTCTGGGAACCTAACCCCCCCCCCCCAAGGTTATGGCAAGCCAGGTTTATCCAGGTGCGACAGTGTCAGTGTAGTGGCAGCTTTTGGGGCAGGCAAAGCAGGCAGTCACCTAGGACCCCAAGCAATAAGGGGCCACATCCTCAATTTGGTAGACAGAAATGAAAATGTAGAAATTGCTCCCATCTAGCAGAGCTAGCAGGGCTGGAAGCCTAAGCACTTTTCAGTCTTGGCTTATCGAGGTAAACTATCACTAGGATCTGGTCTTCCTCTGAATTGCAGATTTCACCATTGTCTGCCCATCACCTTTGTACTGCATGCTAAAAAAGCAGGGGCAAACAATAGACAGCACAACAGAAGGAACTTTTCCAATGGTTTAGCTCCTCATTGTGGCCATTTATTCTGCTGTTTTTTAATTTTGTGAAATATTGCCTTTTCCTTTTCTTTTTTAACCTGTTTTTCTTTTTCCTTTTCCTTTGTGACAATTTTTTCTTCACTTTGGTTAGCTCAGGTTTCCTGGTAGGTCTATACAGACTGCTGCATACAAATCCAGTGCAGCCGTCAGGCAATCTTTACAGCTGTGTGATGTCTGTGCTGTACTTCTTTCTTTCGGTAAGTAATTTTTTAGCTTCTTTTGTATCTACAATTTAATATTTTGGAATGGGCCAGAATCTTATAGACTTGAGTACTTCAGAGAATTTCATTGAAATTTGGTGTTTTTCATTTATAGCTACAAGCTAGAAACCTTTTTTTCACTTATTTTTAATGTTAATTATTTGTATTAAATGACTATTGCACATAAACCCAAGCCTATACCAAAAAATTGTAACATTTGACTGCCAGCATTTTAAATGTGATATTTTAGTTGTTTTTGAGCCGTCATTAATTTTACCACTTTTTATTTATTACTTAATGCACATACTTTAAAAAAAAATTAAATGTTCGTTTTAACTTTGCAGTTCAGCCGCAATTCATTTAAGTTAAGTGAAAGATGATCAAATTGCAAGCTTCATCATGGAAAGATCTTTAAAAATATCATACCCAAGAATAATTTAAGAGTTCTAGAGGGCTACTCAGGTTAGTCTGATGAAGTGGGATTTTCTCCCATGAAAGCTCATGCGAAAAATAGATCTGTTAGTTTTAAAGACTCCTTGTTTTTTTGGTTTTTTTTTTTGTTTTTTTTCTGGAATAGACTTAACAGGGCTGTCCCTTCGGAAATAGTCTGGTTCAGCAAAACATACATGGGTGGGGGGCGGTTAGGGCTGCAGGGGAACAGGGGCCATGGGAAGGGTGACAGTGGGGGCCTAGACCCTTGAGGGGCCCCACAATTGGCCTTCGCCTGGGGCCCCCAGTTGCCTAAGGCCGCCTCTGGCTCCTCCCGCCGCAAGAGGGCGCTTGTCTGCTTACCGCGCCGACTCCCTCATGACCCCTCCCCCCGCACGGAGCAGACCATTTACACTGCGGAGGGGGGGGGGGTATTTTCCTCAGCAGCTCGCGGACGTTCTCGGCAACGCCAGCGGCCGTGTAGCGGTTTGACCGCGGGGCGGCTCGCCCCTGCGGGTGACGGCGATGCGCGCGACGCCAGCGCCAGGCGGGGGGAGGGGGGGGGGAGAAGGCTCTCCGGCCAGCGCGGTGGGCTGGCCCGAGGTCACGTGACGCGGCCGTTGGCCGTAGCGCGGGAATTGGCGGCCCGGCGGGTGAGTGGCGGAGCGCGCGCGCGGGGCGGATGGGGCGGCGCGGGGAGGCGAGCAGGAGCCTCAGGGCGGCCGCTGGAGGCGGGTGAGGCCGGGCCGGGTTCTCACGATCGTTCGTCCACAGCCATAGGCCAGGCCTGGGGGTCGCCCATGTTTGGCTGCCTCAGGTGCCGTCAGGGGTTCACCCAGGGGCTCCCATTAGGGTCCGTCCCCAGCTTCCACCTGAGCGTGTCCTCACCAGCAGGGGTTTCCCTGAGGGCCCCTCCATACCCCAATTTCCCAACCCCCCCCCTTGTCAGGTAGGAAACGGGTTCAAACCGATTGGGGGGGTCCCCCCGCCCCCCCCCCCCCAAATCTCAAGTCCAGGGGTGAATAGTGCTCAGCAGCCTCGGGTCCTGCTGCAGGCAGCGCACGCTACCTCCCCAGGGGCAGCCACCTCAGTCTGCTTCACCAAACCAAACCAGGAGTCCTGCGCAGCGTGACCAGATGTCAGGCCAAAGGAGGACGTGTCTTCCTTTCTACCTTGACATTCTCCATCCAACAGGCATTTTAAAAATAAGGAGTCGTGTGGCACTTTAAGACTAACATTTATTTTTCGCATGAGCTTTCGTGGGAGAAAATAGATACCGTCATAGGTCCTAATCCAGCCTGCTACTCCATCAAAGGCTCATTTACCTGCTCATCTACTAATGTGGTCTATGCCATCATGTGCCAGAAATGCCCCAACACCTTATACATGGGACAAACAGGATGATCGCTGCACAAAAGAATAAGTGAACATAGAGCTGATATCAGAAATCACAAAACAAAGAAACCAGTTGCTGAGCACTTCCATCTTTCTAATCACTCGATAAATGATTTGTTAATGGCCATCCTCAGAGATGTGACTGGGACATCAAGACTTCAAAGAGAAACAGCTGAACTCAAATTAATATGCAAATTAAATTCTGTGAAAGCAGGATTGAATCGAGATTATGGGTTCTTTCCCCATTACAAAATGTAATTTGACTTCAGGCTTCCCAGGGTTTGAACCTAACAACTGCTCTGATTTGCTGTTACTGTATGACTATATTTTCTCCATGTGTCTCCAATGTCCTCCTTTTTGTACTTCCCTGTCCTCCTTTCCATGCTTTGGTATCTGGTAACCCTAGTCCTGTGGCACTCTTAAAGTCTAACAAATTCACTTATGTGTTGCATGAGCTTTCATGGGCATAATCTGACTTTGTCAAGCGCATGAAATGGGAAAAACACATACACCTAGGATGCTTCCCCCCCATTTCATGCAGCTGATGAAGTGCAGTTATGCCCACAGAAGCTCATGCTAGCTTGTCAGTCTTTAAAAGTGCCATGGGACTCTGTTTGTTTTGAGCTTTCATGGGAGAAAATCCCACTTCATCAGAAGCTTTGAAGATGGGGTTCCCCCATCTCACGAAGTGGGATTTTCTCCCACAAAAGGTCATGCAAAAAATTGTTAGTCTTTAAGTGCCGCAGGACTCCTTGTTTGTTTGTTTTACTGAACTAGACTAGCACAGCTACGTTAGATTTTGTTTGTTTTGGTGTAGTCTAGTGTTTGTGTTTGAGGCCAGAGCCCACCAGAGTTGTCTGGAGGGACCCAGCTTTTCTAGGATCATGGACGTTTCCTGTCTTTTCATTCATTTTAAGCCTTCCATAGCAGTGGTCCAGCATAAGGGATTTTTAGAGGCATAGTTCTCGTAGTCCACGACGTAATAAATGGAAGTCCAGTGTCCGTACAGTGAGTGTTTTGGATCATGTATCTGTTTGTTTCTTTGTACTGAGAGCATCCTGCCCAATGTTAGTGCAGTAGCTCCTGTGTGGTAGTAGCTACACATGGGGGGTCAGTGTTTAGGAACCCTGTGACAATATTAATGGATTTAAAGTTTGCTGTCAGTCTAAGGGTATAACTGGTGAACAGCACAGTGTGGTTGAGAAACACAGGGTAAGAGTGGTTGCTTGGAGTCTTTGGGTTAGCTCCCCATCTGGTGTTAGCCAGGTTCTGGAGTGCATAATACCTGGAATTTGATTTGTTTTTTAGCTTTCTTGTGAGCTCTATGAATAGCATTTGGCCGAAAGTGATCTTTAGGTACACTGAATGTTCATAGCACTCAAAGATTTTGGCATCCCGCATTATCTGGAATTTTTGTTTCATGTGGACTGCATGCAATTCTCACTAGGGTTAGCATTCAGGAGCCCTGTATGACCGTATTCTCCAAGTACACTCAGGAAGCCAGTTAGAATCCATTCAGTGTCCATGGATCTTTCTGATTGAGTAGCAATTCAAGGATCATCTGCATAAATGAGTCTTTGCACATCATGGAAACATTTGTGAAGAAATTAAAAAGCAAGCAGTGAATCTTGGGGCAGTCCTTTCCTTTGAGTACTCTGCTGACGTTTTTGGCCATCTGTCAACAGAACATAGATTCACAAGTACGAAGGAGATGACTTGAACCATCTAGCTATTTCTCAAAATTCTTGCTGGCTTCACTAGAAGTGCATGATGGTTCACAGTAACGTAAACTGCTACCAGATGAACAAACACAGTCTCTGCAATTTTGCAGATTTCAAAACGGGCATTACCGTGTGGTGGTCCAGCCCCATTCACCTGGTCAGCAGGTCCTGCTGCTGCTTCACTGCTGTGACCGTGGACCAGCCAGTAGCAGGTGGCACGAGTGTCAGAGCTTCAGGCAGACAGGTGGAGGTGGACTGCTGGCAGCTGGGCAGCCTTTCTCCTCCCTCTCCTCCTGATGCTCCAGTTGCTAGACAACCGGAGTGTCATCAGGAAACTTCCGGTCACCTGCTGAGAAGCAGGACTGGCTGGGCCCCCTCTGGAAAGTCAGGGGCCTGGCCAGAAATTGAGGGCTGGCTATGCCTCTGTTTCAAAGCCATCTTTGATGTGTTGGTGTTTGCAACTTCACCACAGTATTGACATCGTCACTGGAAGCCAGCTTGGTCATCAGGTCTTCTGCTATCGATGGCATTCCGCTTATCATCTGCTGAAATAGGATGTAGGCTGAGCAGAGTAAGAAGATTGATTGGTAGCTCTTTGCAATTAGAGTCTTTACATGGTTTGAGTAATACAACCAGTTTAGCCTGTCTCCACTGCATGTGTATCTGTGTTGTCTCCATGCAAGAATTAAGGAAATCAAGTAGCTACTTCTGTGCTTTCATCTAAAAGTGTAGTAATAGTTCATGAAATGTCCATTTGTGTTCCACATTTCAGAGGTAGAGACTCTTATTAACTTTTTTATGTAAGACTGCTCATTGCAGATTTTGCTGTGTCTGAGGAACAAGCAAAGTTCCTGCTTGATTTGTTTCATTATGTGCTTTACTTTATGGACTGGTTTAGTGTTTAGAATGAGGACTGTAGCGATATGCTTTGGTTGCGGTTCTTTGCCGTTCAGCTTGATGGCCTTTGATTGTTTTGCTATATAGCACGTTTGTTGTTTCAGTTAGGTTGCTTCGTCAGTTGCGACACTTGCTTCTGATCTCTCTCATTAGCATTTGTTGAGCCCAGTAGTTTTTCCACTGAAAAGATCTCAAATAGTTGTAAATATCTTTTATATTGTTGGCATGTTTTGTTCTGTTTTGTGCCTTTTCAGAGGTGACAAAGGGTAGGCTGGGATTGTACCCTTGTTCTGTTGTTTGTTTGGGAAGGTACCTTTACCCTTCAAGTTGCATAACAAGCCAAATTGTTTGTTGTCTTCCACTTTGCAACTTTTTTTCCACATTTGTGTTATTGCTGGAGTATCCCCAGATTGTATTGTGACTGTTAAAATCACTTGTGACAAACGGCTTCGGGTTTGTTGGAGTGGGTGTGGGGTGGCGGGTTGGGGAGGGGGCCGGAGAAGATCAGTTGATTGCACCTCTTCACTTGGTGGCTTATAAATAGAAACAACTGATGTTTGGTCAAGATTAACCATACGTACTGTTAACCATGGTACTTCAAAGCAGTGTTTTTATCCCTCTTCTGTCATTTATAAGTTGCAGTGCTATGGTAGGTGCTCTTTTTAAATTTTGCAGGAGTATCAGTGGGAGCCAGGGATGTGTGATGTGATTGTGTCTCTTTCTGTCACAGATTTAACAAGTTTAAGGTCAGAAAAGACCTCAAGATCATCTAGTCTGACTTCCTTTATTCCCAACAGCATGTCAGCCTTCTCTGCACAGAATCTCTCCATGGTGAAGCTGATGTTTAAAGGCCGGTCTTTGGCTGAGGCTCTGAAAGGGACTGTTTATGTCAGTGACAATATCTACAGGCGGGGAGGAGGTTGGGTGTTGAAGGCAGGGCAGGGTGTGTGTCAGGTATGTTCACATCATGACTTCGTTAATCTCCCATTGCAACTAACTGTGAAAAACCAAATTTCATAGCATGCACTGAGATTGGGATAGAAGAGGGGCAGAATGATGGGAAGGATGGGAGTTCAGGGCCTGACACTGGTATCTCGCCTGGCTAAATCTGAGTACTGGCTGCCTTTACCCACATCACCCTGAACTCCCTATCCACGCCCTGGCAGCAGCAGCTGGAATGAGCACCCACTCCCCTCAGGCCCAGCGCTTCTCTGCACTGTATGTGTCTGCACACTGCCTTGCTTCCATGGCGCCGTGTAGCTGAAGTGACTTCACAGGCACATTGTGTTCCATGTCCCCTTTTTGTAAGGACCCGTCTCACCTTAAAAGGCAACTAATGTATCATTGCAGAGCACGTATTTGAATACAAAACTTCAGTAAGTGACATGGACAAAAGGAAGATGCATGATAAGAACCACAAGTCTGCTCGGTAAGTAAATGTTTTCTATGTGGGGGTAATAGAGATGATCCAAAAATTAATGCAAAATATCTGGTTGGCTGATTTGAGGCTAGACTGACTTGGATGACACATCCACCACTATGCAGGCTGTCTGGACCTTAGGTCCAGTCATGTAGAAGTAAGTAGAGCTACTCTCTGAAGTCGCTTTTTCTCTGCAGCAGGTAGAAAAGCAATGGGAGAAGACTGGGCTCTGATCTTCCCTTAATAACTGAATAGAGTAGCTGAGCCAGGAAAAGAGCTGTTAATTTCTTGCTGACTAAGGCCTCCTGTGTAAACTCTTACCATTTGGAGTAACAGTGACAGTTGAGTTGGTCCAGTTCATACTGCTCCCCATAAGTATTACCTAAACAGAAGTGTACTGAGAATTAAGTACTGAATATTTTTTTTTTTACTTTTAAAAGTAAATATATAATACTTAATAAGCCTATATTTGAACGTTTTCTTTTGTCACTTACATCAAGCTCTGTTATTGATAAGAAGTTAGATATGGGAGTTGAATAGTATAATATAGCCCTGATTCTGATGCAGTAATAAAGAGAAGAAAAGAGTGGATTTATGGTGGAGTTATAACTTCAGTCTATTCAACTGTACATTTAATTTCTTTTGTTCATATTTTAATAGTGAGAAGACCTCAAAGAAAAAACTGGAAAGAAAGAAACTGGATGTAAGTTGCCTTAATTTTTCAGTCGGTTGAAAAACAATAAAGTGTAACTGTGCTATTTTGTTGAAGGGCTAGATCCGAAAAGCTGACCCATGTGTGTAGACATAAGGGTCTGCCTGTAAGGATGAGCTTTCATCCTCTCGGAGAACTTCATTTTATAACCTTGCTGCTTTGCAGCTTTTATGAGAGTGATGTATTTTAAGGTAAAATGGACATTTTGCCTGAAAATGTGATTCTAGTGTTCAAAACCTGGCAAATGTTTGGACGTATCCCATGGAAAAAATATAAATTATCCAAAACTGGAATATTTGATGCATTTACTTTCATTGCCATAATGAGAACCTTGACGTTTAACTTGGGGAACTGTTTTATGCTTGTGGGATAGACGTGCAGGTGATTGATGTTGCTTCATTTGTACCTGCACACCTCCTACTGAAATCAATGGGAGTTACAAAAGGCAATCAGATTCAGCCTGTAAGTGACTTCTAAACATGCCTTTTTCCCCTGCTTTCCTAACAGAGAATAACTTGTGCTGCATGATCTACTTATTCTTGCTATTTGGAACTTTCAGGAAATAAAAAATATTTCATTTTGTTTAAAGTGCAGGATTTGCAGCAATGGAAATCCACGAGTAGAGCACATTTTGATGATGTAAATAGTAAGGGGAGGGCTGAAAATGTCTCTTGTTTAAAAATTATAAAAAGCATAGGTTTAGAAAATAGGTTAGTTGTTATAATGTGTCTAAAGTGATGCTTAGAAATTTTATAAGTGTATAACTAAAACTAATGTCATAGCATAATACTGGACAAAATAGCAATATGTATCACTTTACCTACAGTTGTCTCTTGAAAAATAATTAAAAAAAAAAAAAGAAAATACTAGCATGTTGTTTATGTTTAACTTGTGTGACACTGGACAGTTGGATGCAGAAGACATTGCTTTAATACACACCCAGAAACACAAAGTCAGGTCTCATCCTTGTGGTAAATTACTTCCATGTGAGGAACCAGATGTCTCTAGGATATTGAAGATAACTGAGGCTGGGCAAATTGAAGAATCCAATGATTCATTTGGTTAGTATTTAATTTTTTAAAATTGATTAATACATTATATGAGTTGGCTTGCATGTAAGTTGCTTTAAAAACTATAAACAAAAACCTCAAAGTGTCATGCCCTGTCTTTGGGAATAAAAAGGGAAAAGTACCCCTCTTTGTTTTGAATTTATGTACTTTTTAATTTTGGAAATTGCTTTATATACCATAGTGAAAGATGCTATGTAAAAGTTTGACCAGTTCTGTTATATAAAGTGACAGTGCCTTCATGGTTATTGACTTCGTCATCTTCCTTCGTTCTTGTGTGTGTAAGGTGGTAAGAATTGTGAAGTGAAACTGTTCTGTGGTTCGAAGAATATACGTGAAGATATTTCTAAACATTTCCAAGGAGCAGAAGCATTATCTTATCCCTTCCAGATTTTATTGAAAAGCAAAGACCTTGTACCTTATTTTCTGGTGAAATATTAAAACCACATTTCATATGAGGCCCATTAATAGAGACTCCTTGCTCTTCTTAAGACATTTTTATTATTTTTCTAACAAAAATTTCAAATAATATGTTTTTAAATAGAATCAATATGAAAAAGATGTATAGCGGACATAAAAATCGTAACAGGGTTAGTGTGGCTAGTACTTTGCCTAAGCAGACAAAGTTGTGAACTTCCATGTTGGTTGTGTTTTTCTTTCTTATATAGACCATCCTTTACATAGTACAGCTGTAGATGCTGATGGGGATGTAGAACTGCAGGAAGAGGAAAATGACATGTCATCTAGTCATTCATCTGATTCAACTCCACAAGGGAGCCGGTACAGTTTTTCAGCCCTGGAAAACTATCAGACAATGTTTGGACAGCTTAAGTTTGCTTTTGTATATTGGTGGGATTTTAGGTTCATAGCATTATTTTAAAATAGACTGTAAATAGTGATAAAGTCGTCATCATTTTTCAATAGCTGTCTTTTAAAATGCCCCTGCATAAAACAGTCCAGGTAAGCATTGTAAAGCCAAATCAGTCAGTAGTCTGGAGAGAAAATAATTTTGGCTTGTAAATTATAATTATACGTGGGTGGTATGGTGCATCTCTTTATGTTCTTACTGTGATGTCTTGGGTGTCGGGGTTGTGATGGAGTAGTGAAAAACTTCTAAAATTGCTTTCTGATCCATTTTGCTTTCCTCGTCTCCCACCCACCTCCCTGCTAATTGCTGTAATACACTATTCAAATCCTAACAGCAGCTTTGATTTGCTGTTACAGTCTGACCAGATCCTAAGACTTAAACTTCCCTGCATTTATTTTGCTTGCATTCTGTAAGCTCCCCATCTTCAGGCATCTGATGAAGGGGGATTCTCTCCCATGAAAGCTCATGCAATAAATTTGTTAATTTTTAAAATTGCCACCGGACTCGTTTGTTGTTTTTTTTTCCTCCCGATCCATCAGTGAAATTTCTAATTGCAAATTACTTCAATATTCAGCAAAAATGTCAAAGAAAATATTAGGAAAAACAATTGAAAGGGAATTTAATTTACTGTGAGTCTGATATAGTTTTGCTGACTGACTTTGAAAATTATCTTCATCTCAAATTACTCTAAAACAACTTTTGGTCAGACACTTCTTATTTTGTTAAAACAGATTTGGTGTAAATATGAAATAATATTTGCTTGAATGAACTTACCAAGACAAAAAAAAAAACCTCTGTGTTTTTGATCTTTCAGGGAACATTATTATAGTCCTGTCAGAAACCTGAAGATCACTGTCCCCTCTCCAATCCCCTTCACCTTCCTTCCCAGTTTTCCAAGCTTCCCTCTTGTGCTTTTTGGGCTCAGGCAACACAGGCATCTTTATGACCAGTCAGTAGTAGACTGACCTTTTTTCAGAGTCTTCTAGCTCTGTTTCTGAAGTTGACAATGGGGATTGTTGTTCAGGGATATATAACTTGGGCTCCTGTAGCACTTCTTGCAGCTGATAACCTGGGAACTGAAAACTGAGAAGAAACAAAGCTGGGACCTCTGTGAAGCAATACAGCACCTCCCCATTAGGCCACCAATGAGTCCTTGATTTTGTTTTTCATATAAAACATGTTGAAGACAAATATGTGACCCATTAGTTAGTATGTCGTGAATTAAACATGAATAAAAGATTTTTTTTAAAAAGAAAATATGGATCAGGAAAGCT
Organism: Podocnemis expansa; assembly: GCA_007922195.1. Classification (NCBI taxonomy): domain Eukaryota; kingdom Metazoa; phylum Chordata; order Testudines; family Podocnemididae; genus Podocnemis; species Podocnemis expansa. The sequence goes on from ML681966.1 coordinate 5,408,575, forward strand.
TTTATTGCTCATCTTTACTCTAGAAAAAATCGGTATAGCTTGAAAATGCTTGAAGACAAGTCAGAAGCAGATTCTGAAGATGAGTCCTTGAAGGAGAATAAGGTACAGAAAAAGGTTTGTAAGAATGTGTCAGCAAATTTTATTTAGAACATACTCAATAGCATATTCATAGTAGACACAGGAAAGGATTTTACACTCCTTAGCACGCACTTATTGATTTTAATCTTAAAAACATCGTAGATGATCCTCAGAACAGTTCCATGAGATGGGCAAGTACTAAGTGAAATGCCCAATGCCACTGAGGGAGTGAGAGATCAAGGATTAGAACTCAGGAATTCCTGGATCCTACCAGACTATTTGTCAATTTTTTCCTTACTTGATATGCTACAGGTTTTTTCCTTAGCAAAAAGAAAGTATGTTTATTTATGAAAGATATTGTCATTCTTAAAGACATATAGATAGGGAATGCCTTACAGACAACAGACTTGTAAGAGAATAGAATTTTGAGCTAATTACTAAAACTATTTTTTCCATTTATATTGATGCTAGTCAAACATGACACACTACCTGTGGTTTTCCTTCAAAGCACTTACATATTAAGGTGGCAAACTTCCACAAGTCAATTTATAACAATAAGTTATGCAGTAATGTGCTGTACAAGTCTTATATGTTCACATGACTAGTGTATTAAACATTGATCTCTCACAATCTTCTCTTTCATGGAGAGAATTTCCTGTGTATAGCACTACTGTATAGTTATTGCTGGCTTCCCAGAAAAGAGAGTCACCATTAATGTGAACTTTTAATGTTGAGAAATACATAGCATAAATGTTTTTGTAAAGTCCTTCAAATGTAGTTTTGAAAGTGTCACAGGCTACTGTACTTCTGAGTGTTTGACATTTCAAACTTGTTTTAAAAGTTCTTACTATAGTTTTAGAGCAGATGAGTTTAGATCTTTCACACTGTTACAGCTCATGCCTTTTTTTCTTTTGCGTGTTTAAAAATCTGAAGATACACTTTAAATTATTTTTTATATAGGTATCAGGAAAGTCCAAGACCAAAGTGGAGGAATCTAAGTTGCCATCTGCATTAGCACTGAAGAACAGCTCTTCAGAAAGCAGCGTATCAAAAAAAGTTATGGATTTAGTGAAGAGCTTGAATGCAGAGAAGGTAACTGCTCACTCCCAAAATCTGTCAGAAGTGCCTATAAAATCTTGTTTCTCTTGAGAATTAAATACTAAAGAACATATAGTGATTCCTTTAATCTTTTAAAACAGAAAGGGGAAGACTGAATACAGAGGCCTTGTCTAGACTAGCATTTCTTTTCAAAATATTCTCCCTTTGTACAGCTTCATCTGTGAGCCAAAGTGCCCAAACAGGTCATTGTCTCTGCTTTGCATTCGCTCCAGATGTTATCTTCAATATATTGCCTGTAGTTAGAAATTTCAGTTCAACTCTATAAGAAATGCATTTATTCTTAAGGTGAAAGTGTTACAGAGAAAATGTATTAAAAATAAGAAAAGCATATACCAGAGGTCACCTGAGCACCAGTCTTGGGCTCAGTTGGTGTCAGTCCTTGAAAACTTAACAACTTGGTAATCCTTGTGGTTACAAGTTGATAACTGTCCCTGTTTCAGAACCAGAACTGCCATGAACAGTTCATTTGGGCCTTTAATCTTGGCATCATGCAGTAGGTAATCAACAAACCGTAGGCCACTGTTTAGAACTTAGCATCAGAAGACTGGGTGTTTGCACCCCAGGAAAACCCTTAACACTTCTTGTTGAACACATTGTTTGAAATAGTCCTTTGAATCCCCAACAGCTGTCACATGGCCATTCTCAAAGGTCACATACAGTCCTAGCCCACAGTAATACATAGCCATTCGTTTAATACAATGGACCCCAGTGATATGTTATCTTTGGGAGATTTTATTTATTGACCCCTGCATTTTTCTTTAAAAGATTGCCACTCCAGGGCTGCCAACCATCCATAAACACACACACACACACACACACACACAGAGCAATTTGACTGCTGCCTGGGATTCTGTAATTACTGTGTTTGTAAACATCTCTTGGCACAGTGAACTGAGGAGTTGGATGCTGCCTGCTTGGTCCTAGTGCTGGAAGACTTCCACTTCTACATATGGGGCTGTTTGACATACACAGCAATGGAAGTCTTCTAGTACTAGGTCCAAGGAGGCAGCCTCCAACTTAAGGGAGAGTCCTCAAGCACCATGCATGCATCTGATCCAGGGTCGATTGGTCCCTGATTGGAGCAGAGGGTCCAGACACATGCTAGCCTTGCTCACCAGTGCTCAGCAGTTGCTTTAACAGCTCTCCATTTGGGGGCAGAGACTTTATGCAGCCAGATTCCTGCCCCTGGGTGCCCCATTGAGCCTGTCTCCAGGAGACGAGTCACGAAGCCTTCAGCGGAGGCTGCTTCTGCACCCAGAGGGCCTGACTGACCTGCAGCTGGGAACAGGCAAGAAATATGTGCTGGGACCCCTCTGTGCTCCCTCGGGGGGATGCATGTGACATGGCACCTGTAGCCACTGATTCTGTGTGTGATGGGATCTCTGCCACTCTTCCCCAGAGCCTCCCCTGCTGCCACCCAGCTGGCATTCCTGCCTTTATTTCTCCTCCTGCCCCTTTCCCCTGTCTACGTTTCCGATCTCTCCTGACCAGCTGCTCTGCCTTTTCCTCCGTGGCTGGCATTATAATTGTTAGCAGTATTGTATTGACTAAGTATTTTTAGTGATGTCAGTAAACAGTTTACTGTGTCAGTAAAAGAACCCAACTTCAGATCCTCGTGTCAGAAAAAACAAAAATGCAAGGCTGGTAACCCTGCCACTAATGCAAATTTAGCAATGACACCAACAGTAGGAATGCTAATGCAATCTGGCAGCTTGTTTGCGGACAGCACAATCAATATGTTCTCATAACTGTACAGAGCAGATCTGGACAACATTATTGCTAAAATGCCAGTGATGGTTCTATACTAGTGTTATTTCTAGCTCCTCTAATTAGAAGTGGTTCATTATAGTTATGGGTGTAAAATGATTGAATATAATTGTTTTTGAAAGTTAATCTGCTGAATTTTGTATTGTAGAAGCCCAAGAACTGTGCTATATCCCATGTGAAACCAGAGAAGTCTTCACAAAAGAGTGCACTTTCTTCCGGTAAGAGGCATTTGGGCATTTGATGCATTTTGGTGGGGAAGTGGGTAATTTTCCCTCATTAGCCATTAATGGGTTTTCCTAAAAATGGTTTTGCTATCTGGTATTTTGCAGTCCAGTAAGGCTAAGAATGGGACTCTTATATATCGGAATGGGGAGACTCTTGTATAGTTGGAGTCAGCACTCACTCACTAGCACTAATATCATGAGGGCTTCCTTCAAGACTGTGACAGTTTTAGGTAGAGACAATCTGTTTTGAGAATGTTTTTAATTTTTTTTCCTGACTCCTGCTTGATCCTGCTTAGTTGGAGTCAGGCACTTGGCTTTATACAGAGCAATAACTAAAATATGTTCCCCAGTTCAGTTCTTGAGAATGCTCTAAAACATTCATAAAATAAATTTTCTTTAGTAATTGCGATATATACATGATGATGTGATATAAAGACTTCATCAGCATGAGTTTGGGAGGGCTATATTACTCTTAGCGGGCAGAAACAGTTTATCCCAAATAAGTGTCTGTATACCTTACACACAACTACTTTGTGTAGGTTTCAGAAAACCTACAAGCTTTATATGAAGTGTCTTAAGTGTAATAATGCAGTCTTTCTTGCAAAATAAAATATGCATCACACCTTTTCTGTACTGTTGTCTTTCTGTACCTTTTTTACTACTTTTTGTCCTTTGTATTTTAGTAGTGAACAGAATTGATGATAATCAGAATGTCGGCTATAAAAGTAAAATGATTTGCACTTATCAGCGTATCCTAGTTACCCATGCTAAGCCTCCCTTAAGTTTCCCTTATGGAATGCCACTAAACTATGAAATAAAACAATGTTTGAAAAAGTAGCATATAAATCAGTTCTAGGTAGCTGGCATATAGATAAGTGATGTAATTATCATTTTAGAAAGTTCTCATTTGTTAGAAGATCAATACACAAGTCGATTTGTGCAGCATTAAATTACTTTAAAACAAGCATTTTAATTTGCATAATATTTATTTTAACAGGTTATTTATTTTCTTACAGTTGATGATAGTCCATGTTCTATACAAATGTGGTGTCCAAAAGGGTTGAAAAGATTTTCCCATGATATTACAGAATTGGATGTTGTTCTGACTGAGTTTGAGAAGATAACTGCAGACTACAAGTAAATATCTTGCTTTCCTTGGATTGAAAACTCTGAGTTAACACAGTATATTTAGGTTGCTTAAAATAGACAGCATGGAGCATTGGGAAATACAATACAATGTAAAGGCAATCCTATTATATTATTAGGGAATATATTAGATGACTATGATTTCTGTGATACAACAGGCATTTTTTTTGAGATGTGATTCTAGGAAGGTTGGCTTCAGGGATTTGGCACTGCACATATATAAAATCTCCACTGTGGATAGCTGTTGTATTTCTGAACTCAACAGATCTTAAAATAAAAAATTTGCTTGAAGATTACACTTTGACCTATTAAGCCCCAGGAGCAGCTGGAATCACACTGGAAGGAAGTGCCTGCCCTCCAGTGCCTGGGGCAAGCAGCCTCAAAGGTGCCCTCACACACCGGGCCCTAATCTGGCCTGGGGCCAGTATGGCCCCAGTCCCCTGGCTGGGTGGAGGGTAAGGACCCCTTCACCCAGCTCTGCAGAGCCAGCTGAGTGCGGAGAAGGAATCCCCACAGCCAGCTCAGTCTGCACTTGCCGGGTGGCGGGGAATGCACCCCTGTGCCCAGCTGTAGTGTGTTTGCCGGGCGGGGGAGAAGGCATCCCCCTGTCAGACTCTGGGTGTGCTTGCTGGGTGGTGGGGCTAGAGCTGGATGGGGAGATGCCTTCTCCCCCACTCGGCATGTGTGCCCAGAGCTGGGCAGAGGGGTGCCTTCCCCGCACCTGGTAAGCGTGACTGGAGCCGGGCAGGGGGATGCTTTCTCCCCCCACCTGGCCCAGCAGGGCTTGAGCTGGGCAGATGATGCTTTCCTGGCCACCCAGCTCTGGGTGGTGGCATGGTCCTTGTTAGGTGCCATGCTACCACACTTCCTGTGGTGCCCCTTTCCTAATTCAAACTAGCAAGTCCTGTCCATGGATGTGCTAGTTCAAATTGGTTTTCCTAGTGGGGCCATGTTAGTTTGAATTACCTTAATTCAAACTAATCACTATTAGTTTGATTTAGTTAGTTCAAATTAAGGTAATTTGAACTAACCTCTTAAGTGTAGACAGCCATTGCTCTTAAAATCCCAGTGATAATTTCGGTGGATTTGCCTCAGAGAAGAATAGGAAACTTTCCTTTCTTCAGGTAGCAAGTTCCAAAGATCTAACCAATCCTGGGTAAACTTGGGACAAGCAAAAATAAAACCTTTTTAATTTAAAAAACAAAAAACAACCCCGTGTGTTTATTTCCTTAGCTCTACAGTAGGCACATCCTAGTTGTAAGAAAAAGAGGGGAAGCTGAATGGACTAAAATTCTTGACTGCAGAAGTCATCACATTGGTAGACTCTTCAAGCATAAGAGTTAGGCCGTGCCCAGTAATTTGACAGGTCTACTTCTATTTACTATCTTTAGTGTCTATAGATCTTGCTACTTGCCCATAGGAAATGTTCAGATAAGTGGAAGTTTTTCCTATGCTAATCCAGTTGTGTTTTTACTCTCTTCTCTCTCCCCACCTTCCAGACAAAGGGTGGAGTCTAGGATTTGCAGAGAGGCTATTAGCAGCTTCTATTCCGGATTCAAGGATCAACTCACTAATATTGTAAGTACAGCAGTAAATGTAAAAATAGTTGTGTATGTAAAATTTGAGTCAGGATGTCTATACACCTCAGACTTCTTATATGACTTACTGAGACATCTCAGGGCATTTTAAAATTGTAAATTATAGGTTAAGATATGAAACTTTCAGGCCCCATTACTCCAACTTGCTTGACATGGACATACTGCTGCACGTGGGCAGAGCCACACTGGGCTCAGCAGGTTGCTCACATGCAGTAAAGTATAAGCTTGTGTTATTAGTCAGCTTTTGGGAGACAAGGACCTTCTTTTGTGCAGTTACCATTATAAAGCAACTTAGAGCCTCCATAGGCACCACTATACATCAGAGGGTTTGTCATGGGCACTCTATAAATTAAAGACTTAAAGAAAAGTTGGAGATGCTCCTACTACCAATGAACAAGGAGCACAGTAGAGTAGATGCAAGCTGAAGGTCCACCAAGATACAAGACATATGGCTTGTATACCTGCCTCAGTAACCGTATATTTGTGATATGGGTCTCCTATTGCTTGCAAAAGGCCCATGGACTTGCGTCATGTTCAGGGCTTCAAAATTAGTGTTTTTTAAGGATCTTCTGATAGTGTATGGAGGACAGACACTCTCAATATCATTTTTTCAGACCTACAAATGGTAGAGTAGTTATAGTGTGGAGATTTAAATTTAATACATAAAGTGAAATAAATTCAGAATTTTGGTCTTTCCTTATGACCATTGGCACAATCAATATTGAAATTATTGAATTGAATGTTAAATTTGCCTTTAAAATAACAAAACTTTACACATTTTATAACAAGATGCTAAGGAACTTGGAATTTTTAGATAGGGAATGAGAGAGTTCCAGCTGGTGAAGAGAGTAGCATTTTATAACAGTCCTTGTTCTGGGGTAAGGACATGCCAGACAGAATTAATAGTACTGTAACTAATTTTTCTTTGTCAAAGTGTGCAAATGATTTTTTTTCCAAAAGTAGTTTTTGCAGCTGTGATTTTACAGCAAAGACCTAAACGTATGGGGAAGAAAGATAAGAAGGGTTTGCTGTCAATACACAATGTTTTCCTTTACCTGTAGATAACAGAAGTCCAGGAACTGAAGGATTTGAAAAGAAAAAATGCTAAGGTAAAACAGAGCAATGATCTCATTAAGTGACACTGCATTGTATTCAAACACTACAGAAGAGCACAGTGCCAATGTTTAGCAGCAAAACCAAACTTGGATGTGTATTGGTTTTTAAATTATTAGAACACAAATGTACTTAGACCTCGAAGTTGAAGAAGTGCCTTTATCTGGGAATAACATTTTGTAATGTACCTGTAAAATCAAACCAAACAAAAATCCAGTCTGAAAGTTTGTTGCCAGACTTGCAAGACTGTTAGTTCCAGTTCTTTCAGTCAATAATCACTGAACAGACGGTGTAAACCAAGAATTACAAGAAGCTGTAAAATATACTGTATGCTAGATTTGGATCTCTGTTAACCAGTCTTTTGTGTGGAGTTACAGAAAGATAAATAATAATGTCTGCCTGTGTAGAAGTGCCTCACTAATTCAACACTTTAAAAATATGTGCAGTAAACAAATTATCACACACTACTCAATGTTTTTCATATGTAATGATACTAGAGTATCATTTAAAAGGAGAACCAAAAATATATGCTTAAACTGACTGAGTGGAGTTTATTTTCCTAAGCATAGAATCATAAAACTGGAAAGGACCATGAGACATCATGGAGTCCAGTCCCCTGCACTCAAAGCAGGACCAAGTACCTTTTTAAACCATTCCTAAGAGGTGTTTGTCTAACCTGTTCTTAAAAACTTCAATGATGGACATTCCACAACCTGCTAGGCAACTTATTTCAGTGGTTAATCACCCTGATACTTAGGAATTTTTTTTCCTAATGTCCAACCTAAACCTCCCTTGCTGCAATTTAAGCCCATTGTTTCTTGTCCTATCATTGGCAGTAAGAATAATAATTTTTCTCCCTCCTCCTCAGAACAACCTTTTAGGTTGAAAACTTACGTCCCCCCTGTCTCCTCTCTTCCAGACAAAACAAACCCAGATCTTTCAGTCTTCCCTCATAAGTCAAGTGTTCCAGACCTTTAATCATTCCTGTTGCTGTTCTCTGGACTTTCTCCAATTTGTCTACATCTTTCCTGAAATGAGACTCCCAGAACTAGACATAATATTCCAGCTGAGGCCTAATCAGTGCACAGTAGGGCAGAATTACATCATATGATTGCTATTGATTTGATACAGATGGATGCTGTGACTACACCTAACTAAAAAAAAAAACAAAAAACAAAACAAAAAGAATGTTCTTTTAAACAATTATCTGTACTCAGTTATAGTATGATACTGTTTTGCCTTGTGGTTCATATGTATGAAGATGTGCTTTTGCACTCAAGAGAAGGCCATGAGCACTACTGGACTATGAATTGCCACTAACGAATAGTTATTGGTACAGAGTGAGAATGAGTTTAGAGCACTGATGTTTAATCTTAAGAGCCATAAGTGACTCTTTAATGTGTCTCCTGTGGTTCTTTGCAGCACATGATATTAAAACACTAAGTAATTTAATCACAAACCAATCAGGATGGGGTGCTTTTACTATATTAGTATCCAATTGAGAGTGATAAAATAACCCAAGTCATTTGCCACTGGTGTCTGAATAGCACTGCTTTGTAGCACTGAGATTTAGGCACTCATTTGGGAAACCCACATTCAAGCTGCTGATCTGATCTGTCCCAGACTATCCTGTAGCACAGAGATGAGGCATTCTTAAAGTGGGAGACCCAGATCAAATACCCCCCATCAGACAGTGGTGGCACTGATCCTGGGTTTCCCATGTCCCCAGTGCATGCTCTAACATCTGGGATAAAGGTTCAAAGAAAGGCTTCCCCTCCTTGGTATTTAAGTCCTGAAATATCTTTTGGGCAAAAACTATTTGGTGAATTCACATCAACTTCACAAACAGTTTTGGGCTGATCAAAACTACATTGTAATTTATCTGTCTTGGCCTTGTGTACGCAGGAGTGATTTTCAAAGACTGTTTCACTTAACAATATTATAGGTAATCACAAACATCAATAAGAAGAGACAGCGTTTGCTGGAAGTCAGAGAAGAACTAATTCGGTAAATTTCAATTTGTTGAAATGTTTTTTGATCATATTGGCTGAAAATATGCAATAATAGCCTGTCAGTGGAACCTGAAAAATCGTGTTAGTGTCCAGAAAATCAAAGGTAACTTTCTTTGTTGCCAAGATCCAAAAGGGCAGCAGTGGTAGTCTAGTTCAGTAAAAGAAACAAGGGGTCTTTGTTAACTACCTTTCTTTGTGTAAACAGCAGATGAAACACTGAGGGCCTGCAGCAGCTGAATGTATGCATTGCTTTCTATTTGCAAAGGCCAAAATTAAACCATCCCATCTCCACAGAAGCTGTGGAACTGCCTAACAGTAACAGGCAGTCATTTTTGCAAACTATCTCCAGCTACTCTAAATTCTTGGGCTAATATCTTCCAGTTGGGTTACACATTCCATAGTACATCAGCTGCATGACTGGAGGTGAGATGATGATCAGCTAGGGTAAAATTTCTCAAAATTAGCCAATACTTTGCAGGTGGAATAGTGTCTGTGGTGGTGTGTCTACCCTCGACAGTTTGCCTTAATCATGCTGAATGAAGTACCAAATTCCCTTAGTAGAATTCATCCATAAACATGAGCAGTACGTTTTAACTCTTTACTCCCTCCCCCCACGACTTAGAGGTATTTCCCAAGATAGTACATGTGGCATTCTGGAGTCGCACGATGCTTAATGCCATATTCTGTGACTGTAAGAAAAAGGGTATTACTCAAAATAGAAGAGAATACTGTTGGCTGTACTGAACTTTAAATGTTTTGAGGGAGTCTACTTTAAATTTTTTTCCTTGGCAAGAGCAATCCCCTTGATCATATTTGTGATAACTGTACTATTGTCAGAAGAATTATTGTACTATTGACAACATTAAAGATCTTGGTGAATAGAAACTTAAACAGTATGCACACTTAAAGACCAAAAGCCGTTACCAAACATTTACCCTAATTGAAAAAAAAAAATACAGGCTGTTAGTGTCTGCAGTACACACTTATGACCTCAAGACATGCTCAACAGAAACTGTACACTCAAAGTAACTCAAGACAGAAAAATATTTGGAACAAAATCCTCAAAATCCTTGATGTTTTTAAGGACTGAACCACAACTGAAGCAACTAGAAAGAGAATATGCTGAGATTCAAGAGAGAGAAGCTTCTCTCAGAAATGCAACCCAGTTTCTAACTGATTTAAAGGAGGTGCAGCAACAGTATTTAAATTACAGAGAAGATGCCCCGAACGAAAAGATAGTCGTAAGTACATATTGTGTCTGTGATGTTACCCTAATGCATTTGTTTGTCTTGGTAGAACAAACTAAATGATGCTTCAGAGCAGATAGCAATATCATATTGTTGGTTCCTGTCAAAGTCTTGTACAGCATGGCAGAAACTTAAATGGTGTGTCCAGGACATATTATATAGTGACCTATTTTTTACAGACATATAAATAGTTCAGTGGGAAACAGTAAACTCATTTTTTTGAAACAACTAGATCAAACTAGGGTGCCCAGGAACTTCCCCGCATATAAAGGTGCACAGTGTGTTTAGCAACTTTCAGATCTCAGTCAATTTTTGTAGCCTCTTCTAATGCTCAAATATATATTTGTCAGCATGGCACTGACAGATGAGCTTCTTAAATACGTAGTTTAAGAAGTGTAGGAGAACTCTACAGCACTTGCGCTTGTGGCCTGGCATAGTGTCATCTCACGTCACAGTCCCTGAAAACCATCCACTTTAGGATAAGTGGTCTGCTTAAACTTGTATAGCCAACCTTCAGCTTGACTTAAAAATGTACAGAATAGACTATTTGAAGAGAAGTGACATCACATTGTAACCCACTCTAATATGTCAAGCATAAGAGACAAATGGAGTAGTTGGGATGCTAGGCATGTAATGCGACCACATTAGCTTGCAAGAGTTAAAAGTAATGGCTTGTAATTTTTTTCCCTCCCCCACAACAGTATGGAACTTCCAGCATTCCTGCTCTTCTGGTGGAATCACGACGAGTTTTAAGAGCTGAAAGTCATTTTCAAAATATCAGCACACGATTACAAGAAGTTCTTAATCTTCAAAAAGAGAATTTGCCTGAGAAACTTTAAATGCTCTATACAATCTACTGTCTTACTGAGTGCTGCTTTCAGCTAAGCATAGTTACATCTTGACTATGGATATGAATATACTTAAGTGAAGCAAGTTTCTTGTGTTCAGGAGCTAAATGGAGTTAGGAATGTCATAATCCATGTATATTCAGAGACAGCATGTGTTTGCACTCAACTTTTGATAGAACAGAAGCAACTACTACTAAAATACTACACAAGCATTTACTAAAGCACTGTGTTTAACCTTTATAAATAAGTAGTGTGTGTCTCTTGAGAGGAAAGTTGCATTGTTGCTGCAGATTTACTAACAATTGCAAAGGTGTCATTTTCATTTTGCTGTAATGAGTTCGAGTTGAACATCAGTCTGCATATGCATCGTGTGTCAAATTTTGCTCATCCTGGAGTAGGGGTAGTATTGTAAACCATTAATGATACCAATGAATGTGATATTTATTGCTTTAAAAATGTAGGATTTTATTAATGGATTACCTGACTAATCACTTAAAAGACTCCACTAATAAGAGGAGACTGATTCCTCCCCCCCCCCACTATCCATTGTATTTCTTGCTAAAGCAGCACAAAGATACACTTTCAACAGGAAACTTATAGATAGGGGAAAGGTGAAAATTCTGTGTTTTTCCTAACTAAACTCATAACAGTGGCTTCCATAAATTGTTGCACCATTATAAGGGATGTGGATTTTTAAGAACAGCTTAGTTATAGAGAAGGCAGTGAGCATCATGAAAGGACACATGGCTTAGCTTTTTATAAAGGTAATCCATTCTTGACAAAAAATATTTTGGCCAGGTCCACATATAAGTAAGAAATCCTGCCTGCCTTTTGTAGAATGACTACAAGAACAGTTGACTATGGGCAAACTCCTAAACATTTGGACAGCAATGTGTTCTGACCACACTCGGCCCCTCAGAATCATTGTCCATGAGGCGGTCTTTTTTTGTGAGTGCTGATGCTATCCAGCTTGTGTACAAATTCTAGCTAATGCTGGCTACAGGCTCCACAAAGGTACCAGTAGGGTAAGCTGATCTGCATGGGTCTTCCACTGTGTTTCATCCCTCTCCAGCAGCACAGGCTGGTAACTGTTCAGTCCTCAGCTTCTATTTGTAAAGTGTCTTTTGTGCTCTGTGTACCACTTCACAGCATAGATGGCAGAACTACCATCCATCAAGCTTGAATTTAAATCAGATGAAAGATCATGTCTTACTAAATCATGTAAACATCATTACTGTAAAGCAAAAGTACAAAACCCCAGCTAATGGCAGGTTTACCATGTGCTTTCATGTAGAGAGGATGCTAGCATGGTGCTAACAGTTCCTTTTGACAATGTAAACAAGACTTCAGAAAGCACGTTTCATAAACCCAATTGAGTTCAATTAATAAGGTGAGCCTAGTTTATAGCTAGTTGGATGCCTTGTTACCACAAACCTCCTGTTCCCTTAAAATCTCTATGAGCACCTCATCAGATATTTCTTTCCCATCACAGTTCCACAGGGGCAGGCTGTTTGCTGCTTCTGCAAGTTCAACATCCTCAGTGGCTTCCAGGAAACAGGCATCATCAGTCACATTGTCCCAGTTTTTATCTGAACAGGTCTTATCAAGAGATGCACTGTTTTCTTGACAGCTCCTTAATGATGTGCTTTCTGACAAGTCTGTAGGATTAGGTGATTTTGATTTTTCTTTTATGTTTCCACTCTCATCCATAAAAAGTACACATTCTTCCTTTAAAAAAATAACCAAATATATTACTGTGAAATCATTCAGTACTTGGGGAATGGAGTGTCTTATTTTTTGTTTTATAATGGGAGCAGTTGGGCCAAGGCTGAGAACTTTTAAAAATATCACCTCTAATGAACACCAGGTGGGACAGCTGACAGGGCAAGTGGCCTATGTATTTTGGATTGCATGCATTTACTATACAACCAAACCCTAATCCTATTGAAGTCAGTTTTCAATATGACCAAAATTTAGCTCTTAAAAGCAAAGCCTTGTAAGGGGCAAGCTTTTGAAAAGTCCTGCTGTAAGAGCACTACTGAGTTTGCTCTATTTTATGGATATGTGCTGTTTTCAAAGAGGGGGAAAAATATTGAAAGGGTGCTGACAAGCTGAGGAATTTATATAGCCACCTTTCCCAAGCAGATCTAGAATTGCTGTGTGCCTACAAAGATAGAGTATCTCTTCAAATAGTGGTGGTTTGCTTACCAAGAACATTAGCTAAATATAATTTTTCAACAATCATCCTTGCTTCAGACAGGATTTTATAAACTGGCAGTACACAGTTCAAAAAAAGTTAAGTTTGGTCAAGAGGTAGTGCAAGTTACTAAGGGAGAATGAAATCTGTTGCCTATTACAACTCAGGGCAGTCTCATATCTACAAAAGTTGAATAGTTAAAATGTCTTGATTGCTTTACTACATGACACAGAAGGATTTATATAAATGAAGATGAACTGCAAAGTCAGTGACTAATGTTCAGTAACTATTTTAAAAATGTGACAGTTGTTTCAGAATATTAAAGTGCTAATGCAAAGATATTAAAACATATATTAATAATTCATTGGCAGGGGAGTTTCCCAGCCATTTGATGGTGTCATCAGCAAGGTAGAGCTGATAGTCCGCCACTGAAATAAGTCAGTGGGCACTCAGCAAGGATTAGTGACAGTGGGATTAGTGACTTGTACTTGCCTAAACATTAGAGAAAAGGGAAACAAACTAAATGTATTCATTGAAACCTCAGCTGGTGTCACCTTTCCTTCATGTATTGGTCAGTTGGACAGTGTAGAAGTAACTGGGGTGATTCACTACAGAGGAGATTTTTAGAGCCTGGCGCAGACACAAATTAGTGGATCTGTATCCAACCTGCATCCGCGGATGCGGATATCCGCAGATTTGCAGGGCTCTAGAGATTTTTCCTCATTCAGGGTATAGGAAAAAAACGCAGTCCTGACCTATACAAGTTTCTCTAACTATGACCTAGTCTATGCTTAGGGCACTTCTCAGTGGCAGGTGGGCAATGTTTACATAAGGTACAGAAAATGCCTTGTGTAAGTGCTGGTGACTTTCTAAGCTGTTGGGACATAGTTGGGAAAGCCGACTACAAATCCTTTGTAGTTGTCTTTCCCCTGTCTCCTGGGGGCCAGGACTTCTGGCACCAACTTCTGGGAAAGCAGCAGTTAGTTCAGACTCACTGCTAAGCGCTCCTGGACTGCTGGCGGCTATTTTGCCATTGTCAGTATAGACATAGCCTCAGTGCCACTGTGGGCAGTGCTATGTCACCAGGAGATGCTTTCCTGCTGACACGGCTACTGCTGCTCATTGGAAGAGAGCAGGAGACCTTACAGCTATGCCACTGTAAAGTCTGTAGTGTGGATGTGACATTGGTGTATTTGCCTATAGCCAGCCTCTACTGTTGCTTCCCTTAGTTGTTAGACTGATAGCAGGAGAATTCTGATATCTTAGAGCCCAAGTATGCAATCAATACACTTGATTAGTCCCACTGCCATCTATGAAACTACTCACAGGTGAGTAAGGACTGCACACTCAGGTCCTCAGTGTATGCAAGGTTTTTAAAGGACTACCTGAGAGGACAGTTTGGACCACACAAGTTGCCACTAAGCTTTTATTTTATTTTTTATTTTAGGGGGGTGGGAGTGGGGAAAGAGGAAAGGAACAAAAAGACACCTACCTCTTTGAAAAGAAAAGGAAGACATATCTCAGGGGGTAATGGAATACCTAAATCAAATACACTGTGTTTATATTTTGTTTAAAATTGCATTTTATGATTTCAGAAACAATTTTATTGAAAAAACATACTTACTCTCTGATTTGAAGTTTTTAGCTCTGCAGACTGGATCATGACACTTTTGATAGTAAACTTCCTTTTTTAGATCTACAAGAATCCTTAAAATAGAGAGATGCAAGTGTTAGCTAGCATTTAAGAACAGCATTAGCTCAGTTGCTAAAATGCACTGCACATGCACTATGGTGCAGGCATAACTAAAATTACATTTCATATGCAACAAAGAAAGAAGGGGATACTGTAAAGCTTACAGGAAGGTTGTGTGTATGTTAAATATGCAGGATTTTGGAATTCTGTTTTACAGCTAAGGTACTGAAAATGAAAGACAATTACCTTCACTCGACATTAATTCTCAAAGATGGAAAATAACTTCCTTAAGATATTGATTTGTATAAAATGTGAGCTAAAACTCTGCCTCCTGCACTGAGTTTAGCTAAAGCACTTGTATAACCCTTAGTACCATATGTTCCCATGTATAAGCGTATCCAGGCCTAAGCCGACCCCTAAGTTCTGAGCCCTGTGCCGCTGGCTTCCTCCAGCGTCCCTGACACCCTCCCTAACCCCAAGCCCTGCCACCACTTTCACGAGCTGGCTCCCTCCCAGGTTCAGCTCCTTACTCTAACCCAATACATTCTCAGGGCTGGAACTGCTATCTGACCCATATGTAAGCTGACTGCCTGTTTTAAAGGCAATTTTCAGGCATAAAAATTTGTTTATACACAAGTATATATGGTACTTAGCAAACCCAGATTATGCAACAATTATGGGACAAATCTCACCACATAATTTGATATTATCCAGGGGTGTCAAACTAATTTGCTCTTGTGGGCTGTACATCTGTAAATCAACAGTAGAGTAAACTCATGGAATCTATCTGCTGTGTATGTGAAAGTGTGCCCTGAGATACCTCTCTCTTTCTTTGTTAGGGGGAGAGAGATGTCTCATGAAGGGCAGACTCTCATATCCAGAGCTCCATTATGTCATGAGACCCAACACTTTTACAGCATCAGGTATGCAAGACCTCTGTGCTGGGGGGGAGAGTGTGGTCCCATGGAGCACAGTCACAGGCCACATGTTTGACACTCCTATAATAATATACTATTTTAGCAGTGGTTGACCAGAATATTCTGTAGCCATTGCTGTTAAAAACAATCTGTTCTACAAGACTTACTCTTTTGAAAAACATTTAAATTTAGAAATTTGGATTTACTTGGAAAGATTCCTTTTTTTAAAAAGCACAAATTTGGTTATTCAGAGGCCAGAGGAGACTAGCAGTTACTCATCATTTAATTATCTATTTTACCCTGAAAAGGAATTTTTATATCTAGAATTTAACCTAAAAAATTAACTTACTGTCTCTTAGAAACTGAACATTGACCATTTTTTTTTTAGTGAATCCTTATCCTCTTGAGGTCAATCTCTCATTATCTTAAGCCATTAGAACTTTACTCCATAAACAGATAAATGTATGCTCAATAGAGAGGAAACTTTTCAGTTTACTGTTTCCAGAGAAATTTATCATTAGAACCCCAACATACTCCTTTCCCTGAACAGCTTTCTGTTCAAGCGTTTCTGGATATTTATAATTGCATAATGAAGAATTTTTTAAAAGGTTATTCTGAAACCTTTAAAAGTAAAAGTGCCTATTAAATAAAAAACTTCATAGAGAATACTACATACTTAACATACATTATGTTGTTACTTTTGTGGGCTCTTCCAATATTTTTACACCAGCGATATCTGGATATGTCATAAACAAGAATTTCTTCCAAGGAAAAATAATTCCATCGTCGTATGCCTGGAAAATTAAGTTTTTTTCCAGTCAGTCATAACAGCTTCAGAGAATGTCTTTCAAAAAAAAAAATTGCTGGTGAGCCTTACCTCCTTGTTCATCACCTTTATTAATTAAAGAATAGACAAAACAGTCAATTTCTGGATAGGGTGAATGTTGATCTCCTCCTATGGGATCTGTTTGAAGAACAAAGTGACTTACAGATTCACAAGCAAAATAAAAATAAGTGTACTTGAATCTCACTAACCATGAAGGGCCTACTCCTAGTCCCATTATCTTAAATAAAGCAGGGTTAGGCCCAGTATCTGATTGGTATATATCTTGGAAAGCATATTTCATCATACAAGAAGTTGCCCTTGCTCTGGAAGTCTAGAGTCAGAGCTGTACTTCTGGCAATGGCACATTCCAATTAGTATACACCCCTGTACTTTGGACATTGGTCAATGCTTATTATTCCTCTGAATAAGAAAATTCTGCATGGGGCATCGATTGACTCCCTTACTCATAGTGAGTACGAGTTTCCCCAGACAGCCCTACTGATTTCAGCAGGGGGTTTGGTGGTGTATTTGTACTGCACAGAATGAATCAGAGTAGCAGACACTGATTCTTTACTAATTTCAAGCATTATTCCACAGCCTCCATGTAAAACACCCATAGTGTTAAGTTCCAAAGGGGCAGCCACATTAATTGAGTTCAACAAAAGAAGCAAGGAGTCCTGTGGCACTTAAAGACTAACAGATTTAGATGTCACAAGCTTTTGTGGGAGAAAAATCCCACTTCATCAGACACTTTGAAGATGGGGGAACTTACAGGCATTTATTTTCATCCCATTCTGTAAGTTCCCCCATCTTCAAAGCGTCTGATGAAGTGGGATTGTCTCCCATGACAGCTCATGTTATAAATAAATCTGTTAGTCTTTAAGTGCCACAGGACTCCTTGCTTCTTTTACCCATAGTGGTGTTCATGTAACTAGCTCTTGAAGGAGATGTAGTCCCAGAAAAGACCCACAAGCTGGCAAGTCAGCAACTCCCAATTTACTGCTGCATCAGTAATTAGTTAAGCAGTCTCACGGGGAAACAAAGAGCATGCCTACTGCAGGAGTTAGCTGGAGGGATATTGCCAAAGAGCAGAAAGTTTCCATCGTGTGTAAAAACAGCAAGCTCCACAAGGATGCAGTTTGTCATATGTACAGTTTGAGATACACTCCATAATTAGATTAGGTGCACTGTAATGCATATAGCAAATTACTTCAAATACAAAAGTATTGTTTTTCTAGTCAGTAAAATCACATTCAAAAGTCTGTTATGAAATACCTGAAGGGCTATTGGCAATTTTACAGTCTGTCCGTCTAGCTATTTTTCTCTCTCCTTCTGGGGTGGGACAACTTAGGGTTCTTTCAATGTCTGAGAACCTAATGGAGAGAGGGTGGAGAGAGATATATCATAATTCTCAGACTTACAACATACCACATTATCTTTTTCCTTCCCCATGGCCCCTTTACTTCCCATTCAGAAATAAAGGATTCATTCTGATTTAAGTTCCAAAGGGGTAGCTGTCTTCAATGCAGCTGACAAAGTGATTTTCTCCCACAAAAGCTCAGGGGATAAATAAATTTGTTAGTCTTTAAGTACCCACAGGACTCCTTGCTCACTTTGATTTAAGTTTCCTTGACACATTCCAGCAGAGGGCAGTTTCCTCCTTCCACAGATGAGGCAAGAAGATCTACTCCCAGAGACCTAGGATCCTCTGCACTACTGCCAGCCTAGTTTGCTACATATATAGTCCTTGCAAAGTACTGTGTGTTTACTTCTGGATGGTTTTAGCAGTATCACATTTTACCTATATTCTTTTAGAGTTAGAATCATCATTTGTAGAGAACTATAGTTTTTCTTTGCTGTGGTCCTGGTAGGAAGATAAACCATAGCTAGTGCCAACTTCTAAAACATATTCAAGGGTCTCAAACTCACAGCTCACAAGCTGCATGCAGCCCCAGAAGTTATTTCCTGCGGCCCACAATGACACCATCGTTATCAATATCTGCAATAGCATTGAATGAAAAGGTTTCGGTGGTGTGGCCCTCAGGCTAATGTACTAGTCCTCATGTGGCCCTTGTGGTGATTTGAGTTAGAGACCCCCTGAACATATTCTTGTCCTTACTCAGGAAAGACTCAACTGAAAGCCATTTTTTTTTTTTAAATTATGCTATGGGGATGTGGAACCTCAATTCACAAAGGTATTTAGGTACTATTTAGCTTTACCTGTTGGATTGAGGCCTATGATAACCAAAGATTCCCTGGAAGTTTGAATGTAATAAATT
>ML681966.1:5428038-5438088 GCA_007922195.1 Podocnemis expansa
ATAAATTAAGAGGAGTTATTTAGGGGAAAATTGCAATAAAACACCTATAATAAATGCCGCTCACTTGCAGCTCCTGTGAGGTACTGAGCACCCTCATTTTCCACTGGTCACTAGCAATTCTGTTTGCTCTGCATCTCCCAAGGAACACTCAGTACACTGCAGAATTAGGTCCTCAGACTGTAACCTCCTTTGATAACAGATGGCATTTGCATACATTTGTGCAGCACTGAGGAAAAATGCTGGTGCTCACTCAAGTTTACAAACAATAATGCTTCTCATTTTCTCCTGTGTTTAGGATGAGAGTGTTAGTTATTCTCTCTCAAATGGTCCTTGCAGGCAGTTTTAGATTTTGATTCACATCAGAGTCTTGTCTAATTTACAGTGAGAGTAATGTAGCATTTTTCAACTGAACAGCCTTCAACAGGTCAAATTCTTCATTTCAAATAGAAATTAAACATACCTACAAACCTCCCCCACAATTGTACACCCACAAAACACAGTTCAGAAACCAGCACAACTGGCACAGGTTCTCTGAATTTATTGCACATTTGAAGAGCAGCTTTCTGACAAACCTTTGCATCAAAGAATAGCCATCAGAGAATTTTAGCTGCTGAACCCAACAGTGGCACTTTCCTAGAACAGAACGCATCAGTCGACTGCCAACCACTTAAACAACAGTGATTGCTGCTACAGCAATTCTAAATATTACTGAAGTCTATAAAGTGTTTTAAATACCACTGTAAATAAATCGTTACCTAATATTGCAGACCAAAGAGGAAAGGAAATATTGCTCCTCAACAGAAATATTCTTTTCGAATTTAGGAACAAATTTGTTATCTTCGGCTAGCTCCAAAGTCACATGTTTTCCTGCTTTTGATGACTTGTACAGTCGGAAATTTCTATTCTTTGTATAAACTCCTGCAGAGAGAGAGAGATTTCATAATGTATTTGTAGTTAGCTAGGTTCTCTCATATGTACTATTTATCCACTATATTTAGGTGTCCAAGAAAAAAGCATTTATAGGAGTAAACACAAACAATTATATTTATTCCAGTTCATCTCCCATACTACAAGTTATACGGCAGGGTAAAAATAAACCATGCAGTCAGATAATCTGTAATATTCAAATATAAAGACAAATCACTCAAAACTGCTGCACAGACATTTTAGCAAATAATATAATTATTTGATACTATTTCAAAATCTCTGCAGATCATTTGCCAGTCTAAATAATAAATTTTCATTTCCCTAGCATGAAATACCATGCAGCAATTTTATGTTGTAAACATGGTTTGGCAGTGTATCAGCTTCCTGTTCTCTGGGTCAATGTGAGTATATTATGAGTTGCACTTCAGTGAGAGTAGCAGCCAGGAAAATGCTGTGTCTGTCCCAAACTGACAACAACCATGGTTTGGCAAGCACAAGCAATACTGCCTGACATGTTTTTCAGAGGTTTGGGAGCGTTTAATTCTGAGGCTGAATTTAGTTCTCAGGAAAGTGAAGGATTAAGACCATTGGCATGACAGGTATATTACCGGCAGCAGAATTATAAGCATCCCATCAGTTCTGTAGTATGCTCCTCCAATTTGTTTTTGGTTTCTCTCTACCAATCATTCTGTAATGTACTGTACAGTGGTAAGACCAAACTAAACTAAAAATCACAGGTTCTCTCTCTCAACGCACGCACGCACACCCCCCTACCTCTCTCTTACTTTTTATTCAGTAGTCTCTTTGCAGGAGTTAAACAACAATCACAGTTCTGTACCAATCACTCTGTTACGTGGCTTTTTGCAGAACCAATGTAACAGTGCAAACCACTGTTGGAAATAAAGTACCTGTGACTGAGGCACCACTGCTAAGAATGGTTACAAAATAACTTTTCTGTGGCACATACAAAAAATAAATACGAACATCCACGACAACTGTTTATTTTACAACTGTACTCACATGTGAACCACTTAAGAGGTCAGACCACGCCAGGCCTCCTACCTATAAGCCAGTTTTCCAAAATATCACAATGAAAAATAACATAGTAAAGCAATTCAAAAGCCAAAATGAAAACTGTACAAAAAGAAGCCATTGCAGAACAGGCTGTGCTTTCCAATTAATTTGAATTTATATGGTTTTAAAAGAAAAAAAAAATTCTGCTCAGTGACTCAGAATATATTGAACATTTCTCAATGGTCATTATGTGATTCTATGTACTGTATATGAATTTTCTAGACCAGTCAAAATATAACAGCTTGTTTGCTTATAAAAATTACTTGGAGCAGATTCTTCAGTTTTGATTCATCTCCTCCAAATGCATTAGACTTTAACTTTAAATTATCTCTAGAAGGTGTGCTGAATCAGACATTCCTTATACTTGTACATACATCATTCAAAAGGAGCACCCACTTCTTGCTCTAGGCTGTCTGTGACATGTCTTAAATATACAACTACCCAACAGAACACCCATTTCTCTGCATAAATCAATCAGCAGTCAGTTTTTTTTTTTTTTTTTTACTTACTCTGGAAGTACATAATGAAACTCAAGTAATATTCAAAGTTCCACAAAGGTGTCAGTATGTAAGGCCAAATTTAAAATACACCTTTTAAGAGCGCCATGTTTGATTTTGTTGAATTGTATCCTATATGTTTCTCTAACATTATCACTAGACATTAACTCAGAACAACGTGCAAATGGTGCTGTGATCTAAGGTTAAAAAGTCTGTTATTTAACTTTTCTGCATTCCAGTACAAAGCATAAACAGAAATGAATGAATGTGTGCGTGTGCGCACACATACACACACAAATTTATAATATGGAGCCAAATGCTCACTCAAGAGGTGCATGCAAATGATTCCTCCCCCAACCTTATTTTCTATGCGTGCATCCAATGGCAGAATTTGACTCAGGATTTCATTAGTAACTAACTTTTATACTTACCCAGATCTACAACAAGTTGTTTGCCTCCCTCCTTATTGTTCACAACTAGAAAGGAAAGATCTGAATCTTCTTTCTCTTGCAGTGTTTCATTTTCCGGTGTTTTCTGCATGTTAGGTTGCCATTCCCCCAAGGCCTCCTTTATAGCACCAAGGTTTACAACAGAACCATCTAAACAATTAATAGTAGCTTTGGAAGACCGAGGAACAGCACTGTCTGCCCCTCCTAGAATCACAGCATCAGCTATATTCTCAGTGAAAACAAGAGCATGCTGAAAAACTGTTTTCACAAAATTTCCTTAAAAATATAAGAAGAAAGAGATGGATCAGAGTCTGTTTTAGTCACAGGTTTAAAATGCATTTAATACTTTTTGTGAAGAGATTTCAAATGAAAAACAAGGACGGAATTTCTCTCTTTTTTCCCTTAAGCAACATGCACAACAGGTGCTTTTAACTGCTAAATAGGAGGCCCAAGTTTTGGCATTAATTTTACTTGAAATTAAAAATTGCATTGCTGTTTTTTAAACATCATGCTATGTTAAACATATACAGAAGAACTCTACATATTCTGGTTGCTTCATTCTCCCATACCCTTCACCATCTGACAGCTGAGCTCTCCAAGGAAGAAGATATTTAAATATCTGTATATTTGTACAGCACTGAGCACTTTGCCAGTGATCAGCATGAGCTGGAATTTTGGATTTGACATTTGAGTATGGACTTCGATCTCCCATTAGACTGACTGCTTCACAGTGAGCAATGGTGATGCTTCACCTCTCTAGCCAATTGGTGCCTCATTCTGCAAACATTTACCCATGTCACGTATTGTCCTACCATGTCATCAGTGGGATTACTCCCATTGACTGGACAATACAACAGTACTGTGCCACGAGGGTGCGTCTGTCAGAACAGCTTGGAGCCTGAACAATTTTTTTCTGGCAAGGAGAAGATGGTATTTTGGTTTAGTTTATATATATTTCTTGTCCACACACATCTCTATGCTCTCATCTGTTAGTCTTTAAGTGCCACAAGACTCCTTGCTTTTTTTGCTTTACTAGACTAACACGGCTGCCCCTTTGGAACTTGGCAACACTCCCATCTGATTTCTCACAACAGATCAGAAGCACTGCCTGTGGGAAACACTCCCTCCATTCCCTAGTTTGGACCAATGACTATGTCTTGTGCCAAGGTTATCATTGCAAGTCCACTGGTATCTACAGAGTTGAACTTGCTTACATCAGCTGTGAATGTAATCCCTTTGCTTTAATTCAATTTTAGAAGTTGATGGAAGAGTAGTACACTTAATATTTCAGGATATTACTTATTTGGCAGGATTTTTGACAGAAGAATTCTAATAAAATATTTAATTTTACTAGGATAAGACTGCAGCAATGAAACATTTCATCTTCTAGTTTGTCCAAGAGTTCACAAAGCAGGTTGTGATCATTTATACTGTAATCGTAATAGATGATTTAATCTACTTTTCATTAACCGGTATTCCACAATACAGACTTGATTTTGAAAAAAGAAAAGTCTTATAGCTTTATCATCACTGGACAGTTTATTTAAGCTGTTGACCTTTCTCACTCTTCATGTATAGAGAATCCTGTCTGATATTTAGATATCACTGTATCAAGCAATTTGAATTTATAGTTGTGTTCTGTGCAAGAAAAGAAAAAAGTAGATGAGGCATTTTGCTTAACTTTTATAAACAATTATTCAAAAGATGGTTAGAGCCCTGCTAATCTGCAGGTATCTGCTTTATTATCATGCTTGCAGATCACAGATTGGACACATACAAATTTTGTACCCATTCATGGCTCTAACCAGGGGTTTTTTGTATTATATTTAATTAATGTGTTAAAGAACAACATTGTTTACAAAATGACACTTTTGAATCACATCAAATTTATTTTTCTATTATTGCTAGGAAAGCAAAATAATATTAATACATTTACTGCTTACTCTGTCTACTGACCCTAGAAATCTGTTAAAAGCACTGCTCATTTTACACTCAAACATTTCTTGTCTAGCACCATTAACAATTCAATTCACAGTGGTGATACGAAAAGCCTCACCAATGGGCTGGTATTAACTGCTTCAGCACTGTTATTGGAAGGGATGCAACCAGTTGATGTAATACAGTATGTTTTTTGTTCATGCAAGAGTATGGTTTTGGTTTTGCATTTAGCTATCTTAATCACAAGGCTAAAATTACTATTAAGTAGAAAACTTTTGATCCACCTATTCTTTAATAACTTTATAAGAAACAGCAGTTACAGAATCATACTTTTAGACCAATAAAGAATTTCATGATCACATTTAATTAATTTATGTTTGTGGCTGCTGTAGGGCAGTCACAGTAGGGGAAAAAGGTAGTGGAGGAGAAGAAATGGTTTAATTTTTTTCTGCTAGCCTTACTGGAAACAATGACCAATAAGCTGCTTATAGAGCTAGCAGCCCTGCCTAACATTTAGGTTGCCCAAACACTTCCCTTTCAAGGAATCTATTTGCAGTTCTTGTAACTTTGCCTATCTGTTTGGTTTGAAATTTTCCCTGTTAGGTGTCTGTCTCAAGCTACGTTTTTTTTTTTAGTCCCTCTCTCTCCCCTGCCCTCCCCTCCACTCCATCCTGGGAGGGGAAGAAGAAGGTTGGAGGAAGGGAGGTGATTTCAGCCAAAACAATTTAACTGCTTATGAAACTGAAGTCAGGGGATTTGTCTTCACTGCCTGCTCCATCTCCTCCCAGTGCTGCCCAGAGTGTGCATGTACCATCCTTACAGAAAGGCACAGGGTGGGTTGCAAGGGCAAAATCAAATTCTCCCTATAACTGCTCTGAGCTGAGGTGGGACCAGGTAAAGGAACTGAGAGGAAGAAGCCTCTCTTTCTTGTGCTCTCAATCACCTCCAGAGAGCTTTTGTTACTCTTACAAAATGAAGGGTTTATTGTAATCCTACCACTGTTAATAGCAAAACTCCCAGTGACTTCA
Source organism: Podocnemis expansa (assembly GCA_007922195.1). Lineage (NCBI taxonomy): Eukaryota > Metazoa > Chordata > Testudines > Podocnemididae > Podocnemis > Podocnemis expansa. The sequence continues at coordinate 5,433,952 of ML681966.1, forward strand.
GTGGGAGCAAGGTATGGCCCAACAGGGGTATTTAGGACCAGATCCTTAGTTCCAGCCTGGCTTCTTCATAATGCTCCAGTGCCACATAACAGCCAGAATAGAAAAGGGTAAGGAACAGCTGATGTTTCTTTTTGCATAGCAAACTCTCTGGCTAGCACCTGCAGGCACTACACCACTTTGTCCAAGTCCCACAAAAGTAAGTGGCAAGAGTGTGTTGCTGCAGTCCACTGCGTTTTGGTTATCTGGCAAAATGGCCTATGGGGGCTGTTGTAGCCAAAAGACACTCCAATTTATGTTCAGAACCAAAGGGCTTCCCACTGTCACCTAGACAGATCAGGCTAATCCAAAGGTAGCTATAAGCTAGTCCTGCGTCCTGTCATTCAGGTCTTGGGCTAAGCAAAGGTCAGATGGATTCAAGAGTCTGGCCAATAAAGTTTAACTTCAGTCAACTGAAAAAAAAAATCACAATCTATAAAATGAGAAAGCAATTGTAAAACCATTAACAGGCCTTTTACCTGGTTCAGTGATGTCTTTGTTCTATAAACACAGTATATGCACACACACTAGCTATTTCCTTGAAGTAGAAGACTGAGTAGAAATTGTACAACAAGTCACAGAAAACCAAAGAAAATACATGAACAGGAAATGAGTTAAGGCACAATAAAACACAAATATGTAACCTGAAATTTGTGTTTGTTTCCACCTATTGTCCCCTTTACCACAATAGCTGGGTACTTTGATTGTACTAGTAAGATATAAGAACTCTACACATTTCCTTTTTATTTACTAGAAATAAGAAAACATACTTACCAACATGAATATTATCTTTAAATGCTGCCTTATGAAGCAGAAATATTAAGTGATGGCTAAATTTTTCATCAGTGCTGGAATCTAAGTTTAAGACATCCTCATCTGAACATTTAACTCCATAAAGTTCTTCCAGCTTTTTACTAACAAGCTGAAAAATAAAAATAATTGGGCTGTTTTTTCTAATAACTAAAAGGTATCCATAGATCATTGACACAATGGCAAATTTATGACTCTATTTATTTGAAAGAGATCTGTGGTTTTGAGTATACAATATTTTTAGACTATGAAGTTTCATGGCTTATTAAATTCCAACCAAAATACAAACACACACTGAACCTTATAAATTGCACACATGCATGATGATGGTGTGAGTTCCAGACTTAGGTGGAAAACTGGAAATCTGCAACAAAGCCTAATGTACTGCTTCCACAGGCAGCGCGTGAGTCTTCTGTTTGGGGAGGTTTAAATGTAAGAGCTGGCAGCTCCCTAGAAGTGGGGACGAGGGTGGGCCTCCACTAGTGCCTGAACCATGACACCACCCACAGCGCCCCATGTGCTGCCTCTAACTGCCTCTTCCTTCTAGCCGCCCCCACCCATTGCTCACATCTTTCCACAGATTCTGCCCCCCATCCATTCACTCACTCCTCTCTGTCCTTCCTCAAGGCCCACTCACTCACTCCTCTCCACAACATGGAGTGAGCGGCAGGCAAGAGGCCTAGAGGTAAGAGGCGGAGTAAGGGCAGATGCTCAGGAAAAGAGTCCAAGTAGGGCCAGGGCCTCACGGCAGAGCACAAATGAGGCCGCAGTCCAGGTGCCAGTGACTGCTCCCAACTTCTATGGAGCTTTGTTTCTGGTGCTCCAAAGGTGGTGGGCCAGCATGCCCCAAAGCGAGGTGATCTGTACCACATCAGCAGTATTTGCCTTTCTGGATGGCCATCCTTTTCTGAAGAGCTCCTCCAGCCTCTTGTATGGGCAATCAGTGACTGCCTCCTCTGCACACTGTTCTGTTACACTGCCTCCAAAGTGCAGTTTACAGCTCCAGTGAAAACCAGCACTGGAGACTCTATATTCCAGACCTATGACGATTTATAGATCACTTATATTTGAGGCCAGACTGAAGACCTTAGATCGAGGAAATCCAAAAGCTTCAGATTTTGGAACCTTAGATCCTTCCTGTTGAATCCAACAATCTTCTTTAATTTAGAGGATCCCTTAGATTTTAGAACTGACTCACATGCCCACAAAAGGAGGGCTTCCTCCTGGATTCTCTAGTAAGTAAAGATTCTTCCAAGAGAAAAATCCTCACTCAGTCTGTGGCATCTTTTCTTCCTAGAGAGAGGCATGAATGCAGCACAAGGCTCATAGGATGAATACCCTTAAACCTTCATATTTATCTGAGACAGTTGATATTTTACTGGAGCAGAAGGTATCCTTCTGAAAGCCTGTTTTGTTCTGCTTGTTTGCCACTTTGGAGATAAAGTCCCACAAGTCCAACCAAATCCATATGAAAACCATACTTCTCCTAATTAGTAAAACCAGTAACTAAAGATGGAGAAAATATGTACAGCAATCATAAAAGGCTCATGCTTAACAAAAACCACACAGAGAAAAATTTTTAACAACACATAACTGCACTAGCTAGGAAAGAAAAGAACTGAAGGAAAATTAAAGGGTGAGTTCTTTCATTAGAACCAAATAACAAGCTAATATGCTCCCTAACAGTTTTACTGATTTCTTTACTTCTATGGCTTTTGTATCCAGGCACAGAATCCACCACCGAGACTCATCAGTGAAAGAGAAATAACTTTGTGAAAGCCTCTGGTGAACATGCTGTCCTACCAACTGCCATTCACCTCTTGTTCATTTAAAGCAAGAAACCTAGAAAATAAGTTTGCTTCAACCAGCAATATCTAAACATGCTTTTCTAATTGTCTCTAAAAACATGTTATTAATTTTCATTTTATTTGCAATAAATGTAGCTATTGAATGCCTATAAGGAAGAGTGGCTCACTTTATTCTTTGTTCCACATTAGGGCCAATAACCACTAATACAAACCTACAGTACGCTGTATTCTAATTATTGTTCAGTTTTACCTTAATTAATTTTGCAATCATCTTCTTGCCATCAGCTCCCGGATTCACTGGTTTATAGAACTCCAAATCAAAATACAGTTTGCAAACAGCTTTTTCAGGAATAACTTCATAGCAATGCATAAGACTTGTTCTGTGTTCTTTGCTAAACAGAAAATAGTCAAGAATAATCATTTATGCTTAGAAACAATAATCAAAAAACCTAAAGACTGTTATTCCTCTTTAGTGAAACTCTTATTGAAATTTTAAAAGACTGGTTCTACTATGTTCTGAACAACTTAAAATATTAATTTCATGACTACAATGAAAGGAACTCAGTCAACAGATATTTGGCCTAAATTTTAGATTTGTAAAAAATAAACTCTTAAATTACCTAAGACCAACATGTTTTCATGAGTTAAAATAACTAATGGAAACAGTGGTTGTAAACAATAAAATATCCTTGCAGTATTTTACGGTGCCAACCACTAGGGCTGAGAACCTTAAAGTAAAACTGTACACAAAAGTAAAACCATGAATTTTGATATCCAAACACAGAAATGTAAAAGCTTTTTTTTTTTTAGAATTCTGTCACTTAACAACCAGATGGATTATTTGCTAAAATATTTAAAGATATGTTTGATTTGTAAGTTGACTGTAGACTTTTAGTAGATTTTCAAAATTATAACTTTATCAAGTGGTATATTTCTGTTAAATGACTATTAAGAATTGTTCATGGAGATGCGTTTATTTTATTTGATCTGCTGATGGACTAGAAAGATGGCGGCTGTTCCCTAAGAATGCCAATTCTCTCTGGCAGCCGAGCACTCTAACACATTTGAGGGGGATCAGTGTCAAGGAGCAGTTATGGTACCATGATTCTGAGAGGTGCTCTCTGCCAGCCTCAGCCCTAATGAAGTTTTAAAGCAGGGATATTTTTTTCAAGTACTCACTTGTAATAAAACCAAAGCTCTGTATATGTTGTCACAAGGTAATATCTTTGTCCATCTTCTGTGTTCACTTCCAAAGCAAATACATGAACCTCCTTTTTTAAAGTAAAAGAAAGAGTTAACTGTTTGTTTTTCAGAGTACAATCAAAATCTTTTCCTTGAAATTCACTTCTTTGATCAAAGGGTAATAATGATTTCCAATTAGGAGCATCTTGTCAATTTCAAAAGGATAGCTATGTTAGTCTAGTCCAGTAAAAAAAAACAACAAGGAGTTGTGTGGCACTTTAAGACTAACAGATTTATTTTT
>ML681966.1:5438488-5451998 GCA_007922195.1 Podocnemis expansa
AAAAATAAATCTGTTAGTCTTAAAGTGCCACACAACTCCTTGTTGTTCAATTAGGAGCAACCTATGAAGGGATGACTTACACTTTTTTCTTTTAAACCTGAGTATACTTAATAATTAAAATTCAACTTATTTAAACTATATCAGTATAACTCTTGAGCAGCTCACTGACATCAGTAAAACTATTATGGATTTGTAATGATGTATCTGAGATTTGAATCAAATGCTAACGTGGCATGAGTACAGTAAAATTTTACACTGATCAGCAGCATGGTGATCAGTGATCAATGTGAAGAGAAACATTATACAGAGAACAGAATTCCCAATGAAGAGAGGTGTAACATATTGGCTTAAATCAAGCAAACGTACGTACAAACCGCCCCTTTGTTTATATGCTATATATAGAACCAGAGATGCCATTCCAGAGAAAAATGCTCTCAAACTGAAGTATAATTAGGGAAGAGCTTTGATACAGTCATAAATTCTATAATGAAATTCATGACATCTGATGAATTCTCAAAGTATTTCATTTTGCATATTGTCGTATGCACTTTCCCCAGCTAGTTAGACCCTGAGCCTGCAGTGAACCCCGCACAGGCAGATCTCTGCGCCTGCACAAAACTCCTTTCAAGTCAATGGCATCTTCTAAGAGAATTAGTCCTCGTGGAAATAACTGTAGGATAGGGGCCTTAGTTAGTTTTCCCTGAGAGCTGTGTGGGTTTGCTATGCAGGTATGAGTAAAGGCAACAAAAACTGAGGTCTTCAGGGACATATAAAGCCAGACACTACTTGTGGCAAACTTACCATCCCAACAAGCCTGCTTGAGGCCTGATGTGGCATTGCAGCAGCTGTGCCTCAGTCCCCCCCCCCCATTGTTTGTTGGCGTAGTCTGCTAACCATAGGAGTGACTGGGTCATGGAGTCAGATCGCTTTACAGTGCCTAGCCCCTTCTACAGCCACACCTTCCTTTATTGAAGAACAACAAAAATGTGTTCAAAGCAAAACTTCGCCCAGCTGGATTCATCAGACAGCTGCACCAGAGGTAGAGCTGTGCTGAGGATTGCTCCTTTTCCTTTCCCAGTTCACGCACTCCCCTCCCCCCAGTCCATAGGCTGGCACAGTCTTCTCCTTACTAAGGGTTTCTGGCAGGCTCTGCCTCATTAGGGCCTCCATCTCATTCAGGCTCTCAGCTTGCCTTTGGAAAAGTTTATCTGGTCTCCATCTCCCCCTCAGCCTTCTTGTCAGGCTGCTTCTCCAGGAGAGGGCACTTCCCCCTTGGTCTCTCCCAGATGGGCTTTTTTTTTAGTTAGTGCTGAACCACCCACCACAGGTGCACCCCATCTTATTTCCTCCCCCTTAACACTACATCCTGCCCGACACTAGGATTGCTGGCAGCCAGCTCCCAGATGAGCCCTTCTCATCCTCCAGGAGCCCTACCTGGAATTCCCACTTCCTTTTTTCCTTCTCTAGGTTTGCCTTTTTCTCCTCCAAGGTCTGCTCTGCTGTCACCAGTTTTTCCTGAAGCCTTGCTATGTCACCTCTTCCTCGATTTCCACACACTTCATTACATCTGTTGCCAGGGTCTCTGGCCTTTTCAGCTGACTTCTTGTCTCACCCTATCCCAAGTCAGCTGAAGGGAGACAGTCGGCATCTGAACTTCCACAGTCTGCTGCCATTCCACTGCCCTTAAACCACCTTTTGCTTCTATTGGTGGATGAGTTGATGTTCCCCACAGTACACTATTCCAGCACAACTTTAGGCCCTTTCTTTATGTAATTCCTTGCCTCTTGATGTGTAGCTACCTCCTGCCTGATGTCTTGGCTCTGTTGCTTTTTGTGTTCCAATTCTGCCTTTGTTCAGACCAGCTCCAACTTTGCTCTCTTCATTATAATTCTGTGCTGGGAGGCATTTACTTCTGCCAAGTCCCATTTATCTTCCTGTAGTTGTTTCTCTAGCCTAGCCTCAGAATTGCCTCTCTAGTTCTCTCAGCAGGCTCCAGGCAAACTAACAAATCCTTTCAGATCTCATCCATTCTCAAAAGGACTGAGCACCCCTGACCACTGCTCTGGGTTGCTCTCTCCTCCACCGGTTTGAGTGTTACTGCATAAAGGCCAGGAAACCTGGCCAGTCTCTGCCAAGTATCACAGACCACAGAAGGTTCCTCATCACTGTGACATTTAACTGACTGCCCTGCTCCTGTACCTCCAGCTCTACCACCACCACTGGATATACTCAGATCTCTTCGAGTACCCATGATATTTATCTGCCAGTGCATCTGACCAGATAGAAGTCCACCTCCCCAGTAAAAGTCTGCCCGCAAACTGAGACCATCAGACCTTTCATCATTTGTTTCCCCAGCCTGACGAACACCATATATCACTGGTTCCCAACATTTTCTCTGCCGTGGCACATCTTGCTACCTTTAATTAATCTGAGGCACACCACCATCTAGTTTCCAAATAAACTCATGAATATTCATGAGCCAATAAGCCAATCCAGAGCTCTGATTGGTTTTTCAAAAAATTTTGTGGCACACCTGCTCAGGCCTGACTGCACACCTGCGTGCCATGGCACACTGATTGGGAAACACTGCCGTATATGGTAGGGTTTAACCTTGCCTTAAAAAGCTTCCCAAACTTAGTTATAATATCCCAGATAATCACACTCCACCAGGGGATGCATTTCTTACATGTTCTGGTTACCACATCTGAAACATGACAAGATTCCCCCAGCTACCTCCTGGGGTTCTTCCATTGGGGTGGGGTGGACTGTGGGATCAACACCTCATCTGGCCCCTGAAACTTAGAACTACCCAGGACTCTTCCTCTCTATATGTCTCGCTCAGTCTCTGGAGTCCAGGGTTTTACCTCTTCCAGCCTTCTTCAGGATGACGATCCTGGCACATCACTCACTCGGCTGGCATCACACACCTCTGTTCTTTCCACTGCAGCATTGGTGGAAACTAGCTGAAACAGCCAGAGCTAACTTCAGATCCAATCTTACAGTATTTGCAGAAGTTGTTCTAGGACAATTTGCTCCATAATCCTCTCTACAAAATTAGTTCCTGGGCATAGCCAGTGTAATGCAGGCCTTGCAGCTGATGAGGGAATAGTTCCATTCTAAAGAGTGATGGTAGCCCTCACGTGTCATCCACCTTCTGTCTATGGGATATGATTTTGCCTGCTCCTCAGACAGGGAGATGATGCATGGTATGATGCACAGACCTCTCTGGACTGAAACAGGGCCACCTGGGCTGTCCAGGATGATTCTGCCCATTCTATTGTCCTAATCACCTACTCACAAGTATGTAAAAAAGTTTCTGGGTCACCATCTGGCTCCAGCTTTGCCAATCCTATGACAGGACTGTTGGGGTTTTCTTCCTCAGGAGCCATTCAACTCCCTAAGGTCTATTTTTCCAGGCACTGCAGGAAACACTTCTACTATAGCTGCTGCGTATCCTTGCAGCAGCTGAAGGAGGAGAGCCAGAGTCTGACCATGCTGTCCTGCTACCAGACTGATTACAGTATTTCCTTAATTTTGTAGCTTTTCTTTTATTTCTCCTTTTTCAGATGGGGGCTCCACAGGTCCTGAACAAGCCCCCCTTACGGTATCATGCCCAACACACACCCTTTGTGGACAGATATAGCACTGTGGCATCTGTGACTCTTGTTTCCTCCACACTGTCCTTTGGTCTACTCCAGCTGTACGGGTTACCTGGCCTTCTGGCCAGGCTACTTTTATGTTGGCCAGAGTCCATTATCAAAGTCCAACAAAAAATTTATTCAAAGCAAACCTTCAGCCCAGCTGTTCTCAGCAGGCAGACCTTGGTGCATATGGGCCTCTTGCTGCTGCTGCTGCTCCTCCTCCCTGGTTCAATAAATTTCCAATCCAGAGGCTGGCACATGCCACACCTTACTCATCATTTCCAGAGCACTTCAGACCATCACAGCCCTTGCTCAGGAGGCTTCCAGTATCACAGAGAAGCCTGGCTGGTTCTTTTTTGTCCCTTCTGCCTCTCAACCTCCTTTTCTGCTCTCTTCCCAGAGAACACTATCCCCTTTCTTTCCTCCCCTACTGGCTCACCCAGCTCTTTATGGAGACCGATTCTCCTCCTCCCCCACCTAGGCTTTACTTTTAATTCATTCTCATTCACCCATCAAATGCACCAGGTTGGTTAACTAGCCTCTCAGACCTGTATAACCCTTTGAAACCTGTGTGGGTTAAACACCTCATCACATCACATAATTCTGCTATTTTTGTAATTGACTAAACATCCAGTTGATTTCTTTAAAGAGTGTTTGTATGTTTGACTTTACTGACTAAAACTGATGTTAATACAAAAAATAATTTGATTAAATGAGTACACTTGTTAAATGTTTGAATAAAACAGAAAAGTGTTTAATTGAAATAAGTTCCAACAGGGTAGCCAGGTCAGTCTAGTTCAACAAAACAAAGAAGGCGTCATGTAACATTTTTAAAGACTAACAAATTTATTTATTACATGAGTAGTTTAATTTTAAGACATTTAGAAGGATTCTGATGGAGCAGCACACTCATGACTGGAGTGACCTTCACTGAAACCATATATAAAGCCTGGGGGGGAGTGGGAAAACCCAGCTGTGTGGTGCATGATACAGAGCTGACTCTTTCTTTCCAAACACCAGAAGACCAGGCACCCTTCCTTCAGAGGACTAATTCATGTATTGATTTATTTTTAAACACACAATTCTGGTTTCCTCTTGATCCAGAAGTTGCCAACAGTACACGGTGGGTGTCATTTTGGGTCATGTAAAAATATCTGTGAGGCCACAGACCACTATGATTGTCTCATCACTGGAGCTTCCCAGTTAAATTAACAGGGAACTCCCTGATACTAGTTTGTTGGTTTGTTATCTTTTGTTCCCATTTGTTTGTTATCTGTGTCTTTTACAGATACTTGTTGTCCCTTATGTACTCCTGGGTAGAGGAAATTAAAGTGGAAAATTGTTTTTCATAACTAAAACATGCACTATTTTTTTTTTCTAAAAAAAGGAAAAGGTATGGAAAAAATATAACATGGGAAAGGGACTGACTTGATGAAACCATGACTGTGGTGGAGCCAAGGGCTTACATTAGACCTTGTCTAAATGAGAAAATTGTAACTCTAAGTAAATCCTTTTAGAGGCTGGGTAAACTGTTTTAGCTGAAGAGGCTAATCATTTTGTAAACTGATTTGATTAACATTGGTACAATTTTCTGATATAGATAAGGTCTTAGATTTCAGATGGAGTCAGGACTTTTCATACTATAAAACAGCATAGGTGGAGATTTTCATTTAACTGTTATTTGTGTTTTTGACGCTCTCCCCCTTGGTCTTTAGATATAAAAGTTACCTGAATTTTGTTACCTTGACTTTCTAAGACAAAGTAATTCACTTTGTATGAAACTTTAATTGTATTTTTAAATATAGTGAACTTTGGCATCTTTCTTCCCCTTAATGACTTTAAACTAATTAATAATCCACAATTCTGTATTACAACCACCATGTGACAAGCATACCATTTTGAACCACAGTGTTCCTTATTCCCTCCTCCTCAGACTTGTTAGGGCTCTACAAGAGTCTTAATGCCTACTCATGCCTCCTACCACAACACAGCATGATTTCCTTTCTAATGTGAACAGATGACTGTGCTGCTTTTTGGATCAAGAAAAATTGGGCACAAGAATTGCAAATGTTTCAACACCATCAAGTGCTTCTACTGGATAACACTGACAGACATTACAATGTTAGTGGAATACATGGATATAGGTCAGACCGTTAGGGTTATCTGGATAAATGAAGCCAACTTCCAAGCGGCCGTGTTAGTCTAGTTCAGTAAAACAAACAAGCAGTCTTGTGGTACCACAAGATTCCTTGTTTGTTTTTTGGATAAATGAAATGGTGGAAGGAAATGGCACATTTCACAGTTCTTTTTAAAAATGGGCAATCAAGTTGTAGAACATGAATGTAGGTAATTACAAATAAATTAGCTTGTTCTTTCAAAAAACTATACCTTAGGCTGAGGGTTCATTTTATGTGATTTACGGTAGCTCTTTTTTGCCAGTTCCCGAGCTTGCCTTTTGTCTCTCAGTAAGACTTGCTGTCTTGTGTGGTATTTCTCTTCATGAGCCTCTACCTCTTTTGTGTGTTACCTGTTTTTCTTTTTTTTTCTCATTCTCTGTCCTCTCTCTCTCCTTCCTACTTGAATCTCAAACCCTATCTGTTCTTTTGCTGCCACTTGCCATTTTGGCTTCCAACTTCTTTCCCTCACCTCCATCATCTGCCAGACCTTCTTGTGTCATCCAACCATTTTGTTTTTTCTTCCCCACATTTAGAGTCTAATATTATAACTAACATTTATTACAACTAAAAATATAGTCTTAGATCTCTCGCTTATTACATCTGATGCATCGTGATGACCTGTAAGGAAAAAAATTGCCTGACATATTAGGATTGAGCAACAAAACAATATTTAAATGAACTTTGTAGGTTATCAGAACTTACAAATGAAATAAAATATTCAAAGGTTCTTAACACCAAGCAAAGGTATCCTCCTAATAATCTAAAACCTTACCTCCTTACAGGTTTTTGCGAAATTAAAAGCTTGAGCTTGTCGACGAAATAGCTTCCAAACAGAGGATGGTTGCCATGGTTTGGACAGCTGTGGCTTGTACACAGGACAAAGTGGCTTTCTTTTATATAGAGATGCTAGTTCTTCAACTTTCTTCAATCTTTCTTCCCACTTTCTCTTCATTTTCTCTAAAGCAATCAGAAGAGAACTCTTTATCACTATGTTAAAAATAACCAAATCAAAGCATTTTGCATGTGCCTCAATTTCTCACCATGAAAATCTCTGTGAGTGATATGCTGTATTTGAACATACTCTCTGTTTAATGATTAAGGGCAGCTTGTATTCCAAATCAACAAAAACTCAAACTCCCTTTACCACTACGTTCTCTGCGTGGTTTTGAGAATATATGAAACCACCCGTTGTATCAAGAATTGAGTTAGACTGTCAAGCCTATTTTATTATCAACACAACAGAAACAATACAGAATACTGCAGGGGTCTCAAACTCAAATCACCATGCTGGCCACATGAGGACTAGAATATTGGTCTGAGTGCCACACCCAGAAAAGTGCCCTCCTCTGGCCCATGGCCCAATCCAATCCGGCAGCAAGGAGTGGAATCCATCCCCAGTGGCCTTCCTGTGGTGGCTAGGGATGGATCCAGTTCCCCCAACCCTGCCGCCAGCTGCCCCCAAGTTGCCTCAAGTCCCCAACCCCCTCCCTAACCCCCTACCCTGCTGCCAGCTCCCCACGCTCCCCTGGGCCCTTCCCTAACCCCTCAATCCTGCTGCCAGCTCCCTGCTGTCCTCCAGGCCCTTCCCTAGGCCCCCCTACCCAATGCCACCAGCTTCTCGCGCTCCCTGGGCCCTTCCCTAACCCCCTCAGGTTGCCAGCTCCCTGCACCCTTCCCTAACCACCTCCCCCCAGGGCTTATAGCTCTCCACACTCTGCTGAGTTTACCACCCCCCACAGCCTGTTCCTGGCAGCTGTGCTCCCCTGAGCCGACTCCCCCCCCCCGCCCCCTTAAATGACCGCTGGAGCAGCCTCACCACAGCCTGGGCCCCCCATCCCCATACCCAGAAGGCAGTGGGGTGGGGTGTGAAACACAGTGCTTGGCCCTCTCTGCCCCCAGGTTGGAGCCAGAAGCAAGCAAGCCTAGGGGCGGGGCAGGTGCATGTGGCCCAGGCCAAGGCTCTTGGGGCCAGCCTGCCCACCCCACAGTTGATAGTCCCTGGTAGCCCGGCCACGGCTGCATGGACTACCAGCAGCATGGTCTCGGCTAGGGTTGGCTCCTGCCAGCGGCCTCACGGCTGGGGACAGCAGCGTCAGCCAGGGCTGGCTCCAACGGCCTTGCATTGCCAGGGTCTTAGTAGTGGATCTGGTCTGCTTGGCCTGCCCTTCCCTCCTCCTCAGGAGTGTAGGGGTGGGGGTGCCCCAGCCGGGCCAAATGGCCCTGGGCCCCATTCCCCCGACAGCCCTGAGGGTGGGAGTTTTAAGAACTGCCTGCCTGAGGCAGCTCCCTGCCTGGCTGGAGCCCTTTAAAATTCCATGTCTGGGACTTTGCCCCAACCTAGTTATGGCCATGCTCCCTCTGCTCTGCCCAGAGTCTTCCTGGAGCTCCCCCACCACAGAGCCCCCATGAACCCTTCCCACATGCTCAGGCCACCCTCCTTTCAGCCTGAGCATGGGTGAGTGATGCAACTCCTAAGCAGCAGTTCAGCTCTTCCCTGGCAGTGTCTGATGGGGCAGGCGATGCGTTGCAGCCCACCCTGCCCCAGAAGCACCATAGATGCCAAGCCCCCAGCCAGCAGGTGGACCTGGCATGTGAAAAGCCCCATGGGACACTTTTGACCCACAGATTGAAGGGGACGGGAATCCCTGGATTCCAGGGGGCATCAGGGGCCACAGGAGGTAATGTCACAGGCTGCATGCGGCCCATGAGCCATGTGTTTGAGGCCCCTAGAATAGAGGAAGATCACAGAGCAATGAATGATGATTTTGTTATAGAATGGTATTTGATAAAATAATGTACAAATTTGTATTAACTCTTTCTCAAACCCTTCTATTTAGGTCCATAAACACCACACATTTTATGAGGAAATGAACCAGGAGAAGTTAGGTGACTTGTCTAGGTCATATAACAAGTCAGTACCTGAGCCCTAGCCTACACTGTGGAACGATTTCAGTGGCATGTAAAGTCTAACAAATTTAATTATTGCATGAACTTTTGTGGGAGAAAATCCCACTTCATCAGCCACTTTGAAGATGTGGGAACTTACAGAATGGGAAGAAACAAATGCAAGGAAGTGTAACTCGTGGGATAAGGTCACCCTGTAACAGCAAATCAAAGCAGTTTGTTAAAAGATTCAAACACTGGGGAACAGCATATGGATGAAGATGTGGTCAAATCACCTGTTATAATGAGAAAAAAAAATCCAAAATCCCTATTTAGCCCCAAAACAACAGTCAAATTTGCAAATAAATTTGAGCTGTGTAGCTTCTCTTTGAAGCGTTGAGCTGTTATTCATTTACCTGAGCACCACAATTAGTAACTCATCAATGGAGTGATCAGGAAGATTGAAATACTCGCCCATTGGTTTTAGAATGCTGTGATTTCTGATGTCAGATTTGTGCCCATTCATTCTTTTACAGAGACTGTCCTGTTTGACCAATGTATAAGGCAGATGGGCATTTCTGGCACATGATGGCATAAATCACATTGGTGTATAAGCAGGTGAATGACCCTTTGATAGATTTTATTAGGTCCTGTAATAGTGTCTTTTGTGCAGCTATGCAGGTGAAGTTGGCAGTGTGGTTTGTTGCAGGGATATGTGCCTACTTTAATGGTTCTGTTGTTAGGTCTGTAGTTGCTGGTATCTGCTTAAGGTGCGAGAGCTTCCTCCTATTCTTTAAGTTCCTTCATCTTCAAAACTTCTGACAAAGAAGGATTATCTCCCACGAAAGCTCATGCAATAAATAAATGTGCATGCAACAAATAAATGTATTAGTCTGTAAGAGCCACAGGACTCCAAGTTATTTTAAGTAACCTGCACATCTCCCTCTGACTGACTGGCAGTTCTTTGAGATGTGTGGTCTCTATTTGGATTCCAGATGTTAGGGTGCATGCATACCCTGTACTGAACAGTCTGCAGTAGTATTCACTGATCCACACACATTGGCCATGTGATGTGTCCGAGGCTGTGTAAGACACCACCACTTCATGTCCCTCTTACCGGCAAGTGATGTAGCCCATAGCAGAGGGAACGGAGGGTGGGTACTGGAATTTAAAGAGGGACCACACACTTCTATGTACCTCCAGTTCTTGTAAGTAACCTATGCTTCAAGAAAGAGATGGTCCCTATATGGATTCCAGGCAGGGGTGAGTAATGAGCAGTGCTCAGCATTGAGGTGGATGAGAGGACTCACAAGAAGTCATTTTAGGGACAACTGCTACTGTGGCGACAAGCATAAGTGAAAGGTAAAGGTGTGCACAGAGAATTGTGTTGCCATCCTACAAATGCTCTGCCACAACAAACACAGGCATTGGTTGAGGTGAATGAAGAGGCCACCTCAGTAAGAAATTTGGGGTACAGGTGCAGGAAGACTGTCTTTGTGGAAGACAGTAAAGGACAGGTCACCACTCGCTACCACCACCACCAACTTCCTAACCAATTTGCTAACTTATTTTGGCAAGATGGTGACCACCAAAAACATCATCATCATCACAGAGAGGTGGGTGAGAGAGCAGGTCAAAAGAAGTTAGACGAGTGGCTTATATTATACCAAAAAGGGCACCCAGGAAAGCACCCCTCAACAAAAAGAAAAAACTAGCAGGATCTTATTCAGGTGGACAAGGCAATATGTCACATTTATTGTAAATAAGTAAGGATAGCAAAAAGCAGTCTCTCTCTCTCTCTCACTCACACACACAAAGTTCTGCAACCTAGTATGATATAATTACTAGTCCTTTCATGTGTTGCTTGAGCCAGCCTTGTGGCCAACTAGGCTGGGCACAAGAAGGGAGCCAGGCCTCTGTCGGTCCCAAGCCAATGCTCCAAGATGACTGTTGCAGAACGAGACCCAAAGTTTTCATGTTCTTATCCATCTTTTATACTTGCTGGCCCTCATGTAAATCTATGGGATTTGCTGTGTCATGTTGCTTCAGGGTTCCTGTGAAATCATTAGTCACCCGTCACTTGCAGACTTCATTGTATTTTGTTCTTTTCTTTCTGGGGTGGCTCCTTCTGTTTGCTTTAATCAGAGATGTCTGCATTGTTCAGCCAGTTAGATGGTACCTGTCATTCATCAGGACAGGCTGGCAGTTGAGACTGGTTCCTTCACTCACTCACTCACTCACTCACTCACACACCCCCTGTTCACACATTTAAATGAACGTACACAGCATATACCTAAACCAGGTTTCATCAAGTATACAAAATGGTGTACAATGTTTAAGCAAGTTCCAAAGGGATAGCTGTGTTAGTTTAGTAAAGCAAAAAAAGCAAGACGTCTTGTGGCACTTAAAGACTAACAGATTTATTTATCGCATGAGCTTTTGTAGGAGAAAATCAAGACTTCAAAGAGAAACAGCTGAAATTAAACTAATATGCAGATTAGATTGTGTGAAAGCAGGGCTGAATCATAACTATGGACATTTTTCACATTATAACAGGTAATTTGACTTCACCCTCCCTCTGCGTGCTGTTTCTTAGAGCAGTAGTTCCCAACGTTTTCTCTTCCGTGGCACGCCTTGCTACTGTTAATTAATTTGAGGCACACCACCATCTAGTTTCCAGATGAACTCATGAATATTCATGAGCCAATCCATAGCTCTTTGAGTAGTTTTTCAAAAAATTATGTGACACACTTTCTCAGACCTGATTGCACACCTGTGTGCCATGGCACACTGGTTAGGAAACACTGTCCTAGAGTTTGAATCCTTACAAATGCTCTGGTTTGCCGTTGCAATATGACCTAATCCCATGTCTTACACTCCCCTGCATGTATTTTCATCCCATTCTGTAAGTTCCCCCTCATCAAAGCATCTGATGAAGTGGGATTTTCTCATGTGATAAATAAATCTGTTAGTCTTTAAGTGCCACAAGACTCTTACTTTTAATGTTTAAGCAGGAGTTCCAAATTGACAATATGGAGTCTTGTTGGACACCGGCTACAATGTCCACCACACAGGGTTATGGAATTACCCTAGCTATGACACTGAAGGACACATACACATCAACCAATACACACTCTAAAGGTAAATGCAATTAATTCTATATCTGTGCCCCTACACTTAGTGATGGCAAGACAAGATTCAGGTCCCAAAAGAGGATAGGTTTTCACACCAAAAGGAAGGCGTTAAGTAGGCCACAAAGGAAGTGAGCAGTCCATGTGTGAATGAAGATGGAGGAACTATCCACAGGGGAGAAGGCGGCACTGAACACTGCCGAGGAGTGAGTAGGCCCGACAGCTTACGGTGGAGAAGATAATCCAAGAGGATAGGAATGGAGATGGTGTCCAAAAGGGTAGAAGTAGCAGTGTGCCCAGGTAATGAAGTGTTGCCAGTTTGCTTGGTAGCAGGCTCTTGTAGACAGCCATCTGTGCACAAGGATGTCACGGGTGATCCTTTAACCAATAATCAATCTTTCTTTCTAAACAAATATGTATGCTACAACTTTGTATTTGGGTAAGATCTGAAATATTCACTGACCTTGTTGGCAATGTATCCTATGCTTGGGGATTGATAGAACTTTTTAATATGATGGACAAGATTTTCTGCAATATGCAGTATATTTGATTTGACCATATGGCCAAAACACCAGATCTGGACTGCTTTTAGGGAACTTTGTTATTGGCTTCTGGGTAACCAGAAAAGTAATAAGAAACTGTTTTGTTGCTCACGTTGTGAATTTTATTAGTAAAAATAACCAACAGTTTTGGGGATTTGTCTGATCATTCTTTGCAGTTTATCCTGACTGTGCAATCTCAGCATAGTCCCCCTTAGGACCAAGGTCACAGGCTATTTGGATGGAAAGTACAGGGCAGCTGAGGTGGTGGAATAACAGGATCGTTGGCTGCACAGATGATAGTGAGACAGCGTGTGTGGGCATTGAAAGTAGGGCTGTTAGGTGGTGTAGGGATGGAGGTGCAAAGACAGTGACAGCAAACTTGTATCTTAAAGTCACAAAAGAAACCCGACGTAGTCTGATAACCCTATCTATTATGAAAGCTTGGAACTTAAAAACAAATAAACAAGAAAACAAAACCAGGCCTCTTAACTTGACCAATTAATGGGAAAATGGAGTAAACCACAACCAGGGGCTTGTCTATATTTAAAATGGTGTAGTGGAGCAGCCACACCATCAAAAGACTTCAGCGAAGACACTGCCTCCCAGGCAGAGGTACTCCACCTCCCTGAGTTGGCAGATAGGTTTACAGAAGAAATCTTTCTCTGATCTAGCACTGTCTACAGCTGAAGCTGTCAGTTGAACAGCATCGCCCAGGGGTGTGGATTTTTCATATTCCTAAGCAATGTACTGAAATATTGATCTAATTTCCTAATGTAGGCCATGCCTAACTAACTAAGCCTGGAATTTACCATGAAGTCTAACTGGGCTTGAAAGAGGCAGCCATGTTAGTCTAGTCTAGCGAAAAAGGCAAGGACTACTGTGGCACTTAAAGACCAACAGATTTATTTATCGCATGAGCTTTCATGGAAGAAAATCCCACTTTGTCAGATGCTTTGAAGAAGCGGGATTTTCTCCCATGAAAGCTCATGCGATAAATAAATGTTAGTCTTTAAGTGCCACAAGAGTCCTTGCTTCCCGCCCCCCATTGGGTTGTCACTTTTACGTAGGCACTGACTAAGATGATGTGTTGATCATGTGCAGACTAAATTTAATCTCTTGCACTTGCTGCTGAGTCA
>ML681966.1:5461998-5489263 GCA_007922195.1 Podocnemis expansa
AAAAATCGCACATGACAGCTTCACTCACATGTGTGAAGGAAGTTGAAAGATGGGAGTTAAGTTTGGTCTGGCAGTTCTGTGTCAGAGGCTCTGTGTTTGCTTAGACAAGTTTATTAAGGCATAGTTAGTTAGGGAAGCTAGGGGTTTAGATTGATAACAAAGTAGACTGTCTCTATAGGTAAAAGAGGTAATCCACAAAGGCTGATTATAAGACAATCCCTCCTGTCTGGACCCTGATGGGAAGCTGTCAACCTAGTCTGGTAAACAGGTTGGCAGGGGCCAGGTAGCTGAGGGGTCACAGGAGTCTGGCCACTCTCATTGGTCAAGGACAGTAACTGTTACCCAAATAAGCTGTAAACAACAACAGAGGTGGGCTAACTACATGCTGCCTATTAAGTATAATCTAATTGTGTAACCTGCATATTAAAAGTAGCAATACCATGTACAGATTTTAGGCATGATGTAACTTGTTGTCTTATGCATGAGCTTGTTGTATTATGTATATTGTATTTTGCATGTTAGAAGGTATATGTGACCAGTAACCCCTATACTGGGGGTTCTTGCTCAGAGAGGCTAGCTCCTCTTTGCTTCCCTCTGATGCAGTTCCTTTTATTATTCAGCTGAATAATAAACTCTGAACCACACTTCGTTCTCTGCTTATTCGAGTCTCAGCTGGGAACAGGCCTTCATCTTTGGGGAGGATTTGTGGTTTCTCTTTCCAGGTTGAGGACCTGGACCAGATTTCCCCCACACATGCCATAGAATGCATCAGATTGGACATTGCAGCTACCACTGGAGCACTGGTAAGCTCTGGAGCTGGCTCAAAGGTGGTGCAGTAAGTGGCATTTTTGTATTTTGTAACATGGTTTTTGCAAAGTATTTTTATATTGTAAAAAAAAAAAAAAAAAAAAAGTTAAAAAGCTGTGAATCATGTTATAATTCAAAAGTACCACTTACTGTTGGTGCCCAGTTGAATTGGTTAGCACAGGGATCTGAAAATTGCAGCCCCTAAAGTTATTTCCTGCAGTCCACAACAATATTTGCAATATTTATTATATCAGGCTAATGTACTAGCTCTCATGCAGCCCTCATGGTTATTTGCGTTTTGAGACCCCTGGGTTAGTAGGACTCCAGTGACTGTGATGATTCTAAGTTACAAGTTTTGTAACACTGGAGAAGGCCAAACGTATGACTTCAGTCACAGTGAAACTGTGGGAAAGAAGGAATTAATTGAAGGCCAGTTACATGCTGAAGCCCTATTTGTTCTTCCTATTTGGAGCATTCGTTGTTGTTTTTATTAATTATATTACATGACTATCTAGTGGCCCTAATTAAGATTAGGGCCCAGCTGGTCTTATTCACTTGAATGATCAGGAGTGCTCCCTTTCACCAATGTTAGCTCTAGTGAAGTGGCATGCTTGAACCAGTTTTCTGACAGAGTCCAATGCTCTGTATTGGAACATGTCTAGCTGAGCTGTGAGCCAAGACCAATATAAAACTTGGTTGCAGTCCCTCACCTTGTTGTTTAACCATCCTGGTGTCTGTCACCCAATCTGATCTCATCAAATCTGATCTCATCAACTTCAGATAGGAGTAATCCTTTTATGTAGCCAGTACCTACCCAAGTTCACACTAATTTAAAAGAAATTTCAAATGATACAGCTTTAGATGCTTTGTGACACTACTTTGAAGCAAAAGATAATTACAGTACAGTAGGTACATTAAACCGGCCAGCAAGATGATGTTTTTTCCATTTTCCTATATCTGAAGAATTAGTGTCTCTGTTCTCCAAAGTTCCAAAGGGACAGTTGTGTTAATCTAGTCCAGTAGAGAACAAACAAGGAATCCTGTGGCACTTAAAGACTAACAAGTTTATTTATTACATGAGCTTTTGTGGGAGAAGATTCCACTTGGTCAGAACTATCGGTCTGGAATTTACATCTGGATAGGTGCTTAGATATTACAGTGATGAATGCAGCAGAAATACCAATAAATTACAAAGGGGTAGCCATGTTAGTCTAGTTCAGCAAAACAAACAAGGAGTCCCGTGGCACTTTTAAAGACTAATAAAAGCTCATGAGATAAATAAATTTGTTAATCTTTAAAAATGCCACAGGACTCCTTGTTTGTTTTGGCCAATAAATACACTTCACTTTAAAATATGACTACAGTTCATCTTTTAAGGACTCCTATTCCGTAGCCAAACCTAGAATTATGAAATAAAAAGAATGAATAAAGATGAGAGATTTGTAGTCTCTGTTTCTTTTAGGGATCTTCCCTCATTCCACTGGTATTTTTTGTCTTTCTCCCCTTTTCTTACTACTGTTCACCTTTTTCTTCCTTTTTCTTTGTCTGCTTTTTGTACATTCCCAGTTCTTTCTGAATGTTCAGATACACACACATGCCCAGTTCCCCTCCCTCCACTCAAAAAAAGGCATTGGGCATAAAGGCTAGCCCTGGTTTTGTCTGAGGAAATCTCTGTAAAGTTTTAATTTAGCCTTATCAGGTGACCAAAAGAGTTGCTAGTGGCTTAATACCTTGTCAACTCAACACAATCATTCTGCTCATGTTGGCTTAACATAAAAGAAGTTAAAACAAAAAAGGAGGCACTTAAAAGACTAACAAATTTATCTATCTCATGAGCTTTCATGGGAGAAAATCCCATTTCATCAGTTCTTTTATTCAAGTTCCAGAGGGGCAGCCGTGTTAGTCTAGTTCAGTAAACAAACAAGGAGTCCTGTGGTACTTAAAGATTAACAAATGTATGTATTGCATGAGCTTATTTTCTCCCATGAAAGCTCAAGCAATAAATAAATTTGTTAGTCTTTAAATGCCACAGGACTACTTGTTTGTTTTACTGAATAAAAGAAGTTGATTTGCTTCTATGTAAATATGGGCTGCCTCTAGAACACCTCCTCGTTATCTGTCTCTTTCCTCCTGTTTCTGTTCTTCTACCACTATCTTCTTTTGTCTTTTTTCTCTATATTCCTCTGTTTGGGATTTAGAGGAGAAGGAGAGGGGGAGAGAGAGACTAAAGCCATTTAAACGACAGTCCCTTCCTTCCCAATGCTAAAATATGTGTCCCTGGTTCTAGGCAAACAAGTTCAGCAGCGCAGACACATTTCCTCCGATATTCATTTGTCCTGAAGGGAAACTTCCAAAATTTAGCATCATATTTGGTCCCCTTAAAACTTCACACCCAAGGAATCTAATCTGATGCTAACTCCCAGAATTCTAGCTTTTTCAGGTCTGTGAAAATAGTCTGCACTTACTTAGTGGTGAGGGAGTTTTCTTAATTACATTAGAGCCCCTAGCTATGTAGAAAAGGACTCAGAATATATATGGAACATCCTTTGGAGCCACTGAAAAATAACAACTTGCGGTTGAAAAATAGAGGTGTATGTGCTGGGGTTAACACTTTTAATGCATTAGTAACTGTCCACTGAAGATGGATTTGGTGGTTCTGAGGATAGTCAGTGTGTATCAAGGCAACTTATTGGCTAAACAGCAAGGGGGGAAAAAATCAGTAAACAGTGTTGTGGCTGAGAGAGATTCAAATGTACGCTGCCAGCTCCACATAGAGCTAATGTAGAGCGCGTTGGGTTTGGGTCCCCCCGCCCCCCCGGCGACTTTGCTGTTTGGTTATTTAAAATTTTATTTATAGACCTATTTTCCCGTATCCTTCAGAAGATGGTGGAACAGTCCCTGCAAAGAACAAATAGAAATAACCAGCCCATCAAGGAAGTTCTTTCAAGTTCTTGGCACTTCATGGCTGACTTATTTCCTGATACCTGAAGGCTTATAGCTCTTTTTTTGTTCTCTCTGTGCAACAGTAAATGTTCTTACTCTCTGTATAAACATCTAATCCTTTTAAAAATCCTGTTTAAACTCTTGGACTTCATAATTTATGACAATTAGTTCCACTGGTAATCATGCATTGTTTACAATAAACATTATATTATTTTAAAACTAGTTGCCTCTCAATTTCATTGCAAGTTCCTTTTTCTGTTTTATTAGGGAAGGTAACACCAAATACTGTATACATTCTCTCCTGTTTATTATTTAGTCTTTTAAAACAATTAATTAAAGTAGCATCTATATGCACACCTGGATGAGACCCATTGTGCTAAGTGCTGATCCAAAATTTAGGAAAATATGTGGCCTCAAAGAGTTTACTAAATAATATCTCTCCTCCTATAGAAGTTTTGAATAATTTTTATTGCCTGTCTCTGGCCCTCTTCTACCTAAAGTGCCTTTTTTTGAGATGAGCTGATCAGGACTAAATACTGTATTCAAGGTGAAGTAGTACCATGAATTTATATAATAGAAAATAATCCTGAAAATATTATGCTATCTGTCTTCATCTGTGTTCTCATGTTGTAATTGCTTTTCAGTTGGTGTTTTCATTAAGCCATCCACAGTGACTCTTAGTTCTTTTCCTTGGAACAGTATGGTTAATACAGAACCCTATTTCCTTCCATTCATATTCCTTTTTTTGAATTTTTAAATGCCGAATTTTATCAGTCATGTTACCCAAGTGCCTAGTTTTGATAGGTTCCTTTGAAGTGCCTCACAACTGAATAATGACAAGAACAGTTGTAGTTAAATTGTGAATAAAAGGAATTTGTCTCTTACATTTCTATTTTTTTATGTTTTCAAGTTAATAAATAAGAAGAACAATGGCAGACATAAAAGATGGACCACAGTCAGGTGATGATGTGGCAGATGCAAAATCTCTCATTGGTTCCCAAGGGTGAGTGGTTCTAGTTTTCTTTGTAAGTTTTATATTTGTTCAGCAATATTACAACATTAGTAAATAATTTTTAAAAATCAGATTCACACTCACTGTAATTTAGTTTGCTGCAAAACAGGGCATATATACATACAAATAATTAATCAGGAAAAAAACATAGATTGCAAGTGTCCACATACCCCTAAGAGTTGACCAATGGTTCCTTTTAGTGTTCCAGTTAACATTGGCTTGGATATGGCAGCCTTACCAGCTTTTGAAAATCAGGTTCAGGACATACAAAGTATGATTTTAACTGCTGTGGTGCTAAGCTTGTAATGTTTACAGGCAATCCATGGGAGGCTACCTGAGTTGACATGTTTAGTGCAGGGGGACAATAAGTAAACCACCGGGTTATCAGCAAGCTTAATGTTCTCTGTGTGATGGGTTTGGTGCTTTGACAGTTTTTTGAGATGGTGTGTAACAGTTTCACCATCAAAAATAACTTTACATAAGACGCTCACCAATTTTCTTAAACACTTGTGTAACAGTGTACTGATATTTGATAGATGTTCCATGTTACTCTTTGGTTCCATGTTACTCTTTGCTTGAGGCATTGTGGCTTTCATATGTCCACTGCATTAATTAAAATTACTTTCCTGGTCTCTATATGGTATACGCATACTATGCAGGACTGCAAGCTGCTACACATACGTATCTATTGTTGGTTTAAAAAAACCGTTTGAAAAAATTGTGATATGATCATACAGGCTCTAATCTTACAATAGCTTATATGTGTGCTAACTTCAAGCACGTGATTAGTGACACTATTGTGGCTACTTGAATGAGTGAAATTTAAGAAGGATTAGAGTAATGAACTGTGTTCTAATTAATGTGCACATGGGAGCAGAATTAAGGTTGCACGTGAGTCTTAACTTTGGCATTTCCTAGCTCTCAGACTCATAGACTCAAGAAGATCATCTAATGATCTGACCTGCACAATGCAGGCCACAAAACCTTACCCCCACCCCCAACCCTGTGATAAACCTCTACCTATGACTGAGTTATTACAGTCCTCAAACCAAGATTTAAAAATGCAGAAGAATCCACTAGCAAGTGAGCGTTCCCCATACTATAGAGCAGGGATTCCCAATCCTTTCAAGGTCAGGGACCCCTTCCCACGCTCCAAAATTCACCCCCACCCCAGTTGCTATAAATATCTACACCGCCATGCAGGGGCAATGCTGCACCATGGGGGGCACCATGGCAGTGGGGGGGGGGGTTGCCCTGGTGAAATCCTGCCCTACCACAGAGCAGAAGAGCTGCGGCGCGGGGGTACTGCCAGATTTGTTCCCTTATCACAGAGCAGAAGAGCCGCAGCAGGGAGGTGCCCTGGCAGAGTCCTGCCCCTGCTGCAGAACTGGGGGGGGGGGGGGCGACACACTAGCAGAATCATGCCCCTGCCATGAAGCGACGGCACCCGCTGCGAGGTTCAGCCCCAGGTCACCTCATCCCACTCCCTAACCCCCCCCCCCCCCCCGGGGGGGGGCCCCCCCCGGGCCCCCCCCCCCCCCCCCCCCCCCCCCCCCCCCCCCCGCCACAGGCTTCCCCTGCTGCCCTAGGCCAACCCCCCTGCTCCCTAACCCCACTGCCCTTTCCTGTTACCTTGCTGCCGGAGCCAGGAGTGGGCATGCCACAGGCTTCCTTGCTTGCTAAGCAAGCTCAGGGCAGCGTGGGAGTTTTAAAAACTCCCAGCCTGTGGCAGAGCAGATCCTTCCTGGCATCGTCAGGCCCCAGCTCCCAGCCTGTCTGCTTACCCTCTTGGGGAATTCTGCGCCCCCCCCCCCCCCCCAGGGGTCCACAGACCCCAGGTTGGGAACCACTGCTATAGAGGAAGGTGAAAAACCCAGAGAGCCCTAGCCAATCTGCCTTTGCGGAAAATTCCTTCCACACCCCAATCTGTGCAATTTTAACATTCTGTTAATTTGGCTTTTTGATGGAATTGAATTGGAAGTTGAAGCTGTTAGCACCAATTTTGCCCTCAGGTATGCAGACAGCTGTTGTCTGTTGATGTAAGCAGAAGCTGTGTGTTTATATCTCAGGTGAAAGGATTTATAACACGGAAGAGAGGATTTTAGGATTTTCTGTTGGTGATAGTTTTTGTTGGTGTGGTCATCTATTTTCATAGTTTAGATTTTTATATTTCCATATGTGGCAGTACTGTCACCTTAGACATCCTTCTGTCTGGGGTAAAAATATTTAGATTGTTACCAGTTGCATATTAGAATACTACAAAACAAAGATGCAAAATGTTTTGCTTCATTTGTGAATCTGTATGTTAAATAGGACTGTATACAGTCAGTTTCACAGTTTGGAGCTCGGCTATGTTGTCCTGTTAGCTGTTTCATGCACATGACTCCAGCACCAATATGGCGTCCCAGTGACTTAAAAATCAAGGGGTTGATTTGATCTCATAGGGGTACTTAAAATATTTATTGAGTGCAATAGTGAAAATTAACATCCCTTTACTGGTTGCAAAGAACCTCTCCATATTTTGGGGGTAAAAATTAGAATAAGACCAAAGTTATAAATCACTTTTGTAAGTTTTTTCTTGTTTAGAATGGTGGTTGGTTTTTGTAAACTCGTCTATTATATTGTTTCGTTTCCATACAGAAAAAGTATACCTGTTAGCAAATCCCTGGACTCTGGAATACAATCAGATGAGAGCTACAAAATGGATTATCCAGAAATTGGGATATGTTTAATAATAAATAATAAGAACTTCCATCCCGCCACTGGTAAACTGTTCATATTTATATTTGGTTGTTAAAGTTCTTCCTGACTGGTAAAACATAATTTTCTTCTAACTTAAATATGCAACCAGATGACTGATTTTTATATAAAAATATAATTGTTTAAATGTGTGTAAATTCTCATGGCACATACTTCCAAATGCCTATTTGGGGGTGGGTTAAGGGGTACATATAAGATGTACTTAACAAGTTGATCCTAACTGCCCATATATTATTTTTGCTGTTTCAGGGGTATTAATGTGGTTGCTTAGACCCGTAGGCAGTTGTTGCTGTTGTTTACAAACAGTTTCATTTAGGAAAAAATTCATAGAATCATGTTCTGTTCCACTGGAATAATACTGTTGGCTATAGTTGAGTTAATTCAGACTTACACTGGTGTAACTGAGCAGAATTTGACTCTGACACCCCAGATCAGGTATGTTTTTGACATAAAGCTAAAGTAATTCTTCTTTTTGAAATCCAAAGGAATGTCATTCCGATCTGGTACTGATGCAGATGCTGCACACATCAGAGATACTTTTATGATTTTGGGATATAAAGTCAAGCTTAACAATGATCTTACATGTAAGCAAATGGGTGACATCTTGCAAAATGGTAAGTAGTAATGATCTAGCTTTATATATTAAAATGTGGCTGTAGTCTATAATTATATGCTTTAAGATCTTAGATAAAAGAGTGAGTAGTCAGTACTTCTTATAAGTGGAAAATTCTGGATTTTAGAAAAATCAAAGCATGATTCTTATGGTTTCACGTTCTTTGAACTTGAATCTTAGTTTGCCCAGCACCCTGGGACGATCCAGCAAAGCACGTGATTCACTTTAAGCACTTGAATAGTCCATTGACTTCAGTAGGGCTACTCACGTGCTTAAGTGCCGGGCCAGACTAGCTTATTGTTCAGCACCTTGCAGGACTGAGCCATATGTGCAATTTTTGACACAGTCCTTGGAATCAGAACTCTTTAACTTCCAGACAGGCGCACAGAACCTAACTGAGATTATTTACATGTTGCTTTTCTATCACAATCCGTAGTCGTCAAAGCGGATGAAAGATTTTTTAAAATCTATTTTAGAATATAAAGCATCTTTCTATACAAGTCTACTTATTTCTAAGTTAGTCACACTACTTGAAAACGGTGGCATTTACCTTTTCAGGTTTCCTAATATCGCCTTCCTGTTGCTTTCACAGTGAAGGGAGAGCACATTTTGTGGTATTTATGGTTTTTATTTTTAATTTTGCTACCACATCTGTCATAGCTTCCGACCTGTCATAGGTTACTGTGGCATCTTGGTAAAGTCTGCTTTGATTCTTCAAAAACAAGTATTACCAAGGTATTTGCATAGTTTCTGAAATAATTGTATCAGGAAAGAGTGGGACCTGAGAATGGTGTCTCTTGTTTTGTCATATTTTGATTACGATACATAGCCCCTAAAAACCATGCTAGAGAAGGAAAAATTTCTACATAAAAGGACTCTAAAAGTGAGATACTACCACCACCCACCTAATCTGTAAAATCCTGGGAAAGGAAAAATTGAGTTAAACTGGGAGGGTATATCAAGTGGGATCTGTCAGAGACTGGTCCTGTTTAATATCTTCCTTGACCATTTAAATAATAGCATTGAGAGTATGCTTATAAAGCTTGCAAATGATACCAAATGCAGAGGGCTTGCAAGTTCTGGAACAGACTGGAGAAATGGTCTGAAATAAATAGGATGAAATTCAGTAAGGACAAACACAGAGTGCTCCAGTTAGAACAATCAATCAATTGCACACATACAAAATGGGAAGTGACTGCCTACGAAAGAAGGCTTTGGAAAGGCATGTGGGGGGTCACAAGCTAAATATGATTCAACAGTATAACTCTTGCAAAAACAAACAAAAAAAAAAACCTGAACATCATTCAGGAATGAATTAGGGGTGTAGTAAGCAAGGCACGAGAAAATTCTTCTACTCTACTCTGCACTGAACAGGCCTTAACTAGAATATTGTGTCGAGTTCTGGGCACCACATTTTGGGAAGGATGTGGATGAAGTCCAGAGGAGAGTAACAAGAATGATTAAAACAAACAAGGAGTCAAGTGGCACTTTTAAAGACTAACAAATTTATCACATAAGCTTTTGTGGGTATTGTTTCACTTCATCAGGTGCCTAAGATGGAAACTGTAGTATGTTACATGTTTATATATAATTTCATCCTATGTAAACACCTAAAGCTGCAGTTTCCGTTTCATGCATGTGGTGAAGTAGGATTATACCCATGAAAGCTTATGTGATAAATTTGTTAGCCTATAAAGGTGCTAGAGGACTTCTTGTTTGTTTGCTGAAATAGACTAACCCCTCTGGAACTTGGCAAGAATGATTAAAGATGTAGAAAACCTGATCAACAAGGAAATAATGAAAAAGTACCTTGATACCTTGGCCGATCAGCCCTCCCATCAGTTGAGACTGTGCCATCACAACACATACTCCACTCTTCTCTCGTTCTGGCCATCTTTCGCCACACCTGTCCATATCTGCTTGTCAGATAATCATCCCACGTCTTTGGAGGCCAGCTGGGTGGTCACTTCAGTTCTTGTGGATGCTACCAGTGGCACCACTGGTGCTGGGCACCAGTGTTTCCTGTAAGCTGTGCTGGTGCGCTGCAGCACAGCCCGCCGCAGCCGCCAGCGCAGCGAAGGCTGCTGGCAGCGCACCGCCGGCAGCCAGAGTCCCTGGATAGAGCTCCTCTGGGGCTGGGAGTTTTCAAAACTCCTGCCCAGAGAAGCTCTAACAGAGCATGCCCAGAAAATCTGGGCATGCTCCGTAGAGCTTCTCTGGCCCCAGGAGCCCTGAGGTAAGTTTGGGGGGGCTTGGGGGGCCGCTGGGAGTGGGGGGGGCGAGCGGGAGTGCTGCCAGGAGCAGGGGGCGAGCAGGAGCGGGGGGGCGAGTGGGAGCAGGGGGGTAATGCCAGGAGCGGGGGGGCGAGTGGGAGCGGGGGGGCTGCTGCCCAGAGTGGGGGGGTCATGCCGGGAGCGGGGGGGGCTAGCAGGAGCGGGGGGGGCAAGTGGGAGCGGGGGGGTCATGCCGGGAGCGGTGTGGGGCTGTCAGGAGTGAGGGGGGATGCCACCGGGAGCGGGGGGGGGGCTGCGCAGTGGGCCCTGCTGAGGGGGGAGCACAGCGAGCAACATGAGTTGCTCAGCTGCCCTCGCCCCTTAGAGGGAACATTGCTGGGCACAAGGGGGCACGTGCCCTGAATCTCAGCGCCAGTGCCCTGAGTGGCAGCTGCCTCACCCATCCCCGCCCAGGGCTCTGGAGCCGGACCACCTGTGGCAGCAGCCACCTTTCCCATCCCTGGCCCCAACTGGGGATGCAAGGCTGGGCTGCCAACTGACGGCGGCATGACACTGATCCAGGACCTGCTCGGTGACTGGACCAAGCTCAGGCCCTGAATTTGGCCTGGGGAGTGGGGGTGGGGCCCAGACTCTGGGTCTTTTTCTGGGGCAGCATTGCCTCTGGATACCACTCAGGTACAGCTGCAGTCCACTGATTGTCACTGAGTCAAGCTACGTGTCCTGCCTGCTGCATTTTGCTGAGCCTGCTTTCAACCACAAGGTCTCATGTTCCTGACTGCTGCCTAATTATTTCACTGGGAAGTGATCATGGAGCAAAATACCCAAAATTATTCTTTCCATTGCCCTCTGCATGACACAGTTTATGTTCCTCAGTTTTGATCAGTGACCATGTTTTACTGCCATATATGATTGCAGGAAGCACAGTCAAATTGAAAAGATTTGCATGAGTTGTTTTGCTGATCTTTCCTTGAAAGATGTCCTTAATATCATTGAATGTGCCTAAAAAAAGTGCTACTGCCTCTCCCTCCTGCCTGCAGTGAAAGCGCCCTTGGTGGCAGGAGGTCTTTTGCAGACCATGCTGCCACTGAAAGTGCCAGGGGCCTTGGCAGTCTTTCAGTGGCAAGGGGCTCTCTTTGCTCTGTGCCATCACCACAAGAAATGGCAGCAGCAGTAGTTTTTTGGTGGCAGGAGGTGGCAGACCCTTTCAGTCATGGGCTGGCCCCTAGGTATGTGGCACATTTTTCAAGGTTTTATGTTACAAAACCATCATCACTGTTGTAGCTGTCACTGATTTTTTTTGACCTTTTTGACTGTCTTACTAGAGGATTTAATGGGAATAGAGATTTACCTACCCTTTTAGTCAGGATGTTATAGAGTCAGCAGTTAAGACTCTGGTGGTCTAATCCACAGGTATGCAGCAGTGCGGAGGAGGCGGAGGATGCCATTAAAGGGGCAAACAGC
Organism: Podocnemis expansa; assembly: GCA_007922195.1. Classification (NCBI taxonomy): domain Eukaryota; kingdom Metazoa; phylum Chordata; order Testudines; family Podocnemididae; genus Podocnemis; species Podocnemis expansa. Next base: position 5,473,829 of record ML681966.1, read on the forward strand.
CACTCTGGTGGAGTGAAGGCAACTGAGTTGGGTTAGGCCTTTGGTTATTCAGCAGCTTCTTGTGCTACATATGACTGCTGATTTGAACAATGCATGAGACGTTTTAAAGGGACAGATCCTCAGAACCTATCTTTAGAGCCCTACTAATCCGTGGATATCTGCATCCACAGATATAACACGTATATCCGCAGACCTTTTCTTGTGGATGCAGATCAGATACGGATCCACGTATTTGTATCTATGCAGGGTTCTACCTACCTTGACTGCTGAGAATGCAGGGAGCATCCAGGCAACTGGCTCTACCTACACTGGGGGGGCCTTGGAAGTCAGTGCCCCGCCCCTGGTCCCAATTGGATACCTGGAGCCCAATCAGCTCTAGGGGTCAATCTGGCTTGGGGGCCTGATCCGGCTCCTGCCCTCTGGTGAGGAGCTGGGAGCCAGGTTAGGCTTCCAGGCTCTCTCTGCATGTGGTAGGCTGCCGAAGAGGTGCTAGGAGCTGGATCTGGCTCCCACCTCCTCTCCACTGGTGGCAGGAGCTTGGAGCTGGCTCCTGCCAGTGGTGACAAGTGACCTGGGGCCGAATTGGGAGCTGGGTCACTTGTCAATGTGGCAGGAGGCACCAACCCCTGGTCAGTTTCACTCCTGTGAAATTGACTAGGCTAGGGAGCCTCCTGCTCCTAGCCCCTCTCTGCAGGCTGCAGGAACTGGCTGCCAGGAACCACCGCCCGTGGAGAGGGGCTGGGACCGGGATCCCAGGCTCCAGTTCCTCGCCACAGGGCTGGAGCTGGATTGGGCCCCAGGCCAGATCAGGGCCAGAGCCAGAGCACTTGCTTAAATTGACTTAATACTTTCTAAATATAGGCTGGGAGTTGCTTAAGTTGACTTCAAGGGCTTTAAGTTGACTTAAGTCCCTAGTGTAGACATAGCCAATGTTTGCCATGGGTGCTTTCTCATTGTCACAGGTGAGGCACAATGGCTGGCAGTGAACACAATAAATGTGTTCCACTGCCATTCTGTACTTATGCAGAGGTCTTCATGGCTGCAGTCTGCAACTTTCATGAGTATTATATTCTCTGTCTCTCATGTGTGCACGCAGTTTCACTTTAGCCACTAGAAAGTGAAAGCTGAACTCAGTTTTGCCAGATAGATTCTTATTATGACATCATAATAAATTTTCTTTTACTGGTATATGGGAAGTTTCAAATGGATGTTTAAGATTTCAGAATAATTACACCAATTATTTCTCTTACCTTTTTTAAGTTGCCAAAGATGATCACAGCAATCGAAGCAGTTTTGTTTGTGTGGTGTTAAGTCATGGTGAAGATGGATTAATTTATGGTACAGATGGTCCTCTTGAATTGAAAATGTTAACAGGCCTGTTCAGAGGAGACAGGTGCAGGAGTCTGGTGGGAAAGCCAAAACTCTTCTTCATTCAGGTAAATCGCAATTCAGCTGCCACATACTTGAATAATGTGAGTTTTCAAGTATTAGATGCTGAGGGAAAGTGCAGAATTTTATACTGCTTATATTGATTTCAAAGAGACTACTTGCAGAGTAATCAAGGAGAATAATATCTTAAAGGTGACACTGTCTGGCTGTAGGTGGATGTTGTAATAGCTCAAGATACGAGTTCCATTGGGGCTATCCAGAAATTGCTTGAAACATCAGTCAGAATTTAAATAGGTTCTTAGATGCAAAACTAAAATTTTGAATTAATAAACCCATAAATTAAGTCAAAATGATGCAATGAATTACATAAACTCCATTTGCTGTACTTGGCATTCTTACAATAATAATAAATACCAAGTATAGGAATCTTGTTCTATTATAGTTCTTTAATTATTTTTCATATCTGGGAGATGTCAAAATTTGAATTAACAGTGAATACTGCAGTGATGTTTAGTGATGATCTTTACTATTTCCTCACTTTTTCTCCTTCCTTCTCCACAGGCTTGCAGAGGGACAGATTTAGATTCTGGTATTGAGACAGACAGTAGACCAGAGGAAAACACATGTCATAAAATACCTGTAGAAGCAGACTTTTTATATGCATATTCTACTGCTCCAGGTAAGAGAGATTCATGGAAAAATTCTTCATTGCTAAAATACATCTTTGTTTCTACTATGTCACACTTAATGTGAAGGTGGTTGAATACGTTCTTTTATTTCACAAAACAGTTCCTACAGCCTTTCTTTTCTCACTTTTTTATGCTTATGCAGCAAGTAAAGTAAAGCTTGAAATGCCTATTCCTGCAATAAATTGAATTTTAAAATATTTTATCACTGTCACACTCTCCAGGCTCCAACATTTACATGCGGTACTATTGTGTGTCTACAGCCTCTGTTAATCAGATGTATGCAAATAAATTGTGGCAAGAAACTAAAAGTATATTACTGTTTGGGATGCCTTTGGGGGCACCTGAGAATCAAGTTCCTTCTGATGTATAGCTTCCACCTTCACTGGTAGCTCTGCACAAATTCTTCATTGTCCATATGATGCATCATTTGTATAAGGACGGTAATGGCATTCACAGTTTCAATGACAGGGAATAGATTACTAGTTTCACTGTTGTGCTAGTGTTACTACTTGTAGTGGTGCTACAAATGTGTACAGTAGATTGGAGAAGGGCTCAGAGACTTGATCCTGAATCTGCCTGTACCATTCTCAACTTCTGATGCAGTGGTGTAATTAAATAGAAATCCTACTTTGCTTAGAACTCTGGATGGTGAAAGATGGAATGCCCATCTTTGATTCTTCCTTTACATAGGGCAGAGGTGTCAAACTCATTTGATATGAGGGGTTGCATTGGAGGACAGGACACTTGCTGCAGGCCAGTGCGTGTCCCTGAACCAGTCAGTGGTGAGGCAGGCCAGCGCAGAGGCCAGGCTCCGCACTCCTGTCTCACTGATTGCCATTGTGGCAGCAGGTGGGAGGGGAAGGCAGATGCTTGAGCCCCATGCTGCTCCACTGGCAGCAGGGCAGTGGTGTACTAAGACTTTCTGGTGCTCAGGGGTCAAATCACATTTGCTTCTCGCCCCATCCTCCCCTCTCAGCACTGTGCCCTCTCCAGCGGTCTCTCACCAACAATCTGACCTGCATGCTTGGGGCAGGGGGTGGGGAGAGGTAGGGTTGGCTGGCCCAGAAGCCAGGCACTGCACTTCCGTCCTACCCTTCCCTTCAGCTTGCTGCTTAAGGCTGGGCAGCAGCAGGGGGGACAGTGGCACAGCCTTGTGCTGCTCCACGGGCCAGATTGGACAGGCCCACAGGCCGTAACTTTGACACTCCTTGACTTAGGGTTTGTCTAGATTAGTAAAGGGGTCAAGATGTGCCAGTCTGAACAAACTCATTGTGTTGAATACCAGAGGTGAAGTAGTCATGTGTATTGAAAGAATATTGTGCTTATTTAAGTAACAAGCTAGAGCCACTTATTTTAAACCCTTTATTTAGTTATTTAATTCTTGATTAAAAATTTTTCTCATTGTTACTCTGTTGTGTTCTGCAGGACACTACACTGGTTCAGTGAGATATATTTTACTTAAGAGTTTTTTCTTCTGCAGGCTATTACTCCTGGAGAAACTCATCAGATGGCTCCTGGTTTATTCAGTCACTATGTTTGATGCTGAACAAACATGCCAAGAATCTTGAGCTTATGCAGATCTTGACACGTGTAAATCGCAAGGTGGCAGAATTTAGTTCATGTTCAAACAGACCAGATTTTCATGCAAAGAAGCAGATTCCATGTATTGTATCCATGCTCACCAAAGAACTGTATTTCCCTCACTAAAGAACTTCATCTGTAACTTACATTTCTTCCACTAAATAATTTCAGTCATTTGTGTTTTGTAATGTATCACATACTATGAGGAAGCAAAACTAGTATTGAATACCACTTACAAATCTGAACTAGTGTTCACTACTGTATAAAGGTAATATAAAAGAGACTTTAAAACTCTACTCAGAACTTAACTGGTCCATTATAAGAGCAGTAGAGCTTGAGTTTCTGAGAGCACGCCAGTTTCATGTAACTGAAATATGGCCAAACTTGAAAGAAATGCTCTGGTTTCTGGAAAAAAAAAAAAAAAAAGAAAAAAAAGAAATAGGAAGAGGGAGGTTAAATTGCTTATTGTGTTTAGTATGATGTTCTGGCTAGTGGAAGCTAGAAGAAAAACTAGTGTGTTCTAAATAGTTTCTTTTTCCATCTTTGACTTAATTAGGGTACAGATTCAGAATATGGCATGCACAAGTGCAATTTTATTAGTTTTGGCAATATTGTATTAGTGTCACTACATTAGAGGATTTTAGAAGTACTGCAAAGATGTGTAAACTGTAGAAGCAGATGAGTTTTAAAACAATTTTTTGTCCTTCACTCTGTTTTTTGTAACTTTCCTTATCAAATATGAAAAGTTATGAGAGATTTAGCTTGTCAGTGTTTAGTGTCCACTTAAAAATAAAATTCAAGCAATTGATTTTTGAAGCTAAGGAGTAAGGGACATGTCTTGCAAAATGTTCTTTGAACTCCATCCTCACCTCTCTAGCATGTGAGTTTTTGAAACTTCTCACAGCGTTTAGGTCTTGACCTTGCAAAGGCACCACGTGAAGCTGCATTTCTGAATAGTAAACTTTCCTCCTTCTGGCCATAGTTGATACAGTTTTTGTTTTCTGTGTTTTGCTTTGCTTTTTGTTAGATACAGACCACATTTGATCTGCCCGTAAAGTAGATTTGTAGTGCTGTAGAAAAGTTAGTGGTTTTGTCTAGTATCAAATTAGATAATTAACTTTTAAATGCTTTGTAAAACACATATTGAGTAAAATACGACACAGTAAATTAATTCTTTTTTTATTTTGATTTTGTATTTTGACACAGCTAGTACACAATTTTCAAGTACAAGCAATTAAAAAAAAGTGAAGCAGATTTTTGAGTTTATATTTATTCATAAATTTATAATGTATCTTCAGACTGACAATCAACACCTTTTGATAATGAAAAATAAAACTCAGAATTGTAATAACTGCATTGATTACTTGCAGGGGAGACTTTTTAAACTTTTTAAAAATAATTCACATAATTAATGGCAGCTACTTGACCTTGTCATTTCAAAAATGAGCCTTTGGATCTTTTTTACGTATTAAATATTGCTTATGTTAAATACTGTGCCCTTCTGTCTTTTCATGCATTTTAAATCTGCAAAAATCATCAAGTTTTAACTAGTAATTTGTTTATTTGCTCTTCCCATGTCTCATTGGTGGTGTGGTGTCTCCCTCTTTGCTCCAGAAATGGAGAGGTAACTTCTTTAAAATACCATGCTTTGAAACCTAGTTGTAGAGTCATGTGAATGCAAAGTTATAAAACTCATGGGAAATATATCTGATTATTGGAATAATAGAGCTCTTTATTCAACTAATTTTTCTCAGTTATTTCTCTGAAATGTCTTCAAATGAGCATATAACTTCTTTTGAATTGAATTGGATTGGCACCGTGAAAATATATTTAAGGGCAGAATTTGGCCCTCTCTTTGTATTTGTTCTATGGTTTTAAAATAATTCTTTTAACCTTTTAGTCAGAGATTGACTTCATTCAAGTACAGAATTCTTATTTGATGCCAGTAGGTTTCATGTGCATGCATTGAAAGTAACAAATGCTTCTTTTTGTCTTTCAGTGGGGTACTTTTTCTTAGAAGCAGTATTAGGAATTAACTAACTCAATCTTATTGTAAGCAAGTGGCTACCAGACGCTCCACTGGCCCAGGAAAAGACCTGGGGTTCGGTGTGCCGTGACTCAGTTCTCAAGCCCTTTGAGCCCAGCCCCAGTGACACTGTTGGTGGGTACTATCTCTAGTAAAGTAACTGAAGAAAAATCATTACAGCTCCCCTTTCCCCTGCTGATGTCAGTGACAAAATTACCATATCACATTTAGTGTATATTTATGCTGCCTTTGGAGTATGATTGGCAGCTCATTTAGACATACCCATACTAACTCTGATCTAACTAGCTTGATAAAAGTAGCAGGGCATAGCAGCGTGGGCTTCAGCACTGTTTGCAAAAGCAAGTACATGTCCAGGGGAATCAGGCTGGCTTGTGCAGCGAGCACTGCCACATCTTCATTCTAGTTTTAGCAGATGAGGACAGCTAATGCAGGTAAGTTTACACGAGCAACAGATGACACACCCAGCTGCAGTGTAGATGAACCCTGAGAAAAAAAACAGAATCATAACTGTGAGTGTGAAAAGAATAAACCAGAAGAACTTGATGTTTTTGATAAAATTTCAAAATCAGAGGAAGGGAACATGATACATGTTAAGAAAAGAACGAACAGATGGCTTCCTACTCATACCAGGCCTTTTACACAGTAGAAGGCTTTGTCTACAAAAGGTGACTTCTGTCGACAAAACAATCCTAGCATAAACACTGGAGCAACCCTATTTTTTGACAGAACTGCTGTTTTGCTGACAAAGCCACCTAGATAAGAGGCACAGAGTAGTGGTTTTCAGCCAGTGTGCTACAGCACACTGGTGTGCTATGAGAAATGTCCAAGTGTACCATGAAATTTTGTACAAAGATAATGAAAATCAATATAAAACATCGCTTCATCTTAAAAAATATTCTATCCAACCAAAATTATAGCTCATAGAATGTGTGAAAATAATCATTAAATTAAAAGTGAGGTATCAGTTTTTTGATTCTAAAATGTGAGCTTTCCAAATGCAGGTGGCCAAAGGACAAGATTGAGATGATGTGTATTTTTTCCCTAGTAGATTTGAAACATTAATGCATTTGATCTTTCTTTAGCTTGTTGTATGCACTGTTAGGTTCTAATAGTTTTGTCTTTTTAGATATTTCTTTCTGTTAGGTCTCTTCTGCTATATCTTAGATACCTTTCCAGCCATCAAGTTGGGGCATGAAACTCACACCAGACCCATCCAGAAAAATGGTGCGGTAAGCAATCAATAAAGCAGTGGCCAGCTGCCTATTGAGAAGTCCTGACTTAGATGGGAACAGCACATTCTTCTTTGAGCGCTGCTCACATCCATTTCCATGTACGTGTCTACAGGCTGTAATCCACAGTTGCCTGGAGACTTTTTGCCCTAGCCTGTCCCCATAGGGTCAGTGGCTAATGCCCCCTCTGATCTGTGCACCTCCACGGTTTATGGGTGACCCTAACCCTACCCCCCTTCAGTTCCTTCTTTCTGTCCATTGTGATGGTCCTGGAAGTGCCTGCTCTTGCAGGTTTGCAAGTGCCTGTCCACGTCTTCATCTTCTACTTCTTTTCTTTGTTTCTTCCAACTCTGAAATCCCTTTTTGTACTTATACTGCCTCCCAGCTTGGACTGTACCAGAGAACCTGTCTCTCTCTCACATCCCAGCAGTAACATGTGGCACAGCATGGACATGCCCGGCCTCAAGCCCTGTGCCGTGTGCGGAAAACTTTTCTCAATGAGCAGCCCCACGAGAAATGCTTGAAATGCCTCAGGGAGGATCGTCGGACCGACAAATGTCAAATTTGTAGGTCATTCAAGCTAACAACTCAAAAGAAGCAAGAAAATCACCTGTACTCAATGGCTCTGGAAGAGGCCCTGCACCCAGCTTCGGTGCTAAGCGCCGCACTGCTGGCACAGACAGCTCCAGCACAGAGCATGCTCCATGCTGGCCCCACCTCAGTACTGGTCCCTGTCCAGGAAGCTGAAGAAACATTGTAAAGGGTCAGAGTCTGCACTGAGGGAGAACCAACAAAAGGACAAACCCTGGCACTAATGCAGGTCAGGATCCCTGGCTCAGGCACAAGGGGATCCACAAACTGTGGCACAGAGACTGCAGATATTAGTGGCTTCATCCACACCTGAGTCTGAGGTGGCCACGGCACTACTACAGCTGCTGATCCCCACTCTGCCCAGACCAACAGCATCAAGGGGGAAAACGGCACTGTCTTTGAGGGCCTGGCCCAGGCCAGAAGTCAAACCTGGCCCTTAAGCACAGCAGGAACCGGCGCAGGAGTTAGTCCTGGGATTGGGCCTCGATACCCCATTCCCCGTGACTCCCCACTGGAGAAGGCCGTCACAACCCTCCTTTGCCATGGGTGCCATCATCCATGATAAACTGACTGGGGACACTCGACACAGCCACTCACCCTGAAGGGCACCCACCCCCTTGGGCTTGGGGCCCGAGGTGGGGGACAACAGGGCTTATCTGTGGTTCTCACTGAAGACCATGTCCCAGGAACACTCACCGGCACCCTCGCAGAAATTGTGCCATAACAGATTGAGGTCCTGTTCATCAGGAGACTCCGACACTTGCACCGACATCCCACCGCCAGCATCGGCCTTGATGCACCCAGGGGAAAAGCACATCAGGAAGCACTCATCATTGCCTCCACGGTGCATGGAGACCTGAGCATCGCCCTCTCCTGCAGCAGCATGGAAGAGGGGACATTCCTTACGCACCAGCTGGGGCAGAACAACTGACCACTCTCCAGCATGGGGAAGAAAGCCACTCCCCAGCACAGATTGTGGCACCACAAACCTTCAAGGACTGCAGTGGGCAGACTGGAAATCATGGGACTCACCCCAAAGAGACTCAATGTTGCCCAGGTCTCTGCTACTTTGCAGGGAGGATTTGTACCCAGGGGATGGTCCCTTTGGGCTCAGGGTGGAATGACTCCCGGGTTATGTCCTCTCCCTCCCCTGGAAGAGCCAAGGGCGCATCAAGAATTGCCAAAGCATATGGCTGCAAACCTTAACCTGCCAATCAAAGGTAGTCAGGGAGGTCTTTTGACCCACTCTTCAGTGTGGGCAATGCTGCTCCCCCCAGCTATAGTGGTAGTCCCATGCATGAGGGGGTGCTAAAGATTTTCCATGCCTGATGGCCGACTCCATCATCAGTTGCCCCAATTTAGAAAGGGATGGAAAAGAAATACTGCATCCCTGCAGTCAAATTCAGCTTCCTTTCTCTCACCCCACCCTCAGGATGCTGTTGGTGGATGCAGTGGACAAGTATGAGAAACAAGGACAACCCGCTGCCACCCTGAAAAATAAAGATGCCAAGAAATGGATCTTTTGGGGGGAAAGATTTATTCTACTACAGTGCTGCAGCTACACATTGCCAATAAGCAAGCCCTCCTGGGCAGATTTGTTTTTAATTTATGGAAGTTGATGCAGAGGTTTCAGGACTTCATCCTTTCCAACCACGTGGTAGACCACAATGCTTTAGTTGAGGAAGAACTGTTGGCAGCACTTCCGACACTGCTCTCCGCGTGGGACGCCACAGACACGGCCAGCAGGGTGATTGCCTTGGCGATTACCATGCATCAGGCCACATGGCTACAGGGATCAGGATTATCCCCACAAATTCAACAGTCCATTCAGGACCTCCCTTTCAATGGCCCATCAGTGTTCTCTGAGTTGACTGATTCAAAGTTGCATGGCATGAAGGATTCCCAAGCAACACTTCACTCTCTTGGAGTGTACACCCCTCAGACAGCCAAGCCGTCCTTTCGAGCACAACAGTCACAGCCCCAGCACCACCGGCAGCAGCAGGGTCCACATCACTGACCCTTCCAGTCATCCCATTATCTCTACAGAAGCGGGGACGGGGACAGAGTTAGAGGTGGAAGGGGAACAAGAGCACAGGGCTCCAACTCGTCCACCCTCCAAGGCAATCACAGTTGCTCTACGTCCCAGAGGCAGAGGTTTTGACCTCTTTCCCAAGGGCCGCCACCAATGCCAAAACCAGCTCCCTTTGCCATTTCAAAACACCCTGGTCCCATTCCTTCACTGGTTGTCCGAGATAACATCGAACCAATGGATATTGGATGCAGTGTAAAACGTTTACACCAAAAAAACAAAAACAAAAACAAAACCAGAGTCTTGTGGCACTTAAAGACTAACAGATTTATTTTTCACATGAGCTTTCGTGGGAGAAATTCCCACTTCGTCAGAAGTGCCAAAAGACTCCTTGTTTTTGTTTGTTTTTTCTTTGCTGGACTAGACTAACACAGCTATTCCTTTGGAAATTGACTTTTACACCATCCATTCAGGGCCAGGCTTCCTGAAAGAAAACCACCCCCTCACTACTGAATCAAGGACCCCTTCCACAAGGCTTTCCTGGAACTGGAATGCCACAAGCTTCTAGAGTTGAGAGCAGTAGAGAGAGTACCCACAAGGGAAAGAGGGAGGGATTTCTACTTGAGGTACTTCTTGGTCCTGAAGGCAAACAGGGGTCTAAGACCTGTATTGGACCTAAGAGTCTTAAACAAGTTCATACAGAAAATAAAGTTTCAAAAGGTTTCCCTGTCTCAGATTATTCTCTCCTTAAATCCAGGTTTGTGCCCCTTGACTTAAGGCACCTAATCTTGCATTTCAATAAGGTGAAAGCACAAGAAGTTCCTCTGCTTTACCATAAGGTGAGAGCACTTCCGATTTGCTGGCCTCCCTTTTGGGTTGTCACTGGCCCCAAGGATTTTCACAAAATGCATAGTGGCCCACTTGAGGAAGCAAGGGGTCAGGGTATTTCCATATCTGGATGATTGGCTAATACAGAAGAGGTCCAAGGCCAGGTCCAACTCAGCATCTGATCTGCCCTAAGACTGCGACAAACTAGACCTCCTCATAAACCTAGAAAAAATCAAAACTCACCCCAACAAGGAGCATATAGTTCATAGGGGCTTATCTAGACTCAATAAGGGCAACAGCCTCACTACCGCTATCCAGGTTACAGTCCATATCATCACACCAGAACTGCACCACAGCCCCACCACAACAGCGAGGCAATGCCTCAAGCTGCTATGCCACATGGCCACCTCCACTTATGTGATAAGGACAGCACGCTCCGTATGAGACCACTAGTGTTGACTGGTGTCCATCTTCCACCCACAACATCACCCATGGAATTGGGTAGTTGCCATATCAAGGGAGGTCCTGAACTCCCTGACAATATGGCAGGACCCAAACTTTGCATGCGGGGGGGGGGTCCCATTTGATGCCCAGAGCCCCTCACTTACCTTGATCATGGATGCATCAGACCTAGGCTGGGGAGCGCACATAACAGGAGGAATTTCCACCCAGAGAACTTGACTGCAGGTAGACAGCCCTTTCCACATACATGTGAAGGAACTTAGAGTGATACACCTGGCCTGTGAGGTTGTCTTGGATATAATAAAAAAGAAAACAGCTCAGGTCCTAAAGGACATCACAGCGACCATGTTCTACCTTGATTGCTGTGGGGATCCTGCTCAGCTGCGCTATGTGTGGAAGCTACCTAGGTATGGGAACTCGCTCTGAAACACAGCTTCCACCTAATAGCTGCCCACCTATCAGGGGTGAGCAAGCACCAAGCAGACAAACTCAGCAGACAATTACTACCTCAACATGAGTGGTCCCTACACGAAGAGGTGATGAGCCAATTCTTTGGGAAGTGGGGCTCCTTCCAGTAGACCTTTTTGCAATGTGAGAAAACTGCAAATGCAGCCTCTTCTGCTCACTGAAGGGCATGGAGAGGTGATCTATCAGATGCCCTCCTGATAAACAGGGAAGGCCCACTACTCTACACCTTTCTCCCTCTCCCTCTAATTCACAGGGTTCAGTTAAAGTTCAAGAGGGATGAGGTGGACGTGATCCTAATAGCTCCAGCTTGGCCATAGCAGCCCTGGTACAGCGCCGTCCTTGACCTATTGGTGGCCCAGCCCATAACGCTCCCATTCAGAGCAGACCTACTCACATAGGACTCAGCATCTGCAACACCTGGACCTGAAATCACTACACTACACTGGAGACTGCATGGCTGAGCCCTGACAAGCAAACTCAAATAAGGTCCAACGGGTTCTAATTGAAAGCAGAAAACCCTCCACAAGGACCACCTACAGGACAAAGTGGAGAAGTTCTCCATCTGGGCTGCCAGACCCCTAAGGTCCGTCCCAATCCACACCATACTCTAGTACCTCCTAGAATTGAAGGAGAGGGAGCTGTAGCTTCTCTCCCTCAGGGTGTACCTAGCAGCTATCTCGGCTTTCCATATTTCCTTCAACAGGATCACCCCATGATGACAAAATTCTTCAGAGGATTAGAGAGACTCTACTAGGTCAGAAACCTGATTCCTTTTGGCACGTTCAGAAGGTTATCCCAGGAGGCCCAGGTCACAGTACCTATGCACTCTTACCGAGAGCAGTGTGCCCGCCTCTGATGCCGCCTGAGCCGCGAGCACTCCACTGGCACCCTGAGCAGCTCCTGCACCTCAGCTTTGGCACTGCCCTCCGGTGCAGAATCCAAAGCCCCCATCGGCTTCCTCCTCAGTACCGCCACAGCACCGCTTACCTCAGTCGTCAAGCCTTTCCTCTGCTGAACCGGCATCGGAGCCACCTCCAGTACTGGTGACACCACGGGCCCCCGTAAAGACGGGGTCGGCCTCCTCTGCAGTACAGCCACAGCTCACAAAACCTCCCTATGAGCCCATAGGACTGGTAGAGTGCATGAGTCTATCATAGAAGGTGGCGTGTCTGGTGGCCATCATGTCAGCAAGGAGGGTGTCTGAATTAATGGCCCTCTCCTCAGAACCCCAATATACAGTGTTCCATGCTGACAAAATACAACTCTGCCTCACCCAGCCTTCTTATCCAAGGTGGTGTCAAGTTCCAATGGGGTGGCCTTGTTAGTATAGTTTAGCAAAATAATCTGTCTCCCAGTAGAATTTTCCAGATGGGTAGCCATGTTAGTCTGTGTATAGCAAAAGCAGCTGGCGTCCTGTGGCACTTTATAAACTAACCGATTTCTTCGAGCATAAGCTTTCCTGGGCTACGATGAAGTAGGTTGTAGCCCACGAAAGCTTATGCTCAAAGAAATCTGTTCGTCCAGTGGTTCCCAACCTGTGGTCCGAGGACCCCCAGGGGTCCTTGGACATGTTGTAGTGGGTCCATGGTGTGGAGCCTCTTCCTGCCAGGGCTGGAATCCAGCTACAGCCCTGATGCTCCCTGCCAGGGCTGCCTTTCTCCTCCCATGGCCAGATCCAGATGGGGATGGGGCCATGGCAGCTCCCTGGCAGGGACAAGGGTAGGGGGCCATAGCTCTTGCAGCTTGGCTCTCCAGCGGTATGGGCAATGGTGGTGGCAGTGCTGCTTGCTGGCTGTCCCAGTGGTGCTACCAGAGTGGTGCGGGCCAGATTACATAAAAAGCGGGGGGGGGGGGGGGGGTTGCAAAGATTTTTTTTTTTGTTAGAAAGGGGTCCCCAGCCTGAAAAAGGTTGGGAACCACTATGTTAGTCTATAACAGGTGTGGCCAAACTGCGGCACGGGAGCCACATGCGGCTTTTGAATGAAAAAGTGCAGCTCGTGGAAGAACGTCAGCAAATCAATTCAGTAGGTAAAAGTATATGGCTATATGCCTAGTGCGACTCTTGAAGGTTTAATAATCAATTTGCGTGGCTCTTGAGTTCCATAAGTTTGGCCACCCCAGGTCTATAAGATGCCACAGGACTCTCACTTTTGTCTCACAGTGTTTTTCCCAGACCCACAGGTTATGGAAAACCAGAGATGATGGCACATTGTTAACACCAGAAGAGTGCTTGTTTCATACATCAAATGAACTAGACCATTCTGCAAAATGACTCAGCTCCTCGTAGTAGTCGCCAAGCGCATTAAGGGCCAAGCAGTAATGTCCCAATGCATCTTGTCATGGATAACGAGCTGCTTTAAAGAGTGTTGCCACAGAACTAACACTCTCCTCCCAGGGAAAATCAAGGCTCATTTGACAAGAGTGCAAGCATCCTCTATGGCCTTCCTCACACAGATCCTAATTTAAGAGAGATGCAGAGTGACGACTTGGTCCCCAGTGCATACTTTCACATCCCATTATGCAATTGTTCAGCAAGCAAGAGATGATGCTGCCCTGGGCAAAGCCATTCTATGGGTGGGGAAATCTTACCTCCACCCACCATCCTGAACACAGCTTGTAAATCATCTGCATGGGAATGGACATGAGCAGTGCTCAAAGAACGGGAGGTTACTTACCTTTAAGCACCCTTCTTCAAGATGGGCTGCTCACATACATTCTGTACTGTCCCCACTTTTCGGAGTTAACAGAAGGAAGAGATTGAAGGGGAGTAGGGTCAGGGCCACCTATATACTGCACAAGTCAGAGGGGGTGTTGGCCACTGACCCTGTGGGGACAGGCTAGGGCAAAAAGCTTTTGGGCAACTGTGCTCTGTGACCTGTAGACACCTCCATGAGAATGTAAGCAGCCCATCTTGAAGAAGGATGCTCGCAGGTAAGTAACCTTTGGTTCTCCAGACTTTCTGGCACACACCCTGCTTATCTGTAAGGACTCTCCCCTCTGCCCCATTCCCCACCCTAATTGTAGTTATACGGTCTTTAACATTCTGTATCAGTCATTATCACCTCTGTTCTCTCCAGGTGAAACAAAGTCTATACTTGTAAGTGAATAGGTAAAGAATTCCAAATGGAGTAGTAATTGTTAAAGCATATATATTTGACCCCTATAACATCACCAATTTGAAGCTGAATCCAATTAGCCTTCCTTCTTGGTACCTTGAATTAAAAACTTCTTCACTATTGTCTATGTGACCTGGTCCTTTTGGAGGGACCATTACAGGTTTACAGCACTATGTTGCAAACCTCTCTAGTAAGACTGTAACCACGGCATGTGTAAGTAAATGTGACATTTATTAACAATCAATTCAGCTGAAAAAAGTAGGTGTGCCATGGAGTTGTTTGTCTCGTTGAAGTGTGCCATGTTACTGAAAAGGCTGGACTCACTGGCATACAGCCTTTTTCAGCAATGTTTTTGCAAAACAAGTGTGTTGACACCAACCTTAGGTTATATTGCTAATACTAGCCACTCTCTTATCCCAGCATGCAACTGTAAGTACCACTCTCATCTCCTCTTTCATCTCAGCTGCACCGTCTACCTCTGCCCCTCCCATTTCAAAGTCCCAGAAAGTTTTCAAAATAACGCATTTTCAAGTAACTTACCACAGTGAAGAACTCATTTCAGAGCACAGCATGTGCCATTCTGCCTGTCTGCTCTAAACTACAGGGGAATGTGTAACTCCCCTGCAGAGGCACAGGACCCTTGGTGCTCAGGGAGGATGGGGGAACAAGGACACTAGCTATTATGCTGTCTGTGTAGCAGCTTCAGCCTTGGGATTGACCTCTTTCAGCTCTTGCAGACTTAACTTACAAGGAGGGGTGAAGTTCCAAAGGGGTGGCCTTGTTAGTATAGTTTAGCAAAATAAGCAGACTAACAAATCTATTTACTGTACAAGCTTTCATGGGGGAAAATCCCACTTCGTCAGACACTTAGGTTCTTTAAAGCATTTGAAAGTTCCCATGAAAGTTCATCTGATAAATAAATTTGTTAGTCTTTAAGCACCACACAACTCTTTGCTTTTTGTGTGTGTGTGTGTGTGTGTGTGTGTGTGTGTGTGTGTGTGTGTGT